>CM072523.1:10389315-10649315 GCA_036898135.1 Oncomelania hupensis | reverse complement strand
GACAATGACTATGACCAAAGGCGGCCAGTGGGCCCTAGACAATGACTATAGGGTCGAATCACGAAATCAAGAAGCCTGCTTCGTGCGACGTCATCTTCGTAAATGATCGGTAAAAATCTTCGTTTTAACTACTTCCGGTGAACACTTGGTGTCCGAATGGCGTACTTTCAAGTATTTCCAAATATATTGCTCGAAGAAAAAGATGTACCGGGAAGCAGTTTACCTTTAAATGACGTTGGTTCTTCAAGTGTGATAGCATTAAAACGATGGTTGATAACAAGAGGACTGTCAGCATCAGGAAAGAAGTCGGATTGGGTCGAAAGGTGGTGAGGGGCGATGATACGATTACGGATTAGTAGGCCTACCCCTACGGATTAGGCCTCATATCATATCATTAAATTAATGTCATGTCGCAAGCAGCATCGTTCTTTTGACATACTACCAACATTTACTGACTTATTTCACAGGTTTCATAATTGAATTTAGTAAATTTAATAAACTAAAGCCGTCATATTGACTTCAATATGACTGTAGTCAGTGTAGCCTAGACAGTAACTAGTGTATCTGATTGAGCACTGTACAGTAAGAGTAAGCCAATACTATGCAGTTAGTGCATTTAGGAATGATTGATAGTTATATTAATTTCAACACCTCCACCCCCACCCCCCAAAAAAGGCTGGTATTTGTATGCACACAACTGCTTAGTAGTGATTATTTACAAAACATGTTATGATGTAGGTGGATTAGATTAAAATATAGTTGAATGGTACTTAATAGGGCCTATACAGTACAGTGGGTTTTTTTTTCTGTAATTTAATGTAAAAATAAATCAATCTTATTTAATTTTTACATTATATAGTATGCTTTTTTGTGGGGGAGAGTTCTCATTTTTGCTGTATGTTAAATTTGGGGCTGCGCGACAATGTTTTGGTGGTTTTAGCAGCTTATTTGTATATCAAAATAAAGAACACTACACCTTATAAAATTTCATGGCATTTGCCCGCGTACAGACAATTGTCATTTAGTTACAGAATGACTCAATGAGTGATATATTTTAATTCAGAATCAGAGGCATGAATTTAACAACTTACAGTTCGTTCTGTCTAAATAATTTCTAAGTGCAATTATTTATGGAAAGAAAGAGTGGTATTTTGTCATTCAGTTAAAAAATACTCATACCTGCCTTAGGCATTTCCCATGAATGACTGATTTTCCACATTTTGACTGCCATATATCATATGTGTGTGGTTAACAGCTATTTATTTTGCATCAATTTAATAAATTCTTTCAATAATGTTATACTTTTCAATGTTTTAGGGTTGACATCTTTGTCCATGTCTTGTGTGTTATTTTATCTGTGTTGCAAATAGAGTAATACTTGTTGATGCTGAAAATCAGTGTTTTTGTAAGCATGGTCAGAAAACAAAAACCAACCACTCAGTAAGACAAATCTGAAATAAATTTACCAGCTTTTTATTATTAATTTTTAATTGCACACAAATTATATTACCTAAAAAGATGAATTATAAGAACATTTTACAGCATAATATTTTAGCTGGAAACTAAATACGAGGGTACAACATTGACCACAAAAAGTTTATTTCTACATGTTATCTTCTTCTGCCTCTGCTAGTTTTGATTTCTTGCAGTGACGAACAATGTCAGGCGATGCTCTCTGTCTCTTGTTTATTCTAGCTGCTTTGACTGCTTTCTCAATCTGTGTGCACAACATAAATAATAAATATAAGATTATACAGTGATTTTTTTTAAGAACTGGAACCTGCAAACTACCCTGTGGAATTCCCATTATTTCCTCACTACATGCATATACTGTATTTCCACAATGCCAAATACAGGTTATTGGCAGATGGTTTACATTTTAAAAAATCATAATGAATAGATCATCAATTATAACAATATAAGCAACACATGCTTACTCTTTCCATTTCAGGTAGTCTTACTGAAAGTGAAATGTAATTTTAGCCATGTGCTTTTAAAATGTTGGCAATGAAAATAAATAAAATCTATCCATGCCCCAATACATTCATTCATGACTTATATTGTTATAAATATATTTATTAATTAATTTACCCTAACGAGCTGATAAAATCAAATCAGTGAAAAATGTGACTGACACTGTGACAGTAGTACTAATTACTATGAATATTATTTGTGTACAGTAACTGGTTATATTATATGATGTAAACAGTAATTAGTAATTTGTTTACTTAACAGTCTTTAGTAAAAATGTATTGTTTTGGAACACATAGTAATCAGTAAACACATATATTTAATCAGTTCATCTAGTAAAAGAAACCTAATGAAGTCTCATAATAATAATAGTAATTATAAAATAACAATGATAATAATATTGTAATAATAACCAAGATGTAGTTAGGTATTGCAGGCCTAAACGTGTTAACCATTTAAGAATTGTAATTTAAGCTAATCTTTTAAAAGTTTTAAATAACAAGTTTGAATATTTCAATTTTAATTTGAAAAAGTAAATAAATGGTTGGCTTTCATAAACCTGTTTTATTCTAATTGTTATAAATTTACCAATGCCAGCCAATAGTGAATAGTAAATAGAACACCGGAAATCTGAAATGATGCAAAACAGCTGTTTTGAAATGGTCTTACTGAAGTTACTAGTTACATGTTGCCAAGAGAAATAATAAGCAGTTGAAGACTGTCAACAACAATAGTTATTAGGTGAATGCCTGATTTTAGAATGAATAGTGGGAAGGTGAGTGTACTACGTCTACTAGTACTAGCAGCAGTATCAGCTAGAGTTTATACACTAAATTAGTAAATAAAAAAATAGGCCTACTTTAGACTAGTAGTAGTACCTACTTAAAAACATGTGACTGAATACTGAGAATCTATAGTATTTCTCCAGTTTATAAACTTCTAAATCTTTGCGATTATTTATTACACGCCTGCTCTTGTGTATAACTTGCTGGCAAAGGGTCTGGATTCAGTTCTGTTGGTCCGATCCCTCCCACAAAATGCTTCGAACAGATGAATCTTAGCCAGCTTGCTTTGCTCGGATCGTGCGTTGATTTGGTCGTCAAATCTGCCCATCCACATAAATGAATACACCGTTTGTGTTTGTTTGGGTCAGCCAGTAGATCTGGAATGGTGAAGAAAGTCACTCCCTGCATGTAATCCTTGTGTGTGCACCTTGAATCACTGTTGCATTTTCCCCAGATGCAGTGCTTCGTCGGCATTTACGACGGTCATTGCCTTGTCACCGGAAGTAGGCATTTGAGCTCGGAAATCTATTTTTAGAATTTTTATTCCCGGGCAAGGCTCGTGACTCGACCCTATGACCAAAGGCGGCCAGTGGGCCCTAGACAATGACTATGACCAAAGGCGGCCAGTGGGCCCTAGACAATGACTATGACCAAAGGCGGCCAGTGGGCGCATCAGGCGGCTTGAGTTAGATCCTGTATTGGCCAGTGCCTTGAGCAACTCTTTACCTGGAAAAGCGCTATATAAGAACAATTGAATAATAATAATAATAATAATAATAATAATAATAATAATAATAATAATAATAATAACAACAACAACAATAATAATAATAATAATAATAATAATAATAATAATAATAATAATAATAATAATAATAATAATAATAATAATAATAATAATAATAATAATAAAAAGGAGAAGACGAAGAAGACGACGACGACGACGAAGAAGAAGCAGAAGTAGAAGAAGAAGAAGAAGAAGAAGAAGAAGAAGAGTACACCCGGTACACATTGGTCGAAGGCTGCCAAAAGCATGTTATACTAGTCGCCTCAACAGGCGATAAAGCATGCTCTCATGCTTCATAGCACTGCTTCCTACACGCTTCAAGTGCTATAGTGACGGAAAAAGCGCAATTTCACTGTAAATATATACAGTATGTTGGTCTACAACATTCCGCTCTTTCCGTCTCAAAAACCCAATTGCCTTGTTGGATTCTTAAATTGCATGAAACCAAGTGAGGACACTATCCGGCGTCAACAAACGGTTCAAAAACATTGTCAAACGGTTTGTAAAAGACAGTTGACCTAGAAACTAATACATTTGACCTAATTCGTCCCCTAGAAGAGACGAAACTTACATTTTTCTATTTTCATGAGTTCACTGCAGTGAAATTGCGCTTTTTCCGTGACTATAGAGCTTGAAGCGTATAGAAAGCAGTGCTCTGAAGCATGGGAGCATGCTTTATCGCCTGTTGAGGCGACTAATAACGCATGCTTCTGGTAGCGTTCGACCAATGTGTATCGGGTGCAGAAGAAGAAGAAGAAGAGTCCAGAATCTTGTCTCGCATTTATATGTGATAAACACATGTGATAAATTATCAAGAATTATGTTTGAGAAACAAATACTGCTTTAAAAAAACAACAACTTTATAATCAATTGCCTATCCGTGTCCATATTATTTAACTTCGGCAGCCTATTCTTCTATCCGGACATCCGACTTTCCGAGATAAGACTTGGTCTGAAACTAACATTAGGGGCCGGTTCCATGTCACTCAAACTAGCGGTTTGTTTGTCACTACAGAAGGGGACTTAAAACGCTTACTTGGAATGATCAACTTTGATGAGAATGCATGAATAATGCTATCCTCAATATATCTTAAACAGTATCCTATTTGTTATCCAAAAAAATATCCCCAAAGTATCCAAAAGGTCCGGCTTTCTATGGCGAGACGATTAACTTATTGTTTCACGCCAGGTTATTATCTCCCTTTGATGAGAAGGTTTGCATCTCCCTTTGATGAGGAAGAAGAAGAAGAAGAAGAAGAAGAAGAAGAAGAAGAAGGCTATGAATGCTGACAGTGGTTCGTATCATAGGCCTAGTGTTTTGATAACAAAATATGACAAATATGGCAGCTGCAAAGCAAAGTCACTTATCCTTATCTCCTCTCTCTCTCTCTCTCTCTCTCTCTCTCTCTCTCTCTCTCTCTCTCTCTCTCTCTCTCTCTCTCTCTCTCTCTCTCTCTCTCTCTCTCTCAATGGCTGCCATATTTTCCCTGAGAAGTCAACCCGGATTTCCCCTGCATGGATGACAAATATAATTCCACCCCTTATCTCTTGTTTTGGGTCAGGACTAAATTTGTGATTGTATAGACAAATTAGCTTTGATAGTGCTGGTACTAAACGCCGTATTGCTGAAGCATAGAAACGGCCCTTGGTCATATTTCCCCTCATCGCGTGTTTTAGCGACCAGTGCCGAGGTCGTAATAGAGTTCTACAGTTAGTATACAAACATGCTGCAAGTTTACCTTCTTCTTCTTCTCGGCGTGGTAAGTCATTAACTAAATTTACTATACTCTAGTAAAAAACAACAACACCATAATGGTAGTTTATACTTTTCTTATCGCTTGTGCGGTAAGTCATCAACATAAATTATGTATATATACACTATGTTGTTTACACATTAGCATTTTACAATTACTCTTAGACTATAAGGTGATATAAGTACGTTTAAAAAAGAACACATAATTTAGGACCTTCATGTTTGTTCAGTCAGCCTGATTATTGATGTTAAGTTCGTCATAATTTATTGTTCTCTTTGTAAATTGAGTCACCGAGAATTTCTAAACTCTTTTAGATGAAAAAACTAAGCCAGAACAGCGAAGCCAGTTTTGTTATTATCCACTCTTTTGGGTTTTAATGACTTCATATTTAACCGGATCTGCAGACTTTCACAGGTGATGTTTCTTCCTGTTCTCCATGAACAACAACAAGAATGAGTTACATTACATTACATGGTTATTGCTTTAGGTCCAGCGGACTCTTCCGAGTTAAATCAGGACCAAAAAATCAAGACCACAACTTCGCTGAAAGAGACCCCTGATCCGCATAAAAGATCTGCCGAAACAATCCTAGTGGTAACACTGAACGCACTCCACCAGCCGGTCACTTTACAATAAAGACATCCAACGCAGGGGACGCTGAGGCTATACTCACAAGAATGAGTAGAAGGAGGGGAAGAAGAAGAAGAAAAAGAAGAAGGAGGAGGAGGAGGAATGAGGAGGAGGAGGAAGAAGAAGAAGACAACAAGAAATAGAAGAAGAAGAAGGAGGAGGAGGAGGAAGGAGGAGGAGGAGGAAGAAGAAGACAACAAGAAAGAGAAGAAGAAGAAGAAGGAGGAGGAGGAGGAGGAATGAGGAGGAGGAGGAAAAAGAAGACAACAAGAACGAGAAGAAGAAGAAGAAGGAGGAGGAGGAGGAATGAGGAGGAGGAGGAAGAAGAAGAAGAAGTATAGGAGTAGGAGGAAGAAAAAGAAGAAGGAGAAGAAGAATAAGAAGAAAAGAAAAAAGTAATTAATTAATTTATTAATTAACAAATAAATACATAAATAAAATTAATTCATTAATACATGACAATAATTATCAAAATACCATCCTTTACATTATTATTATTATTATTATTATTATTATTATTATTATTATTATTATTATTATTATTATTATTATTATTATTATTATTATTATTATTATGATGATGATGATGATGATGATGATGATGATGATGATGATGATGATGATGATGATGATGATGATCATCATCATCATCATCATCATCATCATCATCATCATCATCATCTTCATCATCATCATCATCATCATCAGTGCCACAGTCCAACGTGTCTTGTTCACTGCAGGGCATTTCCCAGGCCGCCAAGTTGGAAGACTTCGACATTCCGTACGATTTTTATGATCTTGTCTACCATGGCTCCACAGTAAGTCCAATTATTTATTATTTACGCTACTCCGGCTGGCCCGAGAGCATATTGTGGTCTAATCTGTGCATGGAATTTAAAGATACTGACGCTCACTTCCTAGACAAGTGAGTGCAAAGATGCTGAAACACATGCACTCAGCAAACCACTGGGTCCTATACTCCTCAATCGTTGGCGCGCTAGACAGTGCGTGTCAAGCATCAAGTTGGCGCCTTATGCTGCTTTAGCTACATCCGGTTTTCGGTCAGTGCCGTTAGCAGCTCTCTGAGCTGTAAAATCGCTCTATAAAATAAAAAACAAAACAAATCATATTATCGAGAAACCTTGATCACTGGTGCAAGTTTTATGAGAGTGCCTAATCTCAGCAAGTTAGAATTGATTCAAATGTGTGATAAAGTTGATTAGTACGTGAGTTGGTTACTTAGAAAACTAGTGAGCGAGAGAGTTGTCTTGCAGATCACGAAGGCACAGTCAGCATAGGGGGCAGAGCAATCTCCAATCTTCGTTTTGCGGATGATATTGATGGA
Source organism: Oncomelania hupensis (assembly GCA_036898135.1). NCBI lineage: Eukaryota > Metazoa > Mollusca > Gastropoda > Littorinimorpha > Pomatiopsidae > Oncomelania > Oncomelania hupensis. The sequence goes on along the minus strand of CM072523.1, from coordinate 10,642,043 downwards.
TTGGCTGGAGAAGAACAAGAACTTGAACAGCTTGTACAGAGGCTTGACACCACCTCCAGAGCTTATGGAATGGAAATAAGTGCAGAGAAGACCAAAATGATGACCAACAACACCAATGGCATCAACACGGACATCAAAGTCCAAGGCCAATCCCTCAACACAGTGCACAGCTTCAAATATTTAGGAGCCATTGTGTCAGACAATGGGTCTCGACAGGAAGTCCTCTCCAGGATCGCACAAACAACTGCTGCCCTGACAAGGTTGAAGCCCATTTGGAAAGACAGAACCATCAGTCTACATTCCAAAGTAAGACTGCTGCGCTCTCTGGTCATCTCCATCTTCCTATATGCTTGCGAAGCATGGACCCTCACAGCAGATCTCCAACGAAGAATACAAAGCATGGAGATGAGGTGCTACAGAAGACTTCTGTGCATTTCCTATACCCAACACATCACCAACGTTGAAGTCCGACAGACCATCACACAAGCCATTGGACAACACGATGACCTGCTCACAGTGGTGAAGAAACGGAAACTCCGATGGTATGGCCACGTCACCAGATCATCAGGCCTTGCAAAGACCATTCTGCAAGGCACAGTGCAAGGAGGTAGAAGAAGGGGGAGACCGAAAAAGAGGTGGGAGGACAACATTCGAGAATGGACTGGTTTGACACTGAGCGAAGCCATGAGGGCTGCTGAGGACAGAGAAAGATGGAGTATGCTGGTTAAGCGATCATCTGTGGTGCCCCTACGACCTTCGGGTTATGGGACAGGATAGGATAGTTAGTTACTTAGAAAACTAGTTAGTGAGAGAGTTCATTATTTACTTATTTATTAAAAGCTAGTGAGTAAATGAGTAGATGGTTAATGAGTGTATTAATTATATTTGGTGAGTTTATGACCTAGTTCGTTAATCAGTTTGTTAATGAGTGAGTGCCTCATAACATGTTAACAATTTAGTGACTTACTTACCGCTGGTAGTTAATGATGTTAGTAGTTAACTGATTACCTTAGTTTGGAGAGCGAGTGTGTGAATTAGAGAGGTAGACTAAGTGAGCGAGTGAGTTATAATTTGTAGCGAGTTGGTTGGTGAGTGAGTGTATGAATGTGTGGGCAAATAGGTCCTGAGTTAATTAGTTGGGTGATTATATATTTAGAGAGCTGGTGTGTGAGTTAGCGGAGTAGTGAGCGAGTTAGTGAATGAGTGAATTAATAAGTAATTTCGTTAGTTAATTAGTTCGTAAATTATCAAATCACAGCAAGCAAACCTTGGACTTCCTGCTTTGTATTGTGAAAATTAATGATCTAACCGCAAGCGACCTTCACATTTCACGAAACGGAACAAACTTCCACTGTACTAAATGAGAACAATAGCGTATAAGAATACTCTTGCCTTGCATACACGTTTCATTGATATTTGTGACAGCGTCTACTGGTTGCGATTGACCGCGATCACTGTTACTACGTCCACGTGCCCGAGGATAAAGAAGTGAACCTTGTGGACGACTCTCAAGGCTTTGCTGCCGGCAGGCTACAACGCACAGAGGTCAGTCTCACACACGTTCACACACGTTCACACACACACACACACACACACATACATACACACACGCACGCACGCACGCACGCAAACGCAGACATACTCACGCGCACACATGCCTACACGCACGCTCACGCCCTGGCGCATAAACACGCAAGCGAGCACACACAAAAACACATATACAGAATTGCATGCACTCCTCCGTACACCGCCACTCACGGACAACACACACAGAGAAGCTGCACGCCTCACGCAAAAACATACATGTTCACGCACACTCTATACGCATGCACACCACACACACACGCACATACAAACACACGCATGCGCTCACACACACACACAAACACGAAAAAGTAGAAGAAGAAAATAATAATAATAATAACAATAATAATAATAATAATAATAATAATAATAATAATAATAATAATAATAATAATAATAATAATAATAATAATAGTAATAATAATAACGGGTTTTTATATAGCGGGTACTCCAGCCTACGACCAGACTCACAGCGCTTTACATAGTCATTACATAAAAATACATGCACTCGATCAAACATCGCTTTTGTTACGATACACCAAAAGACGGAACAGTAAAAGTAAGAACTATTTACAACTATGTACAAAATGACAAAAAAGACAAAAATAGAATAGCAAAAACTTATTCACAGCTATTTATATGCCCGGTTAGACCCAGGAAAGGAAAACAGTATAAATATTTACCGCCGTGTAAACACTTACGGATCAGACAGAAACAAAAGAGGAGAGAATGGCAGTGGGATACAAATCAGTCTGAATAATGCAGTTTGAAGAGGTGGGTTTTGAGGACCTATTCGAATGCCTGTGTTGATTGTATGTTGCGGATATGGGAGGGAAGGGAATTCCACTGCTTGGGTGCAGAGTAAGCGAATGCACGTTGGCCGTATGTCTTAGTGCGGGTGACGGGAACCTTGAGTGTGCGAGTGTCAGCAGAAGATCTTAAAGTGTGTGAAGGAGAGTAGACAGACAGTAGATCAGCAAGGTAGGAAGGACAAGAATCTGTGAAGAAGTTGTGACAGAGAACAGAGAGTTTGTACTCTATGCGTGCTTGCACAGGAAGCCAGTGAAGGGAATGTAGTAGAAGTGTGATGTGATCGCGTTTCTTTGCTCGGAATACTAGTCTAGCTGCTGAGTTCTGAACCTTTTGTAGTTTGTCAATGATGTGTTTTGGGGAGCCAGCGAGGAGAGAGTTGCAATAGTCAAGACGAGAAAGGACGAAAGCGCAGACTATGATTTTGGTGGCAGTGACTGTATGATAGTGGCGAAAGGAGCTGATTTGGCGTATGGCCGTGTATGCAGGGCGACAGACGTTGGAGATGTGGTTGTTGAGGGACACGTCGTCGAAGAGAATGTAGCCGAGATTTCTTGCCGAGGATGAGAACTGAATGTTTGTTGTCCCTACTGTGAGCGATGTTGGGAGAGGCGAGAGTGAGGAGGAGGTGTGCTTGTGAATGAGGAGGGCTTCGGTTTTATCGTCATTAAGCTTAAGAAAGGATGCTAATGAAGAAGAAGAAAAAGACACCCGGTACACATTGGTCGAAGGCTACCAGAAGCATGCTTTAGTAGTCGCCTCAACAGTCAATAAAGCATGCTCTCATGCTTCAGAGCACTGCTTCCTATTACTCTTCAAGCTCTATAGTGGCGAAAAAAGCGCAATTAATACTGTAAATATAAACAGAATGTTTATCTACAACATTCCGCTCTTTCAGTTTCAAAAATCCATTTGCCTTCTTGGATTCTTAAATTGTGTGAAACCAAGTGAGGACACTATCGGGTGTCAACAAACGGTTCAAAAACATTCTCAAACGGTTCGTAAAAGACAGTTGACCTAGAAACAAATACAGTTTGACCTAATTCGTCCCCTAGAGGAGACGAAACTTACATTTTCAATTTTCATGAGTTGATGGGTCAATGCTCCTATAGGGTTTGAAGAGTGTATAGGAAGCAGTGCTCTGAAGCATGAGAGTATGCTTTATGGCCTGTTGAGGCGACTACTACAGCATGCTTCTAGTAGCCTTCGACCAATGTGAATCGGGTGAGGAAGAAGAAGAAGGGGAAGAAGAAGATATACATATATAAACACCAACACCAAACGCCCACATTCGAACACACACACGCGCACTCACACTGCAACAACTATGAACAACAACGTGATGTTGTTGTATCAATTTTTATTCATCAGATTAACATAAGTTGTACTGATAACAACAACAAAACAACAACAACAAACAGCCAGCTATTATTACATAGCTTGGGAACAAACAACAATTAACAACTCATACACAAACATCGGCTTGTGATTGTGCTACTGTTCCAGAACTTTGCGTAAAACTTGTCGTCATTATTTGAGATTTGACGTTGTGCTGTGACAGGTGTTCCAGAATAAAGTGTGGAATTTGACATAATTATTTTGAAGTTTGACGTTGAGTTGTTGTTCTAGAACTTGACGTTATCATTTTTTAAAAACAAAAAATTAAAGTTTGAAGCTGTGCTGTAACCAGTGTCGCAGAAAGAAGTCATCATTGGATGTTTGACGTTGTGCTATTGTTCCAGAACGATGTCATTAATTAAAGTTTAACGTTGTGTTCTGTTGTTCCAGAACTTAGCGTAGAACCTGACGTCATCACATGAGATTTAAAGTTGGGCCGGGAATTGTTGTGGACTTTGACACAATAATTTGAGATGCGACGTTGTGATTTTGTTTCAGTACTCACTGATAGAACACATCAGTCGGCACCATTCCGTTACCCAGACTACACTGGACGCTGTCAGAGACAAGTACGGAGACCTGCTGGCAGACTTTCACTGTTTGGACAAATATATCTATGAAGTGGACATCTTTTCTACTAATGGAGGTTCGTCCGTTTCTCGCGGTGTTTCCACATCATCATCATCATCATCATCATCATCATCATCATCATCATCATCATCATCATCATCATCATCATCATCATCATCATCATCATCATCATCATCATCATCATCATCATCGTCGTCGTCGTCGTCGTCGTCATCATCGTCATCATCATCATCATCATCATCATCATCATCATCATCATCATCATCGTCGTCGTCATCGTCGTCATCATCATCACAATCATCATCATTTTTATTGTCATCTTCCAAATTATTATCAGCGTGGAGAGAGAGAGAGAGAGAGAGAGAGAGAGAGAGAGAGAGAGAGAGACAGACAGAGACAGACAGACAGACAGACAGAGCAGAGGGATTTGTGATTATCTTAAAAGTAACTGATTATTCATTACCCTATTTAGTGGGTTATTTATTAATGGTCTGACTGGTTTTGAGTTTGTGTGGCGTCTTTTTGGCAGGAACCGGTCAGCACACTACCAATGCTCCGGTCAATCATGATATCTTCACGTGTCTCGGACAGCCCGACGGTCCCTACGTGTACGCAGCGGATTGCAACAAGTACTTGACCTGCCACCAGCACAGTATGAACATTATGCCGTGCTCACCAGGCACACAATTCGACCCTACCCAGCGAGATTGCGTCCAGCGACACTTCTGCTAACGACCACCCTGAAATATAACAGAAATCTCGAGCGAGTTTTCCAAACCACACCGTCGAGTGCCTGTACCCCCTTCGTGGTTCTATGAGCCTACTACAGTTTCTTGTTCATATACATGGTTATGATGAATGTCTTCTAGTTTCAAATGAATTTGAACCCTTTAAAATAAGAACTTTTATAGTATGATCCACATGGGCTTTAGCCCAGTAGAATGGATCATCGATACTAAACAATTTGTGGATTCTCGACAGCCTAGCAGGTTCTATGTATTACTAAAATAACTACATAGATGCATGCTACTGATACCGCTATGTAGCGAGGATCCACACATTCTTTAGTATGGGGATTCCATTCTATTGTGTTAATGTCCCCTGTGCATGATCATGAAGAGCTTATTATTGTACATTTTTTGCGTTCCGCAGAGAAAGCTTTGTGAAAAGATTATATTTAAATATTTAAAAAAATGTGTTGTTTCTTGCTGGATGTCGCCAAAGAATGCGAAGAATCACAGTCAAAACATCTGATGGTTGTGACGTCATGGGTGCAGAACTATATTCAGTAAAGGCGCTGTGTTGACTGATCTACTTAGATAGCGACAGAGGTTGTAGCTTATGCAGTCAGTGATGTAATACACTAGATTAGTATGATGTGTCTAACTTTCAGTGCCTGTAGCCACCACGACGAAGTTTTGCAAGCGAAGTGATGTAGCCTACTAATTGTAGCAGACAATCTTTTTAGAGGGTGGGGGCACTACATCTAGGTTCAAATTTGGCAAATATCTGAGACATAAAGCATGTCTGACCAATGAAACAAATAGTCACCTGTTGGCGTTAATTAGACATGCTTTTGTATTATAGATAACCAAAGGGAAACGCGTCAGAGGTATAGACGCTCGCGTGTCCACATACGAGCGCCTGTGATACACACATACGCACGCATACTTCTCCACCCACACACGCATACACACACATACTCACTCACACACAAACACGCGCATGAACAACACGTTACGTCAGATTTAAATCCAGAGGTAAATACATAACGCCGATGAAACTGCTGTAGTTGATTCCTAACGTTGCATGTAAACTTGGTAGAATTTCACCCAATTCGTGTATACAAAAGTCACGTGACCTATTGTCTACGTCACAGGTTTTGGGCATTGTTTGAAAGAAAATATATTGACAATAATATTGTCTTACTAACGTCACCAGCCCCGAGTTGCCTAGGCTGAGCGCTACGTAACGCTACGTAACTATTTTGGCAGAAAGTCTGCGCAATCCTATGACCGCGGAGAGCACTCTGTAGTAGTCTCGAAATGTTGTTTGCGAAGAGAAAAATATGGTGGTCAGAGTGGTGGGCTTTCGATTTGCGAATGGCGATGTGTTCAACGGTGAAATAGTAAGGAAGGACTTTTATCATTTACAGTCTGGTAAGATTTGTGTCCTTGTTCTTTGACAGAGTAATTATGTTTATTTGCAGTTAGTTTGAATTAGTATTTATATTTGATAGTAGTGTTGTGTCGTCATTGCGATTGACAGTAACTTTCACTTTCAGCCGCCTTCACTTTGATTGGCTGTTATGCAGTCAACATGTGCTACGCCATTTTAAAAGCGCTCGCTTATGGCAAACGATTGCCCAGAAACAAAAATAGTTCCTGCGGAGCAATCGCAAGCGTTTTTGTGGCGCTTTTTTTTTTCTAGGCAACTCGGGGCTGGCTTATTCTTTGGCTGAATGATATAACTTGCAGTAAGACGCTTAGTAATAATATAGTGGACCTCTCACTCTTCTCGATCCTCTTCTCTCTGTCTCTGTCTCTCTGTCTGTCTGTTTTCCCCTCTCTCTCCTCCACCTCTCTGTCTCTGGAATTCTGGGTTAAAGGTCGAGAAGGGCAACTCCAAAAAATCTTATCTAACACTTGCATTAGGCAAACCCCCCCCCCCCCCCAATGTTTGTTTACTTTACCATAGGGAAAAAATAGGGTCGGTAAAAAAAAATTTTAAAACCTTTTCCCACCTTGGGTGCAAATTTTTGTCTTTTTCATTTTTTTTGCTGACGGTCCCAAAAAAAGTGTAGGGTCGGGCCAAAAAATTAGGGTCGGCCGGGATACCGTAAACAGACAAATTTTTTGGTCCTAATAAAATTCATTGTAATTTTTGTGTGTCCTGGGCACGAAAGACCTGGTGGGGCCCAATCCTCTCCAGGCTGTTGGCCAGAGCTGAAATCCACGAATACCATGTGGTTCGCCTCTGCCCAGAGCACGTGGTCGTTGAATCTATAGTAACGTGGCTCTTCCGTCCTGGCCGGTGACTTCTGTGTAGAGGACTTTCGCCCAGTGGAGCCGTACTGACATCACCCCTGTTAGTCGCTTCTTACGAAACGCTGGGAAACGTTGGGTCTAGTATTCTATTCAGGATTCACTCATTCACTAACTTATTCATTCTCTCTTTCTGTCTCTTTCTCTCTGTCTCTGTCTCTCTCTGTCTTTGTCTCTCTCCCCCTCTCTCTCTCAATCACTAATTAACTCTCTCTTTCTCTGTCTCTCTGTCTGTCTGTCTGTCTCTCTCTCTCCTTTTGATATTGTTTTTCACACTAGTTAATCAGCCTGTCTTTCGGCCCGTAGGAGGCCGCCATATCACAAGACCTACTGAACGGATTTTGACCAAACTTAATAGTAACATTACTTAAAGTTAATGGTCTTCCTCCCTTGCCATCATATTTGCTCTACCTCAAAAGTCATGGTCATTGGCCTTATCTCAAGAACAACTGAGCCCAAATTCATCATTGTTACTTTGGGATACTGTAACTACTGCTAAATATGTTGGACCATTCGTGTTTGTACTTTCTCAGTGGTCAAGGTCATTGTGCTTCACCATTTCTAAACACAATTCGGGCTGTATCTAAACACTGGCTGAGCCGATTGTAATAAGGTTTTGCTTGCAGATAGTTCATATAGTGGCCTGTTGTTCCACGTTCTCTTTTGCTTCGTTAGGATAATCTGAGTCACAATGCAGCCATAAAATATCACACTTTTCATAATGCTTATTTTTCTGCTCTCTCTCTGTCTCTGTCTCTGTCTGTCTGTCTGTCTGTCTGTCTGTCTGTCTCTCTCTCTCTCTCTCTCTCTCTCTCTCTGTGAGTGGCGTGAAATACATTTGAATGGCGTGCCATCTTGTTTTAATTTACCGCCGAGAAATCGCTACCCCAGCACCTGCACACACGCACATACCCACACCAACAGACGCACTAACACATAGAAAATATCTTACATACTTGACATAAGAGAATTTTTTGATTAAGTACATACATATTTGTCTATAATGCTCGTTTAAGTTCATGCATGTGTATGTATATGTTTGTGAAAGTCTAACATCATCTTATCAATGAAAAAACTTTGAAAACAATAATGTAACTCTGAACACAAAGTTAACCAAATCAATGAAAACTACAGTTGTTAACTGTATTAATTTAAAACAAAAAACTTCGATTTTTTTAAAAATTCTGTGGCGAATGTGCAGTGAAAAACATTTACTAGATAAGTACAAAGCACAAAGTACAAATTGTTTAGTAATATGTCAAAATAATGGTGTCCTGAAGCACTCATGTCCACCATGTTAAAGCTGGACCCCCAAAGAAGTGACATGTGACATGCCCGCTCCACCCGCTGTGTCTGCTGACTTGCAGACCGCTGTGGTAGGACTGGTGGTTTAAACCCAACATGAATAGAGCTATACAGCCTCTTGTTCTTTTTAATTTTTTGTCTCGTTAGTCACACACACATGAACAATCCCAACATGTCTCCCTCTCTTTAACCAACAACCGCCTTGTCAATGGTGCTGCAGTGGAACTTTCCAAAAATAAACACCAACTGAACTCAGTTTAAACAATTCCTATTCTCAAACAGTCGGTCTTTCCCGGTTATCTGTCTTCAGTCGACGGTGTCTCCAGGTCAGACCTGCCAATCCTCCACAACTACTACTACCCGCCTTTCTGTAGCATAGGAAAAGGCAGCCAGGACAGCGACCTACGTCACCAGCTGATCTCTTCAGGTGTCCCATTTCGGCCTCCAGCCAATATCCTCGCAGACGACTGTTAAATACGTCTCTCTAACAATGAAACACTACAAAATCATTAATGCATATTTTCATTTTTGGGTGCACGAAGTATGAAGATACACGGCGGATTACAGACATACAGAACGGTAATTATCTGATCGTCGGTGATTGCAATGCTCACCGCTCTTGTGGGAGTGGCCGGAATCCACTATGTCGGGTGGAGGCCATTCCCTCGCTGACCACTTTATGTCCAGTAAGCTATGTGTTTTGGACGACACAGCCCAACTCGACTTCCTGACCACGGCGGTCAGAAAGCAATAGCCTGACGCTAGTCCTGATGCTAGTCAGTACAAACCTGCACGCCATGACGAAGTGGTAAGTATTGGACGACTCTATGATCTCTGTTCACCTCCCCATCTCCATCGTCATGCATGGAATCAGTCCATCAGCGGATGTAATGAATGAAACGAAGGACGATTATAGCAAGGATGACTGTTAGAATCTGCTGACTTCGTTGACTGTAGCCAACTCTTAATTGACAAACATTACCAGAAATTTAGCGACCGACTTGTCAGGGCTGCAGACAGAACCATTCCGAAAAAAACGAGGAACACAGAAAACAAAACATCCACCCAACCCCTGGTAGAACATAAACTGTCAAGGAATAGTTAAAAAAAACACCCGCAGAGCTTTTACAAAAATATTTTTTTTAAACACTCGTCACAAGAAAGTTATAATGAACTCAAACAAACCAGAACACGTTGCAAAAGAATAATAGCAGTAGAAAAGAAAAAAACCAAAGGGAAACATATTTAACCGACAATATTTTCTCTTACCGTGATACTAACACGTTGTGGATGAAAGTAAAAACTGTGAAACATAAATACTGTCGGTTACACTGTTATTGGTTTTTATTAACAGTAGTTGATTCAGCCCCGATGCTTGAATCCTAATAGGTGTAACTCAGATCCGTTTATCCACGCAACCTGTTCACTCAGCAACAAGGCAGGAGTCGTCGTATGAAGTTTTCCAACTTTATTCAGCCTACATCAACAACTGCATCACAAATCTCTATTAATCACTTTTTCCACTCCGTCACTTTTTTAACTCTTTTAACTCTTAAACAATGCGGCACTTATATAGTCTCTCTATACTCTACAGAAAATTCGAACATTCCAGCGTGACGCAATTGCAGCCAATCAGAATAAAATTCGTCATCAGAACTATGCACTGTCTTACGTCATATAACCTTATTTAGGTTAGAAGCATCTCGCAGCCACCACTAGATCTATCTACACGCTTCGATCGACAGTAAACAAGCAACCCTAGAAAATTCTTCAATACTATCAACCAACGAAAATTATCAACATTATACAAAGCTTCTTCCAACTACAACGCAAAATCAAATCAGAGGTAAATACACTCTGTTATTGCATGCTTTGCAAAACAAAACGATCGGATCTATCGTGCGCGTCTCAAACGTAACACTGTCCGGCAGGTTGGCCGTGGACCTACAACAGGACAAGAATGAAGACTGCTAAAGAAAAGGCGGGCGTTTTGACTACAGTTTTTGCAAAGGCTAGCCAGACGGAGTCGTTGACCCCTCATTAAAAAAAAAATCACAGAACAGCGAAGGTACGAACATTTCGGGATCCGTCACCTGTCTTAGCGTCTCCTTTAAATGTATATCTGACTAGTAATGACTTAAAGCCAGCATATCACCAATTAAAACCACAAAAAAAGCCACATGATCCGATCCGACCTCTTGATTTTTGTATGTATATAGGTGATTATTTAAAGTTTTCATTTTGTATTGTACATATCGCACGTTTATTTTTAAAACTGTATAATGCATCTTACTGCCTAAATAGCCAATATGGTTCGGCAGTTACTGTTTTGTTAATAAATCATCATCAATCAAATAATAATCACAGAGTACGACATTATAGATGAGATCGGCAGTAGTGACATTTACATTTCAAATTCAGTCAAAACTCTTTACCTATCACTGTAAAACCACATAGCAAGCCATTCATATATATTTCCAAACAACCGCAGCCATAGCTGAAAATCTGCATTTTTAAAAGTGTCAAGTTTTGTGGAGAAGTTGTGAATCGGCTTTATCCTACTAATTAATACAAAATCAAAACGTGGAAAGGAGGGCCACTATCTAAACTATCTGCAAACGAAAAAATTATCACAAACGATTTAGACAATTTTGAGATTAACCGCAACATCTTTACACATTATAATTGACTTCAGCGACCCAGACCTTTGGGAAAGATAAAGGTCAATAACCCAAAAGGCTGAGTGGTGATTAAAGTATCTGCATTGGAAAAATAATCAAAAGTCGTTGGGGCATCACAGATGATCGTTTAACCAGCGCACTCCATTTCTCTCTCTCTCTCTCTCTCTCTCTCTCTCTCTCTCTCTCTCTCTCTCCCTTCCTCTCTCTCTCTCCCTCCCTCCCTCTCTCTCTCTCTTTCTCTCTCTGTGCGCGTGCGTTCTGTCAGTCGCAACATAGGCCTATACGAAACTATTTCAGCCTGATGGAATTATTTTTTCCTGTCTACCGCTGACATTTCTTGGAAATAGTCTAGTCCCAGTAATGAAATAAATAGCCAAATAAGCAACTAATTTCTATAAAAATGCTAAGCAGAAAAATATATTCTTTAAGCAATGCGGAAATACCTATAAAAAGTCCCAGTAAAAAAGGGGGGTCTGAAACATGATTTTTGGTGTTTATGTTTTTTACACTTCAAAACGTCAAAGGGAGATTACTTGAAATAAACATTTAATTCAAAACCATATCATGCTGCATGTCAAATGAAAGCTCTTGACATATACAGTTCGAAAATCTGTTTAAACCCTTTCTGTGTCAATTTTAGTTCTGACTGTGGATTAAAATTTGATTAACATATGGGTATAAATGCGAAATTCTGATGATCGTAAAAATCTTGATCTCAATTGTAAAAGTCGACTTATATCTAATTCCCAAGAGAAAAAAAATTAGTTAAACGGAAGACACACGAAATAAAGAATAGCTAAAATAATCATGCCATTGATTAGTTTTCCAGTAGAATATAAAAGTGGTCTACCTTAGTCGCTCTCAGAATCTGACTCGTCATCCAGCTGAACCACAGAGTTTGTGCAGGTGACTCCAGGGCATTCTCCACAAGCTGTGGTGCACAGTAAGTCCGTGCTTTCTGCAGCTGCATCTGCCAGTGTAGCAGTCTTTCTTGCAGCAGCAGCGGATAACATTCAAAATATCCTCAGGAGCAGCTGGCGTATTAGTAGTTGTGATTGGAAGTAGCCGGCCTTCCTGTAACTTCCACCCCCTATCCACTGGTGATAGCCCATGGTCTCTGTATAGACTCAGCCACTCCTGGACTTGGTAGAATTTTCTGTAGGCATGGAATTCAGCTGCAGCTGCTGTTGGGGGAGCACTTTAGCTTGGATTTGTGTATGGCTTGCTGACACTTTTTGCTGATATTTTTTCAACCCGCAGTTTGGTCAAGGTATCAGAACGTTTCCCACTGTACGGGTGAACAAATACCCTCTCACCAGCCGCTGCAACAGCATTATGACTTGACATCCTATCATTGAATATTCTAGCCTCATCCAGGAGTTCTCATGAATCAAGCTTCTTGACTGTGAGTGATTTTGAGATGTTGAAGGGGTGAGATGTCGTGTCGCATCCACAGAATGCATGGGCAAAAAGAATGTTATTACAAACTGTTGTTCCAAGTCGCTTCTGATTTGCCTTTATGTCCCACAACTTGGTCTTCTGGTAGGAACCTGTTGTAAAGAACACATCATGCATTGTTGATTCCACATGGTGCAGAAGTAGAACTAGCAAGTCAGTGTCTTCTCCGACAACAACAGCGGCCGATTCTTTTGCAGACGCTAGAGCTTTGGCGACAATTATATTATACAGTCTGCATCTCCCTTTGCATGGAATGTGACAAATTTGTTTCCATCGAATGCTTCAGCCAAAAGATGAATAAACTCAGGGCTGAGCTTTAATGTTCGCCAACTCGCCAATGGCCCCTAAAAATAGTGTGTGGCGAGCTCGATTTGGGGTACCATTCGCCCGGCTGGCGACTTGAAAATACCGCCAGTGGTAGAGATTCTGTACCTGTACACGGACTTTTGACTTGCAATGTAAAACAAAACACGCGCCAACCGCTTCTGCAGTCCGCACCGGAGACCCGTTCCGATGCATGCTAGGAAGTTAGGTAACGCTAGCAAAGTGAGGGATTTGCGAAGTAAAAATAGCCTTTTCTCGCGAGACTTTCTTCTTTCCCTCGCCGCGAAACGCTACTGCCCTGCGAGATCCTAGCCTTCTTGCTTCCTTGCGTGTATCAGAACGAGTCTCTGACTTCCTTGATGAGTCACGCGAGACTTGCCGTACTTTTGATATTCCCCATTCTCAGTCTTTTGTCAATCTCGAACGATGTGGTTGTTTTTAAGCGGTTTCTCGGAGCCTCCAGCAAAAAAAAATAAAGTCCGAAGAAGAAATAAAAACAGCTGAAGAAGGCACACCCAAGCTCCTTCAAGTTTTGGAACATTGAGGAGGAGGATGTCGATGATGAATAAATTATACAGTGCTTGTTTTAAAAAATGAAACAGTGTTGTTGTTGAAATTTATCTTGTTTATTAGCTGCAATAGTTATACAGTTTAAAAAAATTGACCGTGCTTTCAATCAAGGGGTCTGGCAACCTGAGAAATATTTTGGCAACTTCAACTTCCCAGGTTAGGAGCCCGGCTGGCTCCTTAGCCTGGCTTGCTAAATCTCAGCCCTGTAAACTGCTGTTTGTTTTCGCAGTTGGCCAGGAACATTTCCTTCGTCTCGCAGAGGATCATGTCAGGATCATATGCTACATGTCTCCCAACCATGCCTTTGCTTCTTCGAAGATGGGCAACATCTTTGGTACTTGGGCCATCAACATAGCCATCGAAAATGATTGTAGCTAGTGTATGTTGCCTAGCAACAAAGTTGACATACATCTCTGCTAGATGTTTGTAGGACGACCATCTGGGCCATGGAAGGCGATGCAAAGGGGATCCACCATCGAGAATGTATTTCACATTTTCTCTTGGTAAGGATGTAGTTTCATTGACAGCAGACAAGAGAAATCCTGCAAGAGTATGTTTGTTGGCTTCTCTGGGGAATCCTGTCGAATCAAACAAGGAGGCAGATACATTGGCCAGTTCATAGTAAAACATTTCCTCGAGCCTGTTGGTATCATTCCCAGCGACTTGCACCAACCTTTGAAACACTGCGGATCCACTTGCACCATTTCCTGGTCAATAGTCACTCCAGTTTTTGTCGCCATTGTGACTGCTTGATTGCTTTTCTTGAACGTCACGTCAGCTGCAGGTTGACCCGTCATCCCTTGGAGAATGCGCTGACCAATTTCAACAGCTTGGTCAGCATTGACAGATGAGTCAGCTGCTTGGCCAGTAGCAATAGACCTAAGACTCATGTCAGCGCAAAACGGATTTCTTGATGAAACATAGTTGATGACTGTCAAAGTGTCTTTGTGGTCTTTCTCTTGCCTTGTTTTAGAAGAATCTTTGTGCTGTTCACTTGTTGTGAACTCTGTTTCCGTCAAGGATTGCATCCACTGGTTTTCTGTTGCACAAACAGGCATAGAGAGAAGCCAAACAAGCCTTTGTCGTTCGCCCATTCCGCGTCCTCTAGTTAGGCCACCATTTCATCTCAGCGTCCTCATCAAAATTTCCTCAATCACCAGATCACACGACCGACCAGCCCAATAGCAATCGCTTCTCCTCATCACGTGATGGCCTGCCATGAAATCGTGATAGACTTCTGGGTGGGTTTTGTTCAACTCCATCATTTGCTGTATGTACAGCCTGGCCGACTTGGTGTAGAGGTTGTGCCCTGAAGCAG
Organism: Oncomelania hupensis; assembly: GCA_036898135.1. Taxonomy (NCBI): domain Eukaryota; kingdom Metazoa; phylum Mollusca; class Gastropoda; order Littorinimorpha; family Pomatiopsidae; genus Oncomelania; species Oncomelania hupensis. The sequence goes on along the minus strand of CM072523.1, from coordinate 10,626,960 downwards.
CAAACTAGGGAAACATTTTGGCAACAGTAGATAGATGGAGCTTGAAGTCTCCAGTTCTCTCAGCCTGTATTGCTGTGCGAAGGAGGTGTACCATTTCTTGATATTGAATCCATAGCTTGCTCGTTCTACTTGAACATTGTCGTTTAAAATCTTCCAACTTTGCTTTGATGCGTCCTAATACAGGATGTCAGCAGCATCTCTTGCTGTTGTTTTGCCCTGCATCAGTGATTCATAAAGAGCAGCAGTCTCATCCAAGTCATCATTGCCAACAGATTCTGTTATGTCAAGATCTGCAGGATTATGTAGAAGTGACTCTTCTTTTTGACAATCACCGTTTTCCTTCCTAGGAATGTAATCATTGGACAAAGTTAGGATGGAGCAACAGCTATGACAAGGGAGGCACGGTGGCCTAATGGTAGAGTTTTGGCTTGCGGATCTGAAGGTCCCGGGTTCGAGCCCAGGCCGGGGCATTGTGTTGTGTCCTTGGGAAAGACACTTTACTCCCGTTTCCTACTCCTTTGGATGAGTGTATAAACCGAGGTCTAGTCTGAGTCGCATACATTCCATCATAACGGACTTTAAAGATCCTGACGCTCATGTCCTAGACGGGTGAGTGCCGGTAACAAGAACACACTCAGCATGCACCTAGGTCCTTCTCCCCCATCCCTGGCTGGCCAGGATTGTGCTCAGTTGTCTGGAGCGTTATTACGATGCGCCAAAAGGCTGTAAGTTGGCGCCTCGGGCGGCTTGAGTTAGATCCTGTATCGGTCAGCGCCTTGAGCAGCTCTTGAGCTGGAAAAGCGCTATATAAGAACGATTAAATAATAATAATAATGTTGAAGGCAGTGCTTACACATTTTGCACTCAATGCTGCCTCGACTAGAATAAGCCTTTCCAGCAATGATGTGAACTGCAAAATTTGCTGCATAAACTGTCTCTATTGCCTCCTGCAAGCCTGAACCTAAGATTAAGATGACCAATACTATATACATCTATCAACCACAGGTTCTGAAGTCTTTTCTTTCCCCTCCTACATACGTACGTAGTATAGTATGTATAGTATGTAATTGAGGCCTACGAGAGACGAGACTTCCTAGCCTGTGTATCAACACTGCCATTGACATTGTCACGTACGCACGTTTCATCACTTGGCTGCAGATTCCTGACGTCATGCGGAACAATCTGGGCGGTAAAAATGGGAGTTCCCCAGTGCTTTCGCATCAAAAAATAGTTCAGTTCAGTTCTTTTATTTAACGTCTATTAATTTCATACAATGATTTTAGACGATCATACACACACACGCACACACCCACACAAACACACACACACACACACACACACACGCGCGCGCGCGCACGCGCGCCTATCTATACAATCAAAAAATATCTTTTAAATCGGTATTTAAAATAATACTTGCTATAGTTTCTATTATTGCTTGATTATACAATATATTACTAATATCATCAGTGTTTTTTAGCATTACATTCTTTGCTTTGTACAATGGTAACAAAGATGTACACTCAAATAATAAAGGTTTTATAGAAACTGGCTGATGACATATACATTTAATATCTTTTACATATTTAACCACAAATCCAAGCGCATTTTATATATAACTTTTGCAATATTTCTTGAACATGATAAAATAATTTGTTTATTTACTAATGTTTGAAAATGTTTTTCCATTAATGAAACGAAAAAAAAAAGTTCGCTTTAAAAAGTTAAAATAAACATATTAATACCCCTTCGATTCCGTGGGACTTTTCTTCAGTGGTAAACACAACTTTAAAGAGTAAATTAGAATATAAATCATTTTTATAGGATTTACTTACTTTTAAAAAGCCTGTTGGATTGGACTAAAATGTCAATGTTCCAAACTGTTACACTCGATGTTGGTTTTGTTTTTATTAGTAGTTGATTCAGCCTCAATGCTGAAACCTGATAAGTGTAACTCGGATTCGTTTATCCACGCAACCTGTTCACTCAGCAACAAGGCAGAAGTCGTCGTATGAAGTTTTCCAACTTTATTCAGCGTACATCAACAACTGCATAGTCTACAATCGCTCAATCGCTTATCACTTTCTCTCTACAACTTTCAACTTTCAACTTTTCTTTTGAAACAGTGTGGAACATATATAGTCTCTTTATACTCCAGAAAAATTTAGAACACTCCAGCGTGACGCACCACAACCCATCAAAACAAACTTCGTCATCACTGTCTTACGTCATATAACCTTATTTAGGATGGATCGTAGTTACCACTAGATTTATCCACACGCTTCGATCGATAATAAACACCCAACTCTAGAAAATTCTCAAATAATATCGACCAACTAAAATTATCACCATTATTCCAAGCTTCTTCTAACAACAATGCAAAATCAAATCAAAGGTAAATACACTCTATTATTGCATGCTTTGCAAAACAAAACGATCGGATCTATCGTGCGCGTCTCACACGCAATATCGTGCGCGTCTCAATGTAACACAAACCGAAAGTCCAATATCTATACCAATCCTACTTGTTACAGGCCAATCCATACCTTACTAGCCAGAATCTGTTCAGTGTGTAACACGCCGTATACAAGCAGGACATTTTGAATGAGTGTATGGCATTGTAACAGTATCTATCAGGTAAGGTTGACAACATTCAATTGTATTTTGAATTTCGGGTTTCGTTTGTGAAGCAAGCTTAATCCAAAGAATATGGGTATACTACAAAGAAGAATCATAACATGATTCTGTGCGAAACGTGTGACGTCAGCGACATTACGGCGACACCAAGCGGCTGTGCTGCGGAGCAGATCAAGGGAGGTAAACAGACTACATAGCAACATGTAAATACAGACGAAATTGCTCGACTGTATCGGCGTGTTTCTGATGAATCCCGAACATATTTGTCCACAAAATTACTGTGTAATGTGTAGGAAAATGACTCCTTGCAATAATGCTGGTATTTTTGCACATTTGTTTTTCGTCAACATTGTGATATAGAGCTTACACTTGACATGGAAATGGTGAATGAAAACAGTTCAATTCTACTTCTTTATTTCTTTTTTTTAAATTCATACAAACATGAGGCCTTTTTATGATATTGAAGTTTGTGCTGTTGGTGACTGAAACATAAAACAAAACTATTGCAGCATGCCAGAGTGCTATATTGTATTCATAAATTAATACCCCCCATTGAATAGTGATTAGTGGGGTAAAGAACGTTGGTTGTCAATTGAACAAAATGGAACTTGTGAAAATTTAACACTGCTTTGCATAATCATAATTATTGTCAAATTCAGTTCAATTTGTAAATATTTTATTGTTTCCTTTAATTTGATTTTCTTTGTTGTTTTTGTATGATTATTTTTTTTTTTTAAATATTTTCTTTAACGCTTCTTGTTATAGTCCGCCCCACAGTTTGTTTGTTTGTTTGTACATTGCTTAAGGTCCAGTTAATTCTTTAGAGTTGTATCAGGACCGTGGGACAGGACAGAGCAATACAACACGGATGACATCAGCTTCATGGCACCTCACACGGATCAAGTTTACAAGGTCATAAAATTAGGAGGCGCTGGAGACGCAGAGTATTCACCTCAATTTTTTTAACTCTAGGTTTAAAAACCAGTATAAAAGGAAATATAAAAATCTTAAATACTAAACATAAGTAATCAACAGGCAGAATGTATTTTAGTTGGTGACTTGGTGGTATGGTGGCTTTGATGTGGCCATGTCACAAGATCAAATGGACTATCCAAATTAATCTTATAGTACAAGGTGGGAGGACATTACATTACATGATTATTGCTTTAGGTCCAGCGGACTCTTCCGAGCCAAATCAGGACCGGACAACCCCTGATCCGCATAGAAGTCTGCTGAAACAACCCTAGTGATAAAACTGAAATCTCTCCACAAGCCAGTCACTTTACAATAAAGACATCCCACGCAGGGGACGCTGAGGCTGTACTCTAATTTATCGAACCCCCGTTTACAAATACAAAATATAATACAAACATCATTATAAATTATGAAAAAACACATACATATAAAATGCCTACATTGCTAAATAATAACATCATAGGAAGCCCTAGTGACCACCTGGCAGAAAGCGTCCAATATTTACAAGCTGATCCAGCAGACCTCACACACAAATAAGGAGTCTTGACCCGGAGGAGTTTTCAAGAAAAAAGGTAGGTGACTGGTCTAGCGAAGAAGAAGATAGTATAGCAGATTGATAGAACAGAGCAGGAATGAGAAAGAATAAATGAGAAAGACAGCGACAGTGGGAATTTAAAGCACTAAATTTCCAGAAAGTGGGGATACTATTTATACTGAAACTCCCGGCACCCCAACGAGGGAAGGTGGGAGGAAGAGAGACAGACAGAAGAAGAGGTGGGAAGATAACATTGTAGAGTGGACAGGTCTGAGATTGAATGATGACCTAAGAGAGGCACAAAGCAGAGAAATGGAGAGAATTTATTGCCGAATCATCAGTGGTGCCCCCACGGTTCACAAGATTACGTGATAGGTGAGGTGGTGAAGGTGATGGTGGCTTTATTCTGCCATATGACACTAGTATTTGCCTTCTTCTGCCTGTTAATTTCTTATGTTTATTATTTAGGATATTTATATTTCCTTTTATACTTTTTTTAACCTGGATTTCAAAAAATTGAGGTGAATACTCTGCGTCTCCAGCGCCTCCAAATGTTATGACCTTGTAAACATGATCCGTGTAAGGTGCCATGAAGCTGATGTCATCTGTGTTGTATTGCTCTGTCCTGTCCCACGGTCCTGATACAACTCTAAAGAATTAACTGGACCTTAAGCAATGTACAAACAAACAAACTGTGGGTCGGGCTATAAGACAACAACAAGTGTTAAAGAAAAGAAAAAAAATAGTAATCATACAAAAACAACAAAGAAAACCAAACCAAAGAAAACAATAACATATTTACAAATTGAACTGAATTTGACAATAATTATGATTATGCAAAGCAGTGTTAAATTTTCACAAGTTCCCTTTTGTTCAATTGACAACCAACGTTCTTTACCCCAACTAATCACTATTCAATGGGGGCTATTAATTTATGAATACAATTTAGCACTCTGGCATGCTGCAATAGTTTTGTTTTATGATTCAGTCACCAACAGCACAAACTTCAATATCATAAAAAAGCCTCATGTTTGTATGAATTAAAAAAAAAAAGAAAAAAAAAAGAAGTATAATTGAACTGTTTTCATTCATCACTTTCATGTAAAGTGTAAGCTCTATATCACAATGTTGGATGGCATTTAACAAGCTAAAACTAAATGACGAAAAAACGGAAGTCATGGTTGTCTCTTCTCCACGCATGTCTTCCTCCATTCAACTCCCAGAGTACATTACCATAGGCAATGCTATTGTCCCTTTCTCTGATACAGTAAAGAACCTAGGCGTCACGCTAGACTCCCACCTTACTATGCATGCACAGGTACTGAGCATCATTCGTGCTGTCAACTTTGAACTCCGCCGTATTGGTTCGATTCGGCACTATCTGTCTGAGCAAGCTGCAAAGACTCTTGTCTCTGCGTTCATATTGTCTCGTCTGGACTATTGTAATGCCTTGCTGCATGGCTGTCCCCAGTACCTCCTTATCAGGTTACAGAAACTGCAGAATAATGCTGCCCGCCTAATCCTGAGAATCCGCAAGTCTGAGCACATTTCCCCACACCTTCAAGCACTTCACTGGCTTCCTATAGAGACACGCATCAAATACAAAATCGCATGCCTTACTTTTGGTGCATTTACACAAACGGGACCCGCATACCTCACAGATATGATTCAGAAATACACACCATCCAGAACACTCCGCTCCTCGGCAGACACCTCCATTCTTTCCACCCCTAGAGTTAACACTAAATCCTTTGGTGAACGCTCTTTTACCGTTGCTGCTCCTCTCGTCTGGAACTCTCTCCCTGCCAGTCTTCGTCACTCTCCCTCCCCTGACTCTTTCCGCACAGGCCTAAAAACTCATCTTTTCCCACTTGCATACACATAAACATTCCTCCCCCTCCCCCCGCACCCTTCCGTCCCTCGTGTCCGTGCCTGCATCTCAGTGACTTACTTTGCCTGCGAGTATGCCCTGCTTGTGTTTTGTCATGTATGTTGCTGATTATTTACGCGTGATATGCTAATTGTTTGTATGGTTTAATTGTTAATGTTGTTTAATTGTCTTGCTCTGATTATGTTGTACTATGATTTGCTTGTGTGAAGTTGTATGTTTAGTGCTTTTGTCTCTATGACCCTGTTGTTTGTACTGCCGTGGTTTTACTGTGTGCTTATACATCCTTTCGCGCTTTGTATGAATGGCTATGTTGTTGAGGTCTTGATTGGTATGCTTTGCTTGTTTGTTGATTTTGTTTTTAAATATTGTGCTTTCTATGTGTAGCATGATTTTGTAAATGGCTGTTATTGTAAAGCGCGTTGAGCATTTATATGAAAACGCGCTATATTAAATATACATTATTATTATTATTATTATTATTGTTGACGAAAAACAAATGTGCAAAAATACCAGCATTATTGCAAGGAGTCATTTTCCTACACATTACACAGTAATTTTGTGGACAAATATGTTCGGGATTCATCAGAAACACGCCGATACAGTCGAGCAATATCGTCTGTATTTACACGTTGCTATGTAGTCTGTTTACCTCCCTTGACATGTTCCGCAGCACAGCTGCTTGACGGCGCTGCTCTAAAAACGTCTTCACTTTTTATAGAGGGAAATCCTCGGATGATCCTTCTTTGTAGTATACCCATATTCTTTGCTTAATCTTATTTATTTAATTTAATTTATTTTTTTTAAATCGTTCTTATATAGCGCTTTTTCAGCTCAAGAGCTGCTCAAGGCGCTGCCGATACAGGATCTAACTCAAGCCGCCCGAGGCACCAATTTGCAGCCTTTGGGCGCATCGTAATAACGCCCCAGACAACTGAGCACAATCCTGGGCAACCAAGGATGGGGGAGAAGGACCTAGGTGCATGCTGGGTGTGTTCTTGTCACCGGCACTCACCCGTCTAGGACATGAGCGTCAGGATCTTTAAAGTCCGTTATGATGGAATGTATGCGACACAGACTAGACCTCAATTTATACTCTCATACCTTTGCTAGCTGGATCAAGTCTCTGCTTGTGCACGACATTTCGATTCATTGTACTGCGCTGTTTGCTCTATTTCCCTACAAATTCGGCATAAAACCAGATATTGCCGCGCTGACGCCATGCTGTAAGGTAGGTTTGACTTTGACAACATTCCATTGTCTTTTGAGTTTTGACTTGGGTTTGTAAAATAATCTTACTTCCAGACGTGTGCCAAGGAAGTAAGCGTACACAAGCATGACATTTGACCTCGAGTTTTATTGCAGTGCTGTAAGGTAGGCTTGCAACAGTCATGGGAATAGTTTTGGCTTTTGGTTATTGCAGTAATCTTACTTATAGGCCTATGCTTACAAGCTATAAACTAGTCACACTGCAGAAGGCTGTTCGTGTAAGCTTATAATTGTTCGTTTCATTGTTTTGCACTGTGGCGCCATGACGGCATCTCTCATATTTAACAGCATGTCTTTATTTATTTATTTATTTCCTATTCTATCCTATCCTATCCCATAACTCGGAGGTCCACAGATGATCGTTTAACCAGCGTACTCCATCTTTCCCTGTCCTCAGCAACCCTGATTGTTTCGCTGAGTGTCAAACCAGTCCATTCTCGAATGTTGTCTTCCCACCTCTTTTTCGTCTCCCTCTTCTTCTATCTCCTTGCACTGTGCCTTGCAGGATGGTCTTGGCAAGACCTGATGATCTGGTGACGTGGCCATACCATCGGAGTTTCCCCGTTTTTTCACCACTGTGAGCAGGTCATCGTGTTGTCCAATGGCTTGTGTGATGGTCTGTCGGACATCGTCGTTGGTGATGTGTTGGGCATAGGGAATGTCCAGAAGTCTTCTGTAGCACCTCATCTCCATGCTTTGTATTCTTCGTTGGAGATCTGCTGTGATGGTGCATGTTTCGCAAGCACATAGGAAGATGGAGATGACAAGGGAGCGAAGCAGCCTTACCTTGGAATGTAGTTTGATGGTCATGTCTTTCCAAATTGGCTTCAACCTCGCCAGGGCAGCAGTTGTTTGTGCGATCCTGGAGAGGACTTCCTGTCGATGACCCATTTTCTGATACAATGGCTCCTAAATATTTGAAGCTATGCACTGTGTTGATTGGCCTTGGACTTTGATGTCCGTGTTGATGTCATTGGTATTGTTGGTCATCATTTTGGTCTTCTCTGCACTTATTTTCATTCCATAAGCTCTGGAGGTGGTGTCAAGCCTCTGTACCAGCTGTTCAAGTTCTTGTTCCTCTCCAGCCAATCCATCAATGTCATCCCGCAAAACGAAGGTTGGAGATTGCTCTTCCCCCTTTGCTGACTGTGCCGTCGTGATCTGCAAGGGCATCTGACATGGTGCGCTCTAGGAAGATGTTGAAGAGTGTTGGAGAGAGTAGGCATCCCTGACGCACACCGATTGTTGTTCTGAACCAGTTTCCGATGGCGCTGTTGTGGAGGACTGCACTGGTAGCCTTGTCATACAGGCTTTTGATGACTTCAATAATTTTAGGGCTGATGTTGTACACTCTCATGGTTGCCCACAGAGCTGCATGCCAGACTCGGTCAAACGCCTTTTTGAAGTCTACGAACACATGATATAGATGTTGTTGGTGCTGTAGGTATTTCTCGCAGATTATTTTGAGGTTGAAAATCTGTTTAGTGGTACTTCGCCCTGCCCTGAATCCTGCTTGCTCTTCAGCTATGATTTGTTCAGCTTGGGGTTTCAACCTTTTGAGTATTATTTTCAGAAGGACCTTGCTGGGATGGCTGATGAGGGTGATGGTGCGGTAATTTTCACATTAAGGTTACCTTTTTTGGGAAGAGTGATGACAAGCAACTGGGTCCATGGTGTAGGCCACTCCACAGATCTTGTTACAGATAATGGTGAGTGCGTCAATCATCGCTTCTCCTCCAGCTTGGAGCAGCTCCGCGGGTATTTTGTCCACTCCCGCTGACTTCCCCTTCTTTAGCGATTGCACTGCTGCCTCAACTTGTTCTCGGAGAATTGGGAGGATTTCTTCTTCTTCTCTGTTCTCTGGTGTGTGGTTGTAAAGGTCATTTAATTTAATCAGTCTTATAATATAGCGCAGATTTCTTTTTATTTTATTTAATATTTCGTATATAAAGCGCAATTCCAGCCCAGGAGCTGCTCAAGGCGCTGGCCGATACAGGATGTAACTCAAGCCCACCGAGACGCCCATGTGCTGCCTAGACAGCCGAGTACAATCCGGCCCCGAGTTGCCTACAATAAAAAGCGCCACAAAAAGTTAGCGATTGCTCCGCACGAACTATTTTTGCTTATGGGCAACCTTTCCCATAAGCGAACGTTTTTAAAATGGCGCAGTACATGTTTGACTGCACAACAGCCAATCAAAGTGAAGTTGGCTGAAAGTAAAAGTTACTGTCAATCACACTGACGAAACGACACTACTGTTAAATAATAAATACTAATTCATACCCATTGCACCTAAACATAATTATTTCGTCCAATAACAAGTACAGAAATCTTACCAGACTGTAAATGACAAATGCCCTTCCTTGCTATTTCACCGTTGAACACATCGCCATACGCAAATGGAAAGCCCGCTACTGTGGCCGTCATCTTTTTTTCTTCACAAACAATCTTCCGAGACTGCTACATGTATACAGAGCGCTCTCTAGCACTCTCCGCGAACATAGGGTTGCCCAGACTGTCCGCTGAAGTAATTGCGTAGCGTTACGTAGCGCTCTGGCTAGGCAACTCTCGGCTGGACAACCGGGAGTGAGGGGAAAGGGACCTAGTGCTCACTGGGTGTATTTGTGTAGCGCACATACCCGCCTAGGACATGAATGTGTAAAGCCCATGCAATGGAAGGCTTTGTCTTCCATCCATCGGTGATGGTCCAGCTCGTGGGCCAGGTTCTTATAATTTTCCATCCGCAGTTAGGGTCCTGACATTCCAGGTTCCTATGACGATGTTGTCTCTCTTGCGGATCCTGTAAAGTTGTCCACACTTATTATCTCTGTCATGGTGGCCAACGGAAGGCGCGGTCCTTGGTGACTCGGTCGACGACCGATCCGGTATGGAGTAAATGGTTTTATTCATCACGCAGTGTGCCTTGGGCAAGAAAGACCTGGCAGGGCCCAGTCCTCTCCAGGCTGTTGGCCACAGCCAAAGTCCACGAGTACAGTGTGGCTCGCCTAGGCCCCGAGCACGTGGTCGTTGAACCTATAGTAACGTGAGGTTCTTTCGTTATGTCAGGTGACTTCTGTGTAGAAGACTTTCGCCCAGTGATGCCGTACTGACATCACCCCTGTTAGTCGCCTCTTAAGACACGCCGGGAAACGTTGGGTCTAATTTAATCAGTGTCCGAATCCACAGGGCAAAGACTGCGTGAGTCCGCTGGACCTAACGCAATAACCATGTAATGTAATGTAATGTAATATAATGTAATGTAATGTAATGTAAGAACGCGTGTACAGACTAGACCTCGGTTTATAATCACAGCCAAAGGCTTTGGTTTGGTTAAGATTTCGAAGATGTCTTATGTAGGTACGTATGTATGTATGTATGTATGTACATATGGATGAATGTATGTATGTTTGTATGTACGTATGTATCTATGTATGTGTGTATGTATCTATGTATGTATGCATGTATGTATGTACGTATAGATGTATGTTTGTATGTTTCCTACCTTCCTTCACTAATGGTATTGGATGCAGTCAATCTAAAGTTTCACAAATAAAAACTCGATTTCCTTTTCGTCTTCTAATAGCGACTTTCATTTACATTACATGTTCAGACCTGTGCACATCTACGGATTTTCCGTATTTTCTCCGATTTTAATGAGCAGAATACGGAGCTACGGATTACTTATTAAAATTCCGAAATTCCGATTTTGTTATTTAAATTTTTTTAAACTTTTTTTCTGTTTTAAGATGTTTTTGACTAGTTGTGCTTAAAAGACGTTTTTCGAACCGGAAGCGCGCGTTTGTTTCTAGTTCGTTCAGCATTTGTGTGGTTGCAACTTCATACTTGTGATTAAAAAAAATTATGGAGCCAGCTTTGAAAGATAAAAAAAAGAGTGAGAAGAGATAGTGAAGAGGATTCATCTGACCCAGCTCTGTCACCAAAAAAGAAGAGAACGGCACAACAGTGCTGGAAATCAAGTTATTCAAAGTTAAACCCCGGAAATAGAAAAGTATGTAACCAAGTTAAAATCATTATTAATCTGTCCAGCCATACATTTTGTTAAATAAAATATTGTCCTAATTTGTATATTTTGATACTCTGCTAATAAAGGTTTTGTTAAACAAAAAAAAATTAAGTGTTGATGTTTTAGCTTGGCTTGAATAGATTGTAATTCCCATTCTACTGCCTCGTAGTGTTTCAATTTGGGTGCTTTGTGAGCAGAATTATGTCTTGAACTGTCGTTACAGCTTGCTACTGAAAATTTTTAAAAACTACTGAAATTTGGTTTGTTTGCTACTGATGAGGATTTTGAGTGTGCACAGGTCTGCATGTTTGAGTGATGAATGTGCGTTTGTTGTGTAAGCCTATGTAGGAGTGTTTGTAACATGCGAGCGTGTATGTTGTTACAGATTGCCGAGCTTTAAATCTGATTTAGGAATAAGGCAAGTGTAGCATCCAGTTCTATTATTATTATTATTATTATTATTATTATTATTATTATTATTATTATTATTATTATTATTATTGTTGTTGTTGTATTTATGTATTGCGTACTCCGGTTTCCTCCCTCTCTTCAATAATGGTATTGGATGCAGTCAATCCAAAATTTCAAAATAAAATTGGATTTCTTCTCCGTCTTCTAATAGCGATCTCCCTGCCTTTACACCACATGTTTGAGTAAAAGAAATGTGTGTTGCATGTGTAAGAGAGGGTGAAAACACGTGAGCGTGTAGGTACAGATCGCCGCGTTTTGAGCCTTATTGTTGATTTGAGAAAAAGCGCATAATAGCATTCAGCATTATTATTATTATTATTATTATTATTATTATTATTATTATTATTATTATTATTACTATTATTATTAAATGCATAATTATTATGAATACGCAAAAAATACACACCTTTATAACCACACCTTTAACGCATATTGTTGTTGTTGTTGTTGTTGCCGTTGTAGCTGCCCTCTGTGTTGTCATTAATGTTGTCGTGATCGTCATCGTTTTATGTCTTAGTTTGTGTTGATTTCTCTATACAGAGTAATGGCAAACTGCGTGAGGTGTAAGAGAGTAAAGGGTCCGACCAATCAGCTTCGTCGTTGCTCGCGTTGCAAGGCCGTCAGCTATTGCTCGCTTGACTGCCAAGCCCTGCATTACCCAGAACATCGAGTCACGTGCAAACCATCCACTAAAGGGGAAGCAACCGCGCAAACTGACGGTATGGGCCGAAATATTTGTATTTGTTGATGTATTTATTTATTTATTGCGTCGTTTTTTATAGCGCTTTTTCCAGCTCAGGGGCTGCTAAAGGCGCTGACCGATACAGGATCTAACTCAAGCCGTCCCAAGGATCCGCTTCACTTCCAGCCTTTGTCTGACGCTTAAACAACTGAGCACAATTCTTGGTAACTAAGGACGAGCGGTTGAGGGGAGGGGAGGGGAAGAGTGGGAGGGGAGAGGGATAGGTTGGGGAGTGGACATGAGCGTCAGAATCTTTAGAGTTCGTGCGATGGAATGGAATGCGTATGTGCACATACTAATAATATTAATAATAAATATTAAGTAAATATTACGGTACAACATTATGAGATGAAACAAGTTAAACATCGGAGGAAATAATAGCAAACATCACATCTAAGAATAAGAAAAATGCATGTTTAAAGAGAAACACACACACACACACACACACACAAACACACACAAACAAACACACACTCACAGACACAACCCTGTGAAAACGCCGTTGTTATGACTTTCATGAAATGCCACATACGTTGATTTGACATTTGTTTTGGGTGTCGGATAGTGCAGTGGTTGGAGCACTCGCTACTGTGTCGAAAGTGAAGCACCGTCCGGTGCGGTTAGCACTTGGATGGGTGACCGCTAAGGTGTGAAGCGACAAACAACAACGCCCCCAGTTGACTCAACTGTGATTGAGTACCTACTCTCTTGAGGGTGGGGAAGGTAAAGCAGCGAGGGAGAGAGTTGGGCATCACCCTCATTACGCTGGCCCAAGATAAGTGTGATCTCCAACATCACGCTCCCCTACGGCCACAAGGCTATGGGACTACCTTTACCTTTACCTTTTTTTTTGGACAAACCCTTACCCATACCCTTATTCTAACCCTAACACAGCCCTAACCCTAACGGAACATTGTTTTTTTGACCTCAAAATAACGGGGCCGTCAAAACAACTTACGTAGATTTTCAAGTGTTTTTAAAATAAAGGCGTTCCTACAATTTCACACACACACACACACACTCACACACACACATACACACACACATACACACACACGGGAAGGAATAGGGGTGCACTGGCTTTGTCTGAGGGTGGAGGTATTTCATTGTTTCGGTTCTCTAGGTCTGTCATTGAGTTTGCAACCACAGTCAAAGGAATAGGGGTGCACTGGCTTTGTCTGAGGGTGGAGGTATTTCATTGTTTCGGTTCTCTAGGTCCGTCATTGAGCTTGCAACCACTGCCTTTACGGGCTGACATGTTAGCGCTTGACACGTAATGCTTCAATTGTTCTGCTCTTACGTACGCCACTGAGCCAACTGCGTTACAGACCGGCCAGACAAGGATAAGCGTGAACAGCCTCTTCAGCGCTGTAGCGGAAATGGGGGAGGAGTGGGGTGGGATTGAGGTGGGGTTGGAGATGTGGGTTAAGGGCCTTTAAAACAGACTGTAGGCGTAGAGTGTTTAAGCCTCCAGTGCCAAAGTTTTAATGCCAAAGAGCGCGAGTTCAGTTCTCACTTCATTCAATTCAACTGTGTTTATTACCTTCAAAGAAATTATGTACAAACATTTGTGTCGGATTTGAAAAGATAAGTTACAAGGGTTACAGGGAATGTTGACGGAAGTTGAAAACAATTGTTGCCACCTGATTGTAAAACTGTCAAATAAATATTTCAGACTATGCGATCATTTTCTTCGTGAAGGCTCTCTTCCTCGACTTCCGTTTTTTTTCTCTGGTAAACTTTCTATGAATTGAGAGACCATTTCACCAAAATAAACAATGTGTCCCAAAATTTTCTGTAAGTTTCTTTCTTTCCTGCTAAATTTACAACCATAAAATTTAGAAGTCTACTCTCTAAAACATTACGTAATATTATAAAACAAGCAATACAATACACAATCTCTCCCCATGCTCACCTTGCAAACAGGTATAGATGAAAATTGTACATGAAAGTGTACCACAGTACATTAACTTACCCCTTCCCTGCCGTAATAAAAAAAAGCGCCTCTGTACTCATGTATGCCGGAGCAAATTTGACTTTTGAGGGTGTGTTCACTAAAACCGTGAATAATTCAGGCATTTGAAGAGATATCTCTTAGATATTTGGCAAGGTTTTTTTGTAACATCCCTGGCTTCAATTTCAAGTAAAAATAGTTTTATTTGACAAGACATAAATTTTGTAGTAATTCTTTTTTTTTCCGTGATCAGGCATTTTTGGAACATAAAAACACACATTAACACAAGCAATGCCTGACAGAACACCACAAAAAACTGGTGTAACAAAAGGACAAACATCAAGCACTCAATAAACTACTTGGAAATCAACTTTACTGCTATATCATCCACAGAAATGAGGGGTACCTGTCCATGGTAAGGTAAGTCCGAATCACACGTCATGTACTCTGCGACCTCTGTTTGGGACTTCGTAACTAGCCTATCTCTCTCAGGCGATAAGTAATGACCGAGGACAAGGTCAGTAAAATGGGTCTTCAGTTTATTTTCTTTCAGTCATCAATTCACATTTGCATTATGACCTCCGTGGATAATACCATGGTGATGCCCTGGTAATGCCCTGGTAATGCACTGGTAAAAACTGAACAACAGGACTTAGTACCAAACAAAACTGGCAATATTTATGCGCAAAGCAAACACAGCTTATAAAAAAATAGATAGAAAACTATAATTAAATTCAATTACTTATTACAAAATTTACCGACGTACAGAGTGCTGATAAAAAAACTAAGGCGAACATCGAACACATTGAAACCGACCAATACGGAAACCAAAAACAGACAATTTAATGTCAAGAGAAATCAGTTATTAACAACAATATTTTGATCCAGACGGTACCGTGCTTCAACATGATTGATTCCTACCGTTTAACGCGTAACTGCCTATGCAACAAGAAATAAACAAAGTCCAGAAGTTTATAGCAAAAGGAACGAAAACAATAGATTACGAACTTGAACCAAAGAAAGACAAGAGAAATACATCATTCAAGCAAACTAATCCGTAAAAAAACACCTGCAAAATCCGCTCAAAAAGAATAAAACAGGTACCAATCTAACCTGTTATCGCCGATGTCCCAAAATAAAGGTTGACTCCAATCCGTTACATTTCAGGAGTCTATAGGTCTTTGAACAATCGCCTCTATTTCAGAGAATACCGAGTGCCTTTTGTCACAACAATCAGCAAAGTTATTCCTTCAAAAAGGTGCTCCTAATTAAACAGATTGCCTGTTCACAAAAACTCTCTCGAATTCAGGATATAACTTGCTCAATAAAAAATGGCAAGGGAGAACAGATCACAAACATACAAAAGGAACTGAGTATGAAAACTAATGCAAAGGGTTACATTTACACCCGATAACAGTACTCAGGTAACTTCTATTTCCCGTGCACTTGAACACTAATAAGTTCATAAGTAAATGAAACTGAAGACATCTTGAGGGGAAAGAGAACAGGAGGTAAAGAAGGAGGGAGAGAAAACCAAGTGCTAATGAGCAGAATAATGGTTGCGCGCTCACCAAAAATCCAAGCACCGGCAAGAATAAAAGAAAGACGAGAAGGCAAAGACAAGCAATGAACAAAGGGGGTTGAACACAGACTAAGAAAAAGGCAATAAATGATAGACCCATCTCCAAAAAGGGAAGGAAGAATAAGCAAACACATAAAACGAAGAAAAATTAATCTTGCCCTAACGAGGGCAAGAACACGTCATACTCCACAGCTGTAGAGACTCAGCAGTAACAAAGTCACAACCCACAGAGCAGCCAAAGTCCACACACTACTTCCAGTATTATGTATTCTGCGCTTTTTTGGAATCTGCGCGTTTTTGGAATTAGTAGGCCTAGTATTATAGAAGGGGCTGCCCATTTTTTGAATTCCAACATTGGCCGCCAGAGTTAGGACCTAACCCTAACCCTAACCAATGTTGGAATTCCAAAAACGGGCAGGCCAATTCTAGAATTGCCCAGATTCCAAAAAAAACGCAAAACGTAGGAATTTTGTGTGATAAGGTCTTCATCATCACTGTCTTTATCATTTAGGACCTCTTGAAGCGCTTCAAGTGCTGAATGTCGTCTAAAAACAGACCTCGTAGTACCCCCTCATCGTCCATCGTCGGCCATTTTTTTGACGACTGAACACTGGGAAGTACTGAAATTTCCTACCCTATTTACATTTCGGTGTTTGCAATTTATAACGGTCAAAGGGAAGGAACCGTTGGTTGGAGATGTCTAACTGCTCTGGCAACAGTTACTGCTGTTATCTCCCTTCTTGGGTGGATACAGATACAGAATGCCGACGAATAACTCTTCCCTTGCGACTCGTGTATTTGTGTTTGAGTGAGGGGGTGGGGGGGGGGGGGAAGAGGAGGGAGTAAGGAGGTGTATCCCTATTATTAGATAGAGAAAACAAAGACATAAGAGTTATCTCGCTTTATGTCGACGATGTCGTCTCCTATTTAGTTGGGTACTTTTTTCTTTTTTTTCGCTACATCTTTACTTTTTTTTCTTTTTTGTATGTGTGTGTGTGTGTGTGTGTGTGTGTGTGCGTGTGGCTAGGCAGTAACGCCTTTATTCTGACATACATTTGAACCTCTACATACTTTCTTTTGACGGACCCCGTTATTTTGACCTCAAAACAGTGTTCCGTTAGGGTTAGGGCTGTGTTAGGCTTAGGGTTAGGTTAAGGGTTAGGGTGAGGATAGCTTCAAAAAATGGAAAATGTCAAAATAATGTCAAAGAAATGGAAAGTGTGTCAAAATAATGTCTGTTTTATTCACAACAGTCATCAGAACGTCGTTTCTACAAAAATGTGTGCGTGTGTGTGTGTGTGTGTGTGGGTTTGTGCGTGTGTGTGGGTGTGGGTGTGTGTGTATGTGTGTGTAAGATTCGACGGAACAATTTCTAATTTCAATTTGGAATATCCGACGGATCCGTCGAGCATGCATTTGGTCGAAGCTACCAGTTACCGATAAAAGCATGCAGCATAACAAAAACAATTGTTAAAAACTAACACTCACATCCAAGGAGCATTCTTTGATAGATTGGTTCATTGTTCTTACCCAGATACACTTCATACACCCTCTATCACATATGTATGCCGTCATAAAAACATAACACTACAAACTGCATCTATATAATATAAATTGCTTAGCCGGAAGTCCTTCAAAAAATTGATTGTCTTTCTACGAAGCCTTGGTAGCTTGCTTAGTAAAACATTCTACTAGCGTGCAGGGCGACCCAAGTTCAAATCTCACGTGGGCCATTTTTTTTTTACACTACAATATGGATAGTTTTCTTTTTAATTTAGGCTTTTTACCTTTAATTTATTATTATTATTATTATTATTATTATTATTATTATTATTATTATTATTATTATTATTATTATTATTATTATTATTATTATCTATATATATAAATTGCTTAGCCGGAAGTCCTTCTTCGCCTCTACTATAAAGTTTGTCCGGTATGGACGCTGATCTGTGCAGATACTGGGCGCTGCGAATCGGCCTGCTGTGTGCTCAAAACCAGCGAAATTGTTATAGCCGACATTTCCTTACTGAACGTTTAACCATTTCTGAGATAAATAAATAAACAAAATGTCCACAAACTGCAATAGCCTCATTCCGCGCGCTTCCATTAAAAATCAAATTGAGGTTTCCACATGTTTTCCCATATAGACCAAAAAATTGATGCTCTTTATATGAAGGCTTGGTAGCTTACTTAGTAAAACATTCGCATACCGTGCAGGGTGTCCCAAGTTCAAATCTTACGCGGGCAATATTTTTTTTTACACTACAATATGGATATTTTTCTTTTTAATTTAGGCTTTTTACCTTTCATTTATTATTATTATTATTATTATTATTATTATTATTATTATTATTATTATTATTATTATTATTATTATTATTATATCAAATTTTCTTTTAAAACCTTGGTGTTTTTTTATGATTTCTATTTGTATTATTCTATATTTAATATTACTATTATTAGTAGTATTAGTATTAGTATTAGTAGTAGTAGTAGCAGTAGTAGTAGTAGTAGTAGTAGTAGTACCAAGGATCGGGATGGGGTGTAGGTAAAAGGGGGCTACGGGTAGGGTTTAAAGGGGCATGGGTAGGCATAACGGGGATACGGGTATATATAAGGGGGAATGGTGATGGTCGATTCCTTTCATCCATACCTGCGAAACGATCAACGGGGAAGTATCAAGGAGGGTACAAGTAGGTTACAAGGGGCGTACGGAAGGTATCAAGGGGGTATGGGGAGGGAGGTATCAAGTGGGTTCGGGGAGGTATCAAGGGGGTATGGTGAGGCATCATGGGGGGGGACGGGGAGATATCAGGGGGGGTATGGGGAGGTATCAAGGGGGATATGGGGAGGTATCATCGTCCAAATGAAACTCGCAGACAACAGTTGTCTCTCTGTCTACATTTTAAACAGCAACCTGTGTACCCTGGCTTGCCAGGGTACAAAACCACAAGTTATTAATAAATTAAAGTACTGGGAAGGCACGGTGGCCTAATGGTAGAGCTTTGGCTTGCGGATCTGAAGGTCCCGGGTTCGAGTCCAGGCCGGGGCATTGTGTTGTGTCCCTGGGAAAGACACTTTACTCCCGTTTCCTACTCCTTCGGATGAGAGTATAAACCGAGGTCTAGTCTGTGTCGCATACATTCCATCATAACTGACTTTAAACATCCTGACGCTCATGTCCTAGACGGGTGAGTGCCGGTGACGAGAACACACCCAGCATGCACCTAGGTCCTTCTCCCCCATCCCTGGCTGCCCAGGATTGTGCTCAGTTGTCTGGAGCGTTATTACGATGCGGCCAAAGGCTGCAAGTTGGCGCCTCGAGCGGCTCGAGTTAGATCCTGTATCGGCCAGCGCCTTGAGCAGCTCTTGAGCTGGAAAAGCGCTATATAAGAACTATTAAATAATAATAAATAATAATAGTATCAGGAATACAGTAACAATTGCACAAAAAAGTATTAAAACTGGGAAGACGTCATTATTGGACTTTAGGTAATTGTCACATCTCTTTCTTTTCCCCTAAACATTCTCAAACAGAGTCGCCATGGCAACGAGCAAGGTCAAGTGCGGGGCATGCGTTTCCTGGCAACCGAGTCGTCGACGACTTCCGTGACCTCTGGACACGTAAGATGGAGGATCATATATATGTTCACACGGGCACTTTGGTCTGCCCTGCGACTCCCTTAGAGCCATTCTCTCTGTACCCGAAATTTGAAAATCCGACCAGCCAGTTTTGGGAAGACACGATCAGAGGAGTGGTGCTGCTGGTCAAGCTGACCTCTCGTTTCTACCATCCGATCCCTTTGTACCA
Source organism: Oncomelania hupensis (assembly GCA_036898135.1). Lineage (NCBI taxonomy): Eukaryota > Metazoa > Mollusca > Gastropoda > Littorinimorpha > Pomatiopsidae > Oncomelania > Oncomelania hupensis. Next base: position 10,607,072 of record CM072523.1, on the reverse strand, counting down.
CCATTGGACTCTCCAGGTGATTATCTGTCCCTGTCTCTCTGTCTATCTGGCTGTCTGTGTCTGTCTGTCTGTCTCTCTGCCTCTGTCTCTCTGCCTCTGTCTCTCTCTGTCTCTTTCTCTCTCTGTCTCTCTGTCTCTCTGTCTCTGTCTCTGTCTCTGTCTCTCTGTCTCTGTCTCTCTCTCTCTCTCTCTCTCTCTCTCTCTCTCTCTCTCTCTCTCTCTCTCTCTCTCTCTCTCTCTCTCTCTCTCTCTCTCTCCCTCCATACTTCTTACATCTATCTTCTGTTGTTTTTTCTCGAAGTAGACTGAAGAATTGATCTCTTCAGAACTAGTCTATCGCATTCTGGTTCCATTTTTAACCCAGTTATCTGCATCATTCCAAAAACAACTTTTAAAACGCATTAAAAATTAAATAAAATGCAATTAATTACTTGTTGAACATGAATTAACATTTATAAATATAATCTTTGTGTGTGTATGTGTGTGTGTGTGTGCGGGTGTGTGTGTGTGGCTGTGTAGAAACGACGTTACTCTGACATATACTTGAAACTCTACATACTTTCTTTTGACGGCACCGTTATTTTTTGCGTTATTTTGACGTCAAAATAGTGTTCCGTTAGGGTTAGGGCTGTGTTAGGCTTAGGGTTACGATAAGGGTTAGGGTTTGGGTTAGGGTTAGGGATAGCTTCAAAAAATGTCAAAATGTCAAATTAATGTCAAAATGATGGTAAGTTTGTCAAAATAATGTATGTAGAGTTTCATGACAGTTATCACAACGTCGTTTCTACAAAAATGTGTGGGGTGTGTGTGTGCGTGTGTGAATTTTCAAAATTATTATTTAAAAAAAAAGTAATACTAATAATGATACTACTACTACTACTACTACTACTACTACTACTACTACTACTACTACTACTACTACTACTACTACTACTACTACTACTACTGATAATAACTTTCTGAACTTGCTTGTTTGTGTTAGATTAAGATGTTGATTGTTATAACCTTATTGTTCTAATTCATTGTTATTGTTACAAGGGCAGGATGTTAAAAAAAATTGCACCAAGCTCTTACTCATTTAAAATGGTTATCTTATCCTATCTTATCTTACCTTATCTGCTCTTCTTTTCTCTTCTCTCTCTCTCGCCTTCTCTCTCTCTCTCTCTCTCTCTCTCTCTCTCTCTCTCTCTCTCTCTCTCTCTCTTTTGCGATTTTCTTTTGATTTGATGTGATGTGATGTGATGCGATTTGATGTGATGTGATGTGATGTGGTGTGATAGGGTGTGGTGTGGTGTGATGTGATGTGATGTGATGTGGTGTGATGTGATGTGGTGTGGTGTGATGTGGTGTAATGTGATGGGGTGTGATGTGGTGTGATGTGATGTGATGTGATGTGATGTGGTGTGATGTGGTGTGATGTGATGTGGTGTTGTGTGATGTGATGTGATGTGATGTGATGTGGTGTGGTGTGGTATGATGTGATGTGATGTGATGTGATGTTATGTGATGTGGTTAGATCCTGTTTTGCTTAGTTACAGTTATTAGTTGTTCTACCTCCCTCCACTCCCCCACCCTCCCTTTAATTTTAAATCCAAGATTATCTATGCTTATGTGTGGATATATTTTTGAACCAAATGTTTGACTGAATTACATTACATTACATTATTATTGCTTTAGGTCCAGCGGACTCTTCCGAGCCAAATCAGGACCGGACAACCCCCAATCCGCATAAAAGATCTGCTGAAACAACCCTAGTGGTAAAACCGAAAGCTCTCCACCAGCCGGTCACTTTACAATTCGTCATCAGAACTATGCACTGTCTTACGTCATATAACTTTATTTAGGTTGGAAGAATCTCGTAGCTACCACTAGATTTATCTACACACTTCAATCGATAGTAAACAAGCAACCTTAGACAATTCTTCAGTAATATCGACCAACGAAAATTAGCAACATTATACAAAGCTTCTTCCAACTACAACGCAAAATCAAATCAAAGGTAAATACACTCTGTTATTGCATGCTTTGCAAAATAAAACGATCGGATCTATCGTGCGCGTCTCAAACGTAACAGTGTGTTTGTATATATGTATGTCGGCGTGTGCGTGTGTGTGGTATAAGGAGTGACACTGTGCCCCAATATTTAGCCAGGTCGAGGGCATCATCTCCAATGGCGACGAAACAACATACCGCCAGGAAGTCGACCGCTTGGTGTCGTGGTGCGAAGACAACAACCTCGAACTGAATACCTACAAGACTGTCGAGATGATTGTGGACTACCGAAGGAACCAGGACCCCAAAGATCCACTGCTCCTCGATGGACAAGCCATCGAGACAGTGGACTCGTTCAAGTTCCTAGGTTCCCTCATCTCCGACGACCTCAGCTGGGGTGCCAACATTGACACCATCGTGAAGCGGGCCCAACAACGACTGTATTTTCTCAGACAGCTGAGAAAGTTTGGCCTTTCCAAAGACATTCTCCTCCAGTTCTACCGGGCCGTGGTGGAGAGCGTCCTAACGTTTTCCATCACTGTCTGTTTCGGAACAGCAACGCAGCTCGACAACGACCGGCTGGAGCGGGTCGTGCGCACGGCAGGCAGGATTGTCGGCTGTGAGCTCCCCTCTCTGGCCTCCATCTACTCGACCCGCTCTCTCAAAAGAGCCGACAAGATCCTCTCTGACCCTTCCCACCCTGCCCACTCCCTGTTCGAACTTCTCCCCTGTGGCCGCCACTTCGATCCTTCAGATCCCACACTTCCCGCTTTAAAGATTCCTTTTACCCTCAAACTGTAAGATCTCTAAACGCCGCAACATCCTCCCACCAGCTGCACAAGCCGCTGGTCCCCCTGCCGTGCGCACGCCAGGCTCCTCCCTACATACATCTAGATACAACGGCGACTGTTATAATCCAGAATATTTTTGTGATGACTTTAGATTAGTCACTTGTGTTTTACTATATCAGTCTGTTTATGTATTTCAGAATGCTATGGAATACCATGTAATAATGATATGTGTGTGTGTCGCAAGATGACTAGTTTTATTTACTGTATGATTTAGCCTTGTTTAGTCATTGTAATCTTAGAATGTTAATGTTAGGCTGCAGCAGACGATGGAAGTAATCAAGCGTAGCAATGGTATACTGCCGTGTACACACAGTGGTAGCTTGACGGTAGTAGCGAAGGCTATGACATCATCGTATCTACGTTAGGCGAGTCGATTACCAGCGAATGGGAACTCAGTTTAGAATGGAATCAACCAGGTCTGGCTGATTCAAATAGAGAGATAGAACGGCAGTCGAGGTTCAAACGAGGAGCAGTAACTAGCTACACAGTTAGCGGTAAGATCTCTCCTGAATAGACCAGGAAGCAGGACTTGTGAATCTTAGAATTCAATCAAGTAGCCACGAGCCTGACTTTGTCAAACAGGTAAATGAACATACTTCTGTTTCATCGTGATATATTTATATTATTGTTGAAATTATGTTTGTGGAATTTGCTATGCATAGATTTGAATGTTAATCCGAATTTGCCTTACCATGTGGAGACGCCAAACACGTGTTAAGCACGACCGGTTTGGACGCCATGTTGTATACCTGACGGAACCACTGTTGTTTAACCTATGTGTATGTTAGCAGACCAGTGGCTGTACCAGTGAATGTTTATAATATTATTAATTCTTTATGTGTATAATTAGCCACGATTTATATTTATGTATGTATAGGAAATTAGAGTTGAGATTCCAGTGGACCACGGACGTAGCAGAATGTTCGTCGCTTATGTATAGAGATGTGGAGCTATCACTGAGGGCTACTTTGGCTTTCAGTGAGACGCTCTGCACAAACCTATTACTCAGGGTTGTGCAGAATTTCGTCTCTTATGTTACAGACGAGCAGGCGAGATATACCGTGCGCCCAACTCAACAGAAACAACGAGTTGGCTGTTTAGCCTCTACAGCACAGGACTGAGAGAGCAACCCTGGAAAACACCCTCCAAGACAACACAGCTTGTCAAGGGACCAAACTACATGACGACCCAGCGTGTACCAGAAGCTACCTCAACGAAGGGCTTCAAACCCGCTACACACAAGTTAAGTGCATTGGAAAAAGTGCACTAAAACTGATAGCAAAAGGACCACAGTAGTCCACTCTTCAGAAATCTGTAAAACGGACCACAGTAGTCCAATCTGCATGAACTCTAGTAGCCAGTGCCCTATGAAGACATAACAGCTGCCTAGACTATCAGCGATCGAATTATTTACATGGACCTATGACTTTTCGACAAAGTAGTAGAAGAAATAAATGTGTGATTTTAACTGTTATCAAGTGGCTGGACTACATATGATTCATAGCCGTGTGAAAGCTAGTGTGACGGTGATCTTTTACCATTTTTTCTATCTATCCCTGTACCCCAGCCTTAACACAGACCGAGCTAAACAAATAAATTTATTAAAGTAATTCACCGGGCGACTAACTAGCAGTTCCCATAGAATAAAGCGTGAGGGTTACAGCATTCCATTGTGCAGAGCGCAACAACCCATAAACCCCACGTTACAGTGTGTTTGTGTGTGTTTGTGTGTTAAGTAGTAGTATTGGCGACGACTGTGTGCGAGCCTTTGGGTATGTTTGTGCGAGTGTGTGTGGTTGTGCATGCATGTGGGTATTTATGTATGTAGGTATGGGTGTATCTCCGTGAGGGTGTCGGGGTTTTTAGTATAAATAGTATCCCCACTTTCTGGAAATTTAGTGCTTTAAATTCCCGCTATCGCTATCTTTCTCATTTGTTCTTTCTCATTCCTACTCTGTTTCAATCTACTATACTATCTTCTTCTTCGCTAGACCAGTCACCTACCTTTTTTCTTGAAAACTCTTCCGGGACAAAACTCTTCCTTTGTGTGTGAGGTCTGTTGGATCAGCTTGGGAATATTGGATGCTTTCTGCCAGGTGGTCACTAGGGCTTCCTATGATGTTATTATTTGGCAATGTAGGCATTTTAAGTTTTTAATTTTAAATGTATGTGTTTTATTGATATGTTATAATGATGTTTGTATTCTATTTTGTTTTTGTAAACGGGGGGGTTCGATAAATTAGAGTACAGACTCGGCATCTGTGCGTGGGATGTCTTTATTGTAAAGTGACCGGCTGGTGGATTGCCTTCAGTGTTACCACTGGGGGTTGTTTCGGCAGGTCTTTTATTCGGATTATGGGTGAGTCCTCTTTCAGCGAAAATGTGGTCTTGATTTTGTGGTCCTGATTCGGCTCTTTGCAGTCCGCTGGACCCTGTAAGCAATGAATAACTAACTAACTAAAGTATGTGTGTATGTGTGCGTGTGTGTAAAAGAGAGAGAGAGAAAGAGAGAGAGGTGTTAAATATAAAACATTCTGCCATTGTCCAACACCAAATAGTTTCATAGTTCATAGTTTAACTGTATTTTGTACATATGTATATTATGTATCTTTTGTCCAGTTTTGTCTGTCTTGTCTTCCCATTCCCCCAACCCCTTGCGCGCCTTGATCCTTAGGCTAAGGCACCTTACAAATGACCAACATTATTATTATTATTATTATTATTATTATTATTATTATTATTATTATTATTATTATTATTATTATTATTATTATTATTATTATTATTATTATAAATAATATTCTTATTGTTGTATCTATTACTTGTCAATTGGCGAAATAAATTCCTGTTATCCTGTTATCCTTATATAAGTGCCATACATAACAATATTTACGCAAAAATGATCTTGTTTTCGTGAAGTGTGTAAAACTAATTAAACAAAATGTCTTCAGGACAGCAAGGGAGACAACAACGCACAAGTTAGATTCTTCACCCCGCGGTCGCCTGTTCCTACCCCGCAGCATTTCCGGTTCGACGACCTTCAAGAAAATCAATTCCTGTGCGTCAGAGATCCACTCGTTGAGCGACTATCTAAGCAAGGCCCGAAAGCAGTGGACTACGTGACCGTTTCTGTGAAAGACTTCAGCACTGTCCGCGTAATTCAACCGTGTTGATTTTGACTTTCGTGACAGCAATCATGACTTTGGATTAGCGTACAAGCGTCTCGAGTTCGTCAAGGAGTTACGTCCCTTTAAGAACGAATGCCACAGCCTAATCAGTCTGAAGCACATGTGCTTGTATCAGGACACGCGAGCGCCTTTGCCTGTGACTCGCGTGTCCTGATACAAGCGCCTGTGGTCTGAAGGCAGAATTATTTGGCCAAAAAATTCTCCCATTGTTTTTAATGTATTGGTTGATTTTATTTGTTTTTATTTTTTATCGTGTCCGTATTTGTCAGCCACGGAGATGAAATCTGGTTCAAAATAAGCATAGTGACCGCATTTTATGAGAGTGATTCAAGCGCCTCTTTGACAAAGAGCAGACTGTAATAAAGACATGAAAGACATGAGCTGTTGTTAAAAGAAAATCACACCATCAAAACAATACTTTCTTCTTCTTCTTCTTCTTCTTCTTCTGCATGTTGTTGTTATTGTTGTTGTCATTGTTGTTGTAACGACTGTAAGAGTAGATTCTCACCTTAAATCTGTATTCTAGTTGTTAATAAAATTTTTTCGTCTTCTTTTTCTTCTTTTTCTTGTTGTTGTTGTTGTTGTTGTTGTTATTGTTATTGTTGTTGTTATTCTTCTTCTTCCTTTTCTTCTTCTTCTTTGCTTAAAATAATTAAATTGATTTCTATACTTGACCATTTTTAAAACATAATTTATACTGTAATGGTATTTCCAGGAATAATTATAACATAATACGTTGTGAATGAAAGAGGTAACGTTCATTTCATAGACTGAGTTCAGAATGGCATTGTCTCGATAAGCATGCGTGTCCAGGCTTGTGACGTGAACATTGAATGTCGCCATTTTGTTTTGCACAATAGGATAGTGCATGATACGTGTTTTCGAGTGTCGGGCTGCGCGATTAAGGAACTCCAGAGTTACCACAAATTCACCGCGTGGGGTTGGAATAACTGGGTTGAAATTGTAACCCTGCGATATCTTTGGCAAGCAGAAGCAAGTCAAAGGGGGGAAAAATCTACATACAAAGAACGTACTAAATAATACGGTCAGAGTTGGCAGCACGATGGTGGTTGTGTTTAGATAAAGTAAACTCTTGCTTATGTCCTTCCATACTTTGGTTACTACGGAGCAAAACAACGAACAGTTTTTGTTTAAATTTTTATTTTAAAAACAACATTACGACACTTGTACAGCTCTGATAACGAGAACAGGCAACTTAAAGATATCTATTTCTCTGTATGTGTGTCTGTCTGTATCTCTTTCTCCCTCTCTTTCTCCCTCTCTCTCACAAGTGGCAATGCAATGAAGCCTTTACTTAGAATTCACAAACGTGCAATTAAACAAAGTATTCTTAAACAAAAAATATCTCCAGATGATTATAAACGGATTAATATTCTTCCTCTTGCCGACAGACTAAAATTTAATAAAGGGGTTTTCATGCACATGATTCTTTCTGGCAATGCACCTTCCTATCTTTGTTCTCTTTTTTCCCCCCAAAACAGATCGTCAACAAAATTAAATATTCCACTTCCAAGAATTGATCTATTCAAAACTAGTCTAGCTTATTCTGGTTCAACTCTGTGGAATAACTTTCCTGACGATCTTCGCACTCAAGAATATAAAATTACATCATTTAGAACACGTCTCTTAAAACACATAAAAAATTTAATAAATGTTATTTGTTGTAAAAATTAACAACAATAATATGATTTATTGTTGTTGTTTTTTAAAATATTAAACAATATTTATTCCATGATGATATTGTTTATTTGTTATTGTTCCATGATGTTAATGTTAAAACATTCATTTGTTGTATTTAATAGTTCTTGTTACAAGCCCCAAGGGCAAGATGAAAAAAAGCGCACCCAACGCTTACTCTTTTACCCTTGCAAAATAAAATTCTTCTCTTCTCTTCTCTTCTCTTCTCTTCTCTTCTCTTCTCTTCTCTTCTCTTCTCTTCTCTTCTCTTCTCTTCTCTTCTCTCTTCTCTCTCTCTCTCTCTCTCTCTCTCTCTCTCTCTCTCTCTCTCTCTCTCTCTCTCTCCATCTCTCTTTCTCCCTCTCTCTCTACCTCTATCACTCTGTCTCTCACTCTCTCTGTGTCTCTGTTCTCTGTCTGTCCGTTGCTCTCTCTCTCTCTCTCCCTCCCCCCTCCCCCTTCTGTCCTTTCTCTCTCTCTCTCTCTCTCTCTCTCTCTCTCTCTCTCTCTCTCTCTCTCTCTCTCTCTCTCTGGCTATTTGTCAAGTTTGACGCGTAATGACCTCATCGAAGAGAACTCGCGAAGTGACGTCATAACAGGGAAGGCGTGCCTTTGTTTAGGCTGCGAGCATGCTTATCTGAGCGCTTTCACCTCAGTAATGGGGTTTTATACACTTATCTATGATCACGATATGTAATGGAAACGTTAGTCCTCGGGTTCACTTTAATGTTGCATGCAGATACAAAGGTTCGACAATCGTATTATGGTTCTACTCCCCTCTTTCCCATTTCCTATCCCTTCCTCCCTCCCTCCCTTCCTCTCTCTCTCTCTCTCTCTCTCTCTCTCCCCCCCCCCTCTCTCTCTCTCTCTCTCTCTCTCTCTCTCTCTCTCTCTCTCTCTCTCTCTCTCTCTCTCTCTGGCTATTTGTCAAGTTTGACGCGTAATGACCTCATCGAAGAGAACTCGCGAAGTGACGTCATAACAGGGAAGGCGTGCCTTTGTTTAGGCTGCGAGCATGCTTATCTGAGCGCTTTCACCTCAGTAATGGGGTTTTATACACTTATCTATGATCACGATATGTAATGGAAACGTTAGTCCTCGGGTTCACTTTAATGTTGCATGCAGATACAAAGGTTCGACAATCGTATTATGGTTCTACTCCCCTCTTTCCCCTTTCCTATCCCTTCCTCACTCCCTTCCTCCCTCTCTCTCTCTCTCTCTCTCTCTCTCTCTCTCTCTCTCTCTCTCTCTAGTCGGATATCCGTGAGTGAATGGAGGCAGTGAATCATCGTGTCTTTGTCTTTATTTAAAACAACAACAACATCCGCCTTGAGGGTTGCTGACTTTCCAATGTATACACGCGTGCGCACCTAACTCGCAAACAAATAAACGAGTAAGCACCCCTCCCCCCTTTACGTCCACTCCCCACACACTCACTGCCACACCTACATACGCACACACACACATACATACACACACATACACGCGTCGCAAATCTACACGAATGCACACATACACAACACACACACACACATACGCACGCGCGCGGCGCATATTCACACGAATGCACACACAATCACAAACACACACAGGCGCGCATCCACATGAATGCACACACTCATACACACACGCAAACACACAGGCACACGCACACTTTCTGTTTTTTTAAATGAAGGAGAGCGCATTTAGTCTCGACTATTTATTATTTGTCAAACCCTTATCAGATTAGAGGTTTGTTGTACTCTGCAGTAACGAAGCGTTGTCGGGTTCTCAGGTGGCCGATACTAAACTGTAAGATTCCATGCATTACACTTTCGCCAAGACTCTTTTCCAAAACTTGTTGGTGTTGTTAACTATATTTGGCTTCCTGCCATTCGCGGCCACCCACACCGCACGTTCACCACCCCATCGCCCCTCACCCCCCCCCTAAAAAAAATAAAATAAATAAAAAGTCGACGTAGGAACGAAGGCGGCTGCCATATTTGAAGAAAGAAAAATGGCTACTGCAGTCCTCACACAATGAGCAGGCTGACACACCGTACACTGTGCCTGTACATTTGGCAATGGATGAGCGCTTTCAGCAGGTCTGGAGCTGGAAAACGCCTACGTAAGAACTAATAAATAAATAAATGGACCACTATAGTATAGAGAGTATGAATCAGCATCCTTGACTAGGGGTCTTTCGGAACGGGTAAAAGTGAAAGTGATTGTGTGTTCGTTTCGTCCAACGAGAGGCACGCCGGGAGATTCTTACACCGCGTTACGAAACGAAACGAACGTGTTTCTGTGCGCTTTCGATTCCAGCACCTAGTTTCGTTGTGATTATTATGCCTACGTAAGGCTTCTTCTAACAAATCATGATTTGACACGAATGTAACGATTACGTTGAACTTTAAAGATGGTTTAGTGCTCTAACATTGAAGATATTTTACATTCTAGCTTCGAGTTTCATTTTTGTCACATAAAACAGTTTTTGGACTGCTGATTGGTGACAGCCATAAGGGTTTGAGGGCACTCTTTTCAGTAGCTCGTTTGAAAATACGTTTTAAGTCTGAGACCGAGTTTAGATCCCCATTATTCCTTCTAAAATGGTTGAGTAATGTACCATATACAAATTCAAATCATTTTTGGACATTTTACAAACGATTTAATAACCAAAATGTACTCACTAACATTAGTTCGTGGAAATCAGGTTTTCCACGAAGTTTTATTCCTTGTGGTAGGCAGACTTCGTGACCTTTCACCACGGGAAGTTAAAGCGTCACATAAATTGCTGACGTCACAACAATAAGTAGTCCCGATTCACATTCACTTTCACCCGCTTTCGAAAGATCCCTACTATAATTTCTGGGGACTGATCAAGAAACAATCCAAATGCCTATCTATTTTAACGAAGGTTTGTGTGTGTGTGTGTGTGTGTGTGTGTGTGTGGGTGCGCGCGTGTGTGTGTGTGTGTGTTTGTGAGTGATGAGCGCACAAACTAAATCACGTATATTACACAGAGAGAGAGAGAGAGAGAGAGAGAGAGAGAGAGAGAGAGAGAGAGAGAGAGAGAGAGAGAGAGAGAGAGAGAGAGAGAGAGAGAGAGAAAGACAGAGAGAGAGAGAGAGAGAGAGAGAGAGAGAGAGAGAGAGAGAGAGAGAGAGAGAGAGAGAGAGAGACCTTTCGTTTTATTTATTCATTAAATTAAGAATAAATTCTTGGTGTACAAAATTTTATTCGGACGTTGCTTGCATATGTTCAGGAAACATTTCTGAAGAACATACTTTGTGTGAATGTCCAGTTTCTTTAGATTGCCGCTTTTGAGTTCAATTGAAGAAAAAGACCACGCGTGACAGAGTCCCGGATTATTAATATATTTATTATTATGCCAACATTAGAACACAACGGTATTAATACCAAGAAATATGACCCATTAAAAGAAGACATTTTATATTTATTATCCAGGCATTGTTAATATTGTTCATTTTATTTTAAAACGACCAGTTGGTAGATTGCAATTATTTTATTTTATGTTATTTTATTTTATTTTGTGGTCTAATACCACCTAGCGTGAACAGACGCACAATTAAAGTACTTTTATTGCAATGTTTGAGTGTCGATCATAAGTGAAGAAAACTGGTTTGTTAATCTTGACGATTTATAACAAGCATTAATGTCCGGTTTTGTGCTTGATAACATGAATGAGCTTGTTTTTCTTCTTGTTTTCTCATTCTCTGTTTCTCTCTGGCTGTCTTTGACTGTCTCATAAACTTTTATCTGATTAAAAATTTAACTTTAAAAAACTTCTCTCTGTCTGTATCTGTCTGTCTGTTTCTGTCTGTCTGTCTGTCTGTCTCTCTATCTCGCGAGCGCGCTCGCGCGATCCAAAAAAAAGATCGGGCAGACTCATTGATCATTTACTAATAAGTTAAAGCTGAGAAGTGTGACCAAATTACGTAGGCCTATGAAAACAGCTGTGCTAGTCCTACCTAGACTATAGGATGATGTCTCTTACATAATTATGCTAACTATCAGATGAATTAAACCTACACAGACTATTCCTGAGTTTCTAGAGGACCATTGGTGCTCTGCAGGAACAGTTCACTCCCCTACAAAAACAAATCTCTTGTTTGTGAAGAGCGAACGGTGTAGCAAGATGCCTGCTGTTTGGCAAATTAACATCGTTGAGTCGCGGTGTGCAACATCAGCGACGTTATTTGGCGGCACTACTAACGAAAGCTCGAAACATTCCGATATTTGATATTCATGGCAAAGAAGAAACAAAACAATTTGCTCTAAAAATAAAGCTGTGTTCAATGGTGTGTGCAGCAGAGCGTATTGAAGCGAAATGCACACGTAGCTGCAAGGCTACACACAAAGGGGAACCATACACAGTAGCTGCAGGTCTACACACAAAGGGAGCCATACACAGTAGCTGCAGGTCTACACACAAAGGGAACCATACACAGTAGCTGCAAGGCTACACACAAAGGGAACCATACACAGTAGCTGCAAGTCTACACACAAAGAGAACCATACACAGTAGCTGCAAGGCTACACACAAAGAGAACCATACACAACAGCTGCAAGGCTACACACAAAGGGAACCATACACAGTAGCTGCGAGGCTACACACAAAGAGAACCATACACAGTAGGTGCAAGGTTACACACAAAGAGAACCATACACAGAAGCTGCAAGGCTACACACAAAGAGAACCATACACAGTAGCTGCAAGGCTACACACAAAGGGAACCATACACAGTAGCTGCAAGGCTACACACAAAGAGAACCATGCACAGTAGCTGCAAGGCTACACACAAAGAGAACCATAGACAGTAGCTGCAAGGCTACACACAAAGAGAACCATACACAGTAGCTGCAAGGCTACACACAAAGAGAACCATACACAGTAGCTGCAAAGCTACACACACAGGCAATCATATACATGAGCTGCAAGGCTACACACACAAGAGCTGCAAGGCTACATACACAAGAGCTGCAAGGCTACACACGGGAGCTGCAAAACTACATACACAGGAGCAGCAAGGCTACACACACAAGCTGCAAGGCTACACACATATGAGCTGCAAGGCTACACACACTGGCACAGGAGCTGCAAGGCTACACACTGGCACAGGAGCTGCAAGGCTACACACTGGCACAGGAGCTGCAAGGCTACACACTGTCACATGAGCTGCAAGGCTACACACTGGCACAGGAGCTGCAAGGCTACACACTGGCACAGGAGCTGCAAGGCTACACACTGGCACATGAGCTGCAAGGCTACACACTGGCACAGGAGCTGCAAGGCTACACACTGGCACAGGAGCTGCAAGGCTACACACACATGAGCTGCAAGGCTACACACACTGGCACATGAGCTGCAACGCTACACACTGGCACATGAGCTGCAAGGCTACACACTGGCACAGGAGCTGCAAGTCTACACACGCAGGAGCTGCGAGGCTACACTCACAGGAGCTGCAAGGCTATACACACTAAAGACGTTGGGTTTGTGTTGATAACATTGAACATATCCTACCCCACACACTACAGACGTTGGTTTTGTGTTGATAACATTGAATCTATCCTACCCCACACACTACAGACGTTGGTTTTGTGTTGATAACATTGAACCTATCCTATCCAACACACTACAGACGTTGGTTTTGTGTTGATAACATTGAACCTATCCTACCCCACACACTACAGACATTGGTTTTGTGTTGATAACATTGAACCTATCCTACCCCACACACTAAAGAAGTTGGTTTTGTGTTGATAACATTGAACATATCCTACCCCACACACTACAGACGTTGGTTTTGTGTTGATAACATTGAACCTATCTTACCCCACACATTACAGACGTTGGTTTTGTGTTGATAACATTGAACCTATCTTACCCCACACACTACAGACGTTGGTATTTTGTTGATAACATTGAACCTATCCTACCCCACACACTAAAGACGTTGGTTTTGTGTTGATAACATTGAACCTATCCTACCCCACACACTAAAGATGTTGGTTTTGTGTTGATAACATTGAACCTATCCTACCCCACACACTAAAGACGTTGGTTTTGTGTTGATAACATTGAACCTATCCTACCCCACACACTACAGACGTTGGTTTTGTGTTGATAACATTGGACCTATCCTACCCCACAAACTACAGACGTTGGTTTTGTGTTGATAACATTGAACCTATCCTACCCCACACACTACAGACGTTGGTTTTGTGTTGATAACATTGAACCTATCCTACCCCACACACTACAGACGTTGGTTTTGTGTTGATAACATTGAACCTATCCTACCCCACACACTACAGACTTTGGTTTTGTGTTGATAACATTGAACCTATCCTACCCCACACACTAAAGACGTTGGTTTTGTGTTGATAACATTGAACCTATCCTACCCCACACACTACAGACGTTGGTTTTGTGTTGATAACATTGAACCTATCCTACCCCACACACTACAGACGTTGGTTTTGTGTTGATAACATTGAACCTATCCTACCCCACACACTACAGACGTTGGTTTTGTGTTGATAACATTGAACCTATCTTACCCCACACACTACAGACGTTCGTTTTGTGTTGATAACATTGAACCTATCTTACCCCACACACTACAGACGTTGGTTTTTTGTTGATAACATTGAACATATCCTACCCCACACACTAAAGACGTTGGTTTTGTGTTGATAACATTGAACCTATCCTACCCCACACACTAAAGACGTTGGTTTTGTGTTGATAACATTGAACCTATCCTACCCCACACACTACAGACGTTGGTTTTGTGTTGATAACATTGAACCTATCCTACCCCACACACTAAAGACGTTGGTTTTGTGTTGATAACATTGAACTTATCTTACCCCACATACTACAGACGTTGGTTTTGTGTTGATAACATTGAACCTATCCTACCCCACACACTACAGACGTTGGTTTTGTGTTGATAACATTGATCCTATCCTACCCCACACACTACAGACGTTGGTTTTGTGTTGATAACATTGAACCTATCTTACCCCACACACTACAGACGTTGGTTTTGTGTTCATTACATTGATCCTATCCTACCCCACACACTACAGACGTTGGTTTTGTGTTGATAACATTGAACCTATCTTACCCCACACACTACAGACGTTGGTTTTGTGTTGCTAACATTGAACCTATCTTACCCCACACACTAAAGACGTTGGTTTTGTGTTGATAACATTGAACCTATCCTACCCCACACACTACAGACGTTGGTTTTGTGTTGATAACATTGAACCTATCCTACGCACACACTACAGACGTTGGTTTTGTGTTGATAACATTGAACCTCTCCTACCCCACACACTAAAGACGTTGGTTTTGTGTTGATAACATTGAACCTATCCTACCCCACACACTAAAGACTTTGGTTTTGTGTTGATAACATTGAACCTATCCTACCCCAAACACTAAAGACGTTGGTTTTGTGTTGATAACATTGAACCTATCCTACCCCACACACTAAAGACGCCCTCTTCAAGCCTCGTGGCTCACTCACAAACAGGGTCAAAGGTCAGGGTCACTTACAAACAGGGTCAAAGATCCCCCTCAGTAGCAAAATGGAACATTCAAACTGTAGCGGTTGGGTTGAGAAACGAAAAGACTTTAACCTTGTTTAACGTAATAACAATGCCAATTTACGGTAAACCTGTTTTGGCCAAAAGTTAACAAAGCCTTCCAAATGGAGTTGTGTAAATTTCATATTATTCGGTGTAAGCCAGCAGGCGTGCGTAGTTAACGCCGAGTTTGAATGGACACACAGACATGGTTTCGTTTCATTTTATGCTTGTAGTTGTAGTCCTTTATGCAACATCAGCCATAACAAAATGTAATACGTATTTTAAATGCTGGTTTTATGTAATGTTCTGTCTTAAATAAGCCATGAATATGATTATGAGCCCTAATACTGTTAAGAGTCTCTCAGCCTTAGATCAAAATGGTTTAAAAGAAAAAAGGAAAGAAAAGTTTATTTCACGCTGACCGAGAAAGAGATGACTGTTTTGCATATATATTCATACTTGTGTGTATGTGTGTAGGTGTGTGTAGTTGTGTGTATTTGTATGTGTGTGTGTGTGCGCGCGCGCGTGTGTGTGTGTCTGTTTGTATGGTGTCTGTGTGTCGTGTCTGAGCGTTCTCAAAGAGCGCACCTCTGCTATAAGCAGCAACGTTACTGCGCCCCCTTGAAATACCTCATTTTAGCGGCTACAGGCGCACACAAATAACCACAGCGTAGAGTACATACACATTGACAGCATGCACATCAAGGCGTTTATCTGGTCTGGATAAGTAGGGCCAAATACTTTATGCCTGGCACCCCATTGCCTTTAGACGCGGTCTGACCATTTCTTTTTTTTAGGACCGGGCCTATTGTGTTGTTATTTGTGCACTTATCGGAGAGGTTTCAGTGAAATAATATAGATGACCTGCTCTAATACTACTATGTCTACATGTATTCTCTAAAGACAATTGTGAATATTATCCTCCACTTATACAGAAAGGGTTGAACCGTGGTTGTGTATGTTTAAAGTAAACATAGGTCAGAGGTAAGTGAAAGGAGGTAGAGCTAGAGCATAGGATAGCATTGGGTGGAGAAAGGGATTAGGAATATAGATAGGAATATAGATAGGAATATAGATAGGAAGGTGTAGAGATGGGATAAGGAAAGACATGGGACGGGGGACAGGAGAAGATGACGGGTAAAGTACAGGTAGAGGAGCATACTGGGTAGATGAGCCTTTTTGGTTTATCCCCTTTGTGAGCCTTTGTAGTGTATCCCTTCTTTGAACCTTTGTAGTGTATCCCCTCTATGAGCCTTTGTAGTGTATCCCTTCTCTGAGCCTTTGTAGTGTATCCCCTCTCTGAGCCTTTGTAGTGTATCCCCTCTCTGAGCTTTGTAGTGTATCCCCTCTCTGAGCCTTTGTAGTGTATCCCCTCTTTGAGCCTTTGTAGTGTATCCCCTCTCTGAGCCTTTGTAGTGTATCCCCTCTCTGAGCCTTTGTAGTGTATCCCTTCTTTGAACCTTTGTAGTGTATCCCCTCTCTGAACCTTTGTAGTGTATCCCTTCTTTGAACCTTTGTAGTGTATCCCCTCTTTGAACCTTTGTAGTGTATTCCTTCTTTGAACCTTTGTAGTGTATCCCTTCTTTGAGCCTTTGTAGTGTATCCCTTCTTTGAGCCTTTGTAGTGTATCCCTTCTCTGAACCTTTGTAGTGTATCCCTTCTTTGAAAATTTGTAGTGTATCCCTTCTCTGAACCTTTGTAGTGTATCCCCTCTTTGAACCTTTGTAGTGTATCCCTTCTCTGAGCCTTTGTGGTGTATCCCCTCTATGAGCCTTTGTAGTGTATCCCCTCTTTGAACCTTTGTAGTGTATCCCTTCTTTGAACCTTTGTAGTGTATCCCTTCTTTGAACCTTTGTAGTGTATCCCTTCTTTGAGCCCCTCTCTGAGCCTTTGTAGTGTATCCCTTCTCTGAACCTTTGTAGTGTATCCTCTCTATGAGCCTTTGTAGTGTATCCCTTCTTTGAACCTTTGTAGTGTATCCCCTCTCTGAACCTTTGAAGTGTATCCCCTCTCTGAACCTTTGTAGTGTATCCCTTCTTTGAACCTTTGTAGTGTATCCCCTCTATGAGCCTTTGTAGTGTATCCCTTCTTTGAACCTTTGTAGTGTATCCCCTTTATGAGCCTGTGTAGTGTATCCCTTCTTTGAGCCTTTGTAGTGTATCCCTTCTTTGAGCCTTTGTAGTGTATCCCCTCTATGAGCCTTTGTAGTGTATCCCTTCTTTGAACCTTTGTAGTGTATCCCTTCTTTGAGCCTTTGTAGTGTATCCCTTCTTTGAGCCTTTGTAGTGTATCCCCTCTATGAGCCTTTGTAGTGTATCCCTTCTCTGAACCTTTGTAGTGTATCCCCTCTCTGAACCTTTGTAGTGTATCCCCTCTCTTAGCCTTTGTAGTGTATCCCTTCTTTGAACCTTTGTAGTGTATCCCTTCTTTGAGCCTTTGTAGTGTATCCCCTCTCTGAACCTTTGTAGTGTATCCTTCTTTGAACCTTTGTAGTGTATCCATTCTTTGAGCCTTTGTAGTGTATCCCATCTCTGAGCCTTTGTAGTGTATCCCTTCCATGAGCCATTGAAGTGTATCCCCTCTATGAGCCTTTGTAGTGTATCCCTTCTTTGAACCTTTGTAGTGTATCCCTTCTTTGAGCCTTTGTAGTGTATCCCCTCTCTGAGCCTTTGTAGTGTATCCCTTCTTTGAACCTTTGTAGTGTATCCCCTCTCTGAACCTTTGTAGTGTATCCCCTCTCTGAACCTTTGTAGTGTATCCCCTTTCTGAACCTTTGTAGTGTATCCCCTCTTTGAGCCTTTGTAGTGTATCCCCTCTCTGAGCCTTTGTAGTGTATCCCTTCTTTGAACCTTTGTGGTGTATCCCCTCTCTGAGCCTTTGTAGTGTATCCCTTCTTTGAACCTTTGTAGTGTATCCCCTCTCTCAACCTTTGTAGTGTATCCCCTCTCTGAGCCTTTGTAGTGTATCCCGTCTTTGAACCTTTGTAGTGTATCCCCTCTATGAGCCTTTGTAGTGTATCTCTTCTTTGAGCCTTTGTAGTGTATCCCGTCTTTGAGCCTTTGCAGTGTATCCCCTCTCTGAGCCTTTGTAATGTATCCCTTCTTTGAACCTTTGTGGTGTATCCCATCTGTGAGCCTTTGTAGTGTATCCCCTCTTTGAACCTTTGTAGTGTATCCCTTCTCTGAGCCTTTGTAGTGTATCCCCTCTTTGAACCTTTGTAATGTATCCCTTCTTTAAGCCTTTGTAGTGTATCCCCTCTTTGAGCCTTTGTAGTGTATCCCCTCTCTGAGCCTTTGTAGTGTATCCCTTCTCTGAGCCTTTGTAGTGTATCCCCTCTTTGAACCTTTGTGGTGTATCCCTTCTTTGAACCTTTGTAGTGTATCCCCTCTCTGAGCCTTTGTAGTGTATCCCCTATTTGAACCTTTGTAGTGTATCCCCTCTATGAGCCTTTGTAGTGTATCCCCTCTTTGAACCTTTGTAGTGTATCCCTTCTTTGAACCTTTGTAGTGTATCCCTTCTTTGAACCTTTGTAGTGTATCCCCTCTTTGAACCTTTGTAGTGTATCCCTTCTTTGAGCCTTTGTAGTGTATCCCCTCTCTGAGCCTTTGTAGTGTATCCCCTCTCTGAGCCTTTGTAGTGTATCCCTTCTTTGAACCTTTGTAGTGTATCCTTCTTTGTAGTGTATCCCCTCTCTGAACCTTTGTAGTGTATCCCTTCTTTTAGCCTTTGTAGTTTATCCCCTCTACGAGCCTTTGTAGTGTATCCCTTCTTTGAACCTTTGTAGTGTATCCCTTCTTTGAGCCTTTGTAGTGTATCCCTTCTTTGAGCCTTTGTAGTGTATCCCCTCTCTGAGCCTTTGTGGTGTATCCCCTCTCTGAGCCTTTGTAGTGTATCCCCTCTTTGAACCTTTGTAGTGTATCCCTTCTCTGAGCCTTTGTGGTGTATACCCTCTTTGAACCTTTGTAGTGTATCCCTTCTTTGAGCCTTTGTAGTGTATCCCTTCTTTGAGCCTTTGTAGTGTATTCCTTCTTTGAGCCTTTGTAGTGTATCCCCTCTTTGAGCCTTTGTAGTGTATCCCTTCTTTGAGCCTTTGTAGTGTATCCCTTCTTTGAGCCTTTGTAGTGTATCCCCTCTCTGAGCCTTTGTAGTGTATCCCCTCTCTAAGCCTTTGTAGTGTATCCCTTCTCTGAGCCTTTGTAGTGTATCCCTTCTGTGAGCCTTTGTAGTGTATCCCCTCTCTGAGCCTTTGTAGTGTATCCCTTCTCTGAGCATTTGTAGTGTATCCCTTCTCTGAGCCTTTGTAGTGTATCCCTTCTTTGAGCCTTTGTAGTGTATCCCCTCTATGAGCCTTTGTAGTGTATCACCTCTCTGAACCTTTGTAGTGTATCCGCTCTATGAGCCTTTGTAGTGTATCCCCTATTTGAGCCTTTGTAGTGTATCCTATCTCTGAGCCTTTGTAGTGTATCCCCTCTCTGAGCATTTGTTGTGTATCCCCTCTCTGAGCCTTTGTAGTTTATCCCTTCTTTGAGCCTTTGTATTGTATCCCCTCTCTGAGCCTTTGTAGTGTATTCCCTCTCTGAGCCTTTGTGGTCTCTCCTATTTGAACCTGTGGTCTATCCCCTCTGAGCCTTTGTGATCTATTTTCCTCAATGAGTCTTTGTGGTGTATCCCCTCTCTGAGCCTTTGTGATTTATTTCCCTCTCTGAGTCTTTGTGGTCTATCCCCTCTCTGAGCCGTTGTGGTATATCCCCTCTCTGAGCCTTTGTAGTCTATCCCCTCTCTGAGCCTTTGTAGTCTATCCCCTCTCTGAGCCTTTGTAGTCTATCCCCTCTCTGAGCCCTCCTCTGAGACATCGTGATCTATTCCATTTCTGGGCTTTTAAGGTCTACTCCCTCTGTGACACAAGGCTGTTGAATACACCACTGAGCCTACTGCCCTCAATCGAAACATTGAATGTTAAACTATAGCAGGATAGTCATTGTTTGTAGGGTCCAATGACTAACTATCGTTTGACATTCAATATTTCGATTGTTTGCAGTTGGCTATACCATTGCATCCCGTACAGACAGGAGTGCCGAGAAAAAAAACAACAAACATGATCCTGAGCCACAGTTGGCTTACTAGTAACTGAACGGGCAAAAGCAATGAAAGTGTTGAAAGCTAAGCGGTAATATCGCAGCCAGTATGGTAATATCGCAGCCAGTACGGTAATATCGTAGCCAGTACGGTAATGTCGCAGCCAGTACGGTAATATTGCAGCCAGTACGGTCAGTTGTTCCAAGCTAAAAGCAATGAAATTGTTGAACGCTAAGCGGTAATATCGCAGCCAGTACGGTAATATCGCAGCCAGTACGGTAATATTACAGCCAGTACGGTAATATCGCAGCCAGTACGGTAATATCGCAGCCAGTACGGTAATATCGCAGCCAGTACGGTAATATTGCAGCCAGTACGGTAATATCGCAGCCAGTACGGTAATATCGCAGCCAGTACGGTAATATTGCAGCCAGTACGGTAATATCGCAGCCAGTACGGTAATATCGCAGCCAGTACGGTAATATTGCAGCCAGTACGGTAATATCGCAGCCAGTACGGTAATATGGCAGCCAGTACGGTAATATTGCAGCCAGTACGGTAATATCGCAGCCAGTACGGTAATATGGCAGCCAGTACGGTAATGTCGCAGCCAGTACGGTAATATCGCAGCAAGTACGGTAATGTCGCAGCCAGTACGGTAATATCGCAGCCAGTACGGTAATATCGCAGCCAGTACGGTAAAATTGCAGCCAGTACGGTAATATTGCAGCCAGTACGGTAATGTCGCAGCCAGTACGGTAATATCGCAGCCAGTACGGTAATATCGCAGCCAGTACGGTAATATCGCAGCCAGTACGGACAGTCGTTCCAAGCTACAGTAGTTGACGGCCTGGAATGCCGAAACAAAAATAACAGGACCCTGAGACACAACGCCCCTACTCTTTTGGATGAGAGTATAAACCGAGGTCTAGTTTGTGAACGCAAGCTCTAGGCCCCTGCTCCCCCATTTTCGGCCTCCCAGTGTCATTAACATACAAATAAAAAGAGGGAAGGCTCGTGAGGTTCGTTGTGTGCAGGTAAGGGGTGGGTGGGTGGGTGAATGGTTGTGGGTGGAGATAATAGGATGATGGTGTATAAGAAGGGATAAGGGAATAGCAGGACTAGAGAAATGGGACAGGACTTGAAACAGGATTTGTAGAGATCTCCCTTGCCATGACAAAACAAAGTAAGTCCAGCGACCATTATAATCCACTACATTGTTTCACGATTATTATTGTGATGATGATGATGATGACGATCATTATTAATAGTAGTAGTAATAGTAGTAGTAGAAGTAGTAGTAGTAGAATTAGTAGTAGAAATAGTAGTAGCAGTAGTAGTAGTAGACGTAATAGCAGGAACAGTGGAAGTGGTGGTAGTAGTAGAAGTAATAGCAGTAGAAGTAATAGCAGTAGAAGTAGTAGTAGTAGTAGTAGTAGTAGTAGTAGTAGTAGTAGTAGTAGTAGTAGAAGTAATAGCAGTAGTGGTAGTAGTAGTAGAAGTAAAAGCAGTAACAGTAGAAGTGGTGGTAGGAGTAGTAATAGTAGTAGTAGTAGTAGTAGAAGTAATGGCAGTAGTAGTAGCAGCAGTAGCAGTAACAGTAGTAGCAGTAGAAGTAGTAGTGGTGGTAGTAGTAGTAGTAGAAGTAATAGTAATAGCAACATTTATATGCGGCTATGCTTGCCAACTCTAGGCGTGTACAACAAATATTCAATAACACGCACAATTAAACGTCAAGAAATTGTAACGATGACAAAGATAAAGAATGCAGCAGACGAAAAGTAACCACCGCAGAACGAAATGAAAATAGACACAAAATGACTAACAAATACAATTAAAATTTTTAAAAATTACAATGCGATGCAGAGATCGAACCAGCTTTCCTTCCAAGTTAAAGGGAGAACAACAGTACAATTTCGATATGACCTCGTTTGCTTATGTTTGGTTGACTTACTTGTCTAGATCTCGCAATCCAAGGATCGGGGTCAGTTTATACTGAAGAATCCTATTTTATCCTATCCTATCCCGTAACTCGAAAGTCGTTGGGGAACCACAGATGATCGTTTAACCAGCGTACTTCATCTTTCTCTGTCTTCAGCAATCCTCATGGGTTCGCTCAGTGTCAAACCAGTCCATTCTCGAATGTTGTCCTTCCACCTCTTTTTCTGTCTCCTTCTTTTTCTGCCTCCTTGCACGGTGCCTTGAAGGATAGTCTTTGCAAGGCTGGTTACGTGGCCATATCATCGGAGTTTCCTTTTCTTCATCACTGTGAGCAGGTCATCGCGTTGTCCAATGGCTTGTGTGATGGTCTGTCGGACTTCGTCGTTGGTGATGTGCTGGGTACAGGAAATGCCTAGAAGTCTTCTCTAGCACCTCAGCTCCATGCTTTGTATTCTTCGTTGGAGATCTGCTGTGAGGGTCCATGTTTCGCAAGCATACAGGAAAATGGAGATGACAAGGGATGGCAGCAGCCTTACCTTGGCGTGTATAATAATGGTCCTGTCTTTCCAAATGGGCTTCAACCTCGTCAGGGCAACAGTTGTTTGTGCTACTGGAGAGGACTTCCTATCGGGACCCAATGTCTGATACAATTGCTCCTAAATATTTAAAGCTATGCACTGTATTGAGGATTTTCCTTGGACTTTGATGTTCGTGTTGATACCATTGGTGTTGTTGGTCATCATTTTGGTCTTCTCTGCACTTATTTCCATTCCATTTGCTCTGGAGGTGGTGTCAAACCTCTGTACCAGCTGTTCAAGTTCTTGTTCCTCTCCAGCCAATATAACAACTTTCATCCGCAAAGCGGAGGTTGGAGATTGCTCTACCCCTATGTCACCATAAGCTATTTAGACCCTGCACTACGGCTTCACGCCTTAAATAGTTCAGCCTGTTGTAGCCTTTGTAAATTAAAGTCGCTGCCCAGCAGACGACACAAGTCAGGACTGTGCTAAGCATGGTTAAGCTAACTCGCTCGGGTTACATTACATGCATTACATTACATTATTATTGCTTTAGGTCCAGCGGACTCTTCTGAGCCAAATCAGGACCGGACAACCCCTGATCCGCATAAAAGATCTGCTGAAACAACCCTAGGGGTAAAACTGAAAGCTCTCCACCAGCCAGTCACTTTACAATAAAGACATCCCACGCAGGGGACGCTGAGGCTGTACTCTAATTTATCGAACCCCCGTTTACAAAAACAAAATAGAATACAAACATCATTATAAAATATCAACAAAACACATACATATATAATGCCTACATTGCTAAATAATAACATCATAGGAAGCCCTAGTGACCACCTGGAAGAAAGCGTCCAATATTCCCAAGCTGATCCAACAGACCTCACACACAAATAAGGAGTCTTGTCCCGGAAGAGTTTTCAAGAAAAAATGTAGGTGACCGGTCTAGCGAAGAAGAAGATAGTATAGCAGATTGATAGAACAGAGCAGGAATGAGAAAGAGCAAATGAGAAAGACAGCGACAGTGGGAATTTAAAGCACTAAATTTCCAGAAAGTGGGGATACTATTTATACTGAAACCCCCAGCACCCAACGGGGGTGCTCACTCGGGTAGGCAGTGACCTCATCCTGCTGATGTAGAGCCACCACCCTCGCTAGGAGGCGCTCAGGTCTCACGAGAGTACCGCGGGCTTTTGGAAGGCACGAACTATTCGAAGTGAATTTGGACATTTAAGTTAATAGAGTGTTTAGAGAATTAAGTATAGAGTAGAGGAAATAAATGTGTGATATTTACTGTTTACAAGTGGCTGGACTACCTATGTTTCATAGCCGTGCGAGAGCTAGTGTGTCAACGAAGCTTTTACAATTTTCTCCCTATCTCTATAACCCTATCCGCACACAGACCGAGCTAAACATATAAATGTATTAAGATTAGTCACAGGGTGATTTAACTAGCCGATCCCCGCAGACAAAGACGATTGGGGAATAGCATTCCATTGTGCAGAGCCCAGTAACAATAGACCCACCGTCAGACCCTATGTTGAATGTGCCTTCGTGATCTGCAAGGGCATCTGACATGATGCGCTCTAGGAAGTGGTTGAAGAGTGTCGGAGAGAGTAGGTATCCTTTACGCACGCCGATTGTTGTTCTGAACCAGATTCCGATGAAACTGTTGTGGAGAACTGCACTGGTAGTCTTGTCATACAGGCTTTTGATGACTTCAATAATGTTAGGGCTGATATTATACACCCTCATGTTTGCCCACAGAGCTGCATGCCAGACTCGATCAAACGTTTTATTGAAGTCTACAAACACATGATATAGATGTTGTTGGTGCTGCAGGTATTTCTCGCAGATTATTCTGAGGTTGAAAATCTGATAGTGGTACTTCGCCCTGCATTGAATCCTGCTTGTTCTTCGGCTATGATTTGTTCAGTTTGGGGTTTCATCCTGTTGAGTATTATTTTCAGGAGGACCTTGCTGGGATGGCTGATGGTGCGGTATTTTTTACACTCCTGAAGGTTACCCTTTTTGATAAGAGTGATGGTAAGCGACTGGGTCCATGGTGTAGGCCACTCCCCACTCTGCCAGGTCTTGTTATAGATAATGGTGAAGGCGTCAATCATCGCTTCTTCTCCTGCTTGAAGCATTTCTGAGGAGACAACATCGTCATAAGAACCTGGAATGTCAGGATCCTAACCTCGGAGAGAAAATTAGAAGAACTGGTCCATGAGCTGGACCACTATCGATGAAACATTTTAGGTATCAGCGAACTGTGCTGGAAAGACCTAGGTGAAACAACGACCGACAAAGTCCCAAGCTTTATTTCAGAGGGAGAGATGACAGGCACGAACACGGCGTTGGATTCTTGGTCCACAAAGACATTCCAGCCATTGTGATGGGTTGCCGCCAAGTCTCCAGTAGACCCCTTTCAACATCACCATCATCTATCCTAAGTTCCAACATCAGATTTTGACGACATCGAAGTTCATGATTTCTATTAAAATCTGCAGGCTGTCCTTGACCAAATGCCTAAGAAGGACATAGTGCAAGGCGACTGGAATGCCAAGGTTGGCCAAGATGCGTACCACAACTGGGGAGACACATGAGATCCGAAAAGGCATGTGCACAGCAAAGGAGAACTGGACAGAAGATCAATGCCAGGAAATAGAAAACAGTCTGAAAAGGAACAACAGCAAGAAGGCCTACCAGACCGTGAAGCGGCTGACAAGTGTTAAATAGCCCAAGGTCCCCACGATCCAAAGCAAGTCTGGCTTATGCCTTAGAGAAGAACAAGTCTTGGATAGATGGACAGAGTACTGCTCTGACATTTACAATCACGCACCAAACGGAGATTCATCAGTTCTAGCCAGTTCCCAGAACAGAGAAGAAGAAATCCTCCCAATTTTCCGAGAAGTTGAGGCAGCAATGCAATCGCTGAAGAAGGGGAAGTCAGCGGGAGTGGACAACATACTGTGGAATACGACCAGCATAACATTACAATGAAGAATATGACCGCCATAAGTTTACACTGAAGCTACGTCTTATTTGACTCCGTTTGAGTCTACTTGATTTAACAAGGAGAGGCTCACGTTTTTTGGCGTCACGCGGCCCTGACAAAGGATGGTGTTAGAAGGACGGAAGGTAAAAGACAGAGAGAGAGAGAGAGAGAGAGAGAGAGAGAGAGAGAGAGAGAGAGAGAGAGAGAGAGAGAGAGAGAGAGAGAGAGAGAGAGAGAGATGGGGGGGGGGGGAGAAAGAGAGGGAGAGAGTGGGGGGGGGGGGGCGAGGAAGGAGAAGCGAGAGAGGAATAGTGGGAGAGAGAACAGGGAGAGAAAGGGAGAGAGAGGGGGAAAGAGAGAATTAAAGGTTGAGAGAGATTGAGGAAGAGCGACAGAGGGAGAGAGTGAGAGGGAGAAAGAGAAAGAGAGGGGGAATAGATGGTAGGGGTAGAGGTATGTGTGATGAAGATGGCGGTGGAGGGGGAAAGGGACGGGTGGGTGGAGGGAGGGTGGTGTGGTGAAAGGAGGAATAAAGTAGCGAGTTCAAGGGTCAGAGTACAGAGTTACAAAACGAGGACGTTTCATAAACAGCTAAGTTATCAGGCGGTTTGCGGTCTTCCGTTAGTGCTGGCTTGTTTGACGGATATGTTGTTGATTTAGTTGGACGTTTTGTGAGTCGTACATTGTACAGAGGCTCTGGGCTCACATTCTATTGGTTTGGACTTGCCGCTTTGGAATATTTTAGAATCTCCTGGTAAGTAGACAATGTTTATACGTGCGGTTTTATGTGTGTGTATATGTGAGTAGTTTGTATGTGTGTGTGTGTTTGGTTGTGGGTGTGTGTTTGTAGTATGTATGCGTGAGTGTGTGTGAGTGAGTGTGTGTGTGTGTGAGTGGAAAGGTGTGCCAATTTGTCAGATATGTGAGTGTGGACTTTTGCATTTACACCATTTAGTGAATATGTGTGCGTGTTTAAAAATTGCCGGTTTTTTAAAGAGAGAGAAAGAGAAAGAGAGAGAGAAAGAGAGGGAGGGAGAGAGAGAGAGAGAGAGAGAGAGAGAGAGAGAGAGAGAGAGAGAGAGAGAGAGAGAGAGAGAATACGAAAAATAAAGTTTATTTAGTTCAAAGGCTATCGCCTACGTCCTTTTTGAAGGGGAATGCACAATGAATTTACTAACAACTTAACACGGTATAATGAGTATGTGTGCGTGTTTCAAAAGTTCATATTTTAAAGAGAGCGAGCGACAGAGACAGAGACAGGTAGAGATACAGACAGACAGACAGACATGCAAAGAGACAGAGACAGACATTCAGAAATGGAATGTGCGCGCGACGTGGAGAAAGTGTATATATTATATTCATTATTGTCTGAATATTTTGTATGTGTCATTCTGCCTGTGTTTACACGGCGTGGGTGCGCATCTTCCCTTCATTTGAATGCACGATAGTTTTAAAAGCCGGATATCCCCATTTGGGTCCTACACGTCAAGTTCTAACGAACGACAACAACGCTATCAACCTAAGTTAACCTCAAAACACACTCGTTACCGACAGCAGTTTTTTTTTTCATCCTAATCGCAAACATCCAGAACAACAGTTTAATTGAACTATCACCAACGACGATTAAACTGAGTACAAGGTGGGAAAAGAGAGTTGACAGCACTTGCACCGTTGACGCAATGTCTACACTTGTCACCGAAAGTTAACCTCTAGACACAGTTTTAAATCAAATATTGTAATCGCAATCGTAAACAGTTTTGGCAGCCGTTATCGTATTGAGCAACTGTGTTAAAAACTTGCTTATTCAGTTAGACGAAAGTACAGCGACCCGTTTGTGTATGGACGTGACAGCATCTTCACGGAGTTCCATTGCAGGCCTCTCTGTATAGGTCTAATTATATTACATGGTTGTTGCTTTAGGTCCAAAGGACATAGGTCTAATTACGCTGTTGAGCGTTTAAAAACAAACTATGCCACGCAAACGTTGCAAACCAATCTTAACTTCGCACTTCCATCTAATCACACCCTAACAATTTCTTTGTTTCTGTCTTTGTAATGTCAAGACAAGTTTTAAGGTTGAACTAGATCAAACAGACCAGATTAAATATTTGGCTAAGTCACTTCCAAAAGGGTGACATTTTAAATTACGTCAACTGCATTGGAAAGAATCAGAAGACAGCTGGCAACTGTTCAGCCTAAAAAAAGGAATATATTACAACTATGAACCCGATTTTGGGGTATTTTCACCCCCAACTCCTTCCAATGAAGGTATAAACCGAGGTCTACTCTGTGCCCGCATCCTGACACGGGCGAGTGTCAGCTAAACAAATACACCCAGCGCACACTAGGTCTCGGCGTTCATTCCAGGTCGCCCAGGATTGTGCTCGGTCGTTGGGGCGTCAACGACGCGTCCAAAGGCTGCAAGTGGGCGACTGGTGCGCCTTGAGTTAGCTCCAGTATCGGCCAGCGCCTTGAGCAGCTCTTGAGCTGGAAAAGCGCTATATAAGAACGAGGTTAACCCGACACCTGTAGGCCTACCGGCAATGTTATTCCTCGCTTTTATGCAAATTCATGCATTGGCAGGGCAAGTAGTCATTAATCCCGTCTTGTAAGGGGACTTAATTCAGTAGTGTTTGACTCTTCATAGTGTTGGTGTGTACGTGTGGGTGTGTGTGTGTGTGTGTGTGTGTGTGTGTGTGTGTGCGTAGTACAAGCGTACTCATTCTAATCTCAGAGGAGAGAGAGAGACAGAGAGAGAGACACACAGAGAGAGACAGAGAGAGACAGAGAGAGAGAGACAGAGAGAGAAAGAGAGAGAAAGAAGAAAAGAGAAGAGAAGAGAAGAGAAGAGAAGAGAAGAGAAGAGAAGAGAAAAGAAGAAAGTTAGTTTCCAAGGGTAAAAGAGTAAGCGCTGGGTGCACACTTTTTAACATCCTGCCTTTGTCACAATATCAATGAATTAGGAAAAATAAAGTTATATCAATAAACATCTTAATCTAAATCAAACAATCTAGCTAATAATAATAATAATAATAATAATAATAATAATAATAATAATAATAATAATAATAATAATAATAATAATAATAATAATAAAATTTTTTGTAACAATGAGACAAAAAAAAGATTATACATATAGGCCAGTCTTAAAATATGTAAGGGAGGGAGAGAGAGAGAGAGAGAGAGAGAGAGAGAGAGAGGCGGGCTTGGGGGGGGGAGAGACCCTTCATAGTATGTGTGTAGTACCAGTGTACTCATTCTAATCTCAGTGAGAAGAGAGAGAGAGGGGGTTGGGTGGGAGATAGGGAGAGAGAGGGAGAGAGAGAGGGAGAGAGGGGAGAGAGACCCTTCATAATGTGTGTGCTCTCACAGGGTTAGGGAAAGAGATATAGTGACCTCTGATGTTCTTTGATGTTATATAATGTCAGTTTTATTATGTAAAATCAAAGAGATATGCGAGAGCCTTAGGTTGGACGGGTATTATGTGCACTCGTGTGCATTCATTTTACATTTCTTTTTTTTTTCTTTGATTTATTTTTTCTTTGACATCAATACAGTTGTATACAGTGTTCATTTCCAATGTCAATCCGTTATGTATGTCAAAGTATTTTATATAAACATACATATATAAATATAACAGTACAATACAGATTAGCCAAATAGGTTACAATAATAAATAATAATGGAATTGAAAAGAAAAAGAAGCCCCACATTACCATTGTTCACTTCAAGTGTTTAGCACAGAAAACAAATTGCAAACATCACACTCGTGTAAAAAATAATATGAATCTTGAAACAGAATAAAATCAATCCGCGTACACTTTCATTTGTCTTTCATTTACTGTAAGTGGGAGAAACTTAAAAAGAATTTAAAAAATAAAAAAAAACTTTTTAAAAGCACAGTACAAAACAACCAATAAAAAAATAATTACATGAATAAAAGGTTTTTTTAAAAAGTTTAAAAAAAAAAAGTTTAAAAAAAATGGGAGGGAAAAAATGTTAGTAGAGGGATAGACTGGCGTTGACTTAATGCATTTACAACAAAAGGTAATAACAACCACTTTCATAAAGATGCACTGCAGCGTTCAATGTACAACGAGAGAAAATAAAACGGTTTAATCTTCTTTTTTTTCTCTAACTTATACAAACTACTTCTAGTATGCAACAAGATTACATAAACAAAGGTGTATATGGATGCCATTCATTGTACACTTTGTGTGCATTCATTAATAAATATGATGCTTGTCTCTCTATTTCATACCGAGTTTTCAAATAAGACTTAAACACAGCAAACGTTGGAATACAGTTGTTCAACTTGCACTTATAGATAAAAAACTTGGCAAGAACAATTATCCTATCGAAAATCACGTCTGACATAAAATGATCACCACAACCAAACAGTACAATGTTTTCGTTTAAATGCATATTAATAACATTCTGACAACTATGCCTTACTACATGTTCAAACTGATTCCAGAATGCCTGGATGTGTGCACACTGCCAGAACAAATGTTGTATACTTTCTCGCTCGATTGTACAAAAAGAACATAATGAATCCGTTCGAACACCCATACTTGACAGAATAGTGTTTGTGGCGATAATCCTATGCACTATTCGTAGCTGGAACCATTTAAGTTTAACATCAGGTATATTTTGGATTTTCTTAAAAACTATTTTCCAATTACAATCTTTACCATATTTCTGTTCCCATGTCTTACAGCAGTTAGGTTGTATTTCGTTTGATGTCAGAAGATCGTAGTAAACTCGTGCACCTTTTTTAACTGAATTCAGAATAGTCCATAGTTTATTGAATTCTAAAAAGTTATTATTAACGATTGGTATCTCAAAAGAGTTCATATACTTTTTTACAGCCTGCACACAACCAGTGTACGTAACAAAATCGGTTTGAACATTATATCTATGTACAAACTCTTGAAAAGATAAACAAGACCCATTTTCCTTTAATAAGTGTCCAATACAAAATACCCCTTTTTCATACCAAGTTTTATAGAAAATGGGTCTGTTGTTAACGAGTATATTCTGATTGTAAAAAATCCTTTCAGAGATAATCTCTTCCGGTTTTTCCAAAATAATATGATTTGATAAATCTTTGTACGAATGCAAAACTTCTTTCCAAAATTTATTACAGTTGTCTAGCATTGGAAAATTCATTTTACATTTCGTATCTTATGTTTTTCAAGTCAGAATGTCTTGTATTTATTGGAGCAATGTTTAACGCCTGTCACCGTCCTTTTAAGACGTGATAAACATTGGTTGAATTGAAGTTGAATTGATGAGAGAGAGGGAGAGAGAGCAGAGACAGAGAGAGACAGACAGAGACAGAAAGGGAGGTAGAGAGAGTGACAGAGAGATTGACATAGGCAGAAACAATGTGACTTGCTATCGTTCTGTGTATTTATTTTGTTCCCACATGTATTTTTGTATGGTAAATTCCTTAGTATTTGTCTTAATGTATTATGCTGATCTACAGCAGTCCAATTGCTGAACATATTATAAATGTAGCTGTAGTGTTATACAATGCCGTTCATGGTACGAATGTTTTGTGTATCCCAATCCCCCCTCCCCCCTCAACCTCCCTCCTTTTGGCTATACAGCCCCGAGGGCTATGAGCCTCTTGTTACTTTGTATATTTAAATCATGTTATGTGAAATAAAAGGACAAAGTTCCAATGTTCCAAAGTTCCAAGAAAATCGTCGAAAGAAAACTTGGTGTAACTCACTGACGAATGTGACACTAAACTCTAAACATGACCTGTTGGGAGACACAACATTCTTCTTTATTAGCTTCTACCACTTGAAAACAACGTATTACAAACTCACAAGTAATAAACAATACAAACATGCCTGACTTGGATTGTTTTCTGTCTCTGCTCAACATTCAATTTCAGAACACCTCTTTGTGAAAGTACGAGTTAGTGAATTACCTTTTTTCAAGTCAATCCCAGTTAGTGAATGACCTCCTTTCAAGTCAATCCCAGTTAGTGAATGACCTCCTTTCAAGTCAATCCCAGATCAATTCTGGGAAGGAGGAAAGGGTGGAGGGGAGTGGAAGAGAGAGAGTTCTTGTTGCACTGTCGCATGGTGCCAGTACATGTCAAGGGTAAGTTTATATGTCTATAGTGTGTGTGTGTGTAGGTGTTGCGAAAGTGCTATTTTGCATAGACCGGGCGGTATATACATGTTTAATATCATCCTTCTTCTTCTTCTTCTTCTTCTTCTTCTTCTTCTTCTTCTTCTTCTTCTTCTTCTTCTTATGAGAATGAGACAGACAGATAGAAACGGAGAGACAGAGGAACGTTTGTGCTTCAGCTTTGTCTCTGAGACTTTTCTACTTTTAGCTTTGTCTCTGAGACTTTTCTACTTTTAGATTTGTCTCTGAGACTTTTCTACTTTTAGTTTGTCTCTGAGACTTTTCTACTTTTAGATTTGTCTCTGAGACTTTTCTACTTTTAGCTTTGCATCTGAGACTTTTCTACTTTTAGATTTGCCTCTGAGACTTTTCTACTTTTAGATTTGTCTCTGAGACTTTTCTACTTTTAGCTTTGTCTCTGAGACTTTTCTACTTTTAGATTTGTCTCTGAGACATTTCTACTTTTAGATTTGCCTCTGAGACTTTTCTACTTTTGTCTCTGAGACTTTTCTACTTTTAGCTTTGCATCTGAGACTTTTCTACTTTTAGATTTGTCTCTGAGACTTTTCTACTTTTAGATTTGTCTCTGAAACTTTTCTACTTTTAGATTTGTCTCTGAGACTTTTCTACTTTCAGCTTTGTCTCTGAGGCTTTTCTACTTTCAGCTTTGTCTCTGAGACTTTTCTACTTTTAGCTTTGTCTCTGAGGCTTTTCTACTTTTAGCTTTGTCTCTGAGGCGTTTATACTTTCAGCTTTGTCTCTGAGACTTTTCTATTTTTAGCTTTGTCTCATAGACTTTCCTACTGTTAGCTTTGTCTTTGAGACTTTTATACTTTCAGCTTTGTCTTTGAGACTTTTCTACTTTCAGCTTTGTCTCTGAGACTTTTCTACTTTTAGCTTTGTCTCTGAGGCTTTTATACTTCCAGCTTTGTCTCTGAGGCTTCTCTACTTTTAGCTTTGTCTCTGAGGCTTTTCTACTTTTAGCTTTGTCTCTGAGGCTTTTATACTTTCAGCTTTGTCTCTGCGACTTTTCTACTTTTAGCTTTGTCTCTGAGACTTTTCTATTTTTAGCTTTGTCTCATAGACTTTTCTACTGTTAGCTTTGTATCTGAGACTTTTCTACTTTCAGCTTTGTCTCTGAGACTTTTCTACTTTCAGATTTGTCTCTGAGATTTTTCTACTTTTAGCTTTGTCTCATAGACTTTTCTACTGTTAGCTTTGTATCTGAGACGTTTCTACTTTTAGCTTTGTCTCATAGACTTTTCTACTGTTAGCTTTGTAACTGAGACTTTTCTACTTTCAGCTTTGTCTCTGAGACTTTTCTACTTTCAGATTTGTCTCTGAGATTTTTCTACTTTCAGCTTTGTCTCTGAGGCTTTTCTACTTTTAGCTTTGTCTCTGAGGCGTTTCTACTTGTAGCTTTGTCGCTGAGGCTTTTCTACTTTTAGCTTTGTCTCTGAGACTTTTCTACTTTTAGCTTTGTCTCTGAGACTTTTATACTTTCAGCTTTGTCTCTGAGGCTTTTCTACTTTCAGCTTCGTCTCTGAGGCTTTTCTACTTTTAGCTTTGTCTCTAAGACTTTTCTACTTCCAGCTTTGTCTCTGAGGCTTCTCTACTTTTAGCTCACCCTAAGAAGAAGGTGTAAAGAACTGTATTCCCTTCTAGGTTTTGACAAATCTTCTAGCCCTCACTGCACGACAGCAAATGCAATATTTATCTCACGAATAACGCCATCACTACCATGACAGGCCCCTAGGTTTATTTAACCCCTCCGATAAAGCTCCTGCCCAGCACAGAAGCTGCTCACTCAAGCCACCCGGCACGCCCAATTGCTACCTTAGGCGAATCGTCTGACGGCCAGACAACCGAGCACAATGGACCTTTTGCCGCTATCGGGCTTGTACAAAGGTTATATAAGCATTTGACCCGAAAGCGACACTGACCCCAATCTGCTTGTCAGAGGCTGTTAAGGGCATTAGCCTACACATAGCCAGATCTAGCGAGCCTCTAGGTCACCTGTTTACAGGACACTGTGTAGCCGGCACCCCACCGTCTAGGACATGAGCGTCAGGATCTTGAAAGTCCGTGCGATGGAATGCGTGCGTGCACAGACTAGACCTCGGTCGCCCAGGATGGCGCAGTGGTTTGGAACGTTGGACGAGGCGGGTAAAGCAGCATGTTGACCCGCCGGGTGGAATGAGTTAGATCCTGCCTCTTTCAGCGCCTTGAGCAGCTTTTGAACTAGTGAAGCGCTACGCCTTCAACACAGTGCATAGCTTCAAATATTTAAGAGCCATTGTATCAGACAATGGGTCGCGACAGGAAGTCCTCTCCAGGATCGCACAAACAACTGCTGCCCTGGCAACGCTGAAGCCAATTTGGAAAGACAGGACCATCAGTCTACATTCCAAGGTAAGACTGCTGCGCTCCCTTGTCATCTCCATCTTCCTATATGCTTGCGAAACATGGACCCTCACAGCAGCCTCCAAAGAAGAATAGAAAGCATGGAGATGAGGTGCTACAGAAGACTTCTGGGCATTTCTTATACCCAGCACATCACCAACGACGAAGTCCGACAGACCATCACACAAGCCATTGGACAACACGATGACATGCTCACAGTGGTGAAAAAACTGAAACTCCGATGGTATGGCCACGTCACCAAATCATCAGCTCTTGCAAAGACCATCCTGCAAGGCACAGTGCAAGGAGGTAGAAGAAGAGGGAGACAGAAAAAGAGGTGGGAGGACAACATTCGAGAATTGACTGGTTTGACACTGAGCGAAACAATCAGGGTTGCTGAGGACAGGGAAAGATGGAGTACGCTGGTTAAACGATCATCTGTGGTGCCCCTACGACCTCCGAGTTACCGGATAGGATAGGATATGATATGATAGGATAGGAAGCGCTATATGAGAACAGTTATGACTTTTATACAAGCTTAGGTATCCGTGTGGCCCAGGATGGCTAACGCACTAAGCATTGCTTTAGAAAACAATATCGTGTGTAGGACGACATTGCATACAGTGTTTGCAGAATTTCAATTTCAATAGTCCACCAGGAAGTGTTTTCACCCAGCACGTGGCTGTGGGCGGTGGAAGGGGATGATGAGAAACGGTAGACACGGTAAACAAGAAACCGGCTTTAGGCTTAATATATTCATACTTCCTCCTATACATTATAAATATAAGCCAGAGTTAGTTATGTCACATGAAAACCTTGCCTAAAAAATGTCCATACGTTTTTTACAAGAGGCGCTGTTGCTTATGTCAGTGTCCCAATTTTTGACGTATTTACAGTCCAACATGGTGTTGTTGTTGTTGTTGTTGTTGTTATTGTCAAAATGGGTTAATCCTAATGTTGGCATTGTTATCACATTACACAATGATAAAGAGGGCTTTGTTATCACATTACACAATGATAAAGAGGGCTTTGTTATAACATTACACAATGATAAAGAGGGCTTTGTTATAGTATTACACAATGATAAAGTGGGCTTTGTTATCACATTACACAATGATAAAGAGGGCTTTGTTATCACATTACACAATGATAACGAGGGCTTTGTTATCACAGTATAAAATGATAAAGGGGGCTTTGTTATCGCATTACACAATGATAAAGAGGGCTTTGTTATCGCATTACACAATGATAAAGAGGGCTTTGTTATCACATTAAACAATGATAAAGAGGGCTTTGTTATGACATTAAACAATGATAAAGAGGGCTTTGTTATCACATTGCACAATGATAAAGAGGGCTTTGTTATCACATAACACAATGATAAAGGGGGCTTTGTTATCACATTACATAATGATAAAGAGGGCTTTGTTATCGCATTACACAATGATAAAGAGGGCTTTGTTATCACATTGCACAATGATAAAGAGGGCTTTGTTATAACATTAAACAATGATAAAGAGGGCTTTGTTATCACATTACACAATGATAAAGAGGGCTTTGTTATCACATTGCACAATGATAAAGTGGGCTTTGTTATCACATTGCACAATGATAAAGAGGGCTTTGTTATAACATTACACAATGATAAAGAGGGCTTTGTTATCACATTACACAATGATAAAGTGGGCTTTGTTATCACATTGCACAATGATAAAGAGGGCTTTGTTATAACATTACACAATGATAAAGAGGGCTTTGTTATCACATTACACAATGATAAAGAGGGCTTTGTTATCACATTACACAATGATAAAGAGGGCTTTGTTATCACATTGCACAATGATAAAGTGGGCTTTGTTATCACATTAACAATGATAAAGAGGGCTTTGTTATCACATTGCACAATGATAAAGTGGGCTTTGTTATCACATTGCACAATGATAAAGTGGGCTTTGTTATCACATTGCACAATGATAAAGTGGGCTTTGTTATCACATTGCACAATGATAAAGTGGGCTTTCCTTGCTCAAACCAACCGCTACAGTTTGGAATTTTCCTGTCTGGTAAAACAAGGAATGATTTCCCCTGTTTAACGGTTCCCCAAATAGGCTCTACGATCTACTAGTTTATATTTGTTAGCGCTAGAGCGGTTGCTAGCCGCTACTATTACTTAGGCACAATAACTACGGAATTTATTGATTTAGAAAATAACGATAATTGTTAAAGCTTTTTTTTTTTTTTTGGCCTGCTGATTTGGTCAACAATACCCAATGCCGTTTGGCAGGGATAAGATCATGCAGGAGGAAATGAAATAACTGCTGAGACAGGTATTATTGAACCATCTACATCTCCATATTCCTCTCCAGTCGTGCTAGTCAAAAAGAAAGATAAGTCAGTGAGATATTGCATTGATTTCAGGGAGTTGAATAAAATCACGCGCTTTGACGGAGGTGCTCTGTGGGTTCGGGCATTAAATAGAATAGACCCAACGTTTCCCGGCGTGTCGTAAGAGGCGACTAACAGGGGTGATGTTAGCACGGCATCACTGGGCGAAAGTCTTCTACACAGAAGTCACCGGCCAGGGCGGAGGAACCTCACGTTACTACAGGTTCAACGACCATGTGCTCAGGGCCAAGGCGAGCCACACTGTATTCGTGGATTTCGGCTGTGGCCAACAGCCTGGAGAGGATTGGGCACCACCAGGTCTTTTTTGCCCAAGACACACTACATGATGACACAACCCACTAATTCCATACCGGATCGGTCGTCGCCCGGGTCGTCACACGGCACAAGGACCGCGCCTTCCGTTGGCCACCAGGACGGAGGTGTTAAGTATGCTACTGATGGACAATTTAGCAAGATCCGCACGAGAAACAACATCGTCATAGGAACCTGGAATGTCAGGACCCTAACTGCGGAAGGAAAATTAGAAGAACTGGCCCACGAGTTGGACCACTATCGATGGAATGTTCTAGGTATCAGCGAACTGCGCTGGAAAGGCCTAGGTGAAACAACGACCGACAAAGGCCACAAGCTCTATTTCAGCGGTAGGGATGACAGGCACGAACACGGCGTTGGATTCTTGGTCCACAAGAACATTCTAGCCACTGTCATGGGTTGCCGCCCAGTCTCCAGTAGACTCATTACCATCCGCCTGAGAGCAGCCCCTTTCAACATCACCATCATCCAGGCCTACGCCCCAACATCAGACTATGACGACAGCGAAGTGGAGGATTTTTATGAAAATCTACAGGCGGTCCTTGACCAAGTGCCGAAGAAGGACATAGTCATAGTGCAAGGCGACTGGAATGCCAAGGTTGGCCAAGATGCGCACCACAACTGGGGAGACACATGTGGACCCCACTGCAACAACGAGACAAATGACAGGGGTCTGAGACTCTTGGAGTTTGCCAGATACAACAATCTGGTACTGGCAAACACGCTTGGTCTCCACAAAAACTCCCGACGATGGACATGGCACAGTCCTGGCGGGGAGCATCACAACCAAATAGACTACATCATGGTCAAGAAACGCTTCAGATCAAGCATCAACATTGGCAGGACACGTACTTTTCCAGGAGCAGACATCAGAAGTGACCACGATCTCGTGATGATGTCTTTCCGGCTCCACTTGAAGAGAGTAAATACAGCAAAGTGCACTAGACTGAAGTTCGACCTGGACAAACTGCAAGACCCGGAGGTGGCAGAACTATTTCAGGCCACAATTGGAGGGAAATTTGCACCACTGCTCATTTTGGGGGCTGGTGAAGTAGATGTCAACACCATGACCACCACCTTCAACTCAGCTGTGACAGATGTCGCCACTGAGATCCTTGGCAAGCACCGACCAAAGAAGAAGCTGTGGATCACACCTGAACTTTTGGATCTGTGTGATAAACGAAGAGAGATGAAAAAGAAAAAGAACACCTCACAGGGAGCTGATGTCTACCGAAAAATCAACAATGACATCCGAAAAGGCATGCTCACAGCAAAGGAGAACTGGATAGAAGATCAATGCCAGGAAATAGAGAACAGTCTGAACAAGAACAACAGCAAGAAGGCCTACCAGACTGTGAAGCGGCTGACAAGTGTCAAACAGCCCAAAGTCTCCACTATCCAAAGCAAGTCTGGCATATGCCTTACAGAAGAACAAGAAGTCTTGGACAGATGGACAGAGTACTGCTCTGACCTTTACAACCATACACCAAATGGAGACCCATCAGTTCTAGCATGTCCCGAGAACAGAGAAGAAGAAGAAATCCTCCCAATTCTCCGGGAAGAAGTTGAGGCAGCAGTGCAAGCGCTAAAGAAAGGGAAGTCAGCGGGAGTGGACAACATACCCGCGGAACTGCTACAAGCAGGAGGAGAAGCGATGATTGATGCCCTCACCATTATCTGTAACAAGATCTGGCAGAGTGGGGAGTGGCCT
Organism: Oncomelania hupensis; assembly: GCA_036898135.1. NCBI lineage: Eukaryota > Metazoa > Mollusca > Gastropoda > Littorinimorpha > Pomatiopsidae > Oncomelania > Oncomelania hupensis. The sequence continues at coordinate 10,568,214 of CM072523.1, read as the reverse complement.
ATACCATGGACCCAGTCGCTTGTCATCACTCTTCCCAAAAAAGGTAACCTTCAGGAGTGTGAAAATTACCGGACCATCAGCCTCATCAGCCATCCCAGCAAGGTCCTCCTGAAAATAATACTCAACAGGTTGAAACCCCAAGCTGAACAAATCATAGCTGAAGAACAAGCAGGATTCAGGGCAGGGCGAAGTACCACTGAGCAGATTTTCAACCTCAGAATAATCTGTGAGAAATACCTACAGCACCAACAACATCTATATCATGTGTTCATAGACTTCAAGAAGGCGTTTGACCGAGTCTGGCATGCAGCTCTATGGGCAACAATGAAAGTGTACAACATCAGCCCTAAAATTATTGAAGTCATCAAAAGCCTGTATGACAAGGCTACCAGTGCAGTCCTCCACAACAGAGCCATCGGGAATTGGTTCAGAACAACAATCGGTGTGCGTCAAGGATGCCTACTCTCTCCAACACTCTTCAACATCTTCCTAGAGCGCATCATGTCGGATGCTCTTGCAGACCATGAAGGCACAGTCAGCATAGGGGGTAGAGCAATCTCCAATCTTCGTTTTGCAGATGACATTGATGGATTGGCTGGAGAGGAACAAGAACTTGAACAGCTGGTACAGAGGCTTGACACCACCTCCAAAGCCTATGGAATGGAAATAAGTGCAGAGAAGACCAAAATGATGACCAACAACACCAATGGCATCAATACGGACATCAAAGTCCAAGGCCAATCCCTCGACACAGTGCATAGCTTCAAATATTTAGGAGCCATTGTATCAGACAATGGGTCCCGACAGGAAGTCCTCTCCAGGATCGCACAAACAACAGCTGCCCTGACAAGGTTGAAGCCCATTTGGAAAGACAGGACCATCAGTCTACATTCCAAAGTAAGACTGCTGCGCTCCCTTGTCATCTCCATCTTCCTATATGCTTGCGAAGCATGGACCCTCACAGCAGATCTCCAACGAAGAATACAAAGCATGGAGATAAGGTGCTACAGAAGACTTCTGGGCATTTCCTATACCCAACACATCACCAATGACGAAGTCCGACAGACCATCACACAAGCCATTGGACAACACGATGACCTGCTAACAGTGGTGAAGAAACGGAAACTTCGGTGGTATGGCCACGTCACCAGATCATCAGGCCTTGCAAAGACTATTCTGCAAGGCACAGTGCAAGGAGGTAGAAGAAGAGGGAGACCGAAAAAGAGGTGGGAGGACAACATTCGAGAATGGACTGGTTTGACACTGAGCGAAGCCATCAGGGCTGCTGAGGACAGAGAAAGATGGAGTATGCTGGTTAAACGATCATCTGTGGTGCCCCTACGACCTTCGGGTTACGGGACAGGATAGGATAGGTAGGCTTTGACGGAGAACCAATTTCTGATACAGAGTCCCTCTTTGCAGAACTAACTAACAAGCATTTCTTTACAAAAGTTGACTTAACGAAAGGTTATTGGCAGATTCCCATGGCTGAAGAGGACAAAGAAAAAAGCAACTTTTCCACACCTCAAGGCTTGTTTCATTTTTTACGAATGCCATTTGGTCTGTCCACAGCCCCTAGCACATTTGCATGCATGATGCGTCTGATGGAATTGCAACGGTTCCATGCTTTTATTTTTTTCGATGGCATTTTGATCGCACCTTACAAATGGTCTGATCATGTCCAAGACATTGATGGACTGTTGTCAGAACTAAGGAGGAAGGGACTGACCGCTAGACCAAGCAAGATAGAGGTGGGATTTCAAAAAATAGTTTCTTGGGCACATTGTGGGTAATAACCGAATGAAACCACAAACTAGAAAAGTTTCCAAGATGCTTGGAATTCCTGTGCCTAACACAAAGAAGCAGGTATGTTCTTTCCTCATGTTGATTGGCTTCTACAGGAGGTATATCCCTAACTTTGCCTCAGTAGTTTCACCCATGACTAACCTAACAACAAAAAAGCCGGTCCAAACAAGTTCGTTGGTCTCAGGAATGCCAAAGCTCCTTTGACAAGCTGAAAGACATTTTGTCAAAGTCCCTTGTTATGGTCTTGCCTGACTTTGATGAACCATAATTAACTGTGAGATCTGATGCTTCCTCCACTGGTATTGGGGCGGTGCTCTTGCAGCCAGACGACTCACAAGATCTTCATCCTGTATTGTATGCATCAAGGAAATTGCTTGAACGTGATACGCGCTCCTCTATAAATTGAGCGTGAATGTTTGGCAATTGTGTGGGCTGTTGATAAATTTAACAAGTTACTATTTGGACGCCACTTCATTGTGGAGACAGATCATAGACCTCTCACTTTTCTCAAGAAGGCATGGCATACTAACGGCCGTTTCTTGAGATGGGCATTATCCCTGCAGGATTTTTCATGTACAGTGGTACATATAATTAATTGTGAATTTTGTGTTCGTTTGTTTTACTCTTCACTTTGAAGATTTCATTTTCTTTTACGATTTTATTTTCTTTTACGATAATTTTTCTGGCAATAAATTTATCCGGTGATGTTGCAAATGTCCAGTTTTGGGTGAAGATTAGATCCTAAGTGCACTAGGACTAATATATATATGTTCGTGGATCTTGATAAGAGGGCCATTAGTTTGGAGTACTTCGGATGTTATATCCCATGATCAGTTTTCCTTGTCTGTAGATAACTTTAAACAGTTGTCGCGGGTGACAAGTGAGTCTTTGTCTGTAGATAGCTTAAAGTAGTTGTCGCGGGTGACAAATGACAAGTTTTGATCGCGGAGATTATACCTTATTGCTACTGTTATAACTGACAGTTTGCAGGTCATTGAGTAAAGTTGAAGAGTCTTTTCTGTTATTATTACGCTTTTCCCTTTTGTGAAAATAAAAATTCTTTGTCCTCGGTCGGTTAAAGATTTTTTTTTAATGGTGGAAAGAGGAAGTTGTCACAAAGTGAAGTGGCAAATATTTACATTTGTGTTTATGTGACGGTGGGTTTTTATTGTTGCTGGGCTCTGCACAATGGAATGCTGTAACCCTCTCGTCTTATTCTATGGGGACCGCTAGTGAATCACCCGGTGAATTACCTTAATACATTTATTTGTTTAGCTCGGTCTGTGTTTAGGCTGGGGTACAGATATAGATACAAAAATTGTAAAAGATCACTGTCACCCTAGCTTTCACATGGCTATGAATCATATGTAGTCCAGCCACTTGATAACAGTAAAAATCACACATTTATTTCTTTTACTCTATACACTATCTTCGATGTACGAAACTAACTTAAAAGTTCAAATGTCAATGCGAATGATTCGCTCACTGATAATCTAGGCAGCTACTTTTTCTTCATCGGGCACTGGCTACTAGCGTTCATGAAGAGTGGACTACTGTGGTCCTGCTTATACAGAGTGTTAGTGCACTGTTTCTAGAGCACTTAACTGCGTGGTTGAAGCGCTGCATTGAGGTAGCTTCTGGTACACACTGTATCGTCACGTAGTCTTTGATTTTTGGTACGACGTTTGGGGCTATCTGCGCACGATGCTGTAGATGCCTTGGCAGCCAACTGTACGCGGTGACGTGGTTGTTGTCGTTTGCTGAGTTGGGCTCACGATATACTGCCTGCTCGTCTGTAACATATGAGACCAAATTCTGCACAACCCTGAATAATAGGTCTGTGCAGAGCGTCTCACTGAAAGCCAAAGTAGCCCTCAGTGATAGCTCCACATCTCTATACATAAGCGACGAACATTCTGCTAAGTCCGTGGTCCACTGGAATCTCCACTCTAATTTCCTATACATATATAAATACAAATCGTGGCTAGCTATACACATAAAAAATAATAATATTATAAACATTCACTGGTATAGCCACTGGTCTGCAAGCATACATATATATGTTAAACAACAGTGGTTCCGTCAGGTATACAACATGGCGTCAAACCCGGTCGTGCTTGACACGTGGTCGGCTTCTCCACAGGGTCAGGCAAAGTCGGACTAACAATTCAATTCTATGCATAGCAAATTCCACAAACATAATTTGACTGAATCGGCCAGAACTGCTTCTAACCACTCTACCTGTGTCCCGATTGGATGAAACACTGTAAGTGGATGTAAGATTCAAAACACCATCATAGGCCGCGATGATGTCACTACACAGCTCGCGTCAGCTCGCAGTGTGAGTACACATCAGTTATACCTTAATCGTCTGCTATAGACTTCAGTAACCTTCTAAGTTTTACTACTGCTAAACAAGCAAAAGCTCAAATAGTGCGGGGTACACTGGTCTGCTTGTTACAGTATACATCACGTGTTTATAGAGCTAGTACACGAGCGACGGCCGGGGACGTTAATCTACACAACGAAAAAAACAGAAGGCTGCTCTCCTATGCATCGGAGAGTGTCTGCGATTGGATGAAATAGGACTAGAATAGGGGTGTTAGTGGAATGAAAGACTGTGAAAAAAGGGTGAATGCTTATTTTGTGTGACTAGGAAATATTGTGTTATTGTGTAGGCTACTTCTATTTTTCATTGTGGTGATTCTGGATTCTGTTCATGACAGACACGGTAATTTGAATATTTATATTTTATGGATATTGCTGGAAATATAATATTGAAACTAATTTTGTAATTGCATAAAATATTTTCATAATTTGGTAAATGTAAATTTCGGTCAAACCGGAAACGGGATTGCTTCAAAGAAAAATAAAATCATATTACAGATAAGCAATGTATTATTTTATTGCTCTATGACTTATAGTTGTCTTAGATTTCCGTTTTAATTATTATTCTACTTCTTTGAGTGAGAAAGAAGATAACCATAAAATTAGCAAAACGTTTATTGGTCTTGTGTTCCAACTGTTGTGTATTTTATGTCTTCAGTGTTTCAAGTTTATCTCTCTGTCTTAACTTTTGTAATTGTATAAGAAATGCCTTTTGATGAATGCATGTTTACGTAAAATTGGAACATTTAAAACTATTTACAAACTAATATCAGGTTTGTAGGAATCTTCTGAGAGTAAAGCTAATTATTTTATAGCACGCACAAGAAATTTATAACAACGGACTAGAACTCTGTTTTATATAAAAGCTCATCCACACATAAAATATGATCCCCAAGAAACTTGGTCTGGATTTTTATCAATACACCCTTCTGATTTAGCTTATCCATGTTGGCGACACGAAGAATTTTAAGGGTCTCTACATAGTCTTTAGTATGCGCGCAGCGGCCATGAAAGAAACAGGAGTACCATTCGGCCTTCGCTTTGTGCTGATACTATACGTCAGGTGATTGTTGTAGCGTTTTGTTTTCTGTGAAGACGTCAACGTGGCATTTGTTACTTCGTGGGTTTTTTGGTTTTTCAGTTGTGTTGATTTTTTTAAATCTTATACTGTTGTCTGTTTACGTAGGGTAAGGGTTAGGGTAAGGGTTAGGGTTTGGGTTTGGGTTAGTGTTACGTTGAAACGCCAATGGTAGTGTGTCTAAAACGCGCACGATAGATCTAATCGTTTCGTTTTGCAAAGTATTCAATAATGGAGTTTATTTACCTTTGATTTGAGTTTGCATTGTTGTTAGGAGAGGCTTTGTATAACGTTGATAATTTTTGTTGGTCGATATCGTTGTAGAATTTTCTGGACCCGCTAGTTTACTATCGATCGAAGTTTCGGGATAAATATCGAAGTATGGCGGAAGGAGAAGAAATATGTATGACGTAAGTCAGTGATGACGATCTTTTAATTGATTGGCTGTAGTGCGTCATTTTAGTCTACTGGGTTCGAAATTTTTCGAGAAAAGAGAGAGAGATTATAAAATTGTGTGCCTGAGTTGAGTTGAGAATTGTATGCAGTTGTTGATGTATGCTGAATAAAAGTGGAAAACTTCATACGTCGACTTTGTGACTTGTATGCTGATTGAGCAGGCTGTGTGAATAAACGAATCTGAGTTACACCTTATCAGGACTTCAGCATCGGGGCTGAATCAAATACTGATAAAGAAAAACACCATCATCAAACTGAGTGTAACATTTTGGGGGCCAAGCCGGGATTCACGCCATAGCCAAGGGTTCAACTGCTACAACAAGCGAGTCAACGTTACGAGAGGCAGTCATCGAGGGTAGCCGCCAACGAGTTGCGTCGAGAGGGGCCAACATACTGGGACTACATCCGATAGGTTCGGGTTGACTGCAAGGGCGTGTAGTCGCTGAAGAGTTGCTTCGTGAGCGAACAACAGATCGGGACTACGTAGCTGCCGCAAGACTACGTCGAGGGACAGTCTCGGAGCTACATCGCCAGTATTACAGAGAGCGGCGAGCGGACGTCGCGTCTACTTCAGCACAGGAGCGTGTACATCAACGCCAGCGTGGTGCAGCGTCGCATACGACGAGGACAGCGGGGCCTGCGTCAGCGAAGGCGACTAGTGACAAGCATCAGCGCTACTGCAGAGAGCGTGCTGTTCTAGAACAGTCTAGAAAGGTACAGCACAGTCAAGAACTTTCCAGAAAAGAACTTTCCAGAAGCATCAAGATGGCTGACTTCTGGCAGAGAGGGATTGAATTGAATCTGAAAGGCAAACAGCTGACGGAGTACGTCAAATGCCAGGAGAGAATATTGCGTGAAGAAAGAGAAGAACAGCGACGGCGCGAAGAACGAGAATTAGAAGAGCAGCGTCGCCGTGACGAAAGAGAATTAGAAGAGAAGCGTCTAGAAAAGGAAGAGCAGCGTCGCCGTGAAGAAAGAGAATTTGAACTGAAGCGTCTGGAAATTGAACAGCAGCAGCAAGAAAAAGATCGTCAGTACCAGCTAGAGTTGGCGCGTATCCAAAACAATCAGCATGCGCCACAAGTCACCAACGACCATACGGCTCCAAAATTGCCAGCTTTCGTCGACGGGAAGGACCAGATTGACAGTTATCTGGCGAGATTCGAAAGGTTCGCTGAAAGCTCTAACTGGCAACCTCAAGACTGGGCAATTCGACTGAGTGCACTTCTGACGGGGCAAGCTCTCGAAGTTTACACCAGACTGTCGAACGATGACGCCAAAAACTACGACGTCTTGAAAGAGGCCCTGTTGCAGTGCTACAACTTTACAGAGAAGGGCTACCGTAAACGCTTCCGTGAATGCCGGCCTAAGTCAGACGAGACGCCAAAGCAGTTTGTGGAGCGCCTGTCGTCATATCTACACAAGTGGGTGGAGTTATCAGGCGAAATGAAGTCTTACGACAGTCTCCATGACCTGATCGTGAAGGAACAATTTCTCAATGCCTGTCACAAGGACCTAGCGACCCACTTAGAAGAACAAAAGCTGCAGACGCTTAAAGATGTGACTGAGGCTGCTGAAAGATATATCATCGCTCATGGGAAGACCCTGGGGCCACCCAGCGCGACGAAACATTTTCAGAAGACTGCAAACCATGCGAACCAGATCCAGGGGAGCCAGACGAGCCAGAGACACACTGACTCCACGCCTCCTCCCAGGGAAGGGCATTCAAGAGGCTGTTTCACCTGCAACGCTACAGACCACAGAGCGGCTAATTGTCCTCAAAACAAAAGTAGCGGACAGCGGAGCAGTACGGACAACGCAGCGGCGGGCAACCGGCAGAGGCGGTTCTCCAATCAACGGCAAACCAGTAGATCTGACCATCAAGTGTGCGGCGGGAGCGTCATTCTTCCGAGTGAGACCAAGCGCACAGCTACTCCTGCGGATGTGCAAGAGTGCATGACCGATGGCCAACTTCTCCTTGCCAACGGAAAATCCATCCCCGTCGTCGCCAGCGCAGCTGTGACCGTCCAGAACATGCCTGTATCCAAGGGACGCGTCGGAAATCATGAAGTGACTGTCCTAAGAGACTCTGGTTGCAGTGGGGTCATTGTCAGAGAAGATCTAATCGCTAAAGAACAGTTCACTGGCGATTCTAAATGGACACTCATGGCTGACAGCAAATGTGTGAAAGCGCCAGTTGCAAAAATTCATGTCAACACCCCTTTCTACATAGGCGAAGTCGAAGCGGTTTGCCTGAAGAAGCCGCTGTATGATTTGATGATCGGGAACATCGATGGCGCGAGACGACCCGACGACCCCGATTCGGAATGGAGTCCTGCCTCAACCCAACGTGTCGAAGTTGCAGAGGAGGATCCATTGCCATTTCCCGATGGAGACATTACAGAGCTGCTACGGGACAATGTGGTTACTCCGGCTCAGCCCTGCCGACCAGAGATCGTCGGTGCTGTTACAACCAGGGCCCAGGCCAAGAGAGACAAGACGTCTACGCCACTGAAGGTCGCCGACAACTCTAAAGCTGCCATCGTGGACCGAGATAAGCTGATCAAGCTCCAGGAAGCTGACAGCACTTTAAACAAGTACAGGAACCGCCAAGACCACGTGACCAAGGGCAGTGGCACGGTCTATTTCGAGGTGAAGGCCAAGATCCTTTACAGAATCTTCCAGCACCCGAGGGTCAACGGAGGGAAACCACTACGTCAAGTCTTGGTACCGTTACCCCTAAGGCGCCAGGTGATGGAAGTAGCGCATGACTCAATCATGGGAGGCCACCTAGGCATCAAGAAGACGTCGGATAGAATCCAGGCGGTGTTCTACTGGCCAGGACTTCATGCGGACGTCAGCCGTTTCTGCCGATCATGTGACATTTGCCAGAAGACCATACCTCGAGGAAGGGTCCCGAAAGTGCCTATGCAGAGGATGCCTCTGATCGACCGACCTTTCAAGCGGGTGGCCTTAGACTTAATCGGCGAAATAAGACCTCCGAGTGAAGAAGGTCATCGGTGGGTACTGACTTTAGTGGACTATGCGACTCGGTACCCAGAAGCAGTGCCTCTGAAGAAGATTGACACTGAAACTGTGGCAGAGGCACTGGTGGACATGTTCAGTAGACTTGGAGTGCCTGAAGAAATTCTGACAGACCTCGGGACGCAGTTCGTCTCTGACTGCATGAAGGAGGTCAACAGACTGCTGAGCATCCGGCATTTGACTACGACACCCTACCATCCGATGTGCAACGGGCTTGTCGAAATGTTCAATGCTACGTTGAAGTCCACCCTGAAGAAACTGTGCAGCGAGCAGCCCAGACAATGGCATCGTTACATCAACGCCTTACTGTTCGCCTACAGAGAAGTGCCGCAGGAGTCCACCGGCTTTTCTCCGTTCGAGCTGCTGTACGGAAGAACCATTCGAGGGCCGATGCACATCCTGAAAGAACTGTGGACGAAAGAAGTAGACACCCCAGAGGTGAAGAACAGCTACCAGTACGTGTTTGAGCTACGGGAGAAGCTTGAGCAGACTCTCGATATAGCCAGAGAAAACCTGAAGAAGTCCCAGGACTGTGGAAAGCACTACTATGACCGTAGGGCTGTGAACAGGAAGTTTAAACCTGGCAACAAAGTGCTGGTGCTGCTACCTACCGATCATAATAAGTTGCTGATGCAGTGGAAAGGCCCGTACGAAGTGGAGACCGTGGTGGGGATCAACGACTACAAGGTGAAGGTCGGTCAGCATTCCAAGATATACCACGCCAACCTCCTTAAGCTGTACGTGGAAAGGCCATCAGAGACTGTGCACGCAGCCACAGCAGCTGTGACCGACAACAGCTTTGACAGCGAAGAACTGTTGGAACTGGGAGACTTCCACAGCAAAGAAGGCATCGATGATGTTAAGCTAGGACCAAGCTTGACGGAAGGTCAAAAGATGGAGCTCAAGGACCTTATGGGCGAGTTTCCCCACAACTTCAGCGATGTCCCTGGCTCTACAACTTTGGTCGAACACGAAGTCCACCTCACTTCAAATATTCCCGTTCGATCCAAGCCCTTCCCGATCCCTTTCAAGGCCCGCGAATCCTTGAAGAAAGACATCGATGAGATGCTGAAGATGGGCATCATCAGGGAGTCCAGTTCCCCCTACGCGTCCCCTGTCGTGGTCGTGAAGAAGAAGGACGGGAGCAACATAGTATGCATCGACTACAGGAAGGTTAATAAGATCACCGTCTTCGACCCTGAGCCGATGCCTACCGCAGCAGACCTCTTCCGCCAATTATCGGGGAGTAGAATCTTCTCAAAGATTGACCTCAGCAAAGGTTATTGGCAAGTCCCCGTGCGTCAACAGGACATACCAAAGACTGCTTTCATAACTCCTGATGGGACGTACGAGTGCCTAAGGATGCCCTTTGGTATGGTCAACAGCGGAGCTACCCTGAAGAGAGGAATGAAGAAGATGCTCAAAGGGATGGACAATGTCGTGTGTTACTGGGACGACCTGCTAGTCCACACTCGCACCTGGGAAGAGCATCTGCAGACCTTGAGGGAGCTGTTTCACCGTCTCACAGAAGCCAACCTGACCGTGAGACCCAGTAAGTGCATTCTGGGGACTGACAACGTAGACTTTATCGGCCATTCGCTGAAAGAAGGACAAAAGGGGCTTTTACTAGAACACGTCACCAAGATTCTGAACGCTCCACGTCCCCAAACCAAGAAGCAGGTGCGATCTTTCCTGGGGTTGGCTGGATATTACAGGGAGTTTGTACCAAACTACTCCGCCATCCTAGCACCCTTGTCGGACCTGGTGCGGAAAGGCTGTCCAAACCAAGTGCAGTGGGGACCGCCTCAGGAGAGGGCATACCAGACTGTGCGCGACCTCCTTTCGAAGGATCCGGTGCTACGACTGCCCGATACTTCCAAGGAATTCGTCTTAAGGACAGACGCAGCGGACGAAGGCATCGGCGCCATACTGATGCAAGAACACGAAGGGAAACTATTTCCGGTCAGTTACGCCAGCAAGAAGCTGTCCAGGGCTGAGAAAAATTACTCGACCATGGAGAAAGAGTGCCTTGCCATCATATGGGGAATCCGGAAGTTCGAACTGTACCTTCAAGGAGCGAAGTTCGTGTTACAGACTGATCACAAGCCGCTAACTTACTTGAACTCTGCCAAGTTTGTGAACAGTCGAATCATGAGATGGGCTATGTACTTGCAGAACTTTAACATGCGAGTAGAATCTATCAAAGGATCAGACAATGTTGGTGCGGACTTCCTCAGCAGAGTGTGTGAGTAAAGAACATTGACTGTGTGGATGAACTGTGAAAATTGACAATATCCAGATAGACTTGCGGATGGAAGAACATTGACTCTGTGTGAATGAACTGAGCTCAATGACAGTATTCAGAAAGTCTTAAATAAGTTTTAATTCTGTACTTTGCTTGTGCATTACGTTCCAACGTTGTTGAAAGAAATTAGGTAAATTTCTTCTTGGGTGGGGAGTTATGTTACGTTGAAACGCCAATGGTAGTGTGTCTAAAACGCGCACGATAGATCTAATCGTTTCGTTTTGCAAAGTATTCAATAATGGAGTTTATTTACCTTTGATTTGAGTTTGCATTGTTGTTAGGAGAGGCTTTGTATAACGTTGATAATTTTTGTTGGTCGATATCGTTGTAGAATTTTCTGGACCCGCTAGTTTACTATCGATCGAAGTTTCGGGATAAATATCGAAGTATGGCGGAAGGAGAAGAAATATGTATGACGTAAGTCAGTGATGACGATCTTTTAATTGATTGGCTGTAGTGCGTCATTTTAGTCTACTGGGTTCGAAATTTTTCGAGAAAAGAGAGAGAGATTATAAAATTGTGTGCCGCACTGTTGTTGAGAGATTGTTGTTGATAGTGAAGCTGGAAAGTAAATTTGAAAGTTGTTGAGTTGAGTTGAGAATTGTATGCAGTTGTTGATGTATGCTGAATAAAAGTGGAAAACTTCATACGTCGACTTTGTGACTTGTATGCTGATTGAGCAGGCTGTGTGAATAAACGAATCTGAGTTACACCTTATCAGGACTTCAGCATCGGGGCTGAATCAAATACTGATAAAGAAAAACACCATCATCAAACTGAGTGTAACAGTTAGCGTTAGAACAATTAATAGCACTTAAAAAAGTGGACGAAATATGACCCATTGTCAACACAAGATATGTGGCGTTTCAGGAAAGTCATAATAATGCCGTTAAAACAAGTTTGTGTGTGTGTGTGCGCCCGCGCGCGCGCGCGCGCGCGTGTGTGTGTGTGTGTGGCTAGGTATGTAACGTATGGATATTTGGGTGTGTGTGCCTGTTTATAATAGCTAAATGAATGCAAAATGTAATTGACTCCTAGATCAAAGATACGTGTGCGTGCAAGTCTCTCTGTTAACTACCACACCCACAAATGTACAGACTCTCTCTAACACAGGCAAACACCAACACAAAATATACGTTCCACTTTCTCTTTATATAAATAAACAACAATATGTTATAGCAAACTTTCACTCCAACCTTTTACACGGATATTTTTTTACACTACTATTTTAACACAAATGTCTTTCTCTAATCCATCCAAATCGAGCTTGGGTAATCGAGGGCTGGCAATTACTTGTCCCGAGCCAAAATGAGCACAAAAACATGTTACCTCGATAGTTGTAAGAGGCGGGTGCACACACAGCTACAGGCAGCTATATGCCAGTGATGTTGCAAACAGGAAGTTGAATAAGAATGATGTAGTAGACAGGCAGACGGGCTCGCCTGCCCAGTCTGTCTGAGGTCGCTATCGTGTCTTGGTCTGGTCCACGGCCAGTCGCCGCTGTTTCTCGTGTCGCCCTTTCTCCGTTGTCCGAGACAACGCTGTGTCCAAGTGTATGGAGCCAACACCAGTTTTCCGTAGGCAGCTCCAACAATATATACACACGTCAATGCTCTGACCTTTATAATCACATTGTTCTTCTTTGTTTCATCCTTGCTCACCTCCCTTTGTTTCCTTCACTTTTCCAATTCCATTCCGTATGTGATCGTTTCTTTACTTCTTCCACAATGTTATCCATATCCCAGATATAATTATTTCATGAATGACAATTACTATCAAACATGCTCACACCTTTCATTCATATTACATTATCTACTGCTCTATAACTATAGCCCCATGTAATTAACAATATTATAACATCAATGAAAATTATATTCCATCTTAGTGGACAACAGCTCACCACCTCTCAACACAATAAATACAATGCAAAAAATATACCTCTCCAACATTTCACAATCATGAAAAAACATTATAAATACCTGTAATCTTTACAGCACAATATATATCCTCTTTCAGAGAGAAAGTCCCACCTTGATGAGTTCTCAGTGCTTTCTACCTCTTCACTTTTCACAATAATCTTTTCTTCTTTTCTTTCTTTATTTTTTTCTGGCCTGACACACTGACTCTACTTCATACGACCACACACAGCCTTGGGACACAATAATCGAGTGAGCGCCAATGCCCTGACTGCGAGCTATTCATTATTCCATTGGTTCAACAATTTAAGCCAATGAAAATAATAACATAAGACATTCAAAACAATACTCACTTTCAAACAAATAGAAGCATTACTGAGAACCGGAAAATTCACGGTCTCTACAAGGTAGAAACACCGTTATTTTGACAAACACTTCAAATTCTAGTACTTTCTTTTAACGGACAGCGTTATTTTGACAACATTGTTCCATTAGAATTATAGCGGTGTTAGGCTTAGGGTTAGGTTAAGGGTTAGGGTTAGGGTTTGGGTTAGGTTAAAAAAATGGACATATTTGTAAAAATGGCAAAGGAAGGCATGTAGAGTTTTATGAAATTCATCATAACGGCGTTTCTACACGACTTTGTGTGTGTGTGTGTGTGGGGGGTGGGGGGTGGGGGGTGCGTGTGTGTGTGTGTGAGGATGTTTACACGGCGTTATTGGGACAAACTAGTGCAAGTTTACATACGTTCTTTGGACAGACCTCCTTGTTGGGACGTCCATTTAATGATCCGTGAGGGTTAGGGTTAGGGTAAGTGTTAGGGTTAGGGTTAGAACACTTTAATGTACTTAAAAAGGGGGTCGTAGCACGACCCATTGTCCACAGAACGTATGTGGCGATAGAGGAAAGTCCAAATAACGGTGTCTGCGCAAGTATGGGTGTGTGTGTTTTTTTTTTTTTAATAATGTATAGATAGACTGAGAGGAGGGAGGAACCCGGAGCTAAACCCTCGGTAACCTGAAAAGTCTGGTACCTAGGTGCACATAAGTTTGACCCCTGCGGGAATGAAACTCACGACCTTTCACTAACCAAAATGCGTTATTAGGCCACAATAGCAAACAGTAATTGACCATGCGAACATGTACAAAAACACAGTCTTTACAGCCGTGGTCACATCATAGATTGGGTTATGCATAGGCCTCAGGATAATGTGGTTAGATCAACTTCAGTCACCCAGGAATTAACATCTGACCATTTCTGTGTCGTGTGCGAACTAAACGTCGCAGCCCCCCCCTCCTCCCCCCATGTTCAGGGAGGCTCGCAGCCTGCGTACCATTGATAGGGATGCTTTCAAGCAAGAGCTTACCGCTAAAGTGACCCCAGAACTCTGCCCCACTGTGGATCAGCTGAATAGTACACTTCATGCGGTGCTTGATCGGCACGCCCCCGTGGCCCAGAAAAAGGTCAAGGCAACACGCTCAGCACCCTGGTACGAGTCTATCAAGGACGAGCTCTCCGAGGCGAAGAAACACCGACGCAAAGCAGAGAAAAAGTGGCTTAAATCGGGTTTAGAAGTCAGCAAGCAGATTTTCATCGCTGCAAAAAAACGGGTCACTAAAATAGTCCAGACTGCCAAAACCCGGTACTTTAGCGACAGAATTAGCAGCAGCGAAACTTGTAAACAGTTGTTCAACATTTGCAATCAGCTAAGAGGTAAGAGCAACGCAACATCACTCCCATCCACGCATCCACCATGTCAGCTACCAGATGTATTTTGTAATTATTTCACACAGAAAGTGGCTGACATAAGGGACGCTCTTGACAGCCATGAGATCCCACTCATTAACCCATTCTCACCTTCCCTCACTACCGCAAAAATGGAAGTTTTTCAACCAGTAACAGAGCAGGAAGTCAAGAAAGTCATCTTAAGCTCAAAACCAACATCTTGCTCTCTTGACCCCATTCCTACCCCCATGTTGATAGAGAATCTTGACCCTCTACTCCCGACCATTACCCACATTATTAACGAGAGTCTGTCCTCTGGTGTTGTTCCGTCTGTGCTCAAAACGGCTGTCATCAAACCCCTCCTTAAAAAGCCAAGTTTAGACAAAAATAATCTAAAGAACTATAGACCTGTTTCAAACCTCTCCTTCCTGTCCAAAGTCATAGAAAAAATTGTTCTCAAACAACTGTTTGCCTACCTATATGATAACGCTTTACTTTGCCCCAACCAGTCTGCCTACCGACCCTTCCACAGCACTGAGACAGCCCTCCTAAAGGTAACCAACGATCTGTTGCTGGCCTTAGATAATGGTAACGTCTCCGTTCTCACCTTACTAGACCTCTCAGCCGCTTTTGACACAGTCGACCACCACATTCTCTTTAACACTATTCAACACTACTTTGGAATCTCCGGCTCGGTCCTGGCTTGGTTCCACTCATATCTTTCCGACAGATCACAAGCAGTCACTGTCGATGGCTGTTTCTCCAGCACAGCAGACTTGGTGTGCGGCGTGCCTCAGGGTTCCGTTTTAGGGCCGGTGTTAATCACTCTGTACACCAAGCCACTGCTTCTCCTGCTTAGAAGGCATGCTGTTGAGAGTCAGTCATTTGCAGACGACACACAACTTTATAAATCCACAGCCCCCTCTCTCATTAATTCCACTGTTAAGACTTTGGAGAACTGCATCACAGACATTAAGTCATGGATGACACGCAACAAGCTTAAGCTTAATGACGATAAAACCGAAGCCCTCCTCATTCACAAGCACAACACCTCCTCCTCACTCCCGCCTCTCCCAACATCGCTTACGGTAGGGACAACAAACATTCAGTTCTCATCCTCAGCAAGAAATCTCGGCTACATTCTCTCCGATGACCTGTCCCTCAACAACCACATCTCCAACATCTGTCGCTCTGCATACACGGCCATACGCCAAATCAGCTCCTTTCGCCACTATCTTACGCTCACTGCCACCAAAACCCTAGTCTGCGCTCTCGTCCTTTCTCGTCTTGACTATTGCAACTCTCTCCTCGCTGGCTCCCCAAAACACATCATCGACAAGCTACAAAAGGTTCAGAACTCAGCAGCTAGACTAGTATTCCGAGCTAAGAAACGCGATCACATCACACCTCTACTACATTCCCTTCACTGGCTTCCTGTGCAAGCACGCATAGAGTACAAACTCTCTGTTCTCTGTCACAACTTCTTCACAGATTCTTGTCCCTCCTACCTTGCTGATCTACTGTCTGTCTACTCCCCTTCACGCACTTTAAGATCTTCTGCTGACACTCGCACACTCAAGGTCCCCGTCACCCGCACTAAGACATACGGCCAACGTGCATTCGCTTACTCCGCACCTAAGCAGTGGAACTCCCTTCCCTCCCATATCCGCAACATACAATCAACACAAGCATTCAAAAAAGCCCTCAAAACCCACCTCTTCAAACTTCACTATTCAGAATGATCTGTATCCCGCTGCCATTCCCTCCTCCTTGTCTCTGTCTGATCCGTAAGTATATACACGGCTGTACATATTTATATTGTTTTTCCTCCTGGGCCTAACCGGGCATATAGATAGCTGTGAATATGTTTTTGCTATTCTATTTGTCTTTTCTGTCATTTGTGTACATAGTTGTAAATTGTAATTTGTGTACATAAGTGTAAATAATTTGTACCCTTACTGTTCTGTCTTTTGGTGTATTGTAGCGAAAGCGAGGTTTATCGAGTGCATGTACTTATATGTAATGACTATGTAAAGCGTGGTGAGTCTGGTCATAGGCTGGAGTATCCGCTATATAAAAATCCGTTATTATTATTATTATTATTACTTGTCTTTGCTATTTGGTTTTCAGGAATGTACTGAGAATCACTCATGGTGAAGGCATACCAGTTTACCGACGCCTTTGAGAACGGAGAGTCTGACGGTGCGGTGAGTGTCATCATCTTTATTATCATCATCGTCGTCGTAGTTGTCATCATCATCATCATCATCATCATCATCATCATCATCATCATCATCATCATCATCGTCGTCGTCGTCGTCGTCATCACCATCATCAACATCAGGATCATCATCATCATCGTCGTCGTCGTCATCATCATCATCACGATCCAGGAGAAGGGGTGGTAGGAACCAACATCAACACTGAACCACCAGAGCAATCATACTGCTAAGACCGTGCTACACTCGGTTTGATGATGGTGTTTTTCTTTATCAGTATTTGATTCAGCCCCGATGCTGAAGTCCTGATAAGGTGTAACTCTGATTCGTTTATCCACGCAACCCGCTCAATCAGCATACAAGTCACAAAGTCGACGTATGAAGTTTTCCACTTTTACTCAGCACACATCAACAACTGCATACAATCGCCTTTTCACTCTCAAGTTTTACTTTCCAACTCACTATCAACAACTATCACAACTCTTTTGAAACATTGCGGCACTTAAATAGTCTCTTGATACTCCCGAACATAACCCCCCATTCAAGAAGAAATTTACCTAATTTCTTTCAACAACGTTGAAACGTAATGCACAAACAAAGTACAGAATTAAAACTTATTTAAGATTTTCTGAATACTGTCATTGAGCTCAGTTCATTCACACAGAGTCAATGTTTCTCGTCTGCACGTCTTTCTGGATACTGTCAATGTTCTCAGTTTATATTCACAGAGTCAACAGTTTTCATCTTCAAATTTGTCTGGATATTGTCAATGTTCACAGTTTATGTACACAGTCAATGTTTTTTCGTCCGCAAGGAAACGACGCCCTCGTCAGTTGCGGTTGTCATCGGCCCAGGGTCAAAGACGATGATCACGTGGGCTTTCCTGGAGTCAGTGCATCCTCCGTTGTCTCCTTCTTCCGTCGGATGTCCG
Organism: Oncomelania hupensis; assembly: GCA_036898135.1. NCBI lineage: Eukaryota > Metazoa > Mollusca > Gastropoda > Littorinimorpha > Pomatiopsidae > Oncomelania > Oncomelania hupensis. Next base: position 10,550,345 of record CM072523.1, on the reverse strand, counting down.
ACGCAGTCGACGTTGTCAGCTCCCAGAATGCATTTGCTGGGTCTCACGGTCAGGTTGGCTTCTGCGAGACGGTGGAACAGCCCCCTCAAGGTCTGCAGATGCTCCTTCCAGGTCTGGGTATGGACTTCATGTTCGACCAAAGTCGTAGAGCCTGGGACATCATTGAAGTTATGGGGAAACTCGCCCATAAGGTCCTTGAGCTCCAACTTTTGACCTTCCGTCAAGCTCGGTCCTAGCTTAACATCATCGATGCCTTCTTTGCTGTGGAAGTCTACCAGTTCCAACAGTTCTTCGCTGTCAAAGCTGTTGTCGATCTTAGCTGCTGTTGCTGCATGCACAGTCTCTGATGGCCTTTCCACGTACAGCTTAAGGAGGTTGGCGTGGTATATCTTGGAATGCTGGCCGACCTATTGTAGTCGTTGATTCCCACCACGGTCTCCACTGCATACGGGCCTTTCCACTGCATCAGCAACTTATTGTGATCAGTAGGTAGCAGCACCAGCACTTTGTTGCCAGGTTTAAACTTCCTGTTCACAGCCCTACGATCATAGTAGTGCTTTCCACAGTCCTGGGACTTCTTCAGGTTTTATCTGGCTATCTCGAGAATCTGCTCCAGCTTCTCCCGTAGCTCAAACACCTACTGGTAGCTGTTCTTCACCTCTGGGGTCTCTACTTCTTTCGACCACAGTTCTTTCAGGATGTGCATCGGTCCTCTGATGGTTCTTCCGTACAGCAGCTCGAACGGAGAAAAGCCGGTGGACTCCTGCGGTACTTCTCTGTAGGCGAAAAGTAGAGCGTTGATGTAGCGATGCCATTGTCTGGGCTGCTCGCTGCACAGTTTCTTCAGGGTAGACTTCAGTGTAGCATTGAACTTTTCGACAAGCCCGTTGCACATTGGATGGTAGGGTGTCGTAGTTAAATGCCGGATGCTCAGCAGTCTGTTGCCCTCCTTCATGCAGTCAGAGACGAACTGCGTCCCGAGGTCTGTCAGAATTTCTTCAGGCACTCCAAGCCTACTGAACATGTCCACCAGTGCCTCTGCTACAGTTTCAGTGTCAATCGTCTTCAGTGGCGCTGCTTCTGGGTACCGAGTCGCATAGTCCACTAAAGTCAGTACCCACCGATGACCTTCTTCACTCGGAGGTCTTATTTCGCCGATTAAGTCTAAGGCCACCCTCTTGAAAGGTCGGTCGATCAGAGGCATTCTCTGCATAGGCACTTTCGGGACCCTTCCTCGAGGTATGGTCTTCTGGCAAATGTCACATGATCGGCAGAAACGGCTGACGTCCGTATGAAGTCCTGGCCAGTAGAACACCGCCTGGATTCTGTCTGACGTCTTCTTGATGCCTAGGTGACCTCCCATGATGGAGTCGTGAGCTACTTCCATCACTTGGCGCCTTAGGGGTAACGGTACTAAAACTTGACGTAGTGGTTTACCTCCGTTGACCCTCGGGTGCTGGAAGATTCTATACAGGATCTTGGCCTTCACCTCAAAATAGACCGTACCACTGCCCTTGGTCACGTGGTATTGGCGGTTCCTGTACTTGTTTAAAGTGCTATCAGCTTCCTGGAGCTGGATCAGCTTATCTCTTTCCACGATGGCAGCTTTGGAGTTGTCGGCGACCTTCAGTGGCGTAGACGTCTTGTCTCTCTTGGCCTGGGCCCTGGTAGTAAGAGCACCGACGATCTCTGGTCGGCAGGGCTGAGCCGGAGTAGCCACATTGTCCCGTAGCAGCTCTGTAAGGTCTCCATCGGGAAATGGCAATGGATCCTCCTCCACAACTTCGACGCGTTGGGTTGAGGCAGGACTCCACTCTGGATCGGGGTCGTCGGGTCGTCTCGCGCCGTCGATATTCCCGATCATCAAATCATACAGCGGCTTCTTCAGGCAAACCGCTTCGACTTCGCCTATGTAGAAAGGGGTATTGACATGAATTTTTGCAACTAGCGCTTTCACACATTTGCTGTCGGCCATGAATGTCCATTTAGAATCGCCAGTGAACTGTTCTTTAGCGATTAGGTCTTCTCTGACGATGACCCCACTGCAGCCAGAGTCTCTTAGGACAGTCACTTCATGATTTCCGACGCGTCCCTTTGAAACAGGCATGTTCTGGACGGTCACAGCTGCGCTGGCGACGACGGGGATGGATTTTCCGTTGGCAAGGAGAAGTTGGCCATCGGTCATGCACTCTTGCACGTCCGCAGGAGTAGCTGTGCGCTTGGTCTCACTCGGAAGAATGACGCTCCCGCCGCACACTTGATGGTCAGATCTACTGGTTTGCCGTTGATTGGAGAATCGCCTCTGCCGGTTGCCCGACGCTGCATTGTCCGTACTGCTCCGCTGTCCGCTACTTTTGTTTTGAGGACAGTTAGCCGCTCTGTGGTCTGTAGCGTTGCAGGTGAAACAGCCTCTTGAATGCCCTTCCCTGGGAGGAGGCGTGGAGTCCGTCTGTTTCTGGTTCGTCTGGCTCCCCTGAATCTGGTTCACATGGTTTCCAGTCTTCTGAAAATGTTTCGTCGCGCTGGGTGGCCCCAGGGTCTTCCCATGAGCGATGAGATATCTTTCAGCAGCCTCAGTCACATCTTTAAGCGTCTGCAGCTTTTGTTCTTCTAAGTGGGTCGCTAGGTCCTTGTGACAGGCATTGAGAAATTGTTCCTTCACGATCAGGTCATGGAGACTGTCGTAAGACTTCCTTTCGCCTGATAACTCCACCCACTTGTGTAGATATGACGACAGGCGCTCCACAAACTGCTTTGGCGTCTCGTCTGACTTAGGTCGGCATTCACGGAAGCGTTTACGGTAGCCCTTCTCTGTAAAGTTGTAGCACTGCAATAGGGCCTCTTTCAAGACGTCGTAGTCTTTAGCGTCATCGTCCGACAATCTGGTGTAGACGTCGAGTGCTTGCCCCGTCAGAAGTGCACTTAGTCGAATCGCCCAGTCTTGAGGTTGCCAGTTAGAGCTTTTGGCAAACCTTTCAAATCTCGCCAAATAACTGTCGATCTGGTCCTTCCCGTCGACAAACGCTGGCAATTTTGGAGCTTTGTTGTCACTGATAACTTGTGGCGCATGCTGATTGTTTTGGATACGCGCCAACTCTAGCTGGTATTGACGCTCAGCTTCTCTTTCTTGCCGCTGCTGTTCAATTTCCAGACGCTTCAGTTCAAATTCTCTTTCTTCACGCAATATTCTCTCCTGGAATTTGACGTACTCCGTCAGCTGTTTGCCTTTTAGATTTAGTTCCACCCCTTTCTGCCAGAGGTCCGCCATCTTGATGCTTTTCTGGAAAGTTCTTTTCTGGAAAGTTCTTGACTGTGCTGTACCTTTCTAGACTGTTCTAGAACAGCACGCTTTCTGCAGTAGCGCTGATGCTTGCCACTAGTCGCTTTTGCTGACGCAGGCCCCGCTGTCCTCGTCGTATGCGACGCTGCACCACGCTGGTGTTGATGTACACGCTTCTGTGCTGAAGTAGACGCGACGTCCGCTCGTCGCTCTCTCTAATACTGGCGATGTAGCTCCGAGACTGTCCCTCGACGTAGTCTTGCGGCAGCCACATAGTCCCGATCTGTTGTTCGCTCACGAAGCAACTCTTCAGCGACTACACGCCCTTGCAGTCAACCCGAACCTATCGGTGATGTAGTCCCAGTATGTTGGCCCCTCTCGACGCAACTCGTTGGCGGCTACCCTCGATGACTGCCTCTCGTAACGTTGACTTGCTTGTTGTAGCAGTTGAACCCTTGGCTATGGCGTGAATCCCGGCTTGGCCCCCAAAATGTTACACTCAGTTTGATGATGGTGTTTTTCTTTATCAGTATTTGATTCAGCCCCGATGCTGAAGTCCTGATAAGGTGTAACTCTGATTCGTTTATCCACGCAACCCGCTCAATCAGCATACAAGTCACAAAGTCGACGTATGAAGTTTTCCACTTTTATTCAGCACACATCAACAACATACAATCGCCTTTTCACTCTCAAGTTTTACTTTCCAACTCACTATCAACAACTATCACAACTCTTTTGAAACATTGCGGCACTTAAATAGTCTCTTGATACTCCCGAACACCCTGGATCAATCTCGTATGACGCAATTTAACCAATCGCTTCTAACTTCGTCATTACTGTCTTACGTCATACCTATTTCTTCTCCTTCCGGGAACATTCTCATACTTCGATATCCATCGGGATGTTTCCATCGATAGTAAATACTCAAAATCTAGAGAATTCTCCAACAATATCGACCAACTAAAATTATCAATGTTATACAAAGCCTCTCCTAACAACAATGCAAACTCAAATCAAAGGTAAATAAACTCCATTATTGAATACTTTGCAAAACGAAACGATTAGATCTATCGTGCGCGTTTCAGACATACTTTTCAATCACAATTACATATCTACCACTGAGCTACCCATCCCCCTCCTCCTCATCCTCCTCCTCATCCTCCTCCTCATCATCATCATCCGCACTAGGTCCAATCTCCCTTATCTCCAATCGTCCAGGACAGTGCTCAGTCGTCTGGGTGTCAGGGGCTGCGCCAAAGGCAGGCAGGATCAGGTGGACGCCTCGGGTGGAAAGTTTGAGTTACATGTATAGATCCTGCATGCGCCCAGCGCTAACTTTGAGAATATGCGCAGATTTATGGCCTAAATGGAGCAAAGGCGGTTGTTTCCTTGTCAGGGCTCAAGCAGCATGAGTTCCGGACGTAGCGGAGCTGGCTGTCACGTCTCGGTGGCCGTGGGCTTCGTGTTGGCTTTCCTAGCCATCGCCATCGCCGTCGGGGTTGGCATCATCGTGCACTTCGCGGAGAAGGACATGTACGACCGAGCAATTACGTGCACGTTCCCTGAGGGCGGCCTTATCGCCAACTACCTCAAACAGATCCAAGAAGGTCAGTGCTGGACTCCTGTATTGTAACAACTTGATGTGACACTGTTATTCCTGTACTGTAACCTTCACTGTGATGATGATAATGATGATGATGATGATGATGATGATGATGATGATGATGATGATGATGATGACGATGATGATGATAATGATTGTAGTCTTTTATAAGGCCCAGGACTCCATGAAACCGTCATCCAGGAGCCCTGGGCGTATTCCATACCTGCATAGGCCTACATGTAAACCTCATGGAAGAAGGGATAGTCGGGTATTATGACACGTGTAATACAAAACATGGCCTTTCCGGCGAAAAGAAACCATTACAGTTGAAATTAATGTGACTTCTTCCAGCATTTGTAAGATCTAGAACACACTTAAATAAATAAATAATGTGCCAAGCTAGGTTGTGAATGGATCCCGTAAGGCGAAAGCGTTTGCTGGGATGGTCCCTATTTGAAACGTGTATGTATCCCGAGAGACCCACAACATATGAGACAGGGATAGAAATAGGTTAACACGAGATGATCCGGGGAAGTTTAAAATCACATCTCTCTCTCTCTCTCTCTCTCTCTCTCTCTCTCTCTCTCTCTCTCTCTCTCTCTCTCTCTCTCTCTCATCTTTGTTTCGTGGCTGAAAATACGTTGATTTGTACACAGGGATGCAGCCTACAACAAAAGCATCAACAACTATCCTCACTAATCAAACAACCACGACAGGGGCAACTACCGCCCCCTCTCACGGCCTTGGATACCGCCTTCCCAAGGACGTGAGGCCCGTCCACTACGACCTTGAACTTCGACCTGACATCTACGGCGGTGACCCTACGACCTTCGGGTTTCAAGGTCATGTGGAGATACTGCTGGCGGTGGAAGCGACCACGAACAGGATCGTGATAAACGCGTTCAACCTCTCCATCTCCAAAGCTAACGTTTCCGTCGCAAGCGTGGTGAAGGCGTCGGACATTCAGGTAAGAACCGTAATAAACCATTGAGCCAATGTAAGGACTGAATGACTGAATGAACGATTGGTTTAACTCTTTCTTTGCTACCCTATAGCGTACTGTCAGCGCACAACGCTTTGTGTAGACTCGACATAGTATACGAAACTAAGGTGGAAAGAACACTTATATTTTCATTTTAGAGTACGCTTTCAACGTTCGTCTGGCTTTTGACTGCTGTTGTTTCAAAGAGAGTGGGCTTCTAACATGGAAGGGGACGCTAAAAGTGTTACTAGTGGACAATGTGGAGAAGAAGAAAATGATGAAGATGATGCTTACTTTCACCGCTGTAGATACAGGCTACAATTAGAGGGAGGTAACGCTGTTTTCCACAACAATCATGCAAAGGTCTGTAATTGGACTGTTGCCTCCATTGCACTATTAATTTGTAGCTTTTTTCTGTGGGAATCAGATGTGCAGATTTGAGAAGGGGAGATGGGAGTTTATATTTGCCCCCAAATAAATCGGTAAATAGCAAAGATAATTATATCAAACTTGTCTATTGGTTAGTTCTTTCTAATTTCTTAATAATCTAAACTTTCAAGTCTCTACTGTAGTTCTTGTTTAAAAATTTTTTTTTATAGTAACTGGTACAAATCAGCTAGTATAGAACGATAAAAGGGGATTTGAAACCCGCGGCAGTATAGAATGAGTTAATGAATGGTGGAATGAACAAAGGATGTAATGAATTATGGATAGAACGAATCAAGGAGCGGATTGTAGGCTACTATTGAAAAAGGGTGTGAGTGAGAGCAGTGAGGGGGTCTCAGATAAAGAGGTGGACAACATTGCAGAGGTGTGTCTGTGCAGCGCTGTGTTGATTACGTCCTCCACGGAAACGTGTGTCCTTACAGCGCTGTTCAGACTGCCCAATATGGAAGTGATTTGTCCGGTTGTGCAGGTGGTGGACGTGGCTCAGTACGACGACGTGGAGATGATGGTGATCATGCTGGACCAGGAGCTGACTCGGGGACACAACTACACGCTGAGCATCGGATTCGCTGGACCGCTTACCAATGATCTGGATGGGCTGTACTACAGTTCCTACAAGCGGGGCAACGAAACCGTGTAAGTCTGGATGCCGTTATCTTATCCTCACCCTAACACGGGGAAGCGGAGAATGAAAAGGCTTACCCCCTCTTCATATTCATTGAAACATGGAGCAGGCATCGGACTCAGATGCGATGTCTAGCATCCACATTTCCATTGATACCGCGCCTTTCGTTTGTTTTGACATAGTTGTGTACGTCTGGCGGCAGCCATCTTGTCAATGAGCATGTTTTCATGGAATATTGGCACTGAACAAGACTACATCATCATCATCATCATCATCATCATCATCATCATCATCATCATCATCATCATCATCATCATCATCATCATCATCATCATCATCCTTACTCACATGACGACCATTCACTCCTTGGAAAACGGGAATTACCATTCGTGCCCCCCTTTCCATATTTGGGACGTCAACATTTTAATGTTTAAAATGAGAACTGTCAAAATTATAGCTACACAAATTCATATCCATTGTAGACAATTATCCATACTGTCACCCTAATTTGCACATTGAAAAGGGGTCATTAATGGGTAAAAAATATACATAAAACTGGTAAACGAGAAGAAGAAGAAGAAGAAGAAGAAGAAGAAGGAGAAGAAGGAGAAGAAGGAGGAGAAGAAAAAGAAGAAGGAGAAGAAGAAGAAGAAGAAGAAGAAGAAGAAGAAGAAGAAGAAGAAGAAGAAGAAGGAGGAGAAGAAGGAGGAGAAGAAGAAGAAGGAGGAGAAGAAGAAGAAGGAGAAGAAGAAGAAGGAGGAGGAGAAGAAGGAGAAGAAAGAGAAGAAGAAGGAGAAGAAGATGAAGAATAAGAAGAAGAAGAAGAAGAAGGAGGAGGAGGAGGAGGAGGAGATGAGATGGAGGAGAAAGAAGAAAAGAGGAAGTAATACAGTAAAAATAATGATATATAGATTTGTATAGCGCGCGTATTTCACACAAAATAGAGTGATTCAAGAAGAAGAACAAGAGGAAAGAGGAAAAAGAAAGGAGGAGAAAGAAAGAAAGAAAGAAAGAGGTTAAGAAGAGATTAAGAAGAAGTTGCAAAAGAAAGGAGGCAGAGAACACACCGTTGACTGTGCGACCCACCAAGAGAAGTGACTGTGTGACTCTGTTGACATATCTTTACTTGCTCGAGTGTTGGTGCACAACAGTATGTCAGCAGTTTCACAAAGTTCAAAGTCGAGGCTATGAACCCAGATAGGTATATCAAGGTCAGGCGAAAAGATAGGAGCAATGAGAGAGAGAGAGAGAGAGAGAGAGAGAGAGAGAGAGAGAGAGAGAGACAGAGAGAGACAGAGAGAGACAGAGAGAGACAGAGAGAGAAAGACGAAACGAATGCATGTATGCACACGGCCAACGCATTTGAAGATGACGATGCAACTAAAATTTTTACCCTTACAATGACACGGAGTGTCGGAATAGTTTAAATAGTGGTAACAGGTAACAAGTAATGGTATCCTCGTAACCTTTGGTGGTTGCTAGGTCTGCATTAAGTCTACTGAAGCTTCACTCCTGATATCTCTTTGTGTAGTGTCTTACCCTTATCTTTCCTTTGGACATACCGAGTTTAAAGACGACGCGTCAGGTCTAAGCTTGAAGAATTAGTCTTCTTCTTTCTTCTTCTTTATAAACCTTTTGCGTATAGGAAGATGGAGATGACAAGGGAGCGCAGCAGTCTTACCTTGGAATGTAGGCTGATGGTCCTGTCTTTCTAAATTGGCTTCAACCTCGCCAGGGCAGCAGTTGTTTGCTGCGCTCCCTTGTCATCTCCATCTTCCTATACGCTTGTGAAACATGGACCCTCACAGCAGATCTACTACGAAGAATACAAAGCATGAAGATGAGGTGCTGCAGAAGACTTCTGGGCATTTCCTATACCTAGCACATCACCAACGACGAAGTCCGACAGACCATCACACAAGCGGACAACACGATGACCTGCTCAAAGTGGTGAAGAAACGGAAACTCCGATGGTATGGCCGCGTCACCAGATCATCAGGTCTTGCAAAGACCATCCTACAAGGCACAGTGCAAGAAGGTAGAAGCAAAAAAGACCGAAAAAGTGGGAGGACAACATTGGAGAATGGACTGGTCTGACACTGAGCGAAACCATCAGGGTTGTTAAGGACAGGGAAAGCTGGAGTACGCTGGTTAAACGATCATCTTTGGTGCCCCGACGACCTCCGAGTTACGGGATAGGATAGGATAGGATAGGATAGGATAGGATAAACCTTTTCCCTTGGCCCGCCTAATGAGGACGGTGCCTATCCACTCTCTCTCTCGCTGCTTTACCTTCCCCGGTTGTAAACACATGCAGGTACCCATTTACAGCTGGGCGGACTGGCTTGTGCCAATGTTTGTGTGCGTGTTGTTTTGTGGTTGTCTTCCAAACTATGGTCATCCATTTCACTACTGACTCTTCCCGACCTTGCTTAATACCAATAAATAGAGGATCATAGCATGTTTCTATTCTGCAATCCTATACTCCGCCTCAGAGTATTGATGTGTTGCCTGCTTTCTAGGGTGACACCAAGGCAATAACATTACCTTGAGGTTCAGGCAGCGCAGTGCCCAACGGTGTCGAATGAGAGTATGAATAATCACAGTCTTTAATCTAATAAAGGTGACAGTATGGAAAATTGTATACCAGTGATTTGGCATTTCATTCTCCCTTTCACTGCTATATATTATAATCAGATATCTGGTCCGTGCATGCAAGCCTTCCATCGCACGAACTGTAAAGATCCTGGCTCTCATGTTCTAGATGGGTTAGTGCCAGAAACAAAAACGACTCTAGCATGCACCACGTCCTATTCCCTACCCATCCAACCTTTCATCTCCTTCTGAGTGGTGTTGTTATGCGGCGGCCACGCTTTGGCTGACAAAGCAACCCTTTCTTTAAAAAAAATTAAAAAATTAATACAATATTCAAACACCAAAAGAAAATAAACTTTTAAAAAATACACAGACACACATACACAAACAAACAATCTAACAAAAATACACAACAGCAACACCTTCCCACACAACAAACCCTACCCTGGTCCTCAACAAATCTATTATTTATCTGTTACTTTATTATTTTACGTTATTACCGTTATATTTTCATATGCAAATTTCCAGTCTTGTTTTTGTATCTGTAGACGTGTATTATTTTAAATTGTATATGTTATGTGAACGTCCCCATTGTATGCGTGTGTTTGTGTGTGTGTGTGTGTGTGTGCGTGTATGGGTGTGGGTGTGTGTGTGCGTGTGTGTGTGCGTGTGTGTGTGTGTGTGTGTGGTGTATGCATATCGTAATTTGTACGTTGTAAGCGACACGCAAATGTTTCACTGTGTTTTAGTGAACAAAAGTTTCTTGACTTGACTTGAGTGTATATTAATTAATACTATTACTACTACTAACTAGTATTACTGGCCCAACTTGTTCCGACGCCCCTGTTGAGATAAGCGCTTGACAGTTTTTCAAGTGCGTCTAGCTATTCTATCTTTATACCACAGGCGCTTGTTGTTGTTGAAGATATTTTATGTGATAGAAACTTGTCCCAGGGCCTAGTCACACCTGTCAAAGGTGTTAATCTGAATGACAAGGATTTAGACACCACCATGCTTTTTGAATCTAATGTTGATGTTTGCCCTGTTGACAGTAGTGTATATGGCCCCACTGATGTTGATAATGTTAATGCTAGCAAGAATAATATAGATAATAAGGATACTGCATGATGACAACAATAATAATAATAATAATAATAATAATAATAATAATAATAATAATAATAATAATAATAATAATAATAATAATAGTAATGATGATGATACTAATTATAGTTGTAATAATCTTGGCTTGGTGGTAATGATAGTGATATTGATTATGTAAATGATGATGTACATAATGGTTCTTCAAAAACTTAAGATGATCGTGATAATACTGACGATTATGGTGCATGCTGTAAATGATAATGATAGTTCTGAAAGCAGTATATCTTTACTGGAAATTCAGAAGAGAATGTAAACTTCTCTTTTTCATCACTTCGCTTTTTGTCACTGAATGTATGTGGCTTACCGTCGAAATGAAAGTTTCCCGACTTTGAGAAGCTGGTCAGGGAAGTAGATGTTTTATGCTTACCAGAAATGAAGCTTGGTGATCTTGAGCTGGTCAATGTTAATGGTTATACATGTTTTATTTTTATTTAAAAAAGCGTTTCAAGAACAGACCTGTGGTATCGCTATTTTGGTTTGGAATGAACTTTTAGATTTGCTAATCGTCAATTGTAGAGCGAGTGACGATGCTAAGGTAGGCATTGTGGACAACTGACGCTGTGCACGTGCTGCAGCAGCCTCTCTGGGACAGCTGAGCGCCTTTGTCAGCCAGCGCCACCTGGAGTTCAGTCAGTCTGGCGCTCTGGCTGCATTAGGAGATCATTTGGTCAGCTTGAAGTTGGAGCCTGGCCATTTCTGTGCGTTGTTCAACCATCTGATATTTGACAGTGACAATTTCCGCCGATTGCTCTGCTATTTGATTTTTGAGGGTGACAATTCCAGCAGATCGCTCAACCACTTGAGTTTTGAGGGTGACAATTTAATCGGCTTGCTTAAACTTCTGGCTTTTGAAGGCTTGCCGAAGAAGGCTTGGTCAACAAGCCGACGTTCCAGCAGCTCCATTGTGACTGCGATGTCTGTTGGGAAAGAATGTGGGACAGAGACCGTGCCACTCATCCAGCAGCAACAGTGGATGAAACATGACAACGTCTGAAACAGGAAGCGCGAAGGTGTGCAAACAACCCAGATATGTGAATTTCACTGAGACTGGTAACATCCAACTCGAACTTTGAAATGTGCTATTCTCTGCAGCGCTAATCAGTATAGTCTACTACAATGTAGGTCTACTTCATGTTACGACAGATAAACTAAGAACCAATGAACACAATACAGTACAGTACCAAAAAATGTAGATAAGCATCATTAAAAAAAAAAGTAATACCGCTTGACCGAAATGACAGTTCCTGAAAAAAGTTGGTGCAATCTTACTTTTTCTATAAAAGTTTTTTTTTCATGCTAGAGCTTTCATCAACCTTCAAGTTTACTTTACAATCATGTAGGGCAACATTCAAATTTGCTGAATTTTGAATCTGGTCCAACTAAAGGAATTGAACACAATCGAATTAGCAATGAATAATATGGTTCTATTTTGGTCTTTCTTGAACAGTGTTACTGTTAATTAAATGATGTGTTCGTTGGCTTATTTTGATCGTAAATTTTACTACTGGGGCGCGGTGGCACATTGGGAAAGTGACATCAAAACAACTCAAAGCTTGCGCTGTTTCTGTTTGAAGCGTGCTCTTTTCTGTAGCTATATTTATAGTCTACTGATATCAGAACTTCCTGGTACGACCGAGAAGGAAAAAATAAATGTCACAATACAGCTTTGGAGTGACCTTGTTGTCCAATTGGTAGGGTGTTGGTTCATTATGCCCATAGTAGCGGGAGGGGCCGAACTTAAGTGAGTTAGTTAAAAGACTGTTTGGGCCACCGAGGGTTTTCTCTGGGTACGCCGGTTTCCATCACCCGTCCTTTAATAATTATTTTGGAAGAAGAAGAAGAAGAAGAAGAAGAAGAAGAAGATGATGATGATGATGATGATGATGATGATGATGATGATGATGATGATGATGATGATGATGATGATGATGATGACGATAAAGATTGGTTGATTGGTTGATGTATTACATAAGAAGAAGAAGAAGAAGAAGAAGAAGAAGAAGAAGAAGAAGAAGAAGAAGAAGAAGAAGAAGAAGAAGAAGAAGAAGAAGAAGAAGAAGAAGAAGATGATGATGATGATGATGATGATGATGACGATAAAGATTGGTTGATGTATTACATGTGTTATTATTATTATTATTATTATTATTATTATTATTATTATTATTATTATTATTATTATTATTATTATTATTATTATTATTATTATTATTAGTTGTTGTTGTTGTTATTTTTATTTTTAATCTATAAATGTAAAATAAACACTGTTTAAAAGGTAGTTAACCTTGTTTAAAATAAAAAGCATCTCAAAAGTGAGCTATGTCTATTTTTTAAAAATACTCCTGGGCTTCTTGTTTTGTTTTTTTTTAATTACAATCAGATAAAACGTTTTGCTTTTCATAGTATTCATGTAGGCCTGCACTGTACATGTAGGCCTGCACTGTACATTTAGGCCTGTAATGTACATGTGTGATGTAGGCCTGCACTGTACATGTAGGCCTGCACTGTACATGTAGGCCTGTACTGTACATGTAGGCCTGCACTGTACATGTAGGCCTGCACTGTACATGTAGGACTGTACTGTACATGTAGGCCTGCACTGTACATGTAGGCCTGCACTGTACATGTAGGCCTGTACTGTACATGTAGGCCTGCACTGTACACGCAGGCCTGTACTGTACATGTAGGCCTGCACTGTACATGTAGGCCTGTACTTTACATGTAGGCCTGCACTGTACATGTAGGCCTGCACTGTACATGTAGGCCTGCGCTGTACATGTAGGCCTGCGCTGTACATGTAGGCCTGCACTGTACGTGTAGGCCTGCACTGTACATGTAGGCCTGTACTGTACATGTAGGCCTGCACTGTACAATACACTAGTTCAACTGGCTATACAAAAAAGGTTAAAGGTCAATCAAGGTAGATATCTTTTAGAGCATTTATTGAGTTTTGTTTAGTATATTATTGTCTAGTTAATTTCATTTGGTTTAACGGTATTTAATTTTCGTTTTTTGAAATTTTGTGTTACTTTATTTTATTATATTTATAAGTTCATTTTTTTAAGATTTTATTTTCATTTAATCATGTTATTTTATGATAGATTTAGTTAATTTATGTTTTAAAAAAACCAAAATAACAACCTTATATTTCATTTACCTCAGTGAACAAGTTCCTGTTCCTGTTTGCGGACTACTTTGCTTATATATGTTTTGTATTTCATTTATCTAGAGGCAACGTAATTCTTGTGAAAATAATTTAAATTTAATTGTGGGTTTTGGTGTGCATATGTGTTTTGTTTGTGTGTAGGCGAGTGTGCGTGTGCACTCACTCGCACACACAACACACACACAACACACACACAACACACACATTCATACACGCACAACACACAAACATGCACACTCATATACGTACACACCAACACACACACACACATCCAAACACACCCATATTTACAATACATCACAAATGGGTTCATTTAAGAATGTAGGAATCGGAAAGTCATTTTTTGATGGAAAAGGGTTAGGGTAAGGGCTAGGGATAGATATACAACTAACCCTTACCCGAACCCTTTGCTAAAAGGTTGACCTAGTTCGTCTCCTATAGGCGACGAAATAGGTCGAATTCTCTTCACAATTTCTCCGAAAATTTACTGTATTTTCTCCGTCCTGGATAGAGCACTCCTGTGTACTTAAAACACTCTCATTAGAGCACTCCTGTGTACTTAAAACACTCTCATGCACTACAACTGCACTCCCATGCACTAAAAAAGCACTCCCGCGCACTTAGAAAAAAGTGGGTTCCTGGAAAAAAGTGGGTTCCAAGCAAATAAACCCATTTGTTACTAGAAAAGACAAGGTCTGAAACCCATTTGTGCGTTTTTGTACGTACACATACACACACTTACACACACATACACACACACGCACACACACTCACTTTTCACTTGGTAAATTGCAGACAATTAAAAAGCGCTCGTTGGTCAAATTAATTAGGAAACCTATGTAAAGAAATAATAAAAATTAAAAGAAATAATAATGAAGAGGAAATAAGGAGCCCGCTAACACTGTGTTTAAGCTTATTCATCATCCCATCTCGTAATGCTGAGAAGTTTGGTTTTAATATGTTGCAGTTACCTAGCAACGACGCAGTTCGAGTCCCCAGATGCTCGCGAGGCGTTTCCATGTTTTGATGAGCCGGCCATCAAGGCCACATTCAAGGTTACCCTGCTCAGAAAACCACCCTTCCTCTCTCTCTCCAACACCAAGGTCGAACGTACAGAGGCAAGGTAAAGTAGAATACAATAGCCATTCACACATACTACTATCCCCCTCTCTCCCCACTCTACGCCCCACCCCTACAAACCCGTTTCGCTCCCCACTCCCTGACCTCCACCCACCAACCCACCTACCCGACACACACAGAGCCATAGCAGCACCAATTCTACGTAGACTTAACTAGTTGGTCAGGAACAGGAGTCAAGGCCGAAGGTCAGAATTGTTATTTAGTGTGGTGTAATGGTAAGTATAACGGTCAGAATTGTCATTTAGTGCGGTGTAATTGTAAGTAATAAGCTGACTTAAAGGTCAGAATTGTCATTTAGTGCGGTGTAATTGTAAGTAATAAGCTGACTTAAAGGTCAGGATGGTCATTAAGTGCGGGGTAAAGGTAAGTAATAAGCTGACTTAAAGGTCAGGATTGTTATTTAGTGCGGGGTAATTGTAAGTAATAAGCTGACTTAAAGGTCAGGATGGTCATTAAGTGCGGTGTAATGGTAAGTAATAAGCTGACTTAAAGGTAACCACTTTGACCACGCCCCTTCCACAGATCCTTTTAACATTCACAGTGAGTGTTGCCCCACTGAGACAAAAATAAGCTTGGAAAGTATATTTATTTTTAAAATGAGTAAATTCCGTTGTGTTTGTGTCTATTAATACCAAGGGCTAGCCAGCATTCTGGAGCTCAAACATAGCATCTACCAAAGACGGTAAGTGGCAGAACTCATAAAAACAATTGCTCGTAAGGTTTGTTCGTTTTATTTTGACACCAAAGACGCACTCTTCAAGCCGCGTGGTTCACCCAGAAACAGGGTCAAAGGTCACAGGGCTGTATCGTTAAAACAGGGGAAATAACCCCCAGTCAGACCCGAAATGGAAAATGTAAAGGTTAGTGGTTGGTTTGAGCAACGAAAGCCCACTACAGTATCATTGTTTAATTCATAGCAATGTGAATGTTAGGGTAAACCCGTTTTCTCCAAAAGTAAACACAGCCTTTTAAACAATAGTATTTGTATAATAAGGGAAGCAGTCGCTGCCCCAACAAGTGGACCAGGTAGCCTAGCGTCTCTCTATCCTTAAAGTAGTGTGGGTTCGGGCACTAAATAGAATAGATCCAAAGTTTCCCGACGTGTCGTAAGAGGTGTAACAGGGATGATGTCACCACGGTATCACAGGGCAAAAGTCTTCTACACAGAAGTCACCAGCCAGGACGAAAAAAACTCACGTTAATACAGGTTCGACGACCATTGTACTCGTGGTTTTCGGCTGTGGCCAATAGCCTGAAGAGAATTGGGCCCCGCCAGACCTTTCTTGCCCAAAACACACTTCATGATGAAAAGAACCACACGATTCATACCGGATCGGTCGTCAACCGCGTCACCAAGGACTGTGCTTTCCATTGGCCACCAGGACGGAGGTGATAAGTGTGCTACTGATGGACAACTTTGCAGGATCCGCACGAGAAACAACATCGTCATTGGAACCTGGAATGTCAGGACCCTAAATGCAGAAGGAAAATTAGAAGAACTGGCCCGCGAGCTGGACCACTATCGATGGAACATTTTACGTATCAGCAAACTGCGATGGAAAGGCCTAGGTGAAACAACGATCAGCAAAGACCACAAGCTCTATTTCAGCGGGAGAGATGATAGGCACGAACACGGCGTTGGATTCTTGGTCCACAAGAACATTCTAGCCACTGTCATGTGTTGCCGCCCAGTCTCCAGTAGACTCAATACCATCCTTCTGAGAGCAGCCCCTTTCAACATCACCATCATCCAGGCCTATGCTCCAACATCATATTATGACGACAGCGAAGTTGAGATTTCCATGAACATCTACAGGCTGTCCTTGACCAAGTGCCGAAGAAGGACATAGTCATAGTGCAAGGCGACTGGAATGCCAAGGTTGGCCAAGATGCGCACCACGACTGGGGAGACACATGTAGGCCCCACTGCAACAACAAGACAATTGGCAGGGGTCTGAGATTCTTAGAGTTTGCCAGATACAACAATCTGATACTGGAAAACATTACATTACATTACATTACATTACATTACATTACATGATTATTGCTTTAGGTCCAGCGGACTCTTCCGAGCCAAATCAGAACCGGACAACCCCCAATCTGCATAAAAGATCTGCTGAAACAACCCTAGTGGTAAAACTGAAAGCTCTCCACCAGCCAGTCACTTTACAATAAAGACATCCCACGCAGGGGACGCTTAGGCTGTACTCTAATTTATCGAACCCCTGTTTACAAAAACAAAATAGAATACAAACATCATTATAAATTATCAACAAAACACATACATATAAAATGCCTACATTGTTAAATAATAACATCATAAGAAGCCCTAGTGACCACCAGGCAGAAAGCGTCCAATATTCCCAAGCTGATCCAAAAGACCTCACACACAAATAAGGAGTCTTGTCCCAGAAGAGTTTTCAAGAAAAAAGATAGGTGACTGGTATAGCGAAGAAGAAGATAGTATAGCAGATTGATAGAACAGAGCAGGAATGAGAAAGAGCAAATGAGAAACACAGTGACAGTGGGAATTTAAAGCACTAAATTTCCAGAAAGTGGGGATACTATTTATACTGATACCCCCGGCACCCCAACGGGGGTTACTACTGGCAAACAAGCTTGGTCTGCACACAAAAATCCAGACAATAGACATGACACAGTCCCAGCGGGGAGCATCACAACCAGATTGACTACATCATGGTCAAGACACGCTTCAGATCAAGCTTCACCATTGACAGGACACACACTTTCCCAGGAGAGCAGACATCAGAAGTGACCACGATCTCGTGATGATGTGCTTCCGGCGCCACTTGAAGAGAGTAAACACAGCAAAGGCAACCAGACTGAAGTTCGACCTGGACAACCTGCAAGACCCGGAGGTGGCAGAAATATTCCAAGCGACAATTGGTGAAGGAAATTTGCACCATGACTTCCACCTTCAACTCAGCTGTGACAAATGTCGCCACTGAGATCCCTGGCAAGCACCGTCCAACGAAGAAACCGTGTATCACATCTGAACTTTTGGATCTGTGTGATAAACGAAGAGGGATGATGATGGTGATGATGAATGCACTGGTGTTTTTTTCTTTCAGGGCTGATGGCTGGGTTGCTGACGTCTATGAGAACACTAAACCCATGTCGACGTACCTGCTGGCGTTCATTATCTGTGACTTCGGCTACGTCAATGGGACCACCCCTAAAGGCACTGAGGTCAGGGGAGGCGTTGTTGTTTTTGTTGGTGTTGGTGATGGAGGCGTTGTTTTTGTGTGTGTGTGTGTGTTTTTTTTGTTTTTTTTTTTTTGTGGCGGTGATGTTAGTTGTTGATAGTTGAAGTGTAGTTGATATTATTGGTGGTGATGGTGGAGGTGTTGTTTGTTGTTGTTGTTGTTGTTGGAGTGGGGTTGGTTGTGGTTAGTGGTAATGGTGAAGATAGCTGTTGGTCAGTGTTTGTGTTGTTGGGCATCCAGCTACAGGCCAATGACAGTTTGCATTTTACTTTTATACCTTGTACCAGCCATGCACTCTCCCAATAAATTCCGGTTGTGATAAATGGAATAAAACAGAACGCAAAGCACACAAATACTATTAAACAAATGTTATTTGTTTCTTTCTTTGAATTAATATTACAATATTTTTTGCATTTAATTATGTTATGCTCAGTATACTTTTCCTAATTGAATTTTGAATAAACTTGACCATCACTGTTCACCTATTAATATTGCTTATAATTCTTCTTGCCTCTCCTTTCTAAATAGCGTTGCATTCTTTTATGGATCTCTGTTGGGAGTTATGGTTTGTGTGTGTGTGTGTGTGCGTGCGTGTGTGCTTGTGTGTGTGTGTGCGTGTGTGTGTGTGTGTTTGTGTGTGGCACGAAGAGCTTAGCTCAGAAATGTGTACTGTGGTGTAGTCTTGTTGTTGTCCAAATTGGCATTATTTGGTTTTTGTACCCTTTTGTTTCTCATTATTGTAAATGCCTTTTGTGCTGGCAAGCGTGTGACATTATGTGGGGTTTCACAGTGTGTTGCAAAAGACTGGAGTGTCCGAAACGTGACTTGGCTTTTATTTTGGGATGCGATAATTGGTTGGTGCCAAGTTCATACTTAATATGCATCAAGGATAAGCTAATGGAGAGGGGTCAGGGTGTTCCAAATTGTGGCCAGGGTCCAGACCATGGTGATGTCCAGGGGCAAAAACCTTGTCGTGAGGAAGTAGGGGTCTGAGGAAGCGAATCCCATCTCACCCTCTTCTCCCCTCCACCTCCCCCCCCCTCAGTATGAGTATGACCTGTCACTATTTTAAAAAGTACACGCACAATCATATAAAGTGCAAAATTGCTGAAAACAAATAAAAAAGAAACACCATATAAACTATCTATAGATAAAGAGAGAGAGAGACAGAGAAAAAAACAGAGAGAGAGAGAGAGAGAGAGAGAGAGAAGGGGGCGGGAGAAACAGAGAGAGAGAGAGAGAGAGAGAGAGAGAGAGAGAGAGAGAGAGAGAGAGAGAGAGAGAGAGAGAGAGAGAGAGAGAGAGAGAGAGAATGAGCATTTTTGCGAGGGTAATGAGCAGAACCATTGTCATGAAATTCCCTTTTGTAAAATATTTGCGATTTTTTTCGTGTTTGTTTTAACCACTTTCGGCGAAATAATATTTAAATAGAAACACATTTTCTAAGGTTTCTCTCTAAATAATATATTATTTCCGTAAATAACTTATTATTTATTTAAACAATACATTGTGTTACACTCCGTTTGATGGTGGTGTTTTCTATCAGTAGTGGATTCAGCCCCAATGCTGAAGTACTGATGAGTGTTACACTCAGTTCGATGATGGTGTTTTTCTTTATCAGTATTGGATTCAGCCCCGATGCTGAAGTCCTGATAAGGTGTAACTCAGATTCGTTTATTCACACAGCCTGCTCAATCAGCATACAAGTCACAAAGTCGACGTATGAAGTTTTCCACTTTTATTCAGCACACATCAACAACTGCATACAATTCTCAACTCAACTTAACAACTTTCAACAACTATCCACAACAACACACGGAGCATCGAATATATAATTTTTTCTCTCAACTCGAGATGACCTCAGTTTGTTCTAGAAAATGACGCATTACAACCAATCAGAATTAAAGATCGTCATCGCTGACTTACGTCATACATTGTTCTAAACATACCCGGAACCTTCTCTTGCTTCGACATGTATCGGGAAATTTCTATCGAGAATAAACACGCAGATCCAGAAACTTCTCCAGTAATATCGACTAACGCAAATTATGAACGTTATACAAAGCCTCTCCTAACAACAATGCAAACTCAAATCAAAGGTAAATAAACTCCATTATTGAATACTTTGCAAAACGAAACGATTAGATCTATCGTGCGCGCTTCCGACGTACTACCATTCGCGTTTCAACGTAACAATGAGTGTAGCTCAGATTCGTTTATCCACGCAACCCGTTCAATCAGCATACAAGTCACAAAGTCGACGTATGAAGTTTTCCACTTTTATTCAGCACACATCAACAACTGCATACAATCGCTCAATCGCTTTTCCACTCTCAAATTTTACTTTCCAACTCACTATCAACAACAACCAACAACCTTTTTTAACAGTGCGGCGCTTATATAGTCTCTACATACTCGGGAACAAACGAGAATAATCCTACATGAAACACCACAACCAATCAAAACTAATTTCATCATCACGTGACTCACCTCATACAACCTCATTTGGAATGGAAGCTTCCATGGTAACCAACAGAACAATCCAAACGCTTCGATCGATAGTAAACAACCGATTCTCGAAAATTCTCAAATAATATCGACCAACTAAAAACACCAACGTTACACAAAGCCTCTACTAATAACAACGCAAAATCAAATCAAAGATAAATACACTCTATTACTGCATGCGCTGCAAAATAAAACGAACAGATCTATCGCGCGCGCGTCACACACGCAAGCCCACCATTGCACGCGCTTCACACATAACATCGTGCGCACTTCACACGCACCATCATGCGCGTCTCAACGTAACACATTGTTTACGTAAATAAGTAATGATTTAGGTAAATAAGGCATTGTTTTTAAATAAGGAACTATTTGCCTATATTAAGCCAGGGACTGTTAAATCCCATTTTCCGGTTCCCGGGGCAAGTAACAAAGTTGCCGGGAAAGACAAATCATTTAAGTCACTTGCCCGGGGGTAAGTTAAAAGCTGTGAATGTAAAACGACACAAATTGATCACCGACACCGAATCATGTTTACTTTGATCTGCATAATAACATATGGAACGCGTGTTTGGAATTTTGACGTCACACTCTAATCGGATATATTAGTACTACAGCGGATTTTATTGGTCAGTTGTTCAATCTTTAACCAATGACAGCGCTCCTTTTATCAGTTTTTTGGCGATACATTACAGCATAGTTGATTGCCTGCCTTTACACCACCTGTTTGAGTGATGTATGTGTATTTGGTGTGTGTGAGGGTAAATGAGACAGGTGAGCGTGTATGTTGGTATAGATCGCCGCGCTTTGAGCCTTGGGTAAAGGCGCGTACATAGCATCCTGTATTATTATTATTATTATTATTATTATTATTATTATTATTATTATTATTATTATTATTATTATTATTATTATTGATCAATTGTTCAAACGTCCGCCAATGACAGACCGCATTTTATCTCATTCCACTGTACAATGACCAATTGTTGTGTGTGTTTTTCTAAATAGTTTTTGCCTTCAGTATGTTTCCAAGTACATTTTTTAGCGGGAAAGTAATTTTTGAACGGGAAAGTTACAAATGAAATGTTGTTTACCCGAGGCAAGTTCTTGTGGAAAACAATTGGCAAATTCTGAATGCGTTATTTAACGGATTGTGTGAAATAATGCATTATTTATAAATTTTTCGAAATAATGACTTTTTACGTTTCTAATGCAATATTTAGGAGAATTTGCTAAATAATGTATTATTTAGATGTTGCTTAATAATGCATTATTTACAAAAACAATTAAATGTTTTATAGACTGCAATTTTCATTATTTATGGGATTCCAGGATTCGCTTGAAAACTTGGTTTTTATAATTTGACTGCTTTCTATAATTAAATGCAATGTCTTTCCAAAGATTGTGTATCCAAAACTTGTGTTAATTATTTATTTTGCAACATAAATCACTCCACAAATTCGAAGATAAAACGTCTTTAACATCCAAAACACCAACGAAAGGTCAAGGTGAGGTTTGTGCGTGAGTGTTGAGTGTTTTCAATATCTCCATCAGAAGACAAAAATCGTATGCTTTCTTTTTTGTATTTATTTACTTCCAACATGCTTAGATAGGTGTAGAAGGAGTGGCAGT
Source organism: Oncomelania hupensis (assembly GCA_036898135.1). Classification (NCBI taxonomy): domain Eukaryota; kingdom Metazoa; phylum Mollusca; class Gastropoda; order Littorinimorpha; family Pomatiopsidae; genus Oncomelania; species Oncomelania hupensis. The sequence continues at coordinate 10,527,979 of CM072523.1, read as the reverse complement.
AGCAAGAGTATTGATTTGTTGAAAAACTGTAATCAACGCTTCTGCATTTTTTTAAAAACATGATCAGCGTTAACTTGTGAGTTGTCCATGTTTATTTATTCTGAAGGCAATCCCTCCAACTCAGAAATAATGATGGATCCCTCTTTTCCGGTGCCTTTACCGTTGCAGTTTCGTATATCAGTACTGTTGTGAAAATATAAAAAAATAGAGTGAAATAAAACAGTTGCCTCATTTTAAATCGCCAAACAGCATAAAATCACGTTTTTCCAATTTTCTCTGTCACTACACACAACCTCACAAGCACAGTAATACAACTTGCATCTGCGAATCCGCTAAATAATGACAATTACAGTCCTTAAGTAATGAATTGTTTACGTAAATAATGCATTACTTAGCAGCATCTTCTAATTCCTTATTTTTACAAATTCTGCCAAATACTGCATTACATACGTAAAAAAAAAACCATTATTAGAAACATTTCTAAATAATACATTATTTCACACAATCTGCTAAATAATGCATGATATAGGTAAATTATTCCTTATTTAGCAACAATGCCTTATTTACCTATATCATGATTTATTTACCTAAACAATATATTTTTAAAGTAAATAGTAAAATATTTACCGACAAAATGTATTATATAGATAAATCTTACATTGTTTGTAAACAAACGATTATTTAGAAAATATGTTTTTAATAAAGATATTAGCTGAAAGTGGTGAAAGTCAATATTTTACAAAGGGAATCCCATTATGTCGCACCAACAAGCATTGTGTGTTTTATTTTACTCCTTCTATTAAAAAAAGTGATTTATTTCATCTCTCAGAAATAGCATCCCTGCTTTCCAGTACCATGCCAAACTTGGCTAAAGGTGCAATTTCAAATGGAAACCTTGGTCAGCTTTGCATACAATTTGAGTTTGCTAACCTGCTTCTAATAACCATTCAGAAGTGGGTTTAGTATCATTGTTATCGGCCAAAACAGACCTAATGAAGTATTATTGCATTATTATGTTGTGTACAGAATCAAAAAGTATAGTAAGACCATTTATTTATTCTTTTATTTTTTATATAAGCTATACATAGACAAATACTTATGTACACAATCTAACATTTGTCTACAACTCTTTAAATGTGAGTTTGACGGATTCATTAATTTATCTCTCTTTGTTATATGCCACATTTTCAATTGTAAGAGCGTATATTTGCACAGAACATTTTTTATATGCCAGTAGTCTTCTTTCTTCTTGTAGTCTTCAGATCTAGTATAAAAATAGGCCTACATATTTTATTGTGAAGCATTGAGTTTAAAGCGGATCATATCTACAATAAGCTCAAATGAAAAAAAAAACTTCGAAACATAATTCTACAATCTACAGTGTCTTACGTTAGCTGAAGTCATAAAAATCAAGTACTTGTCGAGAGGACAGAACGACGTTTATGCGCAACTAAATATTATTCCTGTACAACCGACAAATAACAAAATGTCATTTGAAACTCATGCAAAAGTTAAACGAGTAAAAAAACCTGATTGGTATTGCACAAATGACACCAGTTTGGAGTACCTACTGATGGTAAATATCTGCTGAAATAGCGCATTAGAATAATAATAATAATAATAATAATAATAATAATAATAATAATAATAATAATAACAACATTAATAATAATAATAATAATAATAATAATAATGATGATGATGATGATGATGATGATGATTATGATGATGATGATGATGATGATGATGATGATGATGATGATGATGATGATGATGATGATGATGATGACGATAATAATAATAACAACATCAATTATAATAATAATAATAATAATAATAATAATAATAATAATAATAATAATAATAATAATAATAATAATAATAATAATAATAATAAGGCCACAAGCTCTATTTCAGCGGTAGAGATGACAGGCACGAACACGGCGTTGGATTCTTGGTCCACAAGAACATTCTAGCCACTGTCATGGGTTGCCGCCCAGTCTCCAGTAGACTCATTACCATCCGTCTGAGAGCAACCCCTTTCAACATTACCATCATCCAGGCCTATGCTCCAACATCAGACTATGAAGACAGCGAAGTGGAGGATTTTTATGAAAATATACAGGCGGCCCTTGACCAAGTGCCGAAGAAGGACATAGTCATAGTGCAAGGCGACTGGAATGCCAAGGTTGGCCAAGATGCGCACCACAACTGGGGAGACACATGCGGACCCCACTGCAACAACGAGAGAAATGACAGGGGTCTGAGGCTATTGGAGTTTGCCAGATACAACAATCTGGTACTGGCAAACACGCTTGGTCTCCACAAAAAATCCAGACGATGGACATGGCACAGTCCCGGCGGGGAACATCACAACCAGATCGACTACATCATGGTCAAGAAACGCTTCAGATCAAGCATCAACATTGGCAGGACACGCACTTTTCCAGGAGCAGACATTGGAAGTGACCACGATCTCGTGATGATGTCTTTCCGGCTCCATTTGAAGAGAGTAAATACAGCAAAGTGCACTAGGCTGAAGTTCGACCTGGACAAACTGCAAGACCCGGAGGTGGCAAAAATATTTCAGGCCACAATTGGAGGGAAATTTGCACCACTGCTTATTTTTGGGGCAGGCGAAGTAGATGTCAACACCATGACCAATACCTTCAACTCAGCTGTAACAGATGCCGCCACTGAGATCCTTGGCAAGCACCGACCAAAGAAGAAGCCGTGGATCACACCTGAACTTTTGGATCTGTGTGATAAACGAAGAGAGGTAAAAAAGAAAAAGAACACCTCACAGGGAGCTGATGTCTACCGAAAAATCAACAATGACATCCGAAAAGGCATGCGCACAGCAAAGGAGAACTGGATAGAAGATCAATGCCAGGAAATAGAGAACAATCTGAACAAGAACAACAGCAAGAAGGCCTACCAGACTGTGAAGCGGCTGACAAGTGTTAAACAGCCCAAAGTCTCCACTATCCAAAGCAAGTCTGGCATTTGCCTGACAGAAGAACAGAAGTCTTGGACAGATGGACAGAGTACTGCTCTGACCTTTACAACCATACACCAAATGGAGACCCATCAGTTCTAGCATGTCCCGAGAGCAGAGAAGAAGAAGAAATCCTCCCAATTCTCCGGGAAGAAGTTGAGGCAGCAGTGCAATCGCTGAAGAAAGGGAAGTCAGCGGGAGTGGACAACATACCAGCGGAACTGCTACAAGCAGGAGGAGAAGCGATGACTGATGCTCTCACCATTGACCCAGTCGCTTGTCATCACTCTTCCCAAAAAAGGTAACCTTCAGGAGTGTGAAAATTACCGCACCATCAGCCTCATCAGCCATCCCAGCAAGGTCCTCCTGAAAATAATACTCAACAGGTTGAAACCACAAGCTGAACAAATCATAGCTGAAGAACAAGCAGGATTCATGGCAGGGCGAAGTACCACTGAACAGATTTTCAACCTCAGAATAATCTGTGAGAAATACCTACAGCACCAACAACATCTATATCATGTGTTCATAGACTTCAAGAAGGCATTTGACCGAGTCTGGCATGCAGCTCTATGGGCAACCATGAAAGTGTACAACATCAGCCCTAAAATTATAGAAGTCATCAAAAGCCTGTATGACAAGGCTACCAGTGCAGTCCTCCATAACAGCGTCATCGGGAACTGGTTCAGAACAACAATCGGTGTGCGTCAAGGATGCCTACTCTCCCCAACACTCTTCAACATCTTCCTAGAGCGCATCATGTCAGATGCTCTTGCAGATCACGAAGGCACAGTCAGCATAGGGGGCAGAGCAATCTCCAATCTTCGTTTTGCGGATGATATTGATGGATTGGCTGGAGAGGAACAAGAACTTGAACAGCTTGTACAGAGGCTTGACACCACCTCCAGAGCTTATGGAATGGAAATAAGTGCAGAGAAGACCAAAATGATGACCAACAACACCAATGGCATCAACACGGACATCAAAGTACAAGGTCAATCCCTCAACACAGTGCACAGCTTCAAATATTTAGGAGCCATTGTGTCAGACAATGGGTCTCGACAGGAAGTCCTCTCCAGGATCGCACAAACAACTGCTGCCCTGACAAGGTTGAAGCCCATTTGGAAAGACAGAACCATCAGTCTACATTCCAAAGTAAGACTGCTGCGCTCTCTGGTCATCTCCATCTTCCTATATGCTTGCGAAGCATGGACCCTCACAGCAGATCTCCAACGAAGAATACAAAGCATGGAGATGAGGTGCTACAGAAGACTTCTGTGCATTTCCTATACCCAACACATCACCAACGTTGAAGTCCGACAGACCATCACACAAGCCATTGGACAACACGATGACCTGCTCACAGTGGTGAAGAAACGGAAACTCCGATGGTATGGCCACGTCACCAGATCATCAGGCCTTGCAAAGACCATTCTGCAAGGCACAGTGCAAGGAGGTAGAAGAAGGGGGAGACCGAAAAAGAGGTGGGAGGACAACATTCGAGAATGGACTGGTTTGACACTGAGCGAAGCCATGAGGGCTGCTGAGGACAGAGAAAGATGGAGTATGCTGGTTAAGCGATCATCTGTGGTGCCCCTACGACCTTCGGGTTATGGGACAGGATAGGATAGGATAGGAATAATAATAATAACTATCTAGATGATCAGTGTATTTATGGAGACGAACGTACTTTTGGTTGTGATTGCCTCGCCTAAGGAAATGAGTATACAGTAGTATTTTTGTCTGCCTTGTTCATCCTCGCCAGCGGTCACTCATCATTATAACAATGCATTGATGATTTTATCTCAATTCCTTGACCGTTTGCTTTAGTAATTGTTTGTTTATTTCAGTACAAAATCTGGGCTCGGAAGGAACTGACCGCGATGACGCAGTACGCTCTAAACACAGGGATGACCATCTTGGATTTCTATGGAGACGTTTTCGGTGTCGACTTTCCTCTCAAGAAACAAGGTAGGATTATTTTGTCGTCCATATATAGCGGGTTTTTTTTTCAGCCCAATAGCCACTCAAGGCGCTGGCCGATACAGGATTGAACTCAAGCGCCCACTTCCTACTGTCTTGGGCGCTTTGACGCCCAGACAACTGAGCACAATGCTGGGCAACCGAGGATGTAGGAGAAAGGACCTTGTACTTGCTGGCTGTATTTGTGTAGCTGACATCTGCACGTCTAGGACATGAGCATCAGGATCTTAAAACCCCGTGCGGTGGAATATATGCGTGCGCGGACTAGACCTCGGTTTATACCCTCATCCGAAGGAGTAGGGGCTATTGCTTGTACATCCGGGTCATGGTAGTGCTTTTTCTGCACCCCAGGCCGTCAATCAGCATGAAAACATTCCCTATTCCGGTGTGACATCGTCACAGTTCCTAGTATCTTAGCTGGGCTGGGAGCGAATGGGAGCATTCTGATTGGTCGACGCGTTACAAAATTCGACGCATGCGCACAGTGCTATCATAGTCTTCGTAAGGGTTAGGGTTTGGGTTAGAGTTAAGAGTTTAGGGTTAGGGTTAGGGTTTGGGTTAGGGTTAGGGTTATGACGCCTAAGAACTTCGTGAAAAAGCCGGCCCGACATGACGTAGCGCATGCGCAAATGCGCTCGGATAAACTAGGATACCCGGAACTTGAAGGATGTGACACCGGTTATTGCTCAGCACTCGATGCTTCAACTGCAAGCCCTAGTATTTGTCAGTTTAATCTTATTTTTCAAAAACATTCTGTGTATGTGTTACAAATTCAGGTAATTAACGATAATACTAAACGGTTCAGGCCATTCACGAACTTGTCAAAAGCAACACAATATAGACTAGGTGAGCTTAACCCCCTCCCCTCCCTTCCCCCCCCCCCGCCCTCCTCCCCCCCCCCCAAAAAAAAAAAAAAAGTCAATATTCGTAGTGTCTGAATTTGTCAGAGTTGAATTGCATGTGTTAATGATTAATGATCATTTATTTATTTATTTAATCGTTCTTATATAGCGCTTTTCCAGCTCAAGAGCTGCTCAAGGCGTAAGAGTTTTGTTCCATGAAAAACATGCGGCGGAATATCATATATAGACATTGTCCTACACTGTGCGCAGACATGATCGCCATCCCAGACTTCGCCTCTGGGGCCATGGAGAACTGGGGCTTGGTGACCTACAGGGAAAAAAACCTTGTGTATAGTCCTGGCGACACCGAGGCCCAGCGCCAGCAGACGACCCTGGTCATCGCTCACGAGCTGGCACACCAGGTACATTGATGATGATGACTAAGCACCTACAGTTACAGGTCTTTATTTAATTGTCCTCACGCAGTACAAGGAACATTGTGTGAAGTACCTGCCACAGGAACTTAATATGGTGAAAAACACTAATACATTGGAAGATATTAACCCACAATAACTGCTACTGCAAGGTCAATATGTAATGATGGAATTACAAATGGTCTGTTGAACAGAATTGAAAAAGGCGCCGCATTGGCCACGTTAGCGCCGTGCTCGAGGCACCCAGGGATGGGGAGGAAGAATAGGACAATGGAGGGATGAGGAGGAGGAGTGTAAAAGAGGATTAGCATCACCGACTGTCCTCAAGTCATGCAGTTACGTCAGTGGCTTGGTTGGTTTTAGTAGGCTTTACTTATGTTATGTCATGTTTCATGTCATGTTTCAGTGGTTCGGAAACCTGGTGACTCTGGCTTGGTGGGATGATCTGTGGCTCAATGAGGGTTTTGCGGAGTTTATCGAGTACATCGGCATGGAAAGGATCGAACCCAGGTGGAAAGTGGTAAGGCTCATCATTATTATTGTCGTCGCCGGCGCCATCATCGTTGTCATCGGCAGCTGTAGCAGCAGCAGCTTTGCCGTTTTCGTTGTCGTCATGATGATGATGCTGGTGTGGTCGAGTGACATCATAGTTGTCGTCAGCAGCAATAGCAGGAACAGCAATGTCGTCATCAAAAAGCATCCTTTGTTGTCACCATCAACGCCATCGTCCTTATCGTTTTTGTTTTTATTGAATTCCATTGATGATGATAATAATAATTATGATGATGAAAACGACGATGATCAAAAAAATGACGATGATGATGATTGATGATGATGATGATGATGATGATGATGATGATGATGATGATGATGATGATGATGATGATGATGATGATGACCGCATGGAGAGAATGCTGTTGTAATTCGTTGATCATCACGATTGACTTACGGCAATATCCTGTAGATCTACATTTTACCAAGAATTTATTTTTTGGGGAGTTGTTGTTTATGTTGATGTTCGTACATTTTTCTTGTTGTTGTTGTTGTTGCGATAACGGTGATGATGGTGATGGTTGATGAAGATGACAATAACGACGATGATGACGCCCAAAAGGATGATGGTGAAACTGCTGATGTCGATGATGATATGAGTTAACGTCGTTGTGTTGCTGTTTTTCAGTGGGAGCAGTTTGCTATCTCAGTGATTCAGTATGTCTTCGAGTTCGATCAGATCATGTCGTCTCACCCGCTGTACAGCCCCTCCAACACAGTGGAGGAAATGGAGCAGTACTTTGACTCCATCTCCTATGAAAAGGTTGGTCAGCACACCGCATTTTCTCTGTTGTCCTACGTCACAATTACCTTTACGTCATTATCTTTAACAAAAATTAAATTAATTAATTCATTAATTAATTTTATGTTTTATTTTATTTTTATTTTAAAGAAGAATCTAGGACGTCCAAAATGTTAGATGAAACAGCTGTTCTTTGACTTCCCCAACCTCATTTTTGTTTGTTTGCGTTACAATTGCATGCGAGCAGCAGAGATTCCAAATCTCAACATGACATTTCGTCACTACCAATCGTCTTACAGTTCCTGCTTGGTTACTCTTCATCCTACCCCTGTTGGGGGGCCGGGGGTTTTCAGTATAAATAGTATCCCCACTTTCTGGAAATTTAGTGCTTTAAATTCCCACTGTGGTTGTCTTCCTCATTTACTCTTTCCCATTCCTGCTCTGTTCTATCAATCTGCTATACTATCGTCTTCTTCGCTAGACCAGTCTCCTACCTTTTTTCTTCAAAACTCTTCCTGGACAAGACTCCTTATTTGTGTATGAGGTCTGTTGGGTCTGCTTGGGAATATTGGACGCTTTCTGCCAGGTGGTCACTAGGGCTTCCTATGATGTTATTATTTAGCAATGTAGGCATTTTATATGTATGTGTTTTGTTGATAATTTATAATGATGTTTGTATTCTATTTTGTTTTTGTAAACGGGGGTTCGATAAGTTGGGGTGAAGCCTCAGCCGTCTCCTGCGTGGGATGTCTTTATTGTAAAGTGACTGGCTGGTGGAGAGCTTTCGGTTTTACCACTAGGGTTGTTTCAGCAGATCTTTTATGCGGATCAGGGGATGTCCGGTCCCGATTTGGCTCGGAAGAGTCCGCTGGACCTAAAGCAATAATAATGTAATGTAATGTAACTCTTCATCCTCTTTCTGGTAGCAGCACACTAGAGGAAGCTTTGGCAGGGAAACTGTCTCCACCGTTTTAAAGACGTTCGAGATAGTCTTGTGGTGGCACATGATCCAGGTTTTCTGTGCCTCACGAAGCCCCAAGACCATTGAAGACGCTCCCAGAGTAGAAACAGCTGTCTGATCACGATGACTAACAAATACAATGGAGACCTATTTTGGAAACTGTAGTGCATACTAGTAAGAGAGTGGCACTGACAAAGTTATGGGTTTGAATGCTAGAGAGCTTCTGCAGAAAATCTTCAACTTTACCCTACAGCTGCTCTGCCCTAATCCTTATTAAGGGTTGGGATATATTGAATGACGTTTAAAAACTAGTTGTTCTCCTTTCACTTTATTTTATTACAATTGAAATGTGCGTCATTTTTTCGTCACTTTATCTAGAACTCGAAACTTTCACGATCAGCTTGAACGTTGTTGTCTGTGGAACCTTTCACGATCAGCTTGAACGTTATCTGTGAAACCTTTCACGATCAGCTTGAACGTTGTTGTCTGTGGAACTTTTCACTATCGGCTTGAACATTGTTGTCTGTGGAACTTTTCACTATCAGCTTGAACGTTGTTGTCTGTGGAACTTTTCACTATCAGCTTGAACGTTGTTGTCTGTGGAACTTTTCACTATCAGCTTGAACGTTGTTGTCTGTGGAACCTTTGACGATCAGCTTGAACGTTGTTGTCTGTGGAACCTTCTACAATCGGCTTGAACGTTGTTGTCTGTGCAACCTTCTACGATCGGCTTGAACGTTGTTGTCTGTGGAACCTTTCACGAGCAGCTTGAAAGTTGTTGTCTGTTGAACCTTTCACAATCAGCTTGAACGTTGTTGTCTGTTGAACTTTTCATTATCAGCTTGAACGTTGTTGTCTGTGAAACCTTTCACGATCAGCTTGAACGTTGTTGTTGAACTTTTCACAATCAGCTTGAACGTTGTTGTCTGTGAAACCTTTCACGATCAGCTTGAACGTTGTCTGTTGAACTTTTCATTATCAGCTTGAACGTTGTTGTCTGTGAAACCTTTCACGATCAGCTTGAACGTTGTTGTCTGTGGAACCTTTGACAATCAGCTTGAACGTTGTTGTCTGTGGAACCTTTCACAATCAGCTTGAACGTTGTTGTCTGTGGAACCTTTCACAATCAGCTTGAACGTTGTTGTTCGTGGTCTTGACCCATCCACGTCGTCACTCGGTGGTAGAGCGTTTGTCTGGCACAACCTTGACCCAGATTCCAATCCCATGGTGGAAAAGGTCAACAAAAAGTGGCCATTTTCACTGTCCATCTTGGCGGATTGAGTGCTCTGGTGGTTCAGTTTGGATTTAGATCCTTACTCCCTCTTGCTTGGGATGATTAACCCTGTGTGCCATATCGCCAATGGTGGGTGTAGACGTTACAATTTTATGTTCATTTCATTGGAATTTTCTATTATTTATTATTATTATTATTATTATTGTAGCCGAGCGGAGTATTTGACTCCCGTCTCTCGGCCACGACCTTGAGAACATTGCTCCACCCGAGCTGTTATTTTCATTTTATCCCTCAAAAGAGGGACATAAAAATATTTGCCCTGCAAGGCGGTGAAGCGTCGTTGGTAGTACCGGGTTGCCGGCTACTAGTGCCACGCACTCTTCTGCAAAGTCGCTGCCACCGACCTGCATAAAATGCCTGCCGACAATGTAGTCCCGCTCACCACCAAAAGCAGAAGGCGAATGGTCAGCCGGGGAGAACAAATGTCGTGTCGCCTTGTCCTGCATAACCCAATGGCATCCCCAAAGGATTCTGCAAAGCAGGAGCCACCCAAGGCTAGTCTAACCTAGAAATTCAAGGTAGACAATTTCTCTCCCAAGCTTCAACCAGTCGCCTCCCTTTCCGCTACATTATTATTATTATTATTATTATTATTATTATTATTATTATTATTATTATTATTATTATTATTATTATTATTATTATTGGCAGGGTGCATCGGTGATACACATGATCGAGTTTTGCCTGGGTGAATCTACCTTTCGCAAAGGACTACAGGTGAGAGAATCATCATGCTCATCATCACCATCAGGATCATCATAATGAATGAACGAAAATTTATTTACTTCATGAACACATAAATATGACTACACAAGCAAAAATGAACACTAATACAAGGTAATCATCATCTTCATCATCATCATCGTCATCATTATCGTCATCATCATTATCTTCATCATCGTCGTCTTGACTTTACTTGGCTTTATCGGCTCTTGAGGTAGTGAAATGACCTGTTCGCCGTTCTACATACTTTAAACTTTACTAAAAACAAACTCCGTGGTGCATGGGCAAGGTTACTTTTAATCAGTTTCGCACTCAGGGTCGTACAGAGAAGGCAGGTCTTTCCCGTGAGAGTCCAACTGGCTTTAAAAAGCATTCACCGTGGGTGCAAGAACTATCGCATCTGGCGGGCTGTTCCAGGTGGATACAATGCGCTTAAAGAAGAAGGTATCCCGAACGTTCAGCTTGTACCTATTTCTAGCTTCAAAGAATTACCTCGAATTACATCATCACCCTAATTTTTAGATTTTGATTTCGGGTACAATTTGTCATCCGACATTGAGGTTGCCTTCTCATTTGGTCTCAAATGAGCCAAAGCTGGTGGTCATTGTCATGATCATTATCCTTCTAACTGTGCACAGCCTCGTATTTGTCTTCATCGTTAGCTTTGGCTTGTTACAGAGATACCTGCGGGACCACGAGTACGGCAACGCCAACCACACAGATCTTTGGAATGCGCTTGCGGCCGTAAGTAGCAATGAAGTTTTTACATTTTGTTGTTGAATAGGAACTACACTGTAACCGCTGGCCCTGAGAGAAAAAGGGAAGACTACTGCCTCTGTAAGTTGCTAAATAGGCCTACATTGTAGATCGAACTATAAGAACAATAGGCCTTCAGCATCTTCAAGATTATTTTGCAGACTGCAGTAGCTCCACTTATCTTATAATTTCTGCTTTTAAGCAAGCGTCTGCAGACGGGGAATCGCTCAACGTGGCGGAGATCATGAATACCTGGACTCTGCAGATGGGCTTCCCTGTGGTCAAGGTCACCCGTAACGGAAACGGTGAGGTCTTGGTGACGCAACGACGCTTCCTGATCAACCCTGACGCCAAGGACCCGGGAGTGTTCACCAGTCCTTACGGGTAGGTAACAGGTAAAAACGCCTAGTGGACGAGTCCATTCGTTCAGCCCAATTTCCATACCTATAGCTGTGCGCATGACTACCTTGTGCATATATTCCTCATCATGCCATTAATGTTCTAACAGTAATAATACGTGTACTGGATGCTATATACGCGCTTGTCCCCAAATGAGGCGGCAGTCTATATCAATATACACGCTCACATGTATCACACACACAAACTATCACTAAACGTTGTGGTGTAAAGGCAGGGAGACCGCTGTTAGAAGGCGGAAAGCAACTAGAATGTTTATTTTTGCAAAGCTTAGATTGACTGCATTCAATACCATTATTGAAGCAAGGGAGGAAACCTTCGGTGACATAAATAGTTTGGTAGCTAAGTCACATATGTTCGGCCCCATTTGGGAATGGAAACCACGACCACTCTACCACCAGACCACTAACAGAGAATATTATTTTGTATCTCACTATTGAAGTCAGTCTGAGGTTGAGATTTAGACACTTATCAAAGGTCTAATTCACATTCTGAGGTTGAGATTTGGAAACTTATCAAAGTTGTTGTTGTTGTTGCATCAATTTTTATTCATCAGATTAACATAAGTTGTACTGATGTAACATAAATAATTTACAAAATCTAACATGCGCACATCATAGATATTTTCCAAATTAAGTAATTAATTAATCAAACTATAGAAATCATGATACTACTAACATACACATACACTTTTAACAACATACATTCATTCCCTTGTAACAAATCATTGATTAAGAAATACACAAAGGGGAAAAAAAATAAAAAAAATAAAAACTTTCAACTTCACCTGTGAAAAACGAAGTACTTATAAATGTTATTTTGCGTATTACAGAAAGTTGAAATTAGGCCTCCAGGCCCTTACCCCCCTCCCCCTTCCATCCCCCCCAACCTTCACCCCCCCTACCCCCCCCCGCACACCCCATAAACAATGATAAAAGAATCAATCAAAACTAAAACAAATTCAAATTCATAAATAATTCCCCCCACCCTCCCTCCCTTCCATCCAAAAATAAATAAATAAATAAATAACAAATTGAAACTAATAATGCTTAATTAAATAAATTAGGTACAAAAAAGAAACAGACAATTACTAAACTAATTGTTAGAAGATATTTAGAAAAAATTGAATAATTCGTGACTTCTAAGTAAATCTATGAGCATTAAGCTCAATGACCAATCAGAATGATCTTCTGGATATATAATACTTGAGATTGACATAGGTAGCTTTAATTTATTTAATCTAATGAGTAAAGGCTGAAAATGGTTATAATTTTGTTGACATTCAAATATTAAGGGATTTACATTAAAAAAATTATACCACAATTACAAAGAACTGGAGGATTTATGAAACGAGCACGCCAAGCATTTAGCCTTAGTCTGTGAAATAAACTGTTAATAATCTACTATGCGCACATCATAGATATTTTCAACATAATCAAACCATAAACATTATTATACTACTGACATACACACACATTTATAACAACATACATTCCTTTATAACAATTAGTTCACATTAAAAAAATAAAAATTAAAAAAAATTAAAAGAAATAAATAAACAGTGGAACCGTTCAACTTCACCTGTGAAGAACGAAGTATTTATAAATGTCATTTTACGTCTTACAGAAAGTTGAAGTTTGGCCTCCAAGCCCCTACACCTCCACACCCCATTAAATAAAATAATAATAATCATAATAATAATAATAATAATAATAATAATAATAATAATATTTAAAAAAAATTATATTAATAATAATAATAAAATTAAAAATGATAAAATAATAATAATTATTATTTATTAAAAAGAACTAAAAAATAAAATAAAATAAAAAACTCAACATTAAAACAAATTAATAAATAATTCCCCCCCTCCCCTCCCCCCGACCTTCCCTCCTCTCCCAAACCAAAATAAATAATTAATAAATATTTATTGAAACTAATAATGCTTAATTAAATAAAATAGGTACAAAAAATTAAATTTAATAAAAAAAGGCTAGACTAGTTGTAAAAAATTAAAACAACAAACAAACAAACCATTAGAAGAAATTGAATAATTCATGACTTAATGAAATCTATGATCAAACAAACAAAACATTAGAAGAAATTGAATAATTCATGGCTTCTAATTAAATCTATGAGCATTAAGCTCAATGACCAATCAGAATGTTCTTCTGGATATACAATACTTGAGATTGAGATAGGTAGTTTTAATTTATTTAATATAATGAGTAAAGGCTGAAAATGGTTATAATTTTTTTGACATTCAAATATTAAGTGATTTACATTCAATATGCTACCACAATTACAAAGTACTGGAGGATTTATGAAACGAGCACGCCAAGCATTTAGCCTTATTCTGTGAAATAAACTGTTAATATGAAAAGATTTTGAAATAGATATAACATTTTGTGATACTGGTGAATTATCCAAGTAATGTTTTTCAATGACCTCTTGCTTGTATTGCTCATTCCACTGATTCCATGCACATCGTTTTATTTGATTGTTAATTTCATTTGTTGTCAAGTTGAAAAATAATTTATCAAATTTATTAATTTAATAACTTATCAAAGGTCTAATTCACATCTATATATATAAATTGCTTAGCCGGAAGTCCTTCTTCGCCTCTACTGTAAAGTTTGTCCGGTATGGACGCTGATCTGGGCAGGTGCTGGGCGCTGCGGATCGGCCTGCTGTGCGCTCAAAACCCGCGAAATCGTTATAGCCGACATTTCCTTACGGAACGTTTAACCGTTTCTGAGATAAATAAATAAACAAAATGTCCACAAACTGCAATAGCCTCATTCCGCGCTCGGTTTCGATTCAACCCGTGTCAAGAACGTGCCTTTTCCCTAATACCGCTAATTTTATTTTATTTCCATTCAAAACACTTTTGCACTCATGTCACCAATCTTACTAAATTTTGTGTTTAACTAATTACATTTGATTAATTAAAAATCGAATCGGGGTTTCAGCATGTTTTCCCATATAGACCAAAAAATTGATGGTCTTTATACAAAGCCTTGGTAGCTCACTTAGTAAGACATTAGTCTACCGTGCAGGCAACCCAAGTTCAAATCTCCCGCGGGCCTTTTTTTATGTTATTTTTTTACACTACAATATGGATATTTTTCTTTTTAATTTAGGCTTTTTACTTTTAAATTCTTTATTATTATTATTATTATTATTATTATTATTATTATTATTATTATTATTATTATTATTATTTATAAACTAATAATAATAATAATAATAATAATAATAATAATAATAATAATAATAATAATAATAATATATTATAATTATAATCTTATATCAAATTTTATTTTAAAACCTTGGTGTTTTTTATAAATTCTATTTGTATTATTCTATATTCAATATTATTATTATTATTATTATTATTATTATTATTATTATTATTATTATTATTATTATTATTATCATTATCATTATTATTATTATTATTATTATTATTATTGTTATTATTATTATTACCAAGGATCGGGATGGGGTGGTACGTGTAGGTAAAAGGGGACTACGGGTAAGTTTAAAGGGGCATGGGTAGGCATAACGGGGATACGGGTATATATAAGGGGGTATGGTGATGGTCGATTCCATCGTCCCCTATACGCTTATGTGTCCGGGGACGTTAATCTATTTAACTAACTAACTGGTCGATTCTTTTCATCCATACCTGCGAAACGATCAACGGCGAAGTATCAAGGAGGGTACAGGTAGGTAACAAGGGGGGTACGGAAGGTTTTAAGGGGGTATGGGGAGGTATCAAGTGGGTTCGGGGAGGTATCAAGGGGGTATGGTGAGGCATCATGGGGGGGGACGGGGAGATATTATGGGGGGGGGGTATGGTGAGGTATCAGGGGGGATATGGGGAGGTATCATCGTCCAAATGAAACTCGGAGACAACAGTTGTCTCTCTGTCTACATTTTAAACAGCAACCTGTGTACCCTGGCTTGCCAGGGTACAAAAACAACTAGTTAGGAGATAACTACATTGCTTAGTGGCCCAGGTGTCCTAGGTGTTATACCGTGCCGTTGACGCTGCAAGTTGTCGTCTTCAACAGTTTGGTCTTGTTTTTGCCGTAGACGGAGAGATTTAAAAAAATGTCATTTGATCTCTGAGGCGCAGAAAGGAGCTGTACGCGTACGAAATTTTACTGTCACTGTTTTTGTTTTGTAGATACCAGTGGGAAATACCTCTCACCATGACCTCCAGCGCGCATATCAACTTCAACGTCACAAGTGATGACGTGAAGTGGCTGCACAAGGATGAAAAATCCAGTAGGTTCTCTCTCTCTCTCTCTCTCTCTCTCTCTCTCTCTCTCTCTCTCTCTCTCTCTCTCTCTCTCTCTCTCTCTCTCTCTCTCTCTCTCTCTCTCTCTCTCCCTCTCTCTATCTCTCTCTATCTCTTACTTATAAAGTGGAGGAAAGTATTGCAGAAAGATACCCCCTACTCGCTCAACCCCACCCCCACTGTATATATGCTTAAGTGTCAGCGGACTATAATTAATTGCATGAAGAATCCTACCTTACCTTCAAATGATAAGGCAATGTGGTATTATCAATTGTGTCAACACTGAAGTATTAGTTCCTTTTGGAGTTATTTAACAGCTTGACATGTACATGCCAACGTTGAGTTGTTGCAAAGTTGTAGAGTAATGAAAATGTTTCGACGGGGACGATGTATCGCGATGCCTAAAAATAATATAAATAGTAATAATAGTAATAGTAATAATAATAATAATATTAATAATATTAATAATAATAATAATAATAATAATAATAATAATAATAATAATAATAATAATAATAATAATAATTATTATTATTATTATTATTATTATTATTATTATTATTATTATTATTATTATTATTATTATTATTATTATTATTATTATTAGTTTAGATGGTGGACGAGCTTTTCCCTAAGTCGCTAATCAGGCTAAAAGCACGGCGATCTGTACCAACATACACGTTCAGTGTTAACAAATGCTCTTACATACCAACAAACACATTGATGACTTAAACATGTGGGTAAAGGCAGGGCGAGCGCTTTTGGAATGCATTAGAAGACAAAGTTGTATCTGGATTATGTTTTGAAATTATCGATTGAATGCATCCAGTACCATTATTGATAGGAGGGAGGAAACCAGAGTATCCGGAGAAAAGCCTCGGTGACCTAAAAAGCCTGATACATAAGTCATATAAGTTCGTCCCTGACAGGACTTGAACCCGCGACATTCGAAAATGGGAAACCGGCTCCTCTCCACTGCGTCACCAGACCACCCCAGACAAAAACAATTCCGTGATTGCACCCTCGCTGTGTTTTTTTTCCTTTCTCAGAAACCTTCAGCCCGTGGGTAGCGATGAACGCCGATGGATGGTTCCTGGTCAATGTGCTACAGAAAGGCTACTACAGGGTCAACTACGACGCCAGCAACTGGCAGGCCCTCATCAAGCAGCTGAACAACAACCATAGCGTATGTATTGTGTAGTGTAGTGTAGCATAATATAGTGTATTGTATTGTTGGATGTATAACATTGTATGCTATTGTATTAATGAATTACATTAATTTAATGAATTCGTTAGACTTTTCTTTGTTGAGGTTGGGCTGTTGCAAAGTGACGCTGATCTCAACCTGAGTGTCGAAGGCTGTTGAGGGTATAAGACTAAAGACAACATATGCTTGGTAGATCTCTGACACTTAGCTAGCGTCACGTCAAGGTCCCCCCCCCCCACCCACCCCCTCCCGTGGGGGTGCCGGGGGTTCCAGTATAAATAGTATCCCAACTTTCTGGAAATTTAGTGCTTTAAATTCCCACTGTTGCTGTCTTTCTCCTTTGTTCTTTCTCATTCCTACTCTGTTCTATCAATCTACTATACTATCTTCTTCTTCGCTAGACCAGTCACCTACCTTTTTTCTTAAAAACTCTTCCGGGACAAAACTTCTCATTTGTGTGTGAGGTCTGTTGGATCAGCTTGGAAATATTGAACGCTTTCTGCCAGGTGGTCACTGGGGCTTCCAATGATGTTATTATTTGGCAATATAGGCATTGTATATGTATGTGTTTTGTTGATCTCTTATAATGTTGTTTATATTCTATTTTGTTTTTGTATACGGGAATTCGATAAATTAGAGTATGGCCTCAGCGTCCCCTGCGTGGGATGTCTTTATTGTAAAGTGACCGGCTGGTGGAGATCTTTTATGCGGATCATGGGCGAGTCTTCTTTCAGCGAAGTTGTGGTCTTGATTTAGTGGTCCTGATTCGGCTATACTGGTCCTGATTTGGCTCGGAAGAGTCCGCTTGACCTAAAGCAATAATCAAGTAATGTAACGTCATGGTCGCCTGTTTAATAGAAACTATCCAATTGATTCATCCATTAATTCGTTTCTGTATGCAGGTGATCCCTCCTATCAACAGAGCCCAGATCATCGACGACTCGTGGAACTTGGCCAAGTGAGTGCTAAATGAACTCCTTTGGAGACAACAGTGTGGTACCACCACCGCAGTACACACACACACACACCCACACACACACACACACACACACACACACACACACACACACACACACACACACACCTTCCCCCTTATCCCTCCTATCCACACACTCACATCACCCCCTTTACCTCTTCTCCCCCCCCCCCCTTTTTCAAACATCCTCACTTCCACACCAAAGCCTCGCGACACGCAAACAATATTTTCTAGAAACTAGATACCCGCCCGTAAGGTAATCATGCAGTTTGGTGTCTTAACAGTGCTGAAGAGCTCGACTTTGAGATTGCACTCGGTTCTTTGGAGTACCTGGAGCAAGAGCAGGATTACGTCCCCTGGGCGGCCGCTAGCAAGCAGTTGTTGGCCCTGAAAACGCGCATGACCAACGTTCCGGAATACGGTGGTCTTGAGGTAAGATTTCCTTCTTTGAAAGGTATGAGCGTGTGGATTTAGGAATGATGGGGTGGGGAGTACAGGGGTACAGCAGAAGACGAGATAAAAGAAGAAAAAGTAAGACCCAGCGGACAAAACAATGTTCTCAAAACATAGGTATAGGTAACCTAGTATTACATACAATTGTGCTGCAGTCAAACCCTTCTGTCGGCTCAAATTGCGTAGGAGCGTGTTGTGTATTGTACGGGTGTTTGTGGTATGATTTGGGGGGGGGTGTAGTAAGTGTGTGCGTGCATTGAATGATTTAAAGATATGTGGGTAGAAGAAAACGGCTTCTAATTTTCGCTTTCTCAAACTGATTGCATTAATTATTCTCTCCATGTTTATAAACCTATCAAAGTTTCTAAACAAGTTAAATTTTGTGTATTATTTTTGACAGCAAATTTAGTTTTCTGCCGCATGATAAATAGAGAAAGCTGCCAGAAAGGTCTTATATTTTGAAAGTTATCAGCCACACAGACTTGGGATCAGACAAGCAAACTTTGCTTCTCCTCTTTCGTTCTCTGGTACGCTCTAAATTGGATTATGGTAGCATCGTATATGGTTCCGCTAGGAAAGCTTATTTGAAAGACTTGGGTCCAATCGATCATCAAGATCTTCGGATCTGCCTGTGGGCGTTTCGCACTTTCCCGAAAGAGTCTCTAAGTTGAGTCTGGCGAACCTTCCTCCGTAGGCTTCAGCTCGCCATGGACTAGTTTCCTAACTTAAATCTAACCCTGAAAATCCCGCTTATAATTGTGTTATAAACCCGTTATTTACACCTAAATACTCCCAACAAACTGATAGAAGTTCCTCCTTTTAGTATCAGAATACGTCCTCACTTTGACACTGCAGGCATAGACATTGACTCTGTTAATGATGACCAATTGCTAACTGTGCTCTCACCTTGGAACCTCATCAACCCCATTATCAACTTCAACCTGACATCCTTCAAAAAGACTGAAACTTCCGAAGCTGTTTATAAGCAACTTTATCTAGAACAATGTTCATTATATAAAGGATATAAAAAAAACACGTTTCCTCGACCAGCCTTTGCAAGAGCGTATACTTGATTTTTGTTCTGTTTATACAGCTGAGCTTAAGGCAATTCATTCATTTAGCTCTGAAACAGGTTTATCAATCCAAACAATTCTCATTTTTAATCATGTCTGATTCACTGTCAGCACTTCAGGCTATTTCCATGAGAAAGATATCGCACCCTTCATGATTCATGATTTCCACGCACAACTTGTTTCTGAGGGTAAAAAGATAGTTTTTATGTGTGTACCCTGTCACATGGGCATCCGCGGCAATATTGCAATGGACAAAGCGGTTAAAGAAGCTCTGCATCTTGATTTCCCTTCACAGATTTTCCAATTTGTTGCATACTCTGACCTGCGTTGTATAACTGGCTCCTTTTGTAAATGGCTCTGGCAGACCGAATGGTTTAATCAAATCAATAACAAATTCTTTCAAATTCTTTCAGATTTGTCCGCTTCTTTGCCTAACTTTGCGTCCACCCGCAAAGAAGAAACTGTTTTGGTTCGCCTTCATATTGGGCATACTTATGCCACCCATGGTTTTCCTTTTAAAAGGAGAAGAACCACCGTGGTGCTTTGCATGTAACAAATCCCTTTCCGTCCACCATTTTATGTCTGAATGTGCTGATCTGACTGATAAAAGAGAACGATTGTTTGGTTCGATACATTTTAATGATATTTTTAAAGTTCGAAATAGTAAATACCTGTTTCAATTTTTACATGATGTTTGTTTTATCGCCTATAGATTATATCGTCTTGTTTATAATGTTGGTTAAATTGTATTAGTAAGACTGGTTTTATTGACATCTTTTATCATATTTAAATGTTAGCAGTTTAGTCTGATTTTGCTTAGTTTTGTGTGGTCCTGACTCGGCTTTTGGAAGTCCGCTGGACCCTATAAACACTGAATATCTATGTCCAATAATTACAAGGACATTTAGTGTGACTAGGTATGACACCTCCGTATACAAAAGACGATAATGCGAATACAACTAATAAAACATAAAAGTATGCTTGTATGACATTATTACTGATACTGGAGTACCCGGGGAAAACTCTCGGTGACCTGACAAGTGCCTGTTCTGCTTTCAGAAATTCATCCAAGGCAAAGTTCTTGGCCTGTTCAACAGACTGGGCTTTAACGACAACAACGCCTCAGCCTTAGAATCGTCAGTATGACCATACAGTAGTTTTTTAGTCCGCAATTATTAAGTTAAAACCTTTACTATAAGCTTAATTTTTTTAAAGGTTTCTAGTATAGTATTTATGTTCCATACTGCTTACACACCCGAAGGCTGTGGCACTATGGGGAAAGAGCTAGCAGCAGTGTTGCTTGCCTACTTGGAGTGCAGGAGAGATTGTAGCTTATGCAGTCAGTGGTGTAATATTCCACACTAGAACTACTGTGTCTAACGGTGAGTGCCTGACTTGGAAGGAGATGAGTATATACTGATTATAGCAGACGATTTTTTGGACGCTCGGGCGAGGATGTTTAGATTTAAATTTCAGACAAACACGCACAGTTAAAATAATACAACTATATAAGCAGATTTTTGTATGTATATGTCCACACCGACTTTTATGACCTATTCCAGATACACTCGCACTGTAGCAGTGACGCTGGCTTGTCAGACGGGAATACCAGGCTGCGTAGAGGGCGCCGTTCAGCTCTTCAAGCAATGGAGGCAGCGACCAGACCACAACCCGTAAGTACCGACCAAAACCCTAAGTGTCGACGTACTTGTATTAGCGATCGACCGAGGAGCAGACATTGAACAATCTGTTCAACGTTGACACAGACCCCGCTGTTATATATATATGAGATTTCTATTCCTGTTTCACATCCGCCTTGAAGGCTTTGAAGGAAGTCCCAAGGTTGATGCACGCAAGGTGGACGCCATCAAAAATATATTGTTCATTTCTGATGCTGAGGAGGATGATGATGAGGATGGTGATGGTGATGATGATGATGATGATGATGATGATGATGATGATGATGATGATGATGATGATGATGATGATGATGATGATGATGATGATGATGATGATGATGGCGACATCGACGACTATGTTGCTTCTCCTCCTCTTTGTCCTTCCTTATCCTCTCCTGCATGTCTTTTTTTCCTCTTCTTGGTGGTGAATAGGCCTCAAACCATTTTGTAGCAGTTAATTTTCACGTAACATTAAAAAAACAAAACACTTAATTTCTTGAAGGATTTCGCCAGCAGTGCGAGGGCAGGTATACTGCACTGCCGTGGCTGAAGGGGACCACGAAGACTGGCTGTTCGTTCGCACGCGACTTAGAGCGGAGCAGTCCCCGAACGAGCAAATTGTGTTGAGAGAAGCTCTGGCCTGCAGCTCTCGCCTTTGGGTTTTGAGCACGTGAGTAGTCAAATTTTAGATTTTTTTGTTGTTTTTGTTTACTTTTTGTTTGTTCGTTTATTAATTTGAAAGTATTTGGGTTTTTTTTAATTTATTGTTACAGTAGTGAAAAATACTTTTTTTTTTAAAAGCTGTGAGATGGCCAATTGAAATGAGCATCGGGTTTCCAAATGAATGAACTCTAGAGTTATTTATTTATTAATGTATATGACCAATCAATCGTTTTGTTCTGTCTTGTCTCGTGTAGAGTTCTCCAAAAATCTATCGAGCGTGAGGACATCCGTGTTGGTGACGCAACTACCACAATGGCTGAGGTAGCGTCGAACGACATCGGCAACGCTCTGACGTGGAACTTCGTCAGAGACAACTGGGACGTCATCTTTAGGGAGTAAGTACAAAGAACATGACAATGATTAGCGCTGTTGATATGTTGATGATGATGATGACGATGACGATGACGATGATGATGATGATGATGATGATGATGATGATGATGATGATGATGATGATGATGATGAAGCATGGGGACCTGTAGGCTACCAACTTACACACTCCTATATGGCGTATACTCTCTCACGCACCCACACACCCACACACGCACACACACGCACACCCTCACAAACCCTCACAAACAGACATACACACACATTAGCAATCATCCATCATACGAACATCTACAGGCAGGGCTATTCCTGTTAGAGAACGGAAAGCACAGTAAATGTTATTTTTGAAAGTTAAATATCATTATTAAATGGAGAGAGTCTGAGAAAAGCAGATAAAACCCTCGTTGACCTGAAAAGTCATAAGAGTGCTTTCCCTTTAGGAAACTAGCGCCCCAACCAAGTGCAGAACCACTAGACCACCCAGGAAGTTTATTCTGTATTTATCTTCGGAAAATGTGCTGATAAATGTCATATTATTTTGGTTTAATGTTTGTTGTGAACAGCTTTGCGCAGTCCAACTCTAGGATGAAGAGTCTGTTTGACGCATTAGCTGCACCCCACTTCGACCAGGTGTTCCATCAAGAGGTAAGCTCTAGATCTAGACTCTAATGCTTATTTATTTATTTATTTATTTACTAATTAATTCATCTCTCTGTCTTTCTCGTTCTCTTTCTTTCTTTATCTCTGTCTGTCTGTCTGTCTGTCTCTCTCTCTCTCTCTCTCTCTCTCTCTCTCTCTCTTGCTCTCGCTCTCGGGCACTTAAGGGGACATAACTGTCCCTCCGGACTCAAGATTTATCTGACTTCGTTGATTGTCGACTGGCCTATTTCAGCTGCTGACTTTCCTCCACTCCCATTCTGACCTTGGGCGGGTGGAGGTGCTGGTGAAACAAGCCATCGAGCAGGTCGAGTTCAACATGAAGTGGTATCGCAGATCCTATCCGCAACTCGTGCAATGGCTGACTACCAAAGGCTACATCAGTAAGTGAACATTACGTGTAGTTGTAAAGCCTGTAGTTATATGTAATATCAGGGAAGACTGAAGTAGCTGCAGATACATTGTATCTCATATCATAGAATCAGATGGGATTTGATACCAACGTGGAAATTTTTCCTATGATCTGATTGTTTAAATTGGTCAGATTTATTTGCAGCGCCTCATTGTGCTACTGCACGTATGTCTGAATG
The DNA here is from genome assembly GCA_036898135.1 of Oncomelania hupensis. Taxonomy (NCBI): domain Eukaryota; kingdom Metazoa; phylum Mollusca; class Gastropoda; order Littorinimorpha; family Pomatiopsidae; genus Oncomelania; species Oncomelania hupensis. The sequence continues at coordinate 10,504,280 of CM072523.1, read as the reverse complement.
GTAATGTTTTCATTCCGCGTTTCAGTACTAATCTAAACAAAAGTTATAATTCTCTAACAGAGTTGTTACTACTTGGAATAAACGGTCTGTTTCTTTGAAGAATGCACCAAGCATAAAGGCATTAAAAAAACAGTTAGCATGAGAGAATTGATGATTATTTAAATCATACCTCTAAACCTACATTATGAAATGTTCCGTAGTGAACGTAGTATATTGGCATGTAGATTCTACGTGAGTTTGCAGAAGGTACTTAGTTTCTTTGCATATTTTGTTCTTGTCTTTCCTTAATTTTGCCAACTCATTCAATCGTCTGTTTGTCTTATTACAGCTACAGATAAACCAACGACCCCAGAGGAAGAGAAAGAGTACCGCCTGCCTACTGCCATCAAGCCCATCTACTATGACCTTGAACTTCAGCCCGACATCTACGGCAATGACCCTTCGACCTTCAGCTTTCAAGGTCGCGTCAGCATTTTTGTGGAATGCCTGAACGAGACAAACGTGATCATTCTTAATGCCAAGAACCTGTCAATTTCCAGGTAGGTGTGTTCAGATCAGGTAGGCTACAAGTTGGGTAGGTAAGGTGTATCTTGATGTACCTTCACATCATCTTGTTTCATGACGTTTTCTTGAAATAATCTGATATTTTGCATCTCTCAAAAAGGTCAAACGTGTCAGTAGTAGCGTCGCCGGGCGGCGCCCTTCGGGTGACAGATGTGACCTTGAATGACAAGGACGAGAAGTTGAGCATCTCGCTAGACCAGCAGCTGCAGCCCGCGTCCCATTACGTAGTGGCCATCTCCTTCTCGGGGCCTCTCACCGACGATCTGGAAGGCCTGTACCTCAGTACCTACAAGGAAGGCAACCGCACGGTGTAAGTGGTTTCGAACACAGATTTTAATACAGTTACAATCATGTAGTAGCAGTTAGTAGTAGAGTAGGAGCAAAACAGTGCGTAAAGCCTTTCATCAGCTTGGCAATAACTCAGTGAGTCTGTTGAGCTTGTAATTGTCCTGTGCATTTTATTCATCATTAGCGATAACACAAATGTGTAAACTCTGGAAATATGCCTGTTTATAAAGGTATTTATGCTTGGTGTGCATTCTTAAGTAAAACAGGTAGATTATTCCAGTCAATAGAAGCTTCGTTAGAAGAAAAAAAAAACTTCCTTAATATTCCTTCGGATATGCGTGTAATATTGCAATGAGGCGATGCAAAGAAATCAGACCACTTTAAATCATCCAGTCCATTGTAAATTGTGTATGTTAGTATTAAATCTCCTCTAATTCTACGGGCCATACAATGAGTGCAGTCCTAGGTACTATAATCTTTCATGATAGGACCTATCTTTAAAAGCCTTCACAAGTTTTGTAGCTCTCCTCTGCAATACACTGTCTTTCTAACACAGGATACTGTACTATATACTCAATGTGAGGCCTAACCATCAATTTACAGAAAACATCTTCATCTAAGAAACTGAAAGTCCTTGTAATGACTCCTATCATTTTGTTGGCTTTATTGATACAAGTTTTGAGTTTTGTGTGTTGAATATATGGGCATGTTAACCAGGGTTTATCAAAATTAAAATTGTGAAGAGCTTGTGTGTTCATTTTGAAGTGCGTCTAGGGTCAAGATTTAACATTGCGCACAATTGTTATTATAATTGACGCTAAGAGTTGCTTGTATATATTCATACATTTTTGTGTGTGTTTCTAATATTTTTCGAAAATTGGATCTAAACTTCGTGTGCCGACCATCTGAAAGGTCGCTATATAGTAGACACTGTTTTATTTCCCTTCGAATGCATATACGGGCGTGATTAGGCAGCTAATATTAGAGCCATCACTAATGTGGAACTTCATTTAATGGGTTGTTAGACTTTTTTTCTAGTTGTTTCTGTTGAATTAGGCTTTATTGGTGTCTTCTGGTGTTTTATCGGTGGTCTCTATTATGCATATCTTATAAAGAACACTTTGTTACTCCTGTTTATGCGGATGGTGCAGTGTTTGTGATATAACTGATGTGTTTGTATTTGTGATATTTGTGTACAGTGGTTTTTGGCAATATCTGCTATTGTGACTCTGTAGTTTTTAAAACTGTGATTATGACATATTATTTTTTGTTTGGTGTGCATGCTCTGCATGTGTTGTCGTAGCGGGTGACGGATGCTGCGGCTTGTGTCAAACGGGACTCGTGTTTTCTGCAGAAAAGCTCCCCCCTCTGCTCTAGGCTAAACATGGATTTCCACATGCCGAACATACTATTCTCTTACCTCCTATGCTAAGCCGTCTCTTCTTTCTTCCCGGTATCCAATGTCAGTGCATTCAACAGTGTAGTCCTTCTCCTTCATAAACACAGTTTATCAAATTTATTATATATATCCAGTTCTCTGCCCATTGCCTAACCACATGTCGTCGCCATAACGTGTTGCGAGAGCCAGTAACTTTGTCGCTCGTTTCGTACAAGTAGGCCTACTCGCTGCACATAGGCGTGCTAATGTTAAAGTAACACGAGACCGAATGGATGGAGAGTGGAAACTGGATGGCTAGGAGTCAGCAATGTGCGCTTGTGTTGGTGTGTGTAGGTGTGTGTGTGTGCGCGTGTGTTGGCGTGTGTGTGTGTGTGTGTGTGTGTGTGTTGACTAGCAAATATATATTTGCCCTTTTGTACAGTTCATTTGTTTCATGACTTTATCTTCTTATCCTTTTATTGTGATTTGCTGTTAGCTGTTCACATGTTCTCTATGTTTTATATGTGCTTTTGTGTGGTGCTGCAGCGTTTACCGAATGCATTCCTTGTGTATTATTCACTTGGCAATAAATTATCTTGAACTTGAACTTGAACTTGAGACCTGGAGTTATAATTATGCGCACGACTGCCTGCAATTACTCTATCAGCGCCGTCGCTTTGGCTGTTTCTATGCGACGTTGTTTTTGGCCTGTTGTAGCGTGTTGTAAAGCGTAATGACTCTGGATTTTGACTTAATTTGTTTGTTTTTACACATTTTTAGTTACCTAGCAACGACGCAGTTCGAAGCCCCGTATGCTCGACAGGCGTTCCCGTGTTTTGACGAGCCGGCCATAAAGGCTCAGTTCAATGTCACGCTGCTGAGGAAGCCGCCCCTCATCTCTCTGTCCAACACTAAGATCAGGCAAACAGAAAACAGGTAATATACTTCCTGCTAATTATGAGATCAGGCCTTATACACGAATAAACCGTAAGTTTAGAACAGAATTGCCGTTAGATCGTAAGAACCAGTCTAAAAACGTTCACTTTACGGGCAAACTGTAAAAGTAATCAGGTCTGGGACTGTATATTGTGTATGAACAAAAACAGACTACCACACGACATGATTTGTAAATGTGCATGCTTGTTTGGAAATACATTTAAACGGCTTGCCACCTTTTTCTTTACCCCTTGGGGTCATGAGCAATCTTGCCACTGTAGATTGTTCTAACCTATAAAGGGAAAAGTGAAAGCCCCAGTTGAAAACCTGTCTTTCCTTTATAGGCATGACCGATTCACTGCGGCAACAGTACCCCCGTTGGAGTGCCGGGGGTTTCAGTATAAATAGTGTCCCCACTGTCTGGAAATTTAGTGCTTTAAATTCCCACTGTCGCTGTCTTCCTCATTTACTCTTTCCCATTCCTGCTCTGTCCTATCACTCTGCTATACTATCTTCTTCTTCGCTAGATCAATGACCTACCTTTTTTCTTGAAAACTCTTCCTGGACAAGACTCCTTGTTTGTGTATGAGGTCTGTTGGATCAGCTTGGGAGTGTTGGACGCTTTCTGCCGGGTGGTCACTAGGGCTTCCTATGATGTTATTATTTAGCAATATAGGCATTTTATATGTATATGTTTTGTTGATAATTTATAATGATGTTTGTATTATATTTTGTTTTTGTAACCGGGGGTTCGAGTAGTTGGGGTAAAGCCTCAGCCGTCCCCTGCGTGGGATGTCTTTATTGTAAAGTGACTGGCCGGTGGAGGGCATTCAATTTTCCCACTAGGGTTGTTTCAGCAGATCTTTTATGCGGATCGGGGGTTGTCCGGTCCTGATTTGGCTCGGAAGAGTCCGCTGGACCTAAAGCAACAATCAATCAATCAATCAAAAACCTTTTTCTTGTTATTAATGAGCAGGATGTTGTTGACACTGCTGCTGCTGGCGATGATGATGATGATGATGATGATGATGATGATGATGATGATGATGATGATGATGATGATGATGATGATGATGATGATGATGATATATTTTCAGAGGAAATGGATGGGTCGCTGACATTTATGAGACCACACCCCGGATGTCAACCTACCTACTGGCTTTCATCATCTGTGACTTCGTGCGAATCAATGGAACAACAGTCAAGGGAGTGGAGGTATTATTTAGGATTGTTTACAATAATCAGGCTGTTTTGTATATAATTTCCACATAGTATCTGGTAATATTTTAAAATAGTCGGGAATCAAAACGAGCCAAATGTTTGTCTGTCGGTCCGTTTGTCGGTCGTCAGATCATCATCATCATCATCATCATCATCATCATCATCATCATCATCATCATCATCAGTAATCACCACCACCACCACTTCCCCCCGTTGGAATGCCGGGGGTTTCAGTATAAATAGTATCCCCACTTTCTGGAAATTTAGTGCTTTAAATTCCCACTGTCGCTGTCTTTCTCCTTTGTTCTTTCTCATTCCTACTCTGTTCTATCAATCTACTATACTATCTTCTTCTTTTCTAGACAAGTCACCTACCTTTTTTCTTGAAAACTCTTCCGGAACAAAACTGCCTTTTGTGTGTGAGGTCTGTTGTATCAGCTTGGGAATATTGAACGCTTTCTGCCAAATGGTCACTAGGGCTTCCTATGATATTACTCTTTAGCAATGTAGGCATTTTATATGTATGTGTTTTTTTTATATTTTATAATGATGTTTGTATTCTATTTTGTTTTTGTAAACGGGGGTTCCATAAATTAGAGTATAGCCTCGGCGTCCCCTGCGTGGGATGTCTTGATCATACAGTGACCGGCTGGTGGAGTGCCTTCAATGTTACCACTGGGGTTGTTTCAGCAGATTTTTTATGCGGATCAGGCAAGTTGTGGTCTAGATTTTGTGTCCTGATTAGGCTCTTTGCAGTCCGCTGGACCCTGTAAGCAATGAATAACTAACTATCTAACCATCATCCTCTTCCTTATTCTCCTTCCCTCTTTCTTTTCCTCCTCACGTTCCTCCGCATCCTCTTCCTCCGCATCCTCTTCCTCCGCATCCTCTTCATCCGCATCCTCTTGCTCATCCTCATGGTTTGTGATGACAGTTTGGGGTGTGGGCAAGGAGCGAGCTGTCGGAGCAGACCAGATACGCCTTGCAGACGGGCATGACCACTATCGACTACTACGGGGACTTGTTCAACACCAACTTCCCTTTGAAGAAGCAGGGTAAGATGAGGAGATGAAACGTTTGTGGAGACCACAAGCCTAGTAAAAGGTTGTCTCGCTTAACGAGAAGGGACTGGAGTTTATTGATCTTGGATTTAGTCCTTTATAGATGCTATCCTCCGCACCGGGAATTGAGGGAATGATAGGAAAGACTTGCCGGGGGTATAGGGAATGATAGGAAAGACTTGCCGGGGGTATAGGGAATGATAGGAAAGACCTGCCGGGGGTATAGGGAATGATAGGAAAGACTTGCCGGGGTACAGGGAATGATAGGAAAGACTTGCCGGGGGTATAGGGAATGATAGGAAAGACCTGCCGGGGGTATAGGGAATGATAGAAAAGACTTGCCGGGGGTATAGGGAATGATAGGAAAGACTTGCCGGGGGTATAGGGAATGATAGAAAAGACCTGCCGGGGGTATAGGGAATTATAGGTAAGACCTGCCGGGGGTATAGGAAATTATAGGTAAGACCTGCCGGGGGTATAGGGAATGATAGGTAAGACCTGCCGGGGGTATAGGGAATGATAGGAAAGACCTGCCGGGTGTACAGGGAATGATAGGAAAGACTTGCCGGGGGTATAGGGAATGATAGGAAAGACTTACCGTGGGTACAGGGAATGATAGGAAAGACCTGCCGGGGGTATAGGAAATGATAGGAAAGACTTGCCGGGGGTATAGGGAATGATAGGAAAGACTTATCTCCCATTCTTTGCTGCCGATGTTTGTTGCCATAGCTACAGGACGGCCATTTGGCGGTGTTCTCATCTGGCCAGTGTAACAGTTGGGCTTGCTGAAAATCATCTGGCCAGTGTAACAGTTGGGCTTGCTGAAAATCATCTGGCCAGTGTAACAGTGGGGCTTGCTGAAAATCATCTGGCCAGTGTAACAGTGGGGCTTGCTGAAAATCATCTGGCCAGTGTAACACTGGGGCTTGCTGAAAATCATCTGGCCAGTGTAACAGTTGGGCTTGCTGAAAATCATCTGGCCAGTGTAACAGTTGGGCTTGCTGAAAATCATCTGGCCAGTGTAACAGTTGGGCTTGCTGAAAATCATCTGGCCAGTGTAACACTGGGGCTTGCTGAAAATCATCTGGCCAGGGTAACAGTTGGGCTTGCTGAAAATCCAGGGACTGGTTTCCCAAAGCATAAGAAGACACCTGACAAAAAAACATCGTCATGCAGAAAAAACGTCGCCCCAATGTAGCTGATGGGCAACAGATATGAGATGGAACCTAACGTTTTGAACAAGAATTCATTGCCAAAACGTTTTCCTAACTTTAGGGTTGTCTAGACAAACACATGGCTAAGATGTTGTCTTTTGATGTCTTCACCATTTTGTACTGTCCAAACGTGTATCTGAACCCCACAAAGATAAAACACTGGTAAAATGTCTAACTCAGAATAGCTGCTTATTTGGTCATACGGTTTGTGTGTCTGATAATTGCGAAATCTCGTGTTAAGCGTTCTATGTCGTCTGTTATAATCAGTTCACTTCTTAGCTCCCTTGCAGAACATCAGCGCGGAGTCTTATTTATTTATTTTATTAATCGTTCTTATATAGCGCTTTTCCAGCTCAAGAGCTGCTCAAGGCGCTGGCCGATACAGGATCTAACTCAAGCCGCCCCAGACGCCCACCCGCAGCCTTTGGGCGCATGGTCTGACGTCCGGACAACTGAGCACAATCCTGGGCAGCCAGGGATGGGGGAGAAAGACCTAGGTGCATGCTGGGTGTGTTCTTGTCACCGGCACTCACCCGTCTAGGATATGAGCGTCAGGATCTTTAAAGTCCGTTATGATGGAATGTATGCGACACAGACTAGACCTCGGTTTATACTCTCATCCGAAGGAGTAGGAAAACAGGAGTAAAGTGTCTTTCCCAGGGACACAACACAATGGCCCGGCCAGGGCTCGAACCCGGGACCTTCCGATCCGCAAGCCGAAGCACTACCATTAGACCACAGTGCCTTCTATACACCTGTAAACACCGCCTGTGCTACAGCTGCCTCCATAGCGCCATAAGTCAGTAGCAGTTTCTTTTGCCTGAGTAAAACGTACCTAGGTTTATTGTACTTTTTTTTTTTAATCCTCAGACATGATTGCCATCCCTGACTTCGCGGCCGGGGCAATGGAAAACTGGGGTCTGGTGACGTACAGAGAGTCCTACCTGCTGTACAAACCTGGCACCACGTCGGAGAATGAACGGCAGTTCATCACAACCGCCATAACGCACGAGTTGGCGCATCAGGTTGGTGCACACCCAGCGTAGCTGTGCCTTCTGAGGCATACTCCCTGCCCGCCCTCCATTATTAATCTCAGCAGGCACTTGAAGCCTACCCTAGACATAGTATAGATTTGCTTCATTTATTTCATTTAAAGTCTGTACACAAAGTGATCTTAGAGTAACATTGGTTTAACATTAAGAAAATAACCCTGTGGGTTCGGGCACTGAATAGAACAGACCCAACGTTCCCCAGCATTTGGTAAGAGGCGACTAACAGAGGTGATGTCAGCACGGCATCACTGGGCGAAAGTCTCTACATAGAAGTCACCGGCCAGCACGAAGGAACCTCACGTTACTACAGGTTCAACAACCACGTGCTCGGGGCCATGGCGAGCTACACTGTATTCGAGGTTATCGGCTGTGGCCAACAGCCTGAAGAGAATTGGGCCCTGCGAGGTCTTTCTTGCCCAAGACCCACTGCATGATGAAAAGAACTATTCAGTCCATACCGGATCGGTCGTCGCCCGGGTCAACAAGGAGAGCGCCTTCCGTTGGCCACCAGGACGGAGGTGATAAGTGTGCTACTGACGGACAACATAGCAAGATTTTCTTTCAGCGGTAGAGATGACAGGCACGATCACGGCGTTGGATTCTTGGTCCACAAGAACATTCTAGCCACTGTCATGGGTTGCAGCCCAGTCTCCAGTAGACTCATTACCATCCGCCTGAGAGCAGCCCCTTTAAACATCACCATCATCCAGGCCTATGCCCCAACATCAGACTATGACGACAGCGAAGTGGAGGATTTCTATTCAAATCTACAGGCTGTCCTTGACCAAGTGCCGAAGAAGGACATTAGTCTAGGGAGACACATGTGGAGCCTACTGCAACAACGAGACAAATGACAGGGGTCTGAGACTCTTGGAGTTTGCCAGATACAACAATCTGATACTGGAAAACACGCTTGGTCTCCACCAAAAATTCAGAATGTTTTGGGCATATTTGACAGCGTACCTCTCTGACCTTTACAATCACACATCAAACGGAGACCCATCAGTTCTAGCATGTCCCGAGAACAGAGAAGAAGAAGAAATCCTCCCAATTTTCCGAGAAGAATTTGAGGCAGCAGTGCAATCGCTGAAGAAAGGGAAGTCAGCGGGAGTGGACAACATACCCACGGAATTGCTTCAAGCAGGAGGAGAAGCGATGATTGACGCCCTCAGTATTATCTGTAACAAGATCTGGCAGAGTAGGGAGTTGTCTACACCATGGGCCCAGTCGCTTACCATCACTTTTCCCAAAAAAGGGTAACTTTCATTAGTAAGAAAATTACCGCATCATCTGCCTCATCAGCCATCCCAGCAAGGTCCTCCTGAAAATAATACTCAACAGGTTGGAATCCCAAGCTGAACAAATCATAGCTGAAGAACACGCCGGATTCAGGGAATGGCGAAGTACTACAGAATAGATTTCCAACCTCAGAATAATCTGCGAGAAATACCTACAGCATCAACATCTATATCATGTGTTTATAGACTTCAAGAAAGCGTTTGATCGAATTTGGCATGCAGCTCTGTGGGCAAACATGAGAGTGTACAACATCAGCCCTAAAATTATTGAAGTGATCAAAAGCCTATATGACACGGCTACCAGTGCAGTCCTCCATAACACCGCCATCGGAAACTGGTTCAGATCAACAATCGGTGTGCGTCAAGGATGCCTACTCTCTCCAACACTCTTCAACATCTTGCTAGAGTGCGTCATGTCAGAGGCCCTTGCAGATAACGAAGACACAGTCAGCATAGGGAGTAGAGCAATCTCCAACCTTCGTTTTGCGGATGACATTGATGGATTGGCTGGAGAGGAACAAGAACTTGAACAGCTGGTACAGAGGTTTGACACCACCTCCAGAGTCTATGGAATGGAAATAAGTGCAGAGAAGACCAAAATGATGACCAACAACACCAATGGCATCAACACGGACATCAAAGTCCAAGGCCAATCCCTCAACACAGTGCATAACTTCAAATATTTAGGAGCCATTGTATCAGACAATGGGTCCCGACAGGAAGTCCTCTCCAGGATCGCACAAACAACTGCTGTCCTGGCAAGGTTGAAGCCCTTTTGGAAAGACAAGACCATCAGTCTACATTGCAAAGTAAGACTGCTGCGCTCACTTGTCATCTCCATCTTCCTATACGCTTGCAAAACATTTACCCTCACAGCAGATCTACAACGAATAATACAAAGCATGGAGATGAGGTGCTACAGAAGACTTCTGGGCATTTCCTATACCCAGCACACCACCAACGAGGAAGTCCGACAGACCATCACACGAACCATTGGACGGCACAATGACCTGCTCACAGTGGTGAAGAAACGGAAACTCCGATGGTATGGCCACGTCACCAGATCATCAGGCCTTGCAAATACCATCCTGCAGGGCACAGTGCAAGGAGGTAGAAGAAGAGGGAAACCGAAAAAGAGATGGGAGGACAACATTCGAGAATGGACTGACTTGACACTGAGCGAAACCATCAAGGTTGCTGAGGACAGAGAAAGATGGAGTACGCTAGTTAAACGATCATCTGTGGTGCCCAAACGACTTCCGAGTTATGTGATAGGATAGGAACATTAAGAATGCAACCGTTTTATCAAGTGAATGAAGCTACCAATTTTAAAGCTTCTACTTAAAATTTTCACAATTCTTTAAAAATCCAAAAAATTTCTTAATTACATTATATCAACATACATGTCAAACCGGATTCCGGAATCGCGGAACACCAAAAGACAAAATAACTACATCGCCAACCAACCAACCAAGCAAGCAACCAACCAACCATCCTCCATCTCCCATAAAATCTACAATAGCCCAGCCAAACCAGTGATTAGCCGACCCCTCCCCCCCCCTCCCCCCCCCACTTAAATCCGACAATCGCTCCCGCAGAACTAGCAATCCTGCCACACACAGAACTCGAACATACGAGTTTTAAGTTCTTGAAAATACGTTTGCCGACCTCGCTCAACCTGCAAGACCTCCGTCCATCCCTGCAAACCAGTCCATCCTACCCTCCATCCATCCCTGCAAACCAGTCCATCCTACCCTCCATCCATCCCTGCAAACCAGTCCATCCTACCCTCCATCCATCCCTGCAAACCAGTCCATCCTACCCTCCATCCATCCCTGCAAACCAGTCCATCCTACCCTCCATCCATCCCTGCAAACCAGTCCATCCTACCCTCCATCCATCCCTGCAAACCAGTCCATCCTACCCTCCATCCATCCCTGCAAACCAGTCCATCCTACCCTCCATCCATCCCTGCAAACCAGTCCATCCTACCCTCCATCCATCCCTGCAAACCAGTCCATCCTACCCTCCATCCATCCCTGCAAAACAGTCCACCCTCCCCTCCATCCAGCCCTGCAAAACAGTCCACCCTACCCTCCATCCATCCCTGCAAAACAGTCCACCCTACCCTCCATCCAGCCCTGCAAAACAGTCCACCCTACCCTATCCTCCATCCAGCCCTGCAAAACAGTCCACCCTACCCTACCCTCCATCCAGCCCTGCAAAACAGTCCACCCTACCCTCCCACTCCTCCCCACCCCTCCCTCACTCTGTCCGTCCCTCCCCCTCCCTCCCAACGAAATGCAAATTCACCCAGCAAGAAAGGGGGATGGGAGAGGAGGGGGGAGAGAAGGAGTAAGCAGCAGCGACCCTCCTCAAGTCAGTTACTTACGTCAGTGGCATTGTTTCTTACATTAGGCTGTTACGTCTAATTATGTTGTGTACTTAATGCTATGTTATGTACTTAATGCAGTGTTATGTACTTAATTCAAAGGTATGTACTTAATGCTATGGTATGTACTTAATGCTATTTTATGTACTTATGTACTTAATGCAGTGTTATGTACTTAATTCAAAGGTAGACTATGTACTTAATGCTATGGTATGTACTTAATGCTATTGTATGTACCTAATGCTATGTTATGTAATTAATTCTATGGTATGTTCTTAATGCTATGATATGTAATTAATGCTATGGTATGTATTGTACTTAATGCCATGGTATGTACTTAATGCTATGGTATGTCATGTCTCAGTGGTTCGGCAACTTGGTGACTCTGGCTTGGTGGGATGATCTGTGGCTAAACGAAGGGTTCGCATCCTACGTCCAGTACATAGGCCTGGACAAGATCGATCCTTCTTGGAAAGCGGTAGGTAGCAAGACGGCTCCTGTGAATATCAGGTCTGGTTTTGACACAGCCAAGTGCACTATCTTGCAATACCTGTCTTATGCGTCAGCACACCTATCAACAATCGATCCCACATTGATGACATTTTCAATGTGTATGAAATGCGATGACCAGCAATGAAAAGTACCTCCGACACGGTCAAAGACAAGTCAACTGCGGTGTCTTGATGTGTTTTAGTTTGATCCTGGTTTCGATCAGTGCTTTGAGCAACTCTGTGAGCTAGTCAAGCGCCATGAAAAAACAGTTCACTTTTCATTGAAGGTGTCTTTGTACAGTGGGAACAGTTCACGTGTCAATGAATGTGTCTTTGTACAGTGGGAACAGTTCACCTTTCATTGAATGTGTCTTTGTACAGTGGGAACAGTTCACCTTTCATTGAATGTGTCTTTGTAGACTACATTGGGAACTGTTCACCTTTCATTGAATGTGTCTTTTTACAGTGGGAACAGTTCACCTTCCATTGAATGTGTCTTTGTACAGTGGGAACAGTTCACGTGTCATTGAATGTATCTTTTTAAAGTGGGAACAGTTCACCTTTAATTGAATGTGTCTTTGTACAGTGGGAACAGTTCACGTGTCATTGAATGTGTCTTTGTATAGTGGGAACAATTGACCTTTAATTGAATGTGTCTTTGTACAGTGGGAACAGTTCACGTGTCATTGAATGTGTCTTTGTATAGTGGGAACAATTGACCTTTAATTCAATGTTTCTTTGTACAGTGGTAACAGTTCACGTGTCATTGAATGTGTCTTTGTATAGTGGGAACAATTGACCTTTAATTGAATGTTTCTTTGTACAGTGGGAACAGTTCACCTTTCATTGAATATTTCTTTTTACAGTGGGAACAGTTCGCCGTGGACATGGTGCAGCTGGCGATGTCACGTGACCAAATCGCTTCGTCACACCCGCTGTACAGCAAGGCCAAGACTGTGGAAGAGATGCAACAGTATTTTGACAAAATTTCTTATAACAAGGTAAAGGGTTCTGCCATCGGGGCACTAGGTTGAACGAGACCCGCCCTTATGTCCGTTTGTCAGTTGCAATTGATGTCCTAAGAACCATTAGGCATCTTTTAAAGAAACTTGGTACGAATACTAACACTGTTTCTCTGTATCTTCCACGCATCTTTCGCTAACGACTTTGACCCGTTTGAGTATTTCTGTCTGCCTGAAGCAACGTAACAGGAGAATAATCTTCCTGCGATTAGAATAATCTTCCTGCGATTAGGCGCCAGATTAACTTGATGAACATACAGCCATGCAATTCAACTGTAAAGGCGATCATCGGCATTGGCTTTAGGCCTACAAGAAATACGAGGGGCAAATCGGATAGGCAGAGAATACCGAACTCTCAAGCAAAAAGGGCCCTCTAAGGTCCTGTACATCCTTGGAAGAACTGTATCGTTGTTTTTTTTCAGGGAGCATCTGTCATCCGCATGATCGAGTTCTGCCTCGGTAAGGACACCTTCCGCCATGGACTTCAGGTAGAGTTACGAAGATGAGGATGGTGGTGATGATGATATGATGATGATGAGGATGCTGAGGTTGAGGATGATGAGGAGGGGGTGATTATGAGGAAAAGGACGATGAGGAGGAGGATGACGATGATGGTGAGGATGATGGTGAGGATGATGAGGATCAGGATGATGATGGGGATTGCTGAGGATTGATATGGATTGATGGATGATTGATGATGATGATGATGCCATAAGACAATAGAAATGTATTCATCCAACAGTTCTCATTGGACAAGTTATTTCCGGCCATGCAAAACAACAATCAGAATAAGCACTGACGACGGCAATGATGACGATGATGATAGTGATGGTAATGATTGTCTTTGTCGATAATGAGGATTGTAGTGATGATGATTATCATCGATGCATCATCAATTCATCATCGTCATTACAACAACGACGATAACGACGCGCGCTCAGATGTGACATATTTGTGTTCTTAACGATGCAGATTGTTTATTATTTCTCTTCTTCCCTTTATTTCAGCGTTACTTGGCCAATCACAGCTACGCCAATGCTGAACACACCGATTTGTGGAATGCGCTTGCTGAGGTACGTGTAAGGCCACTTGTTTCATTGAAAGAGAGTCTGTACCATCGAACAGAATAACAAAAATATTTATAGGATTTTTAATTAATTCATTTATTTCATAGTTCCTATTTTTAGTGCTTTTCCAGCTCACGACCAGCTCAAGACGCTGGCCGACACAGGAGCTCACTAAAACCGCCAGAGTCACCCATTTGGTGCCTTTGGCGCACTGTCTGATGCTCAAACAACTGAGCACAATCTTGGTTCACCGGGGATGATGGAGGAATGGACCTAGTGCTTCCTGGGTGCAGAGGTGCCAACCAGTACGGATTGACCGTATTTAATTCCGGCGAAGTGAATTAAATACGGAAATACGGTAGCTTTTATAAAAATACGGAGGAGAAGTTGCCAGCGGTGCTTCTGTACTGCTTTCTGGCCTCAGAATAGTACTCCTGCACTCACTGGACGTCGCTGTGTTCAACAAGCTGATTTTCATGGTGATTTTAGAGTAAAACAAGTGTGGTGTTCAACAAGCTGATTTTCATCGTGATTTTAGAGGACTGAAAATAGCCTGCTGTTTCATAAAGAAGCCTGTCGTTACTTTATGGTGTCATAGGCTGGGTTTTGCGAGAAAAAAAGTACTGACAAGTGTTAAAAAATACTGACAAACGGGTTTGGAAATACTGACAAGCAGTTTAAGGGGTTGGCACCTCTGTGGATGCATTTGAGTGGATGCCACTCACCCTATCTAGGACCCGAGCGTCAAACAGCGCCATTCTGGTCACTCCTTAGATGGGCCATCGCTATAGCCTAGTGGGCCGTACAGGCCTTGCCACACTTGTGTTACGCACCCGGCCACACTTGTGTTACGCTTATGAATTCCTTACGTATTTACTTGCATATTAGTAAAATGTCACAAAGATAGCGCATGTTTGATTTCTTCTGCAAAAATACATTAGCCGGTCTTACAAGGACCAATCAGAAGTGAGAGTGTGACGTCAAGAGTTTAGAGGTCAACCTAAACTCCTCCCACACGCCTGTAAACCTTTTACCTGTCAACGTCTTAGCCTACTGAATAAGTTTTCTCCGAAGGCCAAGTTTTATCAACTTTCATCAAGCCGTTTGCATCGCCATGAAAAGGTGCCTTGCTGTTGTGAAATGACACAGCTAAACCAAATGTGGCCACTTAATGTAGCCAGGTTTTATCAACTTTCATCAAGCCGTTTGCATCGCCATGAAAAAGTGCCTTGTTGTTGTGAAATTACACAGCTAAACCAAATGTGGCCACTTAATGTAGCCAGGTTTTATCAACTTTCATCAAGCCGTTTGCATCGCCATGAAAAAGTGCCTTGTTGTTGGGAAATTACACAGCTAAACCAAATGTGGCCACTTAATGTAGCCAGGTTTTATCAACTTTCATCAAGCCGTTTGCATCGCCGTGAAAAAGTGCCTTGTTGTTGTGAAATTACACAGCTAAACCAAATGTGGCCACTTAATGTAGCCAGGTTTTATCAACTTTCATCAAGCCGTTTGCATCGCCGTGAAAAAGTGCCTTGTTGTTGTGAAATTACACAGCTAAACCAAATGTGGCCACTTAATGTAGCCAGGTTTTATCAACTTTCATCAAGCCGTTTGCATCGCCATGAAAAAGTGCCTTGTTGTTGTGAAATTACACAGCTAAACCAATTGTGGCCACTACTTAATGTAGCCGAGCGGAGGTATTTGACTCCCCTCTCTGGGCCACCACCTTGAGAACATGGCTCAACCCGAGCTGTTATTTTCATTTTATATCCCTCAAAAGACATAAAAATATTTGCCCTGCAAGGCGGTGAAGCGTGGTTGGTAGTTGAGTTGAGTTGAACATAGATTAACGTCCCCGCACACATAAGCGTATAGGGGACGATTGGTTGGTAGTACCGGGTTGCCGGCTACTAGTGCCACGACACTTCGCTGCAAAGCCGCTGCCACCGACAATGTTGTTGTTGTTGTTGCATCAATTTTTATTCATCAGATTAACATATTAACATAAGTCGACAAAGCCGACAATGTAGTTCGTTCACCACCAAAAAGCAGAAAACGAATGGTCAACCAGGGAGAACAAATGTCGTGTCGCCTTGTCCTGCATAACCCAATGGCATCCCCAAAGGATTCTGCACAGCAGGAGCCACCCAAGACTAGTATAACCAAGAAATTCAAGGTAGACAATTTCTGTCCCAAGCCTCAACCAGTCGCCTCCCTTTCCGCTACAGATGCCACAGTTCAAATCGAACCATGTCCGCATGGTTTCCCCGTTCGCAACAGGTATGTCTGGAACCGACACTGACTACAGCCAGTCAGTCCACATTCACTGACTTAACAGTGAAAAAAATCTGCATTCAGCTTCAACCAGTCCACCCTTTCCGCTACAAAAAAAGGTGGGAGGACAACATTCGAAAATGGACTGGCTTGACACTGAGCGAAGCCATGAGGGTTGCTTAGGACAGAGAAAGATGGAGTACGCTGGTTAAATGATCATCTGTGGTGCCCCAACGACCTTCGAGTTACGGGATTGGATAGGATAGGAATGATGACCAGCTAACTGTGCTCCCACATTGGAACCTCATCAACCCCATTATCAACTTCAATCTCACATCCTTCAAAAAGACCGAAACTTCCGTCCGAAGCTGTTTATAAGCTACTTCGTCTAGAACAATGTTCATTGCATGAAGGATAATGAAAACGTTTTGCATACGGGTCATAGAAAGGAGACCCAGTTGCTGCTGCGTCGATCTCTGGGAGACACCTCAACCAGCCTTGGCAATAGCATATACCTGATTTTTGTTCTGTTTATACAGCTGAGCTCAAGGCAATTCATTTAGCTCTGAAACACGTTTATCAATCCAAAAGATCCGCATTTTTAATCAGGTCTGAGTCACTTTCTGCACTTCAGGTTCTTTCCACGAGAAAGATATCGCACCCTTTTCTGGTAGAGATCCGTGACCTCCATACACAACTTGTTTCTGAGGGTAAAAAGATCGTTTGTATGTGGGTACCTAGTCACTTGGGCATCCGCCGCAATATTGCAGTGGACACAGCGGCTAAAGAAGCTCTGCATCTAGATTTCCCTGCAGAGATTTTCCAATTTGTTGCATACTCTGACAGTGACCTGCGTTGTATGACTGGCTCTTATTGTAAACGGCTGTTGAAGACCGAATGGTCTAATCAAATCAATAACAAATTATTTGTAATTTTTCCAGATTTGTCTGCGTTTTTGCCTAACTTTGCGCCCACTCGCAAATAAGAAACTGTTTTGGTTCGCTTTCATATTGGGCATACTTATGTCACCCATAGTTTCTTTTAAAAGGAGAAGAACCACCATGGTGCTTTGCATGTGACAAGTCCTTTTCCGTCCGCCATTTTATGTCTGAATGTGCTGATCTGCTTGATGAAAGAGAATGCTATCTTGGTTCCATACCTTTTAATGAGGTTTTAAATGTTTGCAGTAGTAGGCTTAAACACCTGTTTCAATTGTTACATGATGTTGGTTTGTTTTATCGCATATAGGTCATGTCTTCTTGTTTATGTTCTTGGTTAACTTTTATTAACGAGACTGGTTTTATTTATATCTTTTATTATATTTAAATGTTGGCAATTTAGTTTGATTATTGGCAATCCACTGGACCCTAAAAACATTGAATATCTATCTATTTTGTTTTTTTTGTAAACCAGGGTTCAATAAATTAGAGTATTGCCTCAGCGTCCTCTGCTTGGGATGTCTTTATTGTAAAGTGACTGGCTGGTGGAGTGTCTTCAGTGTTACCACTAGGGTTGTTTCAGCAGATCTTTAATGCGGATCAGGAGTGAGTCCTCTTTCAACCAAGTTGTGGTCTTGATTTTGTGGTCCTTATTCGGCTATTTGCCGTTCACTGGACCCTGTTAGCAATGAATAACTAACTCGCTCGGACCGCAACTAAAGAGCGACTTTTAGTGTTGTGACCAGAAGCTGTGGTCAGGATCATTAAACTATGTGCGATGGAATGCCTGCGTGTACAGGCTAGACCACGGTATGTACTTTCATCCCAAGGAATCATTCACGCTAGAAGATTACTGTTTGCTCATATAGGCATACAATTTTTGTGTGTCAGATATTTGCGATTTATGAATCTAAAGGTCGTGTCCGAGAGTTGTAAAAGATGATCTGCTATAATCAGGTAGTCTATTTGACTTAGCTGCCCTTGCTAAACATGACTCTTAATGGATGCTGAAAACACTCCCAGTTAAACACAGGGGTATTATTGTGTTACATCACTGACTTTACAACCTTTCTGGCATGCTAAGTAGGTCAACTCACAAAGTGTGGGAACAATGGCCTCTCGCTTCACTTTGTCGCAGCTTGCCGCTGCTGAGCAGAAATCATTGGACGTGGCGAACATCATGAACACCTGGACCTTGCAGATGGGGTTTCCGGTTGTCACGGCAAGCAGACTACCCAACGACTCCATCAGCGTAGCGCAGAAACGTTTCCTCATCAACCCGGATGCTGCCGACCCCGGCGTCTTCACCAGTCCTTACGGGTGAGGAATTGGGTGTTGGTGTCCTTGGTTGTGGTGGTGGTAGTGTAAATTGTTGCTGCTGCGGCGGTTGGTGTCCACTGGTGTGCATGTGGGTTAACCTCCCATGCCGTCCTCTTTGCTCTAACTCAAAGGCTGGGATCAATTCCTGGCTAAACACGTTTTTGATAAATGTTTGGTGTATACGGCCAGATCATTCAGTGTCGGCCCATAGGTCAGTCAATCACGCTGCCGTCGCATCATCAGTCCGAATTTGACTTTCATGCTCAAAACAAGTTTTAGGATTATTTAAACAATGACTTGACCGATTTGGGGTATTTTTACAGAGATTGTCTAAGTAGATCCCTTATAAAATCACGCTGATACTTTACAATGCTTCTGGATAATTCCTATTTGCACTTTCTCAAAGGTTAAGGTCGTTGTCACTTTCTAAACACCTTTTGGGATGTGCCTCAAAATTGTCTGAACCGAATTTGGTACATTTTGGCTTTGAGACAGTTCAAGGAGTTGGTCAATCGCTCCACATTTTCGGTATACTTCTTTAGAATAAAACGAGACAGGACAGGCCCACAAGAGTGAACACTTTCATAAATCCATGTTTTCGGCAGTGAGTGTGAGTGTGTGGATTGAATGGCTTGCCCTCTTGTTTTAGCCCCAAGTATTTTGTTATGTGTACGTTGACAGGTATCAGTGGGAGGTCCCTCTAACTTTGGCCTCCAGTAGATCACCACAGTTTAATGAGAATGCGCTACAGCAGAACATCCGTTGGCTTCACAAAGAACAGCAGACTGGTGAGGGAAAGTATTATGCCTCCTATCTACTTGTATTCCATTTTATTTTCTACCTACCTGATTGAGGTAACTACTTTATTTCTCTATTTCGTCTGTTGTATTTCCAAAAAAGCCAAGACTGAGAACAAGATAAATTTATGTCGTTCCCTTCGGTCGGTCTGTCGCACACCATATCTCAAGGAACACTAAACGGACTATGTACCAAAACTTACCAGAAACATTGCATTTCATATTACGTTAATGGACCTTCCCATGCCATATTTAGTCTGTCTCAAAGGTCAAAGTCGTTACTTTGTTGCTAAACGGGTTTTGCTCAGTATGGTAATTACGGAGAGACTGATTATGTTGGTTTTTGGTATTCAAGCGTTTCAACTCATGGCCAATTATTCAGTAGCAGTCTGGTTGTTGGTCAGTCAGTCCGCCGCTCTGAAAGTCACTTTTCTTGTAACCTTATCACAACAATTACTGAGCATTTGTTAGGGTTAGTCTGGTGTAGGAAAAAGCGCTCATGTAACATCCATCATGATGATGATAATGATTGGTGATGATGATGATGATGATGATGATGTTGATGAGTGATGAGTGATGATGATGATGATTGTTATTGTTGTTATATTGATGACTAGGTGTGTTCAGCCCGTGGGTGCCCATGCCGCCTTTGAATGAAACTGATGGCTGGTTTTTGATCAATGCCAACCAGTATGGTTACTATCGCGTCAACTACGACACTAGCAACTGGCAGGCTCTCATCCAGCAGCTCCGGAAAAACCACACCGTGAGTTCATTATTTGGATCTATTTGTTACAGGAAGAATCTAGTACGATTCGGAACGTACTAGTGTTTATTGGAATTCCCGTACGTTCTAGGGTGAATTGGAATTGTAGCCAACACTGGGAAAAAGCTAGTTTACATTGGAATTCCAGTCAACACTTGAAAAAAAGCTATATTGTACATTGGAATTGCAGTCAACACTGCGAAAAAGCTAGTGTACATTAGAATTGCAGTCAACACTGCGAAAAAGCTAGTGTACATTGGAATTGCAGTAAACACTGGGAAAAAGCTAGTGTACATTGGAATTCTCATTCATCCTATAGGACTAGAACCGGTGTTTAATGCAATGATAGTTGCTGTTTTAAGGCCCCCAAAGGAAAGGTTATCAAGAACTATTCAATGTTATTGCCAAGCTTACAGTGTAACAATTTTTTTCAGGCTACAAAAGATTCTGTTACACTCGATGTTGGTGTTGTTTCTATCAGTAGTTGATTCAGCCCCAATGCTTGAATCCTCCTGATAAGTGTCACTCGGATTCGTTTATCCACGCAACCCGTTCACTCAGCAACAAGGCATAATTCGTCGTATGAAGTTTTCCAATTTTATTCAGCGTACATCAACATCTGCATACAATGGCTTTTTCACTTCTCACTTTTTCAACTTTTCAACTTTTCAACTCCTCAACACAACACAGTGCATCAATTATTATAGTTTTTCTCCAATCCAGATAACGTCAGAACGTTACCGAGTGACGCGTTACAACCAATCAAACTAAACTTCGTCATCACTGTATTACGTCATACATCTTTCTTTTCGGTCCAAGAATGTTCTCAAATATCTACACCTATCGCGAAGCTTCGATCGACAGCGAACAAGAAAATCTAGAAAATTCTCTAATAATATCTACTAACGAAAATTATCAACGTTATACAAAGCTTCTCCTAACAACAACGCAAAATAAAATCAAAGGTAAATACACTCTGTTATTGAATGCTTTGCAAAATAAAACGATCAGATCTATCGCGGGCGTTTCACACGCACCATCATTCGCGTTTCAACGTAACAGATTCCGGTATCACTATGTTTAGGTAGAGTGTTCAAAAGGAACTAGACCCCTTGTCTTTATTTACAAACGATTTGCATGCATATTATGCGCCTCGAATCACTATGTCTTACGAAATTCCTGCGCATTAGTGTATATTACTTTTAGTTATACATTATTTTAGTAGATTCATGTATAGTTTCGTACTTGGGCCCAACACACATCCCATTATTGATCTCTACCGCACAGGCCATTACAAAGTGTACAAATAATATTCCGTTATTAATACATTCATTGTAATATATTTTCACAAATATTGCACTGTTGCACAGCATAGTATTACAGCGATATGTTCAATATCCTTGAGCAACTCTTTGAACCTTTTGTATTGCAGGCCATACCAACAGTCAGCAGGGCCCAGATCATTGATGACTCTTGGAACTTGGCCAAGTAAGTACTGTATAAGTTATGTTGGTGTAGCCTATGTAGTATGTTTTGGTGTAATAAGTATATTTTTTAAATTAATTAAATAATTTATTTATTTATTTATTTATTTATTTATTTAGTCTTATAATTATAGTGTTTTTCCAGCTCAAGAACTGCTCAAGCTCCCCCTGTGGGGGTGCCTGCGTTTTCTGTATAAATAGTATCCCCACTTTGTGGAAGTGTTGTGCTCTAATTTACCACTGTTTCTGTCATTCTCATTTGTTCTTTCTCATCCCTAATCTGTTCTATCAGTCCACTATCTTCTTCGCTAGACCAGTCACCTAACCTTTTTCATAAAACACTCCAAAAAACCCTCCTCATTTGTGCATGGGATCTGTTGGGTCAGTTGGGGGCTATTGGACGCTTTCTGCCAAAATAATGGTCACTAGGGCTCTCTGTGATATTATTATTTAGCAATGTAGGCATTTGATATGTATGTGTTTTGTTTTATAATGAGGTTAATATTATATTTTGTTTTTTGTAAACGGGGGTTCGATAAATTAGAGTAAAGCCTCAGCAGGGATGCCTTTATTGTAAAGTGGCCAGCTGATGGAGTGCTATCAGTGTTATCGTTTGGGTTGTATCAGCAGATCTTTTCTACAGATCAGGGGTGAGTTGTGGTCCTTTATTGGGCTTTTTGCAGTCCGCTGGACCCTATAAACAATGACTAACAAACTAGCTGCTCAAGGCGCTGTCGATACTGAATGTAACCCCAGGCGCTCACTATGATAAGGGAGCAGTTGCATCAATGGGTGATATGTACTATGTTGTTTTGTATTGTACCACGATTAGCCTATGTTAATGTTGTATTGTGTATTGTACTGTTTTATTGTACTGTGCTATGGTGTATTGTACTGTTTTATTGTACTGTGTTGTACTGCTTTGTATTGTATCGTAGTAAACTGAATGGTATTGTTTATGCCAAAATGTAATGGCTGGCTACGTGCGAGGTGTTATTTTTTTTTTTAAATAACAGTGCAGGGGAGACAAGCATTGAGATTACGCTCAGTTTGCTGGAGTACTTGGACAAGGAGGAAGATTATGTCCCTTGGAACGCTGCAAATACTCTTTTGGCTGATTTGAGGGTGAAGATGACGCTCACCTCAACCTACGGAGCCATTCAGGTCAGTTGTATAAACTATTTATTGTATAAATCGTCTTTGAGCTTCGCTTTTAATTAATTAATTAATTAATTTATTTATTTATTTATTTATTTATTTATTTATTTATTTATTTGTGCACTTTTTTGTGCTGAGGTCTACCATGCGATTTTTCACTAGCATTAGATGACCGAGCGAATGCTTTCACCGCCGCTGAATAAATATTATTAGAATTGGGTCTAGTGTTAGTATTAATCTATTCAGGAGGCACTGTGGTCTAATGGTAGTGCTTCGGCTTGCGGATCGGAAGGTCCCGGGTTCGAGCCCTGGCCGGGCCATTGTGTTGTGTCCCTGGGAAAGACACTTTACTCCCGTTTCCTACTCCTTCGGATGAGAGTATAAACCGAGGTCTAGTCTGTGTCGCATACATTCCATCATAACGGACTTTAAAGATCCTGACGCTCATGTCCTAGTCCTAGACGCTCATGTCCTAGACCTAGGTGCATTCTGGACGGGTGAGTGCCGGTGACAAAAAAAAAACAGAATGCACCTAGGTCCTTCTCCCCCATCCCTGGCTGCCCAGAATTGTGCTCAGTTGTCCGGGCGTCAGACCATGCGCCCAAAGGTTGCGGGTGGGCGTCTCGGGCGGCTTGAGTTAGATCCTGTATCGGCCAGCGCCTTGAGCAGCTCTTGAGCTGGAAAAGCGCTATAGAAGAACGATTAAATAAATAAATAAATAAACTACAGGCGTGTCTTGACTGTACGGACTGGCAGGCACTGACCACCTCCTGTGCTGACATCCATGAGCAAGCTGATGTGGTAACTTCTTCCTACATTAGTTTCTGTGAACAAGGCATTCCAACAAAAGAAGTCAGACAAGCCATGGTTCAACAACAGCCTCAAGTCAAACCTGAGAGCAAAGGAAGAAGCCCATAGAAGCGGCGACAAGATCAGCTACAAAAGGGCCAATGAGTTATCGTACCTGTTCCCAAGAAACCCCAATGAGTTAGAAAAGGCCATCAGACGTGCAAAGTGGGACTATAAGAAAAAGCTAGAGGCCCACTTTCAGTCCAACAACATCAGGGCAGTTTGGCAAGGTCTGCAAACCATCACTGACTACAAGAAGAAAGAACGCCAAGCTGATGCTGACGACAAGCAGCTCCCAGATAAGCTGAACGAGTTCTATGCCAGATTCGACAGACAGAACACCATCCCTGTCACAGTCTCCCCTCCTGATTCTGCTTCCCACCAGCCTCCACCTTTCACCATCACAGAGTCGGAGGTGGAGTCTCTCTTCAAGAGGCAGAACAGTAGAAAGGCAGGTGGTCCCGATGGAGTATCAGCCCCCACCCTCAAACACTGCTCCTCCCAACTGGCTCCAGTTTTTACACAGATTTTCAACTTCTCCCTTCTCTTGTCCACTGTCCCCGCTGTTTCAAGACCTCCACCATCGTACCTGTTCCCAAGAAACCCCAAATTAGCTCCCTCAATGACTACCGCCCTGTGGCCCTGACCTCGTTGGTGATGAAAGTGCTGGAGCGCCTGGTACTCAAGCACCTCCAGTCCGCTACCAAGGGCAAACTGGACCCGTGCCAGTTTGCTTACCAAGCTAACCGGTCTGCCGACGATGCCGTCGCCCTGGCCCTTCACTTCATCCTCCAGCAGCTAGAAACCCCAAATCGCTACGCCCGCCTCCTCTTCGTAGACTACTTGTCTGCTTTCAACACCATCGTCCCCCAGACCTTGTTCGACAAGCTTCAGCTCTTCAACCTCTCTCCAATCCATCTCTTTCTGGATTCTGAGCTTCCTCCTCAACCGCCCCCAGTCAGTGAAAATAGGCAGCAACATCTCGCAGTTCCTGACCCTGAGCACATGCGCACCCCAGGGGTGTGTCCTGTCTCTTTTTCTGTACTGCCTATACACCAACGACTGCACCTCCCATCACGAGTCAGTTCAACTCGTAAAGTTTGTCGATGACACCACCGTTGAGAGCATGTAGGCTGTACAGGCAGGAAGTCGACCTGCTGGTGTCATGGTGCAATTACAACAGTCTCGAGTTGAACGCCTCCAAGACCAAAGAGATGGTGATCGACTTTCGTCGGAACGCCACTCCCATTGACCCCCTCTTCATCAACGGCCAGCCCATCGAGACAGTTGAGTCATTCAAGTTTCTGGGCTCACTCATTTCCTGCGACCTCATCTGGGATCTCAATACCGACTCCATCATCAAGCGAGCACAGCAGAGAATGTACTTTCTCAGGCAGCTCAAAAAATTTGGCCTGAGGAAGGAAATCCTCACCCAGTTCTACCGCTCAGTGGTAGAAAGTGTTCCAACATTTTCCATCTGCGTGTGGTATGGGGGTGCATCCCAGGAACAGAAAGAAAAAACTAGACCATATTGTCTCCGCTGCCAGCAAGATCATTGACACCGACCTCCCCTCTCTGGCCTCCATCTATACCAAACGCCACCCCGGATACCACCTCTTCGAGCTGCTTCCATCTGGCAAAAGGCTGAGAACTATGAAGACCCGTACCTGCCGCTTCAAGAACAGTTTTTTTTCCACAAGCAGTGACAAACCTCAACTCCTTGTCTGGCACCCGATGATCCCGGACTATCTCAGTGACTTATGCATAAGAGAGAAAGAGAGAGAGAGAGAGAGAGAGAGAGAGAGAGAGAGAGAGAGAGAGAGAGAGAGAGAGAGAGGGGAGGGGGGAAGTGAGTGAAAGAAAGACAGAAAGAAAGAGAGGAAGAGAGAGACAGAAAGAGAGAGTGAGTAGAGGAAGTGATAGAGAGAGAATGTATAGATGTATGTAGAGTGTGTAAGATAAGAGAAGAGAATTGAGAGAGCGAGAGATAACGGAGAAGAGCGCGCACGTGTGTGTGGATGTGTGTGTCTATTTGATTTGATCATTCTGTTTCTACTATATTCCAGTCAGTATTATTCCTAGTCTTGTATGAGTGTGTCAGCAAGTGGATGGTTGCGCGAAGGTGTGGTTGGTTTTGTTATTGTGTTTAGTATAAATATGTGTGCCAACATCAAAGTGTATTCCTCGTGCTTGTCACCTGGCGAAATAAAGTTCTGTTATCTGTTATCTGTTATCTGTTCACGAAACTGTATGTGTCTAATAATAATAATAATAATAATAATAATAATAATAATAATAATAATAATAATAATAATAATAACAGCAACAACAACAACAACAACAACAGCAACAACAACAACAACAACAACAACAACAACAACAACAACCTGGTTATTTCTTAATGCACGGCACTCGCACTTCACGTGTGCCCACCGCACTTGACATCTTACAACTAAACTTAAGAAATTTGTCCAAAGGATAACATGAAAAAAAATATTTTAGAAGTGTTGCTAACTAAAAAGCCCAAATGTGTAATGGTAATGAAACGACA
The DNA here is from genome assembly GCA_036898135.1 of Oncomelania hupensis. Taxonomy (NCBI): domain Eukaryota; kingdom Metazoa; phylum Mollusca; class Gastropoda; order Littorinimorpha; family Pomatiopsidae; genus Oncomelania; species Oncomelania hupensis. The sequence continues at coordinate 10,478,156 of CM072523.1, read as the reverse complement.
TGAACACTATGCACTATTTACAAGCACAGTCACACTGACAATATACCCTATCCTATCCTATCCTGTCCAGTAACTCGGAAGTCGTAGGGGCACCACAGATGATCGTTTAACCAGTATACTCCATCTTTCTCTGTCCTCAGCAACCCTGATGGCTTCGCTCAGTGTCAAACCAGTCCATTCTCGAATGTTGTCCTCCCACCTCTTTTTCGGTCTCCCTCTTCTTCTACCTTCTTGCACTGTGCCTTGCAGAATGGTCTTTGCAAGGCCTGATGATCTGGTGACGTGGCCATACCATCGGAGTGTCCGTTTCTTCACCACTCTGAGCAGGTCATCGTGTTGTCCAATGGCTTGTGTGACGGTCTGTCGGACTTCGTCGTTGGCGATGTCTTGGGTATAGGAAATGCCCAGAAGTCTTCTGTAGCACCTCATCTCCATGCTTTGTATTCTTCGTTGGAGATCTGCTGTGAGGGTCCATGCTTCGCAAGCATATAGGAAGATGGAGATGACAAGGGAGCGCAGCAGTCTTACTTTGGAATGTAGACTGATGGTCCTGTTTTTCCAAATGGGCTTCAACCTTGTCAGGGCAGCAGTTGTTTGTGCGATCCTGGAGAGGACTTCCTGTCGGGACCCATTGTCTGATACAATGGCTCCTAAATATTTGAAGCTATGCACTGTGTTGAAGGATTGGCCTTGGACTATATATATACACCCAGCCACACTTATTTACAGAGGTCAATAAAGCAATATCTAAACAATAACTGGGGAAACCAACTTCCAACACCATGTAAAAACAAAAATAGGAATAATATTGGTGAGATCTTTACGAAACTATTATAGGCCTATATCTGGTATTTTTGTGTCCTGTGTGCCTGGGTCTTTGTCTTGTATGTCGTTTCTTTGTGTTTTGTATGTCTATTTCTTTGTGTCTTGTATGTCTATTTCTTTGTTTTGTATGTCTATTTCTTTGTGTCTTGCATATCTGTTTCTTTGTGTTTTGTATGTCTATTTCTTTGTCTTGTATGTCTATTTCTTTGTGTCTGCAGGGCCGGACCTGGGAAAAGTTGAGGGGGGGGGGGGTTACAGATTCAGCGAAGGCGCGAAGCACCGAGCCTTCTAGGGGGGTCCGGAAATTTTTTTTTCAAGGATGCAAAATGGTGCAATCTGAACCTTGAAAAAGCCATTTATGATGGTCTGGGACTTTGAGCTTTTTGAACAAATTGAACTGACAAACTCTGGGGTACAAAAATAATCATCTGCCCGTCCCTTAAAAAAACAACAACAAAAAAACCACACACGAACATTTATTTATCAGCAAAGATGTTTTGTATACTATTATTATTCACTGCATTTTGTTGATCGTTAACAGTATAAAGCTTTACCTTGTAGTTTATGAACATCACCGCCCTGCTTTCACTTTCAGTCTTGCTGCACTAGGTTCCTCGGCATTAGTACCATTTGTGAATTGTATCTTCTGGAAAAACAGTTCACTGCCTCTTTGAAGTCAACATCAACATCCCTGTGCACTTTCAGTAAAGCAAGTCTATTGAGTCTATGTTGCCCCATTGTAGAGCGCAGGTAGTTTTTCAGGTTGCGCAACTGACTGTTTGAACGCTCACACTCGGCAGTAGTGACAGGCAGGGTGCAAAGGTTCTTTAGCATGATGAACAGGTTGGGATAAAAATCCCTGTCACAATGTTTCAGTGCTTCTGATGCCGTGGATGGGATGATAGCTGTCGCATTCTCAGCAGCACTTCGCCATTTGCAAACCCACCTTTGGTATTCTGCATCAAGGGTAGCGTTGTCTGGTAGATCAGACTCCCACAACATTGCCAGTGTCTTCATCCCTTCTGGAACCTGCATGAAACCATCCTGGTTGTCTATTAAAGTGCTTGGCACCAGACAGAGACCATCAACTGCTAGGTCAGCATTTTTGAACCTCGAGTCCAATTCGATTGACAGGTGTTCCAAGAAAGGAATGGCAATGCTAATCTTGAAATATTCTTCTGGAGTGGCCGCAGGTTGGTTGTCACGAAGAGTCTGTCGGGATGCTTGACGAGGAACAATAACATCAGTTGTCAAAGCATTCGCCATTTTGCTGACTTCACCGAACCAGGCAACGAACGCTGTGTCGACATCTCTTCTAATAGAAGACATGCAGTTACTGAGCGCTTTGATTTCCCTGTAGGCATCGACAACATCTTTTGTCCTTTTCTGCAGCTTCACTGTCAAGGGTTTTAAGTAACGCAAACAATTGCGGACGACAACGAATGCAACGAGGAAAGCACTGCTGCTCAAGGTGTGGAGAAAGCCAGCTAGTTGCCTTGGTCAGTGTCTCACTGTCCCAATTGTCACTGTCTTCACACATTTGTCCCAAACATTCGTGAACAACCAGAAAGAGAGATGTATAAACCTCCAGTGCTTCATGTTTTTCTACCCATCTTGTTCTGCACAGATCAACAAGCTTTGTTCTTGTCGTGTCAGGCTGAGATGATTCGATGGTATCTTCAAGTTTTCTTTGTCTCTTTGGAGAGTTTGAGAAAAACAGTGACAGTTCCCTCGGTGCTCCCATCATGTTCTTCACTGCAGGCAAGCCGCATGCTTTTACAATGCAGAGACTCAAGCTATGGGAAGCACAGTGTCTCAGGTAACAGAATGTAGTTACTTGTGATAAAAGAATCAGTGGTTGAAATTGAGTAGAGTGGAAGAGGATTTATTTTTTTATAGTGCCTAGGAAAGAGGGTTGAAATTTCTCCCCGGATTTACTTATGATTGTAACGTAGCCCCCCCCCCCCCCCCCCCCAAAAAAAAAAGAAAAAAAAGAGGTACATAGTCAGGCCAGGGGGGGGGTTACGTAACCCCTGTAACCCCCCCCCCCCCCCCCTAGTCCGGGCCTGTGTCTTGTATGTTTGTTTCTTCGTGTCTTGTATGTCTGTTTCTTTGTGTTTTGTAGGTCTGTTTCTTTGTGTCTTATGAGTCTGTTTCTTTGTGTTTGATATTGCCAAATGTGTCCAACGTCGAATTTTGTCCGAAGCTTTTCTCTGCCTGCCCATCTCGTCTTTTTTGTGTCCAATCAGATCATTTGTCTAGTTTATTATCATTATTTCTCTTTCCCTCTAGGCATTTCTTTGTCATGAAAATAACTCTTTTCATTTGCAGAGATTTGCGCTGGACAAAGTCAAAGCTTTATTCACAAGACTCAGCTTCGACGAAACTAACGCCACAGCTTTGGAGTCGTAAGTGGAAATCTTGTTCAAATATGTGAAAACACAATATTTCAACAAAATCCCCTTTTTGGGGAAATAATCCGTAAAAGAAGAGGAACTCCTTCTCGTTTATAATTCTAGACCTAGTTTCTGCAAGATTTCGCTGTATAATGACAGTGCGCCTGAGGTTGAGATCAAGATTTCGCACAATTTCACTCAAAAGAGGTGACTATTTGCTGATAAAGTTATACATTTTTGTGTCCAATATGTTGCGACAATAGAATCTAACCTTCAATGTCCCACCATCCAAAAGGTCGTATGTTAATTGTAGGCACTGGGTGACTTAAATTAAGTTATCTTCCTTAGAATGCCTAACAGGCGCGAACAGCCTGGAGTTAAGCTTGCATGTAAGCCTACGTGACTAGGCCCCACTAGCCCGTTTCCACTAAAGAGGCGATCTTGAGGCTAGCAGCTCAATAGCGACAAAAGGTCTGTTACATATAATTGGCATAATATTATTAATATTATGTTAATCATTCATAAATTATTGACGGTGTTTTTACTGTGCAGCTACACTCGTGTCATCGCTGTGCGGTTGGCTTGTGACACAGGTCTACCCGAGTGTGTGACCGGCGCTGTCAACCTCTTCAAACAATGGAAGAACAACCCTGACCATAACCCGTAAGGAATCCATCCTGATGTGTTGATAGGCTTACTTGACAGGTTGATGGTTGATTGGGTGGATGGATTAGTTAATTAAAAGTTACTCAAGCATTTGTTTTGTCCCTGCAGACGTGAAGAAGTAGAAGAGGGGGGAAAAGAGGAGGACGAGGAAAAAAAACGAAAGTTAATAATTATACAACAGTTTTCTTCCTCTCTCTCTCTCTCTCTCTCTCTCTCTCTCTCTCTCTCTCTCTCTCTCTCTCTCTCTCTCTCTCTCTCTCTCTTTCTCTCTTTTTCTTTCTGTCTCTCTCTCTTTCTTTCTGTCTCTCTCTCTCTTTCTGTCTCTCTCTTTCTGTCTCTCGCTCTCTTTCTGTCTCTCTCTTTCTGTCTCTCTCTCTCTCTTTCTGTCTCTCTCTGTCTGCCTCTCTCTCTCTCTCTCTCTCTCGCTTTCTCTCTCTCTCTCTTTCTCTCTCTCTCTCTTTCTCTCTTTTTCTTTCTGTCTCTCTCTCTTTCTTTCTGTCTCTCTCTCTCTTTCTGTCTCTCTCTTTCTGTCTCTCGCTCTCTTTCTGTCTCTCTCTTTCTGTCTCTCTCTCTCTCTTTCTGTCTCTTTCTGTCTGCCTCTCTCTCTCTCTCTCGCTTTCTCTCTCTCTCTCTCTCTCTCTCTCTCTCTTTCTCTCTGCCTGCTACCCTCCTACTCTCTGTCCATTTTTGTAACATAATTATACAAGTTAATTTATGGAATATTAGAAGAAGTGGAAGCGAAGTTTAAAAAGTTAAAAAATGGAGAAGTTAGTTACTTTTTCCTATCCACCCCTAGCGTGGAATTGTGCCCAGAACAAATGACCTTGATGATGATGATTGATGATGATGATGATGATGATGATGATGATGATGATGATGATGATGATGATGATGATGATGATGATGATGATGATGATGATGATGATGATGATGATGTGCAGCATTTCTCCAACCTTGAGACGGCAGGTGTACTGTTACGGTGTGCGCCATGGCGACGAAAGCGATTGGCTGTTCGTCCGCACGCGCTTTGTGCAGGAGCAATCCCCGACCGAGAAAGACGTCCTGAGGAGAGCTTTGTCTTGCACCCGTCAAGTCTGGATATTGAGCAAGTGAGTATGCATCAGGCTTCTTCATTTGGGTTTTGTTGTTTTCGCATTGTTAGGGGTTCGGTTGTCATAGTTATGGTTTAGATTGTCATAAAATGTTAACGATTTTGATTGTTGTAGGTGAGATCGTAGTAGGCTGATATGGTTTGAATTATAATATTCTGTAACCTGTAGATTGTCATAGTTTGGTATACTTTTGATTGCTATATTCCGTTACAGTCCATTTTGGTTTGAATTCTCCTACGTTAAAGGGATGTTGCAGGTTGTTTTATTGTTCAATTTGATAGGATGGTTGTAGTTTGAATTTTCATAATAATAATAATAATAATAATAATAATAATAATAATAATAATAATAATAATAATAATAATAATAATAATCGAAGCTGTATACATCGCTCTTTCACATTCAGCCAATCATGCCCAAAGCCCTGCGACCTGTACCAACATAAAAGCTGGCATGTTTACACATACTCTCACATACACCACAAAACTCACATTGACCACCACATGTGCCCGTACATGTGGTGCAAAAGCAGGGTGTTACGTTTGAGACGCGCACGATATATCCAATCGGTTTGTTTTGCAAAGCATGCAGTAACAGAGTGTATTTACCTTTGATTTGATTTTGCGTTGTAGTTAGAAGAAGCTTTGTATAATGTTGATAATTTTTGTTGGTCGATATTATTGGAGAATTCTCTAGGGTTGCTTGTTTACTATCGATCGAAGCGTGTAGATAGATCTAGTGGTGGCTGGAGATGCTTCTAACCTAAATAAGGTTATATGACGTAAGACAGTGCATAGCTCTGATGACGAATTTAATTCTGATTGGCTGTAATTGCGTCACGCTGGAATGTTGGAACGTTCTCTAGAGTATAGAGAGACTATATAATTGCCGCACTGTTTCAAAGAATATAAGGTTGAGAGTTGAAAAAGTGAAAGTGACAAAAAGCGATTGAGCGATTGTATGCAGTTGTTGATGTACGCTGAATAAAGTTGGAAAACTTCATACGACGACTCCTGCCTTGTTGCTGAGTGAACAGGTTGCGTGGATAAACGAATCTGAGTTACACTTATCAGGATTCAAGCATCGGGGCTGAATCAACTACTGATAAAAAAACAACAGTGTAACACAGAGAGATCGCTTTTTGAAGACAAAAAGGAAATCCTACATTTTTGTCTTTTGAAATATAGATTGTCTGCATCCAGTACCATAATAAAGTCAGAGAGAAAGCTTAAGTACCCAGAGAAACCCTTTGGGGACAAGTAGCTGAAAAACCTAAGACCTAAATTAAACATCTCGACACCTGCGTCGATCGACCCACACCTTTCCATTCAAAACAAGGAGACTTGGGGCATTGGGGACTTGGGCATTGAAGATTTGGGCATTGCAGACTTGGGCATTGCAGTCTTCGGGCATTGCAGACTTGGGGCATTGCAGACTTGGGACATTGGAGACGTGGGCCTTTGAAGACTTGGGGCATTTGAGACTTGTGCATTGGAGACTTGTGCTCCCCCTTGATGCTAACGAACCACCTCTGTATTTGGTTATGATTTTTTAAGCTTTAATCGGCATACTAAGTCGTTATTTTTGGGATTGAAGATTTAGAGTTTTTAGAGTTTTATTTCAAGACACATGATTTTAACAATCTATACAACGAAGATTGATTTGAATGTAATTTGGGTAACCTCATGGCGCAATGGGTTAGTTACCTGTTCTCTTAGCCGAAGGCCACGTGTTCGATTCCCATAAGGGGCGAACTTATGTGACTTAGGAACGAAACTATTGAATCACCGAGGTTTTTTTGGTGTGGATATTACAGTTTCCCCCTATCCTATCCTATCCTATCCTATCCCGTAACTCGGAGGTCGTAGGGGCACCACAGATGATCGTTTAACCAGCATACTCCATCTTTCTCTGTCCCCATCAACCCTGATGGCTTCACTCAGTGTTAAACCAGTCCATTCTCGAATGTTGTCCTCCCACCTCTTTTTCTGTCTCCTTCTTCTTCTACCTCCTTGCACTGTGTCTTGCAGGACGGTCTTTGCAAGGCCTGATGATCTGGTGACGTTGCCATACCATCGGAGTTTCCGCTTCTTCACCATTGTGAGCAGGTCATCGTGTTGTCCAATGGCTTGTGTGATGGTCTGTCGGACTTCGTCGTTGGTGATGTGCTGGGTATAGGAAATGCCCAGAAGTCTTCTGTAGAACCTCATCTCCATGCTTTGTATTATTCGTTGTAGATCTGCTGTGAGAGTCCACGTTTCTCAAGCGTATAGGAATTGAAGATGACAAGGGAGCGCAACAGTCTTACATTGGAATGTAGACTGATGGTCCTGTCTTTCCAAATGGGCTTCAACCTTGCCAGGGCAGCAGTTGTTTGTGCGATCCTGGAGAGGACTTCCTGTCGGAGCCCATTGTCTGATACAATGGCTCCTAAATATTTGAAGCAATGCACTTTGATGTCTGTGTTGATGCGATTGGTGTTGTTGGTAATCAATTTAGTCTTCTCTGCACTTATTTCCAATCCACAGGCTCTGGAGGTGGTGTCAAGCCTCTGTACCAGCTGTTCAAGTTCTTGTTCCTCTCCAGCCAATTCATCCGCAAAACGAAGGGTGGAGATTGCTCTACAGTTCCCCTCTCCCTTCAAAAATAATACTGGATGCAGTCAATCTAAAATTTCAAAATAAAAATTTAATTTCCTTTCTGTTTTCTAATAGCGATCTCCCTGCCTTTACACCACATGTTTGAGTGATAGATGTGTGTTTGTTGTGTATGTGAATGTGTGAGAGTGGGTGAGCGTGTACAGATCGCCCCGCTTTGAACCTGATTGGCGATTTAGGGGATTCATGTGTATAGCATCTATTCTTATTATTATTATTATTATTATTATTATTATTATTATTATTATTATTATTATTATTATTATTATTATTATTATTATTATTATTATAGTGTGTCGTGGTTATGATGGTTGTATTATATGATGATTTGGATTTGCTATTACATTGTAATGATTTGGGTTTCACTCGTTTCTTTCCTTCCTCATCTTGGGGCTTTATTCTCCGTAACTTGGTCTGCTGTCCTCCGCAGACTGTTGGACATGGCGTTGTCAGGGGAGATAAAACGTGATGACGCCACAGGCACCATTGGTGATGTAGCCGGAAACTCTGCGGGCAACGCTTTGGCTTGGGACTTCCTCAGGAGCAACTGGGACCGCATCATTCAGGAGTGAGTTACCTCACTTAGTACCTGGATGATGATGATTGATGATGATAATTGATGATGATGATTGATGATGATGGTGAGGATGATGATGGTGAGGATGATGATGGATGATTGGTGATGGATGATTGATGATGGATGACTGATGATGGATGTTTGATGATGATTGATGATGATGATGATGATGATGATGATGATGATGATGATGATGATGATGATGATGATTTATTTGACAATGATGATGATGATGATGATGATTTATTTGACTTAGTATCTGAATTAATATTATTGCTTACCTGAATGGTCGACTTCGCTACTCGCTTTGCAGGATCTACATATCGCTTAAAAGTGTTAGACTTTTGTTCACATCTTACAGCACATTAGGGTTCAACTTTAACATTTATTATTTGTTAGACTTTTGTTTACATCTTACAGCACATTAGGGTTCAACTTTAACATTTATTATTTGTTAGACTTTTGTTTACATCTTACAGCACATTAGGGTTCAACTTTAACATTTATTATTTGTTAGACTTTTGTTTACATCTTACAGCACATTAGGGTTCAACTTTAACATTTATTATTTCTCATCCAAATGTCGCCCATTTACTTCAATAGGCCGGTTTCCGCTAGTCGATCTTCCACGAGGTTCCGCGCCAACTCAAAGAGTCAGAGATCTCTTTCAAGCACAGGCTGTGCGTAATCGTTGAGATACTTCAGTCGTGTTTCTCTCAGGTTGATGAAAAAGTGTGTTTGGTGGTGCCGCCATGCACAGTGGGTAACAACGGTTTAAAAATTACCGTTCTTGTGTGTTGTTTTTAGCTTTGGCCAGTCCAACTCCCGCTTGCACTACATGATCGAATCCATCTTCAGCATGCAGAGTAGTCAGACCTTCTACGACGAGGTAAGACCAGAGTATAAACCGAGGTCCAATCTGTGCATGCAGGCATGTTTTGTATTCTCTCGCAGGGGCTTTTACAGATCCCGCCTCTCGGGTTTTAGACGGGTTAGTGCCAGATACCAAAACATACCCAGCAAGCGCTAACAATGTCCGATTCCTCTTCACACACTCCGACCCCACGCTCCACCCCGATCTTTCACGATGATGACGATGACGATTGCAGCTATTCTAACATGGCAACAAAATCCAAGCAAACCACAGGCGCTTGTATCTGGCATAGGCGCTCGCGAGTCCAGATACCAGCGCCTGTGAAGCAAACAATGACCAAGAGAACTCATACTTTCGACAAGTTGACAAAGTTATTTCAAGTGATCCTGATGTGTACATCAAAATTGCCATATAGAAAAACACGTCGAATGACTGTTTAAAGATGACTCGCTTCTTATATTTTCATACCATTTTTTTATCCGAGATTTGCAAAATTTCTATCTAAGCGTCCGTCTGAAGGTCGTCTGCTATGGGTGTGGCTTGTCTTCCTTAGAATATAGGCACAGGAGCGTACAAACAAACCCAGCTGAGCGTGACCGGAAACCCCAAATGCTTTGATGTGGATTTGCCATGGAAAAATAATGTGTGCCTGTGCTCTGAGGTGGAACTCAATGATGTTATCACGCCCATCACACAGCGTTCACCTCAATAATATGGATTAAAGAATTCTTGTATGAACGATCATACCATCTGGTGTAAAAGTTTGAATTGTAAATAAAATGACCTCAAACTCGATTTTTACCGTTGATTATCATGACACCTAGTTTGTTGTGACAATTAAAAATAAAAAAGAAGTAATGTATATAAACATTACTGCGCCGCAACCCTGTCGTGAACTAATGGGATGTTTGGTCGCTTGATCTTTCCTAGTTCAAAGCTTTCATCGACTCTCACCCAAACCTTGGGCGGGCGAAACTGGTGATGACGCAAGCCTTGGAAAGCATCGAGTTCAACCTCAAATGGCACAAGAGCTTCTACGACAAAATCGTGCAGTGGTTGGCCGCCCGCGGGTATACTGGTGAGTGTGTATGCATGGAGTAGGCTCATTTAAGGGCGCAAGAGTCACGTGGTTTTCAATTCTCTTAGAGTATGTTTTTAAGACACAATATTCCAAGAAGTTGTATTGGTATACTAAGGTGTGGTGCCGTGTGCGCGATGTTCTGTGTGTGTCCTTGCATTCCTAGATCCGTTCTAGGTACATGTAACATTGCATGAACATTATCTGACTTTGACTTGACCTTGACTGGGCTTGCAGCCTTCGGAGGACCAGACACGAACACAAACAAGCCTACAAGAAACGTGCGCCTTCCCTCCAACCTTCTACCTCTGCACTATGACCTCATCCTTGAACCCCACATGTACGACTCTGACCCCTCGACCTTCACCTTCAACGGTTCTGTGGCCTTGACCTTCCATTGTGTGGAAACGACGAATCAGATCATTGTGCATATTAACGACGTAAGTCAGAATATTTTGGAACAGTTTTCAGGTCTCCACATTAGAAGAAGTTGATGACGGTTAGGGTTAGGATTAGGATTAGGGTTAGGGTTAGAATGAGAGAAAGAGAAAGGTAAACTTTGGAAGGAAAGAGGGAGGGAGGGAGGGAGGAAGGAGGGAAGGAAAGAGAGGAAAGAACGTAATGCCTTAGCATACAAAGAATAATCAATTATTAAATTAAAGAATAATTTGTCTTATCATGTCGATGAAAAAGACATACAAATAAATAAATAAAATAGTAAATAAATAAAAAAATCAATTATCACAAAGAGCGTAAATGTTTCTGTCGTGTCGTCATATGCACAGAAACCATACATAGACAATGGATGAGTGCAACCGTATTCTTCTTCTTCTTCTTTATTGTTTTTACTATAATTAATATTACATTATCCTTGCAGCTGACGGTGTCCAACATTCACCTAACGAGCGGCGCAACTCCCGTGGTACAAAGTAGTGACGAAGACAAAGAGTTACAATTCCTGATCGTGACCTTGGACAGGAACTTGACCTCTGGCCAGAACTACAGGGTTTCTATAGATTTTGAAGGCCCTCTGGACAGCAAAACGCTAGACGGACTCTACCTCAGTACTTATCAAAGGAATTCCACCCCAGTGTGAGTGGTGTTCTTCTTCTTCTCTTTCTCCTTCTTTTTCCATTTCTTGTATGGTTGAGCGGTCACAGTCAGTAGCCTACATTGATTCATTTTGGTGGTGATTGAATTTGTCTTTGTATCTGTAGATTTATTTGTCTACTTCTCTGTCTGACAGTCGATATGTAAAAGCGATCTCCCTGCCTACCACACCACATATTTCAGTTTTGAAAATGCATGTTCGTTGTGTGGGTATAAGAATGTACGTTACAAGTGAGCGTGTATTTTGGCTACGGATCGCCGCTTTTTGAGGCTGACTTAAATTGCGATGAGTGTAGATTGATTGATTGTAGATTGTAGATTGATAGATTGTTGATGATGATGATGATGACGATGATGATGATGACGATGATGATGATGATGATGATGATGATGATGATGACAGTCTCCTTGTGCAGGTATTTGGCTACTACACAGTTTGAACCCACAGACGCCCGCAAAGCGTTCCCGTGTATGGACGAACCAGGGCTGAAAGCAACATTCAGCATCACTCTGATCAGGCGCTCCTTCAACAAGGCTCTGTCCAACATGCCTGTTGAGCTGTCCACGGATCTGTGAGTGGGAGGGAGGGGAAGTGAGGGGAGGAGTTGCGCTGGTGGGTATGCGAGATTGCGTGTGTGTGTGTGTGTGAGAGATCGCGCACGTGTTTGTGTGTGTGGTTGTCTGTGTGTGTGTCTGTATGTTTGTGTTCCCGTTCCTCTATCTTTTCCCTTCAACCTAATCAGACGCTGCCCCAATAAGCGCTGTTCATTATGGCTGTTGAGCGGTCCATGAGGCTATTTGTGCAAGGGGAGGGGGTACTAGAGGGCTAGGTGTTTAAGGGTGTGTGGGGTTAGGGGAGGGTTGGAGAATCCGTTGTGTCTGCGACCGTGAATCACCACCATACCTCCATTTTATTGTAGAATTGTACGCATCTGTGTGATAGAGCGGGGCTTAATGGAGTAAGGAGGGGAGGTCCTGTTGGACAGGAAGGGTGGAAAAGTGTTGAGAAGGGATCAGGAGTGACGGAGTCTTTTAACCAGAGCAGAAACTTGTGTGTGTGTGGGCGTGTGTGTGTGTGTGTGTGTTGCAGTGGAGGGGGATGGGGATGTAGAGAGCGGCATGGGGGATGTGAGATGTTGAGGGAGAGGAAGGGAAGCGGGGTTGGAAGGAGTTGTGGACAGAACAGGAAATTATGTGTATTAGCAGTAGTAGTATGGTTTTATGTAAGTGTGTGTCTGCACAAGTTGTCTAGAGCCATACATAAAGGTATATAAATTAAAACATCAATATAATAATAATTATGTTCGTCATTTGTAAGGCGCCTAAGGATCAAGGCGCTGGCCAATACAGGATCTAACTCAAACCGCCCGAGACGCCCACCCGCAGCCTTTGGGCGCATGGTCTGACGCCAGGACAACTGAGCACAATCCTGGGCAGCCAGGAATGGGGGAGAAGGACCAAGTGCATGCTGGGTGTGTTCTTGTTACCGGCACTAACCCGTCTAGGACATGAGCGTCAGGATCTTTATAGTCCGTTATGATGGAATGAATGCGACACACAGACTAGACCTCGGTTTATACTTTCATCCGAAGGAGTAGGAAAACAGGAGTAAAGTGTCTTTCCCAGGGACACAACACAATGGCCCGGCCAGGGTTCGAACCCGGGACCTTCAGATCCTCAAGCCGAAGCACTACCATTAGACCACACTGCCTCCTTAATATGCGAACATACATAACTGATTAAATTAACAAGCGAACGCGTACATACGTAAGTGATTACTTTAAAAAGGAACCCCTCCCCCCCCCCCAAAAAAAAAATTAATAAATAAAATAAAATAAAATGTCTGTCCCAGGGGTCAACATCGGGTTGCTGACAAGTTCATGACGTCACTTCCGATGAGCACGTACCTCGTGGCCATGATCGTGTGTGATTTTGAACACAAGTCCAAAATGACCAAGCACAACACCACGGTAAGTTCAAATCTACTGTCGCAGCCTTTGTCATCCTTGTCATCGATGGCGCTACAGCTAAGTTCTTGCAACGTCGGGCCCGTTTAGTTGTTGTTTGGAAGTCCGAGACCATCAGAATTGCCCAGAAATACGAACCATTGCACAATAACCTCTCTGACTGGTCCAGCCAAGACAAAGTACCGAGACTGTAAAGTAATAACTAACAGCCTACCCAGCTAAAATGGAGGAACATTGAAGCTTTAATGTTTACCCCCACTATTGGCGTTACGGCAGACGGGGATAACCATCTATGGAAGAGAGGGTAGGGCTAAAATCAAGACTGAAAAACCAGAGCAGTCATACTACTAGGATACCCATTCACAGCTATGAGGACTGAGGTGTGAGGTACGAGTGTTTCAACCTTTACTACATTTAAAACACGAACTCATCCACGTTTTCTACAAGTCAAGTCAAATGAATGTTATTCCAATTGCTTACGAAAGGGTGTTGGCTTGGTGAAGAGGCAGCACAACCACTCAGTCTTATCCAAACCTTATTCTGCATTTAAACAGGACAGACAACAGGTCGTTATAAATAACATGACCAGTTGCATACAGTACACATTAAGCACCGACAGCCTGTTAATTTGAAAGAAGTTTAAGATTTATAATATAACACAATTATAATTTATTCTTCATCCTCCTCCTCCTCCTTCTCCTCACCATCATCACCACTCTCATCCTCCTCCTCATCCATCTCTTCTCTCACCCCCGTTGGGGTGCCGGGGGTTTCAGTATAAATAGTATCCCCACTTTCTGGAAATTTAGTGCTTTAAATTCCCACTGTGACTGTCTTTCTCATTTGCTCTTTCTCAGTCCTGCTCTGTTATACTATCTTCTTTTTCGCTAGACCAGTCACCTACCTTTTTTCTTGAAAACTCTTCCGGGACAAGACTCCTTATTTGTGTATGAGGTCTGTTGGATCAGCTTGGGAATATTGGGCGCTTTCTGCCAGGTGGTCACTAGGGCTTCCTATGATGTTATTATTTAGCAATGTAGGCATTTTATATGTATATGTTTTGTTGATAATTTATAATGATGTTTGTATTCTATTTTGTTTTTGTAAACGGGGGTTAGATAAATTAGAGTACAGCCTCAGCTTCCCCTGCGTGGGATGTCTTTATTGTAAAGTGACTGGCTGGTGGAGAGCTTTCAGTTTCACCACTAGGGTTGTTTCGGCAGATCTTTTATGCGGATCAGGGGTTGTCCGGTCCTGATTTGGCTCGGAAGAGTCCGCTGGACCTAAAGCAATAATAATGTAATGTAATGTAATGTACCTCTTCTCTCCTCTGCCTTCTCCTACTTCTCCCCCTTCTTTATCCTTCATCATAACAAAACTATATTAAATGATATGACTGCGCTATTTTCTACAGTATGAGGTGTGGTCAAGGGCAGAGGCGGTAGAGCAGGTGCAGTTCGCTTTGAACTACGGTGTAGAGGTCATCGACTTTTATGAAGACTATTTTGAGGTGCCTTTCCCTCTGCCCAAACAAGGTCAGTCCTTCTTTCTTCCTTTGCTTACTTGTTGGGGGAAGCCATTTTCCTAGCCTATGGTAGGAGCTGAATGGGGAGACCGATTGGGGCCGGCTGTGATTTAATTTTTAATTACACACCATTTTAAGAGTTGTCGTGCGTGTGTATGGATCAGGTGTGAGTTCGTGTTTTGCGCGTGTGTTAAGCGTTTCACATGTGTGTTCGTGTTTTAAAGCTGTGTGTGTGTCTGTGTGTGTGTGTGGAAGGGAGGAGGAGGGGTGTAGGGGTGTGGGATCAGAGGAATTAAGTGAGTGTGTGTGTTTGCTTTAAAGTTTGTTTTTTTCAGTTTTGGATTTTAATTAGCCAAGTATAGTACTTCTGTCGAGTTAGCCAGTTGGTCAGTCCTTTTATCAGTTAATATATTTTTATTTGTTGATTATTTATTTTTTGTAATCAATCAGTTATTTCTTTAATTGATAAGTCAGTTTTGATTTGTCATTGTACCATATTGTATATTATTTTCATGTATTAATTTATTTGTGTCCTTTATTTTTCGGTTTATTTATGTAATGTTTCCAATCACGGTTGATTCTGAACTTCAGTATAGGCAAACTCCTGCCTTTCATCATTCGGTTTCTTCATTTTGCACAATGTGAATCTCCGCACTGATATAATTATACTGCCGCATGTATATATAAGCGGTAAACTGGATTCACTTTGTCTGTCATTCTATCTGTTCACATGATAAGATCTTAAGCATTGTAGAAGGGAACTCGAACCCACTGTTTCTGATGAACCTTTCCCTACGCCTAAGCACTATCCACACTTTGCAGTGCATGATTGTCTTCGCCAGTCACTTGCAAAATTGACCAAAGGGCCGGGTTCTTTAGTGTGCCACTGGGACGACATGTAGGGGATTGGAAGGAACACTATGGAAGCAGTGTTGACAGTCGACATGTGCAGGAACATGCTCTTCCTAATCCCAGGACAGTGGGTATCATGTAGCATTTGGGTCGCAGAGCAAAGATTAGGGATGAGTTGTTTGATTTTATTTGTCAGCCATGTAGGCGAAATTGGGGTTACCCTCTCAGTGAAAGCGCGACAGCTGCAAGGCCATTGACTCCCAAGGAGACCTAGGACCTGTTGCATGCTGTGTGTTCTTTTTTTCTATTAGGTCACTCACCGTTCTATGTAGTACACAAGCGCCAGGCTCTTTCAAAAGCAGGAGCGATAAAAAACACGCAAGCACAGATTAGACCTGGGTTAGGGCCATGATCGCCATTCTTACCCTGAGCAGCTATTTGAGCTGGACACGCGCTATGTAACACCAGATTGTGTACTTTTTACTTTGGAATTGTATTTCTTCTTCCAGCCATGATCGCCATTCCTGACTTCGCTGCCGGTGCCATGGAAAACTGGGGCTTGATCACGTACCGCGAAACTCGCGTCTTGTTTGAGCCTGGCGTCTCCTCCTATGGCGATATGCTGAACTCTGCCATGACCATCTCCCACGAATTGGGGCACATGGTGAGGCTGCTTGCTGCTTGTTTGGGCATTGCGGGTCGCGGCTGGTAGTTGGTCATTTTGTCATTGCAGGTCTTCTTTTACGACCATCGCTGAGACAGCTCTCGCCAGGAGGTTTCTGGATGTCGGGATGAGCGCTACTCGTTTTGCCACTGCAGGTCTCGCGTGCTCGTTGTGAATTTGCAGATTCAGTGTTATTACCTATTAAACAGGGCGAAGTGATCAAGCTGTTCCAGTTCACAGTGTAAGAATACTCGCCACTCCACTTGCCATGACACTGTCCTCAAATGAGCTGATCCACATGCTTCTGCTTTTACTTGTAGTATCATACGCCTAAGTGCAGATTTCGGCTTACAAAAAATACGCGTTTTCATCTCTCTTCAATTTCAGGGCATGCATCGTCAGCTGATCTGCTTTGCTGACTTTCTAGGTCTTTTTTTTATTTATCTCCAACACCCTTCAACATCTTCCTAGAGCGCATCATGTAAGATGCCCTTGCAGATCACGAAGGCACTGTAAGCATAGGAGGAAGAGCAATCTCCAATCTTCGTTTTGCGGATGACATTGATGGATTGGCTGAAGAAGAACAAGAACTTGAGCAGCTGGTACAGAGGCTTGACACCACCTCCAGAGCCTATGGAATGGAAATAAGTGCAGAGAAGATCAAAATGATTACCAACACCACCAATGGCATCAACACGGACATCAAAGTCCAAGGCCAATCCCTCAACACAGTGCATAGCTTCAAATGTTTAGGAGCCATTGTATCAGACAATGGGTCCCGAAAGAAAGTCCTCTTCAGGAGCGCACAAACAGCTGCGGCCCTGACAAGATCGAAGCCCATTGGGAAAGAGAGGACCATCCGTCTACATTCCAAGGTAAGGCTGCTGCGCTCCCTTGTCATCTCCATCTTCCTATACGCTTGAGAAACATGGACCCTCACAGCAGATCTACAAAAATACAAGATCTACAAAGAATACAAGATGTACAAAGAATATAAAGCATGGAGATGAGGTGCTACAGAAGACTTCTGGGCATGTCCTATACTTAGCACATCAACAACGAAGTCCGACAGACCATCATACAAGCCATTGGACAACACTATGCCATGTTCACAGTGGTGAGCAAACGGAAACTCCCAGGGTATAGTCACTTCACCAGAGCATCGGGCCTTGCAAAGACCATCCTGCAAGGCACGGTGCAAGGAGGCAGGAAAAGAGGGAGACCGAAAAAGAGGTGGGGGACAATATTCGAGAATGAACTTGGCTTGACACTGAGCGAAGCCATGAGAGTTGCTGAGGATAGAGAAAGATGGAGTACGCTTGTTAAACGATCATTTGTTGTGCCCCATTTACCGGATAGGATAGGATTGATCTTTGAAATACTTCCGCTTTTGGGTTGATCTTTTAAGTCAAGCTCATTTTAGGCCTTGCAAAAACACAAAAAAATAGGTCATCGTACAGTGACACGGCTGCTTATTTAACCCGCAGTATGCAAAACCATTGGGTTACTTGAGCAGACATGCAAGAGAGATCATGTGAGGGTCAAGGTCATCCCAAGGTCATGGTAACTGAAGATCAAGGTCGTCCCAAGCAATGTCACCGTGTTTTTTTTTTGCATAATACAACTTTTGCTGTAGTTTATTTGATAGTACATGAGTTCGAGTGTATTTGGAACCGGATGTCAAGGTCATCTCAAGATCAAGAACATAGAAAGATCAAAGTCGGTATTACTTTGCATTTTAATTCCACCAGATCATTTTGTTTTTCTGTGCACTAATTTTTATGTTAAATATTGCTAGTTCCATAAGGAGCATGTGAGTCATATGGGATTTGACCTTCTAGTTTTCTTTGATTTTTGTTTAATTTAATGGTATGTAGTCAGGTAAATTTTCATCGTTGAATGCATCGTAGATTCCAATCCAGTTACTTTGTTTCAGTTTAAGGTGAATGTGAACCCTGGATCAGAATGTTAAAAAATATATATATAAAATGTGTAATTCACGCCGAGAGACGAATCTTTTATAATGCTCGTCACCGCTATTAATAAATACTGCCGTCAGTCATTCATAGTTTGAATCCAGCACTAAGGCTTCACGCCTCTAAACGTTCATCCTGCCTTGGCCTTTGTAACTTAACTTCGAGGTCTAGCAGACGACAGAAGTTAGGATTGTTCTAAGTAGGTGTAGGCTAAATTTTCACTAGATATGCCGCCGTGGCATAAGCCAGCTCTGCTGACCTACATCCGTCAACCCCCTCGCGCCGGCGCTAAGGTTCACGGGAAATCGCGCGTTTGAGCTAACCACAGCATTAAGATACGTCAGTCTTTGTTAAAATCTCACCCGAGACCCACACGCTGAAAGATCTCTCTCAGAAGACTACGCAGGTGACGTTCATTTATCGCAGTATAGCCATAGCCTGACATTGTCAAAAAGGTAAATGATCAATCTTTTGTTTCACCGCGATTTATTGATATTATTGTTGGATTATGCTTGTGAAGTCTTGCCATGTAAAACTTTGCTTGACCACGTGGCTGACCATGCGACCGGTTTTCGAGACCAGAGGTAGCCCCACTGACCAACTGTTGTTTCTCCTATTTGTATTATTGCAGACCAGTGGCTGTACCGGAGAATGTGTTTAATATTAATTACTTCTCCATGTGTTTATTTTAGCCATGATGTATATATTTAGGAATTAAGTTGGAGTCTCTAGAGGACCATGGACTTAGAAGATTGTTAGTCTCTTATCTGTGTAAGTGGAGATGATCTCGGTGAGGGCTGTTTCTGCCATCAGTGAGACGCTCTGCAGACACTTTGTAAGCAAGGCGTTGCAGAAACTCGACTTATGTTTTGCAGACGAGCAGGCTTGGTCCGCGGCAGGAGATAGACCCCACAGAGAGTCATCCCGGACACGCGGCTTGCAATAGAGCAGAGAGCACTGAGCTCCAATAGCTCAGTAGTCAACAAATAAGACGAGGAGACAATAGCACCGCACCTCGAAGCCTGATGCTATTAATAGACAATAAATTAATTAACAAATGAATTTTGGGGTTTATATCGTAACACAGTACTTTAAAAAGAGCTAATTTTTTATGTGTTTATTATTTATTTCATCGTTCTTATATAGCACTTTTCCAGCTCAAGAGCTGCTCAAGGCGCTGGCCAATACAGGATCTAACTCTAGCCGCCCGAGGCGCCAAATTGCAGCCTTTGGGCGCATTGTAATAACGCTCCAGACAACTGAGCACAATCCTGGGCAGCCAGGAATGGGGGAAAAGGACCTAGTTGCATGTTGGATGTGTTCTTGTCACCGGCACTCACCCGTCAGGGACATGAGCGTCAGGATCTTTAAAGTCCGTTATGATGGAATGTATGCGACACAGACTAGACCTCGGTTTATACTCTGATCCGAAGGAGTAGGAATCGGGAGTAAAGTGTCATTCCCTAGGACACAACACAATGGCCCGGCCTGGGCTTCTGGTTTCTGTTGGGCAACATTCACTGTGAATTTGAAAAAGGACCTGTGACGCTGTCGTGTATGAGTTTGGCCTGTAACTGCCAATTTAGCATTCTTCTTCCCACTGTGTTGCATTGGCACTTTAAAGAACCCGGTCACACTGTGTGCAAGTAGTTAATCAGACATCCATATATAGACACACTGGCCTTTGTGCAAACCAGTTCTACCTTCTTTTCTTGGAACCCTCCCCCCACTCTCCTACCCCACCCCTCACTCCCTGGTGTGCCGGGGGTTTCTGTATAAATAGTTTCCCCACTTTGTGGAAATTTAGTGCTTTAAATTCCCACTGTCGCTGTCTTTCTCCTTTGTTCTTCCTCGTTCCTACTCTGTTCTGTCAATCTGCTGTCTTCTTGGCTGGACTATAGTCACCTACCTTTTTTCTTGAAAAACTCTCCCCAAACTCCTCATTTGTGTATGGGGTCTGTTGAGTCAGCTTCGGGATATTGGACGCTTCCTGCCAAATGGTCACTAGGGCTTTTTACGGTATAATTATTTAGCAATGTAGGCTTTTTCTAGGTATGTGTTTTGTTAATATTTTATAATGATGTTTATATTCTATTTTGTGTTTGAAAACGGGGGTTCGATAAATTAGAGTAAAGCCTCAGCGTCCCCTGCATGGGATGTCCTTATTGTAAAGTGACCTGTTGGTGGAGTGCCTTCAGTGTTACCATTACGGTTGTTTCAGCAGATCCTTTATGCGGATTAGGGTTGAGTCCTCTATCAACCAATTTGTGATCCTGATTCGGCTCTTACAGTCCGCTGGACTCTACAAACAATGACTAACTAACTACCTAACTAGGCTTATTTAACTATCCTAGAACACAGCGGGTATGATAACGGCTTAAGAGGTGTACATCCTATTTACTACACTACATAGTCTCAGCTGGCGGTGCTTTGGCCTAGCAATAGTGTTGAGATTTGCCTGTATTTTCGCCATCTCTCTCTCTCTCTCTCTCTCTCTCTCTCTCTCTCTCCCTCTCCCCCCCCCCTCTCACTCCCTCTCTCTCGCTCTCTCTTTTCCTCCGTGTTCCTAGTCATTAGGCCATTTGTGCACTCTGACGTTTGCCTCAGGACAATCAAGACACTCTGCATGCTTTATCCGGGTGTCTGTGTAGCCATGATCGCAGTGCCAGATTTCATAGCGGACGGGTGCATGGAAAACTGGGGGCTGATCGTCTGTCGGGAGAGCAGACTGCTGGTACAAGAAGGCGTCTCTTCCACAGAGGATAGGCTAACAGTTGCCATGGAAGACACGCACGAACTGGCGCATATGGTAAGGTCTATAGGCGCACTGCACGTCGTGTGCCTGCACTTCATGGGTGAGCCTGTTCTATAGCATATAGACCGAATGTTGAACAACTTCAGATTCAATGTTCGCAAATAATACTACTACTAACGAATTGCATTTATATAGCCCAAATCTCACAATGATTCAATGCGCAAATATTAGGAACCCAAAAACGCGTGACTGCAGGTTTATAAGCAACTTTGTTGTCTCCTTGTGTGAACAAGACATTTGTTATTTTTGCACAGTTTTGATCTCGACCTCAGACACACGTTAAGATGGTTAAATGAACTATCTGTGGTTCAGACACACGTTAAGATGGTTAAGTGAACAATCTGCTTTGGGTCAAAACTACTCTAACGTAGCCTTGCGAAAGATAGATATTTGCAAGAGGTCATAATAATAATAATAATAATAATAATAATAATAATAATAATAATAATAATAATAATAATAATAAATTGCATTTATACAGCACATTTTTCATTAGAATAACAACTCAATGCGCATACACACATCATTCTTACGCATCATCACAACATTCGCACTACATCATGTCAAGCATCATTCAGAAAGTATTATTACTGCTCTTACTATTTACACAGAAAACGCCTTGCGGAACAAGGCCGTTTTTAAGCAGCTCTTGAAGGAAACAAGGTCTATCAGAGTCTCCTCTCTGAAAATCCTTATCGGGAAGAGAGGGGACTATAAACTGATATAACATAACAAACAAGGTCTGTAGAATGTCTTAAACCGGCAGGCAGCGCATTCCAAACCTTGGGTGCTCGAAAACTAAAAGACCGCTCGCCAATTGTTATAAGCCGGCGTTTGGGCGTTTTTAAAAGTTTTTCATCTGATGAGCGCAAAGAACGAGTTGAAGTGTAGGTAGTGAGTACCTCAGACAGATATGGTGGAAGTGACTGGTCGAAGTGACGGAAAGCTAGGACAGCAATTTTGTATTCAATGCAGAACTTGACAGGGAGCCAATGAAGCTCCTTTAAAAGAGGTGTGACATGATCACGCTTCTGTTTATTTTCCCCTTTACCAACAACTGGCCCGCTGGTGTCAGTCTAAATCGGTCCAGTAGTCACCTATATGCGAAAGTGTCGTGTGACTATAATCTACAAACAACAACAACAACAACACGCTTCCGTTTCTTAAGCACAAGCCGAGCAGCACAGTTCTGTACACCCTGCAGTCGGCTAACTTCATCAATGGGGAGACCAGCTAGAACTGAATTACAATAATCAAGTCTAGATGTCACAAAAGCGCTGACCAAATGTGTGCATGCATCCCTCGAAAGAAACTGACTCAAGGACGCAATACGCCGAAGATCATGAAAGGCCAAACGACAGAATACTGATGTGGTCATGCATGGACAAAGAACTATCTAGCTTGACACCCAAATAGCGAACAATTTTACTAAATGGGATGGTGCTGCCGCCAATGTTTGCAGAATCGCTGCCGACCAGCTTAAGACGGGAAGATGCGCCTATATGTATAATCTCGGTCTTGTCAGGGTTAAGCATCAACCTCTTGCAATTCATCAAAGCCTGGACACTGTCAATACATGTTTCTACTTCCGACACAACAGAAGGGAAGTCATCAGCCTAACCACTCTTTGACAGTTCTGTATCATCCATGGGAAAAAAGTGTAAATGGGCTCCTCTACGCTGAATGGCACGACCCTTTTGGCGTCTGTTTTCAAATCAATTATTTTACTCTTATTACAGGTTGCAGCATACGTACTGTAATGTATAGCTATTTTAATATGGAGACCTGCGCTCTCTGAGACGTGGCCTACGTCCATCATCGTCATGGAGCCGACGGAGGGAAAAAAAGCTTGATTTTCTTAAAGTTGTATATTAGGATACTAAAAGTGATATGCATTTTTCGTATGACATTATGTTTAAACTAATAAAGGTGAACTATAAATTGTTTACAAGTAGGAGAGAAATGTTCCTGTGTATTTTACATCCCTCTCCCTTGCCCTCCACTCCAATCCCCCCCCCCCCCCCGCATACCCCCACCAAAACAAAAACTTTAATATATTTTTATTCTTACAAAGTGTATTGTATGTAATATTTGGTGCGTTAGAACTTTTATTGTTGATGCTTTGCTGTTGTTGTTTGATCCACATTTGCTACAACAATGCTATAAATAGAACAATAAATGCAGGTCGGAGTAGCCATCTATAATGCATTGCAATCATATATGACATATGATATACAACATGCTAAGTATGATATGTCAAAATATTATTGTAAGAGGAACTGACCCTGTGTCTGTACGGAGTATTTTTTTATAAGCTATAAATAGAGCATCACGTGCGGGTTGGTGTAGCCACCAATTGTACGTTGCAGTGGTTTGGAGACCTTGTGTCCCCGCAATGGTGGGACGAGCTTTGGCTGAACGAGGGGTTCGCCAAATTCATGCAGTACCTGGCCACCACCAACCTTCGCCCTGATTGGAAACAGGTTTGTGGTTGTGGATGATGATGGTAACGATGATGATGATGATGATGGTAACGATGATGATGATGACGAGGATGATGACGACGACGACTGGAACGACGATGACAACGACGACGATGATGATGATGATGAAGATGGTGGTAGCTATTATGGAAGTTATTGGGGGTAGTGATAGGTGACTCATTGCACACGTTAGAGATTACACCAATGTGTGACCACTATGATATTCATGATGTTAATTACAACGATGATGGGAATGATGATTTATTTCTGTACCATGTCGCACAAGGTTTTTTTTTAACTTTTGTTTTTTTACATTTAATTATTTTGAATTCATAGTGCTAACTAAACGTCAAACAAAAGCTATGAATAGTTTTATTAGACCTATATTTTATTTGTGATAGTATGACCCAAAGAGTAACTGGGTGATTTGTTGATTGATCGATTAATTGGAATGATTATCTGAATGCAGTGGGACCAGTTCGTGGTGGACAACGTGCACACGGCTATGAGCATGGACGGCCTGGTGTCGTCACATCCTATCTACGTCCCTGTGGCAACCCCAGAACAGATCAACGAAATCTTTGACGCCATCTCCTACAACAAGGTGAGGCAAAGGTCAAACGCAGTAAGGCCAAATAGCAAGCCTATTGAACTGTCAGGCAGAGGTCATAGGCAATAAGGCAAAATGGTAGGCCTATAAAGCAATATCAGGCAGAGGCCAAGTGCAATGAGGCCAAATAAGCAAACTAACAAGGTCAGATAGAGGTCCAATGCAACAGGATTACCCAATAATAGTAATGCAACAAGGTCAGATTTGCGGTCAAGTGCAACAAGATCAAATAGAGGTCAAACGCAGCAAGGTCAAATAGAGATCAAACACAAGGGCAGAGAGAGGTCAAAGGCAACAAGGTTTGATAGAGGTTAAAGGCAATAAGGTCAGGCAGAGGTCAAGTGGCGACCTTGTAGTCCACTCTTGGGGTATGTTTAGACCTATGTGTGTCTCTGTGATAGGTTCTGACAATGTGCTCATTCGATAAATACAGCCAGTTCTAGAAGGCAAAATACCTCAGCGTAATCTTGCACATAATACTCTTCACTCTCCTTGTCAAAACGTTCGGAAGAAGCGTTACAGGTCATAGTTTGGTAAGCTCTTGTATAAGAGGTACTTATTCATCCACTACTGTGTTGTAATGAGATAATAAGATCTTCATATTCGTTCTTCTTGTGTTTAAGTAATGAGATAAGGTCTTCGTATTCGTTCTTCTTGTGTTTAAGTAATGAGATAATAAGGTCTTCGTATTCGTTCTTCTTGTGTTTAAGTAATGAGATAATAAGGTATTCGTATTCATTATTCTTAAGTTTAAGTAATGAGATAATAAGGTATTTATATTCGTTTAATAAGTTATTCGTTTTCGTTCTTCTTGTGTTTAAGTAATGAGATAAGGTATTAGCATTCGTTCTTCTTGTGTTTTTTTTTTAAATAATCTCCCCCTATCATTTTTCTATTGCATTGTGTCATATTATGATAGGCAAGTGTGAAAGATTGTGTACAACACTTAAAGGAAGATTGATAGTCAGCCCTTATTGTATCGTATCATATTGTATTGTATCTGTTTCCCTCCATTTCATATTGTAGGGTGCCTCTATCATATTGTATTGTATCTGTTTCTCTTCATTACATATTGTTGGGTGCTTCTATCATATTGTATTGTATCTGTTTCTTTCCATTTCATATTGTAGGGTGCTTCTATCATATTGACCCCTTGGGGTCATGAGCAATCTTGTCACTGTAGATTGTTCTAACCTATAAAGGGAAAAGTGAAAGCCCCAGTTGAAAACCTGTCTTGCCTTTGTAGACTTGACAGATTCACTGCGGCAACAGTACCCCCGTTGGAGTGCCGGGGGTTTCAGTATAAATAGTATCCCCACTTTATGGAAATTTAGTGCTTTAAATTCTTACTGTCGCTATCTTCCTCATTTACTCTTTCCCATTCCTGCTCTGTCCTATCACTCTGCTATACTATCTTCTTCTTCGCTAGATCAATGACCTACCTTTTTTCTTGAAAACTCTTCCTGGACAAGACTCCTTGTTTGTGTATGAGGTCTGTTGGATCAGCTTGGGAGTGTTGGACGCTTTCTGCTGGGTGGTCACTAGGGCTTCCTATGATGTTAGTATTTAGCACTATAGGCATTTTATATGTATGTGTTTTGTTGATAATTTATAATGATGGTTGTATTCTATTTTGTTTTTGTAAGCGGGGGTTCGCGTAGTTGAGGTAAACCCTCAGCCGTCCCCCGCGTGGGATGTCTTTATTGTAAAGTGACTGGCCGGTGGAGGGCATTCAATTTTCCCATTAGGGTTGTTTCAGCAATCTTTTATGCGGATCGGGG
Organism: Oncomelania hupensis; assembly: GCA_036898135.1. NCBI lineage: Eukaryota > Metazoa > Mollusca > Gastropoda > Littorinimorpha > Pomatiopsidae > Oncomelania > Oncomelania hupensis. Next base: position 10,452,188 of record CM072523.1, on the reverse strand, counting down.
GTTGTCCGGTCCTGATTTGGCTCGGAGGAGTCCGCTGGACCTAAAGCAACAATCAATCAATCAATCAATTCTATCATATTGTATTGTATCTGTTTCTTTCCATTTCATATTGTAGGGTGCCTCTATCATATTATTGTATTGTATCTGTTTCTTTCCATTTCATATTGTAGGGTGCTTCTATCATATTGTATTGTATCTGTTTCTCTCCATTACATATTGTAGGGTGCTTCTATCATATTGTATTGTATCTGTTTCTTTCCATTACATATTGTAGGGTGCTTCTATCATATTGTATTGTATCTGTTTCTTTCCATTTCATATTGTAGGGTGCCTCTATCATACGAATGATACGTGAAGCACTGGGCGAGGAGACTTTCAAGAAAGGCATCACGGTATGTGTCTGTTTGACTGTCTGTTTGTCTGTCTGTTTGTCTTAGACTGTTCATTAATGAACCTTTTTCTACATGTCTAAGATTTTGTTCCACCTCCTTCCCCCCCCCCCTTCTCTCTCACACTCTCTCTCTCTCTCACTCTCTCTCTCTCTCTCTCTCTCTCTCTCTCTCTCTCTCTCTCTCTCTCTCTCTTGATGAAGATCGAAGTGGGAGAAGGAATATAATGATAACTATGGCGACGGTGAGACGATGATGATGACGACGACGACTATGACCATTAGAATGATGATAACTGAGATGAATGAGGAACTTTCTTTTTTTCTTGACCCTGTTTTTAAATCGTCATGTGAAATTTGCTACAACAAACATGATGTGTTTGTGTGTGTGTGTTTTCAGAACTACCTGAATACTTGGAAGTACAAGAACGCTGTACACTCTGACCTGTGGGACGCCCTCAATAAGGTATGTATGTACTCAATAGGGTATGTATGTACTCAATAGGGTATGTATGTACTCAATAGGTATGTATGTACTCATTAGGGTATGCCTGTACTCATTAGGGTATTTATGAACTCAATGGGGTATGTACTTTATAGCACATGAGTGTACTAGGTAGATACTTGACAGGGTATTGTGTACTCAATGTGTACTTTGGCGGAAGGGATAGCTCAGTCGTCAGAGCGCTCGACTTGTGTACGCGCGTCTCGGGCGAAGTGGGTTTGAATCCTGACTTCAGCAAACTATTTTGTGATTGCTGGATAGTAGTGGCCAGCGCTTTGAGAAGCTCTCTGAGCTTGTAAGTGCGCTATATAAGAGTAATCTCTTTCTTTCAATAGGGTACAAATGTATTGTAAGTGCAAAATAAGCTTTCTCCAAATAAACATAATATAAATGTAATCAATGTAATGGGCTGTGCTGCTCGACTTCAGCTGCCGTGCTGTTGCTGAGGAAGCAATTCAAATTCACCCACATGGGCGAAGATTACTTTCAGTCCACCTCTTCACAACAAGAGGTAAATGTATTGTTCAGTGGAGTTCAACTGATTGGGACAATGTGTGTTTGCCATGTCGGACTACCATGTGGGACATGGGCAACAAATGAGTCAACGTACTGATTAGGACTGCTCAACCCCAAAAGAAAAATAAGCTTACTGTCACATATTTTGTACATGCGCGTATGCTGTAGAGTTACAATGATAGGCCAACGCTTTCACGGACGTTCAGCGATTGGTTGGTGATTATGACGTCTACAGATCAAGGTAAAAACCCATGAAACACTCGCTGGAGCCCAGTGCAATATACGGATGTAGGACTATGAAATGAAATTATTGTACTAAAACAAGAATTTACTTCATTTAAAAATCTACTAAAACGTAAGCAACTGCACACTGTCTCTTGGTATATAACGCATCTCTCAGCTGCAGGCGCTGACCAAAAACGGTTTATATCCCATGCACGCCCAAGGTATAACTCGCGACTTGATGCGCACTGTCAAATGTCCGGTCAACTAACACCAACCCAGCTGTCGTTTGCATTTGCAGCAAGCGGTGATTGACGGCAGGATGTTCACAGTCGGCGACGTCATGGATACGTGGACCCTCCAGATGAACTATCCGGTCGTCAAGGTCACCCGGCAAGATCAACAATTGACCTTGACCCAAGAGAGGTTTCTCAAGGATCCAACTGCGCAGGAGCTTGGCAAATACACTTCACCTTTTGGGTAAGTTGTTGTTGTGCCAAACTCACCCATGGAAAATAATAAAAAGAATTAAAGGAACAAACTCCAAGGCTGTGATCTAAGGTCTGAAAAAACATGGGCAGATTATCACTGACAAAAAGCAGGTGGCTGATTTGTTGGCCTCCACAATCCATCACAATTCGTCGTCTGCTCATAATTCCCCAAAATTCCATTTTGGGCATACTTAGTACTATGTCGCTCATAGTTTTCTTTTTAAAGGAGTAGAACCACTGTGGTGCTTTGCATGTGACAAATCATTTTCCGTCTGCCATTGTATGGGCTGAGCTGATTGACGAAAGACAAAGATATTTTGGTTCGATACCCTTTAATGAGATTTTTCAAGTTTGCAATATAGTAAACACCTGTTTCAATTTTTACATGATGTTGGTTTGTTCTATCGCATTTATGTCATATCGTTTTGACAATATTCTTGGTTAAATTTTATTATTAGGACCGGTTTTATTTACATTTTTATCATATTTAAATGCTAGCAGTTTAGTCTGATTTTGTTTAGTTTTGTGTAGTCCTGATTCGGCTCTTGGCAGTCCGCTGGACCCTATAAACACTGAATATTTATTTTCATTGATGCTGAAAATCCATTTCTTTCAGATATAAATGGGATATTCCTTTTACCTACACTACCGGCAGACAACCCAACTTCAACACAAACTATACAAATGTGGTTTGGTTCAACAAAAATGAAACACAAAGTAAGTTTGTTCTGTGGTTAGGAATCGTGCTCAGTTGTTTGGTGTGTCATATGCTGCGGCTAATGCAGCTAGTGGACAATTCAGGGGCCTTAAGTGAGATTGTGTATCGGCCAGCGCCTTGAGCAGCTCTTGATCAGGAAAGGCGCTGTATAAGAAGGATAAAATCAACACATAATCTATGTTATCTACATGCGTATACAATAATTTTGTATACTTTGCTTTCTGGTAATCTTAAAGGCAAAGACTTTGAAAAGCGAACATTCTCATTAAGTTTTGTACTGACGTATGTCGCTTGTATCTGTTTCAGAGACCGTCATGGTGAACTCTTTGCTGTTGTCCGAGGACTGGGTACTAGGCAACATCAGAGAGGTCGGCTACTACCGCGTCAACTACGACGATGACAACTGGAACCGGCTGGCCACCCAGCTCAGGCAGAACCATACGGTGAGGCTGTGTCTCTTAAGGTTTTCTGAAGGTTAAAGAAACCTGCTGGAGGGGGGTGGGTGGGTGGCGAGGGTTTCATTGCAAATTATTTGTCAATTTATATTAAATTATTTTGGTACATAGAACGTATTTCCAAACGTTTCCCATTCCTAGTTTTCATATGACTCGTAGGTAACTGCGCTTGTAATTGTGTGCGCGCTTGCTCTGTTTGGCTTGTAAGTTTTCCACCAATCAGCTACTAGATGGGCGTGCAATAGCGTGCGCGTTTTTGCGTGCAATTGCACGCGCATTTGAGGCTTTCCGCGTTCCATAGATCTCTGATAACAGGTCAAGGTCGCCTGTTTAGTGAAAACTGGCCTGTTATTACTGCTTCATTGTGTCATTGGTTGATATGGCAGCATTATTCCCATCCGCGGTTTTATAATGGAGTCTTATATTGCACTAATATAGTGTGGTACTATTTTATACAAGCTAACTCTGTGCCATTTTTATTTTGGTGTGGCGACACCTTTTGAGCGTTTTCAATGCTAGTGTGGGCGTCGTTTTACCGGATAATCGATCAGTGTCACGCTTCTGGTTAGATCCAAGTATCCTATACAGTCCAGTGTCTGCTTGTATGGCACAGCTCGATGGCACAGAAACATGCTAGAGGCTAAGGAAATGATCAGTTACTGCACTGGAAAAATGGTAAGTCTCGATGAGTGCACATTAATCTTCACTGGACTTGGTTATCTGTATTTTAGGCCTAAGGTATCTAAACTTTCCGTGGTTATCTACTTTTTACTTGGTTATGTGAAGTTATTACCGGAATCTTAATTCTTTTATGTTTTTACTTCTGTTTTGACAATTTAAGGTGATTGACCTAGTGAACAGAGCGCAGATCATTGACGACGCTTGGGAACTTGCCAGGTAAGTTCACACACCTGCACACCCCATCTCATCACACCTCGCCAAACCCTCAGTAGGGGTGCCGGGGGTTGCTGTATAAATAGTATCCCCACTTTGTGGAAATTTAGTGCTTTAAATTCCCACTGTCGCTGTCTTTCTCTTTTGTTCTTTTTCATTCCTAATCTTCTATCAATCTACTACATGTTTCTTCTTCGCTATACCAGTCAACCTACCTTGTTTTTTTTTAAAGTCTCCCACAATTCCTTATTTGTATATAGGATCTGTTGGATCAACTTTCTGCCATATGGTCTCTAGGGCTTTTTATGCAGGGTTGCCAACCACTACGGAATTTCCGTAGTTTACTCCGGAAATGAATACGCGGCTACGGAGCTACGCAATTCGAAAATTTACTACGGAAAGTCAATTTTCGACGATAGTATTACAGTTTTAACGAGTTTTATTGAGCGCCTGTGCCTCCCGTAGCACCTCAAGGTCACGGTCATTCGGTTTACGTGCACGGTGTAATAGATCACGCTCCCAGTGCATGTTAGGAAATTCGACCAATCACAGTGAAGTGGTTTTGCAAACGGCCAATCGGTGCACAAAACCTCGACCTTTCTGTGACACTTTCGTTTCCGAGTCACGTTCTACAGCGCGAGAAGAAAAGTTTGTGTGCGGCGTATTTTGAATCCATGATGCCAAAAAGAAAGAAAACTAGCGATGAAAGCCCTGAAAAAAAAAAGAAGAGGGCAGCAAATCAAGAGTACAGGAAAGAGTATTCTTAAAAATGTCCGTGCATCACTGCGTCATCGAGATCAAAACACTTTATGTTTTTTACTTAAAAAACATCAAAAAAATTAAAACCAAATATTGTAAAAATGTAAAGTGCATTTGTGATGAACCTCTAACTCTAAAACATATATTATTTGATTGTATTCAGATTCATCCTCTTTTGCCCCTTGAAGTAAATACTATAACATCAGTTAAAAACATTAGTAATGAATTAAGTGTGGGATTGGCAAAAGCTTTAATCAATTCTCCAGTCGCTCGTTTTATTTAACTGAAATTGTTATTGTTCTGTTAGATAGATATTAATAGTCCCTGGGTATATGTATGTGTTTATATGTGTCTGTTTAAATGCGTGAATCTGTATGTATGGTCTTTATCATCTTGATGAAAAAAGACGTTAATAAAACAACCAACCAACAGCTTGTATTGTACAGCGTGCTTGGCAGATTTTAGCATTCAACATGGCGGCTTCCACGATGTGACGCGACACGTGAATGGCAACCGTCACAAAAGTCGTTGCCCTGATCCAGAAAAGTTAGTCCCTGTTCAGTCGGTAGCCACCTTCTTCAAGCCCGATATGGATCTCTCAATAATTCGTGCGGAAACACTCTTCACGACCTTCGTTGCAGACTGTGTATGCATGTCTTCGTAAAAAATAAATGCGAGGACGTATGGCTACTGAAAATGTCATTAAACTACTGAAATTCAGAATTTTTACTACTGAAAACTTTTTTGGGGGTTGGCAACTCTGTTTATGGTATTATTATTTAACAATGTAGGCATTTAATAGGTATGTGTTTCTTTAATATTTTAAAATGATGTTTATATTCTCTTTGGTTTTTGTAAACGGGGGTCCGATAAATTGGAGTACAGCCTCAGTGTACCATGGATGGGATGCCTTTATTGTAAAGTGACCGGCAGGTGGAGTGCCTTTAGTGTTACCACTAGAGTTGTTTCAGCAGATCTTTTATATGAATCAGGGGTGAGTCCTCTTTCAACCAAGTAATGGTCCTGATTTTGTGGTCCTGATTTGGCTCTTTGCAGTCTGCTGGACCGTATAAACAATGAATAACTGAGCGGCTTACTAGTAACCGAAAGGAACCTGGTTCGAATCCCGGATTGGCCAACGTGTGACCATATTATTTTCCCCTTACCATCAACTGGTTCGCTGGTGTCAGAATAATGTGGCCAGTAGCCGCCTATACACTTCGGTGTCGTGTGACTATAATCTACAGTTACAACTTCACCCATCATTGTTCCCAGCCACCGCACACACACATTGCCTGCAGCTGCCCATCGTTCACATCCCTCCCCTTATTATCCCGTAACTTTGACCAGTCTTGGAGCTACCAAACTGCCGAACAACGTAATTAATCGTGTTTGTGTTGACCGGAGATTTCTGTCCACTTTCTATAACGGCTGTTTACTCGGTAGGTCACCTCTTCCATGTCGCCGCAGAGGCACGTTAAATAACTCGGTAATTCCAATCAGCGTTGCTCAGTTGACCGGCGCGTTTTACAGTGCGCTTAACTTTTTATAGTTCTCCGTTCTTATATAGCTTTGTTCCTCAGCTCAAGAGCTGCTCAAGGCGCTGGCCGGTAGAGGATCTAACTCAAGCCACCCAAGGCGCCCATTTGAGGCCTAAGGCACATCGTCTGACGCTCAGACTGCTGAGCACAATCCAGGACCACCTGTGATAGGGGGAAGGGGGGGGAATAGACCTAGTGCTTGCTGGGTGTATTTGTATAGCTTGGCATTCACCCGTCTAGGACATGAGCGTCAGGATCCGTGCGATGGAACGCATGCGTGCACAGGTTAGACCTCAGGTTATATTCTCATCTGAAGGAATGTTGCTTTATTCGATTTAGGCTACGTTTTTAAATTTATACATTTACGTTGCCCATTCCCAGTGGTGGATACGTCAACCAGTCAATCGCGTTGAGCGTGTTGGAATACCTGGATCAGGAGATGGATATCCTGCCCTGGACATCTGCCTCGCAGCAGCTGGAATTTATGGGCAGCATGCTGTCGTCCACAGAACTGTACGGCGCCTTCAAAGTGAGTTCAGTGAAGCTCACTTCATTCAAATGCAGGCCTGTTACAGTCCCGTTTTTCTCTTGATGAAACAATCCAAAATATGCTAGATCTGTAAAGTGAGTACAGTGAAGCTCACTTCATTCAAATGCAGGCCTGTTACAGTCCCGTTTTTCTCTCTGTCTTGATGAAACAATCCAAAATATGCTAGATCTGTAAAGTAAGTACAGTGAAGCTCACTTCATTCAAATGCAGGCCTGTTACAGTCCCGTTTTTCTCTCTGTCTTGATAAAACAATCCAAAATATGCTAGATCTGTAAAGTAAGTACAGTGAAGCTCACTTCATTCAAATGCAGGCCTGTTACAGTCCCGTTTTTCTCTCTGTCTTGATGAAACAATCCAAAATATGCTAGATCTGTAAAGTAAGTACAGTGAAGCTCACTTCATTCAAATGCAGGCCTGTTACAGTCCCGTTTTTCTCTCTGTCTTGATGAAACAATCCAAAATATGCTAGATCTGTAAAGTAAGTACAGTGAAGCTCACTTCATTCAAATGCAGGCCTGTTACAGTCCCGTTTTTCTCTTGATGAAACAATCCAAAATATGCTAGATCTGTAAAGTGAGTACAGTGAAGCTCACTCCATTCAAATGCAGGCCTGTTACAGTCCCGTTTTTCTCTCTGTCTTGATAAAACAATCCAAAATATGCTAGATCTGTAAAGTAAGTACAGTGAAGCTCACTTCATTCAAATGCAGGCCTGTTATAGTCCCGTTTTTCTCTCTGTCTTGATGAAACAATCCAAAATATGCTAGATCTGTAAAGAATCGCTATTTCATGTCCGCTTGAAAATAAATGCTGCGCTATTCATTTTACATTGAATCTAGGTATTTCTGACTATGACTCTTTCTCTATGATCTGTAACTGTCTTCTGTCTTTGACTTTACATCTTGCACCTTGTATTCCTGATCTTGTAGCCTTGACCTTGTATTGTATCTTTGACCTTGCTCTCGCTTCCTCATCTGTTGTATCTTTTATCCTTGACCTGTTATCTTATATTTCAGGAGTTTATGGTCAACAAGACGAGCAAGCAGTACGCCATTCTTAAAATGAACAACACTGGGGCCTCGTTTTTGGAATCGTAAGTATTCAGCGTCTTCTTTTAGATAGTTCTGAATCGCCTGTTCTTGCGTCTGATGCTACAAATGGATTGCATTTGACTGGTTTTATCCCTTGGTCTGAGTGTATCCACATGCGTTTCCGCAAACCTTGGCATTTGGATGGGTAGTGCAGGAGAGAGGGGGGGGGGGGGGGGAGGGTGATTGCACTTGGTTAGGCGCCAGTTTCCTATGCCGAAAGTCGCGGGTTGGAATCCCGCAAGGGACGGACTGTTGTTAGCGAGGATTTTCTCCAGGTACTCAGGTTTCCTCCCTCCCTTCAATAAGGGTACTGGGTGCTGTCGATCCAAAATTTCAAAATAAAATTTGATTTCTTTTTTATCTTCTGATGGGGAGGAGTTTGCAGAGTGATATATGTATGCTATGTGTTTGTAGGCTATGTGATAGTGTGGGCATGGGCGACATGTGAGTGTGTATGGTGGTACAGATCGCCACGCTTTGAGCCTTATGGGTGATTTGGGAAAAAAGCGCGTGTATAGCATCCGTTCTTCTTCTTCTTCTTACTATTATTAATGTCATCCACAGGTTTCAGTCGTTGATAGATCGTTTATGATCTCCCACTCATAGCAATTGAAGTACTGGTACTGCCGGTAGCTATGCGTGTTTGTTGGTGAGATGTTCTGGTTGCATTGTGTACGTGTTGCAGGGCCATTCGGGCCCACATTGCCTTCTCCTCATGCAAGTACGACGCACCTGGATGCGTGAAAGATGCCCAGGATCTATTTAGGAAGTGGAGGCAGGACCCTGCTCACAACTTGTAAGAAATCTTTTAGTTTGTATTTATTATTTTTTTAAAATTTATTTGTTTACGACGCAACAGGCAGTGTATAAACATTCCCAGGACCTTTTTAACTTTCGACAGTGGTGGCAGAGCCCTCTTTACATTAATTTATTTCCTAAACAGCCTTTGTTTCGATTGATGGTTTAGTTGAGTTGGCAGTTTCATAGATAGCTTCACTATTTTATTAGTTGATCATTTTATTTATAATTGGATTGTTTTATATATTTATTGGTTGTTTTGTTGATTTTTGCCTGTATTTCTTCGTTCATTGATTGAGGATTTCATCTGTTGATTAGCTGATTTCTCTTTGTTTCATTCACCGATTGATGGATTTGATTTAATTGAAAATTTGTTGATTGATTATTTTATCGATTGATTGGTTTGTGATTGTTTTTTTTAATTGATTGATTTTCATGTATTGGATTGTGTCATTCATTGCTTCAACGATTTGTTTTCATTTATTGAATTTGTTTCATTGCTTGTATCATTTGTTGATTGATTCAATGTTTCCTTAATTGAATTATTGTTGTAATTATTATTTTATCGTATGTTTCATTTACGGGTGGTTTCATTGATTGTGTTATTGATTGATGGATTGATATTATTGATTGGTTGTGCCAGGATTGAACCAGAGTTGCGTAGCACAGTCTACTGTGCGGCGCTGAGGAACGGGGCTGTGGAGGATTGGGAATTCCTCTTTGGACGACTTGCGGTGGAGACCAACGCTAACGAGATTAACAGGATCCAGCTCCGCTTGGCCTGCAGTAAAGAGCTGTGGGTCCTCAGAAGGTAGGATTGTGTTTATAGTGCTGATGTTCTCCAGATCCAGGGAGGACCACTTCAGTTCCCTCCATTCCCTCTTTTTCTCTGTCTGTCTGTCTGTCTGTCTGTCTGTCTGTCTCTCTGTCTCTCTCTCTCTCTCTCTCTCTCTCTCTCTCTCTCTCTCTCTCTCTCTCTCTCTCTCTCTCTCTCTCTCTCTCTCCCCCTCCCCCTCCCTCGTCTTCTTCTTTTTCTTCTTCTCTTTCCTAGAAGAAAATTGTCAATTACTTTGCATTTTCCGTCCACTTGCACTGTGATTACATTACATTACATTACATGATAATTGCTTTAGGTCCAGCGGACTCTTGCGATCCAAATCAGGACCAGTATAGCCGAATCAGGACCAAAAAATCAAGACCACAACTTCGCTGAAAGAGGACTCGCCCCTGATCCGCATAAAAGATCTGCCAAAACAACCCTTGTGGTAACGCTGAATTAAGGCACTCCACCAGCCGGTCACTTTACAATAAAGACATCCCACGCAGGGGACGCTGAGGCTATACTCTAATTTATCGAACCCCCGTTGACAAAAACAAAATAGAATACAAACATCATTATAAATTATCAACAAAACAAACATATAAAATGCCTACATTGCCAAATAATAACATCATAGGAAGCCCCAGTGACCACCTGGCAGAAAGCGTCCAATATCCCCAAGCTGAACCAACAGACCTCACACACAAATGAGAAGTTTTGTCCCGGAAGAGTTTTCAAGAGAAAAGGTAGGTGACTATACAGCGAAGAAGAAGATAGTATAATAGGTTGATAGAACAGAGTAGGAATGAGAAAGAACAAAGGAGAAAGACAGCGACAGTGGGAATTTAAAGCACTAAATTTCTAGAAAGTGGGATACTATTTATACTGAAACCCCCGGCACCCCAACGGGGGAGAAGGGGGGGGAGCACTGTGATTATTCACGGGGAGAAGAAGTTGACCTTCAGCAGCAAGCCGGAAACTGCCGAAGGAAGGGAATAAAGGGGTGGAGGGGGAGGAAGGGGGGGGGGGGGCATGCGTTCTGAGTGAAAACAACCCATTTCATATAATAAGATAGGTTTACTACCGAACTGTAACACAGTGATACACACAATCCAGCCGATTTTTTTTAATCTGATAAAATAGATCTACCACTTCGTCCCACGCGTCACCAGACAATTAGGTAGGTTGATGGAGAAGATAGAAGTAGACTGACTGGTGCTTTTTTTTGTTATCTGCGGCTTTGCTTTGTGTACTTCTCATGAATGAATTTAAGCATGGAATTTAAAGGAAGTAAATACTACTAATAAAATCCCACTTTTCAATAAACCTTGCAGGCTGCTGAACGAGGCGCTGTACACTGGCAAGATCAGGTCGCAGGACTCTCTGGGCGTCATCACCCAGGTCATGCTGAACCCCAGCGGTACCGCTCTGGCTTGGAACTTCATCAGAGAATCCTGGAACGACATCTTTGATAGGTAAAAAGAATCCACATTTACTGTAATTCAACTGTAAAAATTATATTTATTTAAAGTATTTTATGTATTCTATTTGCATGTTCAAAAACAACAAATAGATGAAGGCGCGTGCAAATGATAGCCACTAGCGAATCTCTGATGCTAGTGGATCTTGGCAAAAACTCCAGGAAAACTAATTTTTTCTCAATTCTTTAAAATAAGAAAAATAAATAGGCCTACTAAGTAGCACCCTATTTCGGGGAAGTAATTTCCTTAATGGACACTTTGCATTGCTACTAGCCTAGCGGCTCACGATTCCATCGGTTCCATGTATGATTCATTTACATCACAACGTTGTGGCGTCAGAATTCGTGTATGTCATTGCAGTAGTGAATGATAAAATAGGATTTTAAAGACCTCTCTTCTCTTCTCTTCTCTTCTTTTCTCTCCTCTCCGCTCCTCTCATCTCCTCTCGCTCTTAATCTTCTCTCGTTATACCGCATCTTATTTTATGTTTTATCTCAAGGTACCGCAAGGATCCGTTCGCATTGAAGAATATGGTGGACCCGATCGGTTCCATCTTCAACAACCGTATCCAGCTGCAGGAAATGCAGGCCTTCGTGGACAGCCAGCCCGGCCTGGGGACTGCCACCCGATCTTTCCAGGGTGCCATGGAAAGGGTATGTAGCAGGAGGCTTTCTGTTGAGTATACTTTATGAACAACACATTTTTTGTTATTGCAATTTTTCATCGACAATAGAGAGTCTCAGTGTTGGTTAAATGGAGTCTAGTTGATACTGGACAGGAACCTACATCTGTTCGTCCCACCACCGTAGCTCAGTAGTAAAGCATTGGCCTGGCCAACCGATGATCCAGGTTCGCATCCCGCGGTTGGAAAGACAAAGGTGATCATTTTTATCGTCCATCTTAGCAATATCATGGCTCTGGTTGTCCAGTGTTGAGTTAGGTCCCTATGACCCTCTTCCCCGGGACGGTTATTCCCATCTGCCGTATCGCAGTGGAGGGCATTGACATTAAACTTCAATTCTCATTCATTTGTTCCCCTGTAAATGGTGTCAGTGTAGTCAAAACCAGACATCAATGTTGACTTTTATTTCGCTGCAATTTTGAACGCCAATAGTTGATGTTGAACCAGAATTCAATTTTACTTGCGCTTCCAGCTACAGGAACACCAATATAATACTATAGTAGTAAATCGTCAGTACGAAGTCAAATTGGGGTCTCCAATGACCATGCATCTTTATAGCTTTTAAGCCTGTCAATTGCTCGAACTCAGTATTTCTGTTGTAAATGTAATCAAGAGCAATATTAAACTACATTTTATTTAGCCTAGTACAAGGGTCTGCATGATGCAAATGCATGTTTATCACATAGATGATGCCGTTAAATAGACGAGAATTAATTTCATATAAGCTAAAAGCAGTACAAGCTTCATCAGGCTTTACACAACTGAAGACTTACATACTATTATCACCACTACTGATAATAATAATAATTATAATAATACCAACGGGAGTAGTAATGACACTAACGGAATAATAATAGTAGCCTAATAGATCTATTAATTCAAATATATATTGTACGGTGGTTCTCCTTTTTTTGCAGATACGCAGCAACATCAATTGGATGGAGCAGAACTTTAAACTCATCAAATCCTGGTTACAGCAGCAAGGCTTCGGCATATGAGCTGGGGCTCTAGAAATATTGTTGTTAGTGTAAATGCAATTGGTGCTTCAGTTATAACCAGAGACAGAACAAACGTATTTTCATATTCAATACTGTTCACTTCATTTCAACAAATGTTTATTACCAACAAAGGAATTAAGTACAGCCATTTGTGTCGCCTTTCAATAGATACAAGGATGCAAATTATAACCACAGTTTTTAAAACTTAACAGTTACATTTAACACACAATAACTTTTTTTTTTCTCCCGAGATTCATTCTTTATTTTTTCATGCCCACACGCATCTTATACACTCCTTTCACAGATGCATGCCATCATAAAAACAGAAAACAAACTTTGTTGTTAAGAAATTCATTCAAATACAATATCAAGAATACAGTAACTATTGCACAACAAAGTATGAAAACGATATACGTTACTAAATTATTACAAATCACAGCAAAGGGAAACAGTTCATTATAAAACACAGACCATGATTTGAATTATGTTCCCTGTTACTACTGTAACCGTTGGAGTTGTTATCGCTGTTGTTGTTATGCTTTATTATTATTATTATTGTTATTTATCTGCATATTTTGGACTTAAATTAATAAAGAACAACTTTAGAGATTGAGGAAGTGGCTGTTCAACCCCCCTCCCCCCCCCTCTCCCCCTCTCACTGTAACGAAACGGGGTATTTGAAGAATTGCGTGTATGCGTGCGTGGATAATCTGTGTTCTCCCGTCTCACAACCTTCGCTAACTCGTAACAATAAACGATGTTGTCACACCCTCTATTACCATAAACACGAATCAACAAGACTTAGCACAAGTACAGAAAATCAACAAGAATTAAAAAGAGGATCATACAATTTCTGTTTCTACTCACGTACTTTCGTAGGATAACTCCGTTGAATGAATAATAGATGGACACAGCACTTCACACACACACACAAACACCATAAATTCCAGTCACCGTCGCCAGAGAGAAAAAGAAACTACAGTTGCAAATAGTCTGACTGGAGTTATGTCCCATTGTCTATGTATGTCCTCTGCCTTACCACCTCCTCCTTCCCCTTCCTTCGTCTTCTTCTTTTATTCCGCCTTCTCCGTATCCTTAGTTTTCCTTTCTGCTTCGCTTCCTTCCGCCTTCTCTGTCCCCTTCTTCCTTCTCCCTCTTATTCTTTCTTCTTCGTTTCCTTCTTTCTTTTTCGGCTTCTCCTTCTGCTGCTGCGGCTACTGCTTCCTCATTGTCCACCCGATACACATTGGTCGAACGCTACCAGAAGCATGCGTTTTTAGTCGCCTCAACAGGCTATAAAGCATGCTCCCATGCTTCAGAGCACTGCTTTCTATACGCTTCAAGCTCTATAGTCACGGAAAAAGCGCAATTTCACTGCAGTGAACTCATGAAAATAGAAAAATGTAAGTTTCGTCTCTTCTAGGGGACGAATTAGGTCAAACTGTATTAGTTTCTAGGTCAACTGTCTTTTACGAACCGTTTGACAATGTTTTTGAACCGTTTGTTGACGCCGGATAGTGTCCTCACTTGGTTTCATGCAATTTAAGAATCCAAGAAGGCAATTGGGTTTTTGAGACGGAAAGAGCGGAATGTTATAGAGCAACATTCTGTATATATTTACAGTGAAATTGCGCTTTTCCCGTCACTTTAGCGCTTGAAGCGTGTAGGAAGCAGTGCTCTGAAGCATGAGAGCATGCTTTATCGCCTGTTGAGGCGACAAGTAAAACATGCTTCTGGCAGCCTTCGACCAATGTGTACCGGGTGCATTGTCTTATTCTTCTTCTTTATTTTTCTTCGGCTTCTGCTTCCTCTGCTGCGGTTGCTGCTGCGGTCTCGTCTTCTTACTCTTCGATCTTCTTTATTCTACTTCGGTTTCATCATTTCCTTCTTCTTCCTTGGCTTCTTCTTTAAACTTCTTATTCTTTCTTCTTTATTTTCCATCTTTATTCTCGAGGCTCCCAGCAAGCGACTTCTGCAGACAAAGGATTTTCCCTCTTTTATCCTAAAATAAGTGCTTTTTGAGTAACTATTTTACATCACTCTTCTCTCTCTCTCTCTCTCTCTCTCTCTCTCTCTCTCTCTCTCTCTCTCTCTCTCTCTCTCTCTCTCTCTCTCTCTCTCTCTCTTTCTTCAATTGCCCTATTTCTGTTAAAATATGTGCTATTTTTAAAGTGTCTTAAACCCTGTTTTGAATGAGACTCCTCAATTCTCAAATACATCTTTTTTTTTTACTTTTCCTCATCCCCTAAGCTCATTTTTGTATTACATTAAAAATATATTTACTGATATTACTTCTTTTTTACAGTCAACCAGCAAACCAGGCTTTAACTGAACAGAATATTAAATAAAAGATTAGATGTGGAGGTCTGCTGGAAGTGTTTTTTTTTTGCTTAAGAAGTAATCTTTTGTTGCCATAGACAATGTTGAAATTCCAACAAGCTTACCAGTGTCTGCGAGATCCATTTTCCCCAATTCAAGGGACTTCATTTCAAACAGAGATTTTGCAATCATTGAGTATGTTGTATTCAATTCAACTATAATACCAAGTAGAAGGCGAGATTCACAGTGGCCTGTTCATATATCATGCTCATTTAATATATATAAAATATTATTTTGACAAATTATTACTGCATTGAAAATACATCTAATGATGGCTTCTTTTTTTGATAATGGATATGATTCAACAGTTTCTTTTTATATATGTGTTTTTGAAGGTTTCTGTTTTTGCATCAAACTAAATGAGGATAAGAAAATAGAAAAAAAGGAATAGTGTGTTCTCTCACATAAATTTCATTTAAAATATAGTACAGCAATAATCCTAATAGTAAAAATAATAGTTATAGTAATAATGGTAATAATAATAATAATAATAATAATAATAATAATAATAATAATAATAATAATAATAATAATAATAATACACTGGTCACAATAAAAGTTCGAATAATTTGTATTTTTATATATATATACATTACAACTATAAGGGTTTATTCTGGTGCTCTGTGGGTTCGGGCACTGAACAGAATAGACCCAACGTTTCCCGGCATGTCGTAAGAGGCGACTAACTTACAGGGGTGATGTCAGCACGGCATCTCTGGGCGATAGTCTTCTACACAGAAGTCGACTGCCAGGTTTAACAACCACGTGTTTGGGGCCAAGGCGAGCCACACTGTATTCGTGGATTTTGTGGCCAACGGCCTGGAGAGGATTGGGCACTGCCGGGTCTTTCTTACCCAAGATGAAAAGAACCACTCCATATCGCATCGGTCGTCGCCCGGGTCACCAAGGACCGTGCCCCCGTTGGCCACCAGATCGGAGGTGATAAGTGTGCTACTGATGGACAACTTAACAGGATGCGCACGAGAGACAACATCGTCATAGGAACCTGGAATGTCAGGACCCTAACTGCGGGTGGAAAATTAGAAGAACTTGCCCACGAACTGGACCACTATCGATGGAACATCTTACATATCAGCGAACTGCGCTGGAAAGGCCTAGGTGAAACAACGACCGACAAAGGCCACAAGCTTTATTTCAGCGGTAGAGATGACAGGCACGAAACGGCGTTGGATTATTGGTCCACAAAGACATTCTAGCCACTGTCATGGGTTGCTGCCCAGTCTCCAGTAGACTCATTACCATCCGTCTGAGAGCAGCCCCTTTCAACATCACCATCATCAAGGTCTATGCCCCAACATCAGACTATGACGACAGCAAAGTAGAGGATTTCTATGAACATCTGCAGGCTGTCCTTGACCAAGTGCCGAAGAAGGACATAGTCTTGGCGACTGGAATGCCAATGTTGGCCAAGAAGCGCACCACAACTGGGGAGGCATCTGTGAACCCCACTGCAACAATGAGACAAATGTTAAGGGTCTGAGACTCTTGGAGTTTGCCAGATACAACAATCTGATACTGGCAAACACGCTTGGTCTCCACAAAAAATCCAGACGATGGACATGGCACAGACCCAACGGGGAGCATCACAACCAGATTGACTGACTACATCATGGTCAAGACACGCTTCAGATCAAGCATCAACATTGGTAGGAAATGCACTTTTCCACGAGCAGACATCGGAAGTGACCATGATCTCGTGATGATGTCCTTCCGGCTCCACTTGAAGATAGTAAACACAGCAAAAGTGCACCATACTAATGTTCGACCTGGACAACTGCAAGACCCGGAGGTAGCAAAAATATTCCAAGTCACAATTGGAGGGAAATTTGCATCACTGCTCATTTTGGGAGCTTGTGAAGTAGATGCCAACACCATGACCCCCAACTTCAACACAGCTGTGACAGATGCCGCCACTGAGATCCTTGGCAAGAACCGCCCAAATAAAAAACCGCGGATCACATCTGAACTTTTGTACCTGTGTGAAGACAGATGAAAAATTAAAAAACCACCTCAAAGGGAGCTGATGCCTACCGAAAAATCAACAATGACATCCGAAAAGGCATGCGCACAGCAAAGGAGAACTGGATAGCAGAGCAATGCCAGGAAATAGATAACAGTCTGAACAAGAACAACAGCAAGAAGGCCTACCTGACTGTGAAGCGGCTGACAAGTGTTAAACAGCCCAAGATCTCCACGATCCAAAGCAAGTCTGGAATATGCCTTACAGAACAACAAAAAGTCTTGGATAGATGGACAGAGTACTGCTCTGACCTTTACAACAACAAACCAAACGGAGACCCATCAGTTCTAGCATGTCCCCAGAACAGAGAAGAGGAAGAAACCCTCCCAATTCTCCGAGAAGAAGTTGAGGCAGCAGTGCAATCACGAAAGAAGGGGAAGTCAGCGAACCGGAGGGGAAGCGATGATTGACGCACTCACCATTATCTGTAACAAGATCTGGCAGAGATGTTAGTGACCTACCCCATGGACCAAGTCGCTTGTCATCACTCTTCCCAAAAAGGGTAATCTTCAGGAGTGTGAAAATTACCGGACCAGCCTTATCAGCCATCCCAGCAAGGTCCTCCTGAAAATAATACTCAACAGGTTGAAACCCCAAGCTTAACAAATCATAGGGAAGACCAAAATGATGACCAACAACACCAAAGGCATCAACATAGATATCGAAGTCCAAGATGGACATAACAAGGGAGCGCAGCAGCCTTACCTTGGAATGCAGACTGATGGTCCCGCCTTTCCAAATGGGCTTCAACATTGTCAGGGCAGCAGTTTTTTGTGCGATCCTGGAGAGGATTTCCTGTCAGGACCAATTGTCTGATACTATGGCTCCTAGATATTTGAAGCTATGCACTGTGTTGAGGGATTGGACTTGGACTTCGATATCCATGTTGATGCCTTTGGTGTTGTTGGTCATCAATTTGGTCTTCCCTACCTGGTCAGTTATTAGATCAATTTTAGCTTCACTAAGTTTTAGGAAAGCATCCCAACTCATTCCTGGTGAAGAAATATAATGAGAAGGATCGAGGTAATAATGTTGTAAGCTGGTTTCTCTGTATTTTTAAACACATCGGCCAACAGACGTCAGCCTTTAAATATATATCATGGTAGTCACCCTGGTTTCACATCAAAGTGCATTCCAGACATTCTGAGCCTGTTAGTACTCAGAATCACTAATGAAAGTTTTACTGAGCGAGGAATAAAAGTTTTCTTTAGGAGGCAGTTTAAGTTCATCAAACACTTCCCAAGAGCCCATGTACTCATAGGATACACACCTTTCCTAATTAGTGTAATGTCTGGAAAATATTTACTAGTAATAAGATAGCTTGGTAAGTTCTTAGCAAGTGTTTCTAAACTGGAAGCCAAGTGTTGGAAGCTGTCATAAAACTTTAATTTATTCCGAGTGAACGTTTTATATTTTTCTTCTGTCTCGGCAATACATGACACTCTGTATGCGTTCGTCACTGCTTGCACAATTAAATGAGAGTCGTAATTACCAGACTGTAAATAAAAATTGGAAAAGTAAAATATTTGATTCCATAGTCTAAATTACATTTCTGATGCGCAGCGCCTCCAAAATGCCCCTCTGATCTTTCACCCAAACGTCAGAGTTTATGAATGGTTTAGTACAGATGTGGCTGCTTCAAAGACTACTGAATCAGATTCAGTAAAGATTACAGGATTTTGTAATTGTAATAAACAAAGCTTATATAATGTATTCATTTCATCCAAAAGTTTCTGTGCTGCTTCTGGGCCCTGTAAATCACGGGTTTTGTGTGTTGTCCATAAGCTCTAACACGTATATACCCCAAACTACAGACTTAGTGCATGTGCATAAGAAAAGAATTACTAAAACCTTGAGGCCTTTGATATTTTAAAATCAATGATTCAAAGTCTGCATAAACTACATAAGGCTGTTTGAACTCTTGGTTGATGTTTTTTAATTGTATCTTAGAACTTTGGACTGGGTAAAATGAGCCGGGTTTGAATATCAGTCATAGTATTACATATTTTATTATGCCTGTCAGCCACTTCCAGACTAGTTACTCTGGTTAAACAAGGTCTGCACAACTACTTCTGGACACCATGGTTTGCAGTATGCCCTATTAGTCTAGACATTTTTCCAATTAAAGTGTAGTTGAATGCTGGGATCTTGACGGTCTGCAATGACTCTGAATGAGTAACATATCAAAATGTTTTAAATCTGAAAACGATGGGTCATTAGAAGAGATTCGTAAAGGCATAAGTTTTGATTCAGGGTGCTAAGAATATATATTAACTGTTATAGGTGGGTTTTGCAATTCAAATGTATTAATGGTTTCCAGGGTAACAGGAAAGTTGATGTACTTAAAATTTAATGTTGTTACCTGTTCCTTACACTGCGCCACTTTCTCTGGATGTGCCTTGGAAGTTATAGGAAATAATGTAGCCAATACAGAATACAGAATCTTTTATTGTCCCCACAAACACCTGCAAGGACATTCTTGGTGCAGTATCCATCTCCATATAAAATCTCAAAGCAATAAAACCGTAACAACAACACAAAACTGAAAATAAATAATGATGATGCTATCTATCTACAGTGATTAGGATCCCTAGACAATGACGCTATCACAAACACCCACACGCACACTTTCTCATACACACACACACACACTCACATATATACCTACATATACATACATATACATACATATACACACATACATACACACACATTATATATATAATGTAAACAGAATGAACTATAAAAAACGTTTTCTGCACTTTTATAAACATTGTTTTAAATATTATTAATATTTCTTAATGAGATATTTACTAATTGTCATATTTTATGCAAACCTATTCTTAATCTTCCTGTTCAATTCATCCCTCTCTCTTCCTCACACACTGTACACACATATCATTAGACGTTTATAATGCTTGTATCAGTGTATGAAAATGACTTCTACTATTTTTTGTGGTCTTGATTTTGTGGTCCTGATTGAGCTCTTTGCAGTCCGCTGGACCCTGTAAGCAATGCATAACTAAACTAACTAAACTTCTACTATTTAAACTCAGATAGTTGTGAAGGAGATTTCATCAAGACCATACAAATTCAGCCAAGATTCCACAAAATACATTATTATCTGTTTAGATGAAGAAACATCTTCAACTTCAGCCTACAGCTATTCTATCTGACCAAATTCTTGTAAGGATGGGGTGTTATTAATTTTGATTTATTAATTTCTTTTTTTTCCAATATTAATATTGTACACTATTTCTTTTTCTTTTTAGCATTTAATTGTAATGTTAAATTCCACTAGGTGTATTTTAAAAAAAAAACTTTTTATTTTGACCATCACTCACTTGTTACTGCTGCTTCTGCTTCTTGTCTTCATGCCTACATTCGAAAAACCATTTTCCTTCTTTGTTGGATCTCTCTGTTGGGAAGACGTGTTTTGTTTGTTTTGTGCTTTGTCCGCCTGTGGAAGAGCTTAGCTCTAACTTTGCACTTGGTTGTTTTGGGTCCAATTATCCTTGTTTTGGTTTCTGTTCCCTGTTTTATTCCATTTAGGTTGGGGTCAATGGGATCTACACACACACACACACACACACACACACACACACACACACACACACACACACACACCCCACACACACACACACGCACCCACACACCCACACACACACACACCTACACACACACACACAAGCGCGGACTCACAATCACACAAACACGCACGCACGCTCACGAACGACTGTAGAACGTTTATTATCAGACAAGCGGATAGTTTAAAAAAGAAAAATGCGGAGTTTTTTTTTGTTTCAAGGGAGAGAATAAAAGGTAGGCGATAGTTTCAGAAAGTTATTCCAAATAGGTGGGTATTTTCCCTTACACCCTTCGAAATAAAAATTCCGATCCAATTGCGAATACTGGGGTGGTTATGAAATTCCTTTGCCAAAAAATTATTTGCGATTTTTTTCGGTGTTCTTAATAATCTTCACATTTTCTAAATAATCATTTGTTTACAATGCAAGTTGTCTGTAAATAATATATTTTCTCCGTAAATAACTTATTTTTTCCCTAAACAATACATTGTTTACGTAAATAAATCATCCTATCCTATCCTATCCTATCCTATCCTATCCTATAACTCGAAAGTCGTTGGGGCCACACACTAACTAGACCCTTCAAAGGCCAAGGAGACTCTTCAAAGGTCAGCTAGACCCTTCAAAGGCCAACTAGATTCTTCAAAGGCCAACTAGACCCTTCAAAGGCCAACTAGACTCTTCAAAGGCCAACTAGATCCTTCAAAAGCCTACTAGATCCTTCAAAGGCCAACTAGACCCTTCAAAGTTCAACTAGACTTTTCAATGGCCAACTAGACTCCTCAAAGATCAACTAGACTCTTCAAAGGCCAACTAAACTCTTCAGAGGTCCAACTTTTCAAAGGCCAACTAGACACTTCAAATACCAACTAGACCCTTTAAAGGCCAACTAGATTCTTCAATGGCCAACTAGACCCTTCAAAGGCCAAACCCTTCAAAGGCCAACTAGACCCTTTAAAGGCCAGCTAGACTCTTCAAATACCAACTAGACCCTTCAAAGACCAAATTCTTCAAAGGCCAACTAGACTCTTCAAAGGCCAAACTAGATTCTTCAAAGGCCAACTTAACAGTTCAAAGACCCACTAGACCCTTCAAAGGCCAACTAGATCATTCATTTCATTTCATTGTGTAGATTAACGTCCCCGGACAATTTAGCGTATAGAAGACTTGTTATGAAGAGATCGTAGGAGGTGTCCCAATGTAGGGTAGAAAATGAGGAATCGAAGTCGTTTGTGTAGAAGCAAAGCGGAGCGCTCGCGGCGGTAGCCAAGTTGAAATATGCAGACGCGCAATCAGGAGTAAGGTAGATCGCTCATGGATGTGTTGCGATAAGCTCAAGGGTCTGGCAGCTACGCCGCGTGAAGAGGGGAGGGCTGTCGCTGCCATACCATCGGAGTTTCCGTTTCTTCACCACTGTGAGCTTGTCATCGTGTTGTCCAATGGCTTGTGTGATGGTCTGTCGCACTTCGTTGTTGGTGATGTGCTTTGGTATAGGAAATGCCCAGAAGTCTTCTGTAGCACCTCATCTCCACGCTTTGTATTTTTCGTTGTAGATCTGCTGTGAGGGTCCATATTTCGCAAGCGTATAGGAAGATAGAGATGACAAGGGAGCGTAGCAGCCTTACCTTGGAATGTAGACTGATGTTTCCCTCTTTACAAATGGACTTCAACCTTGTCAGGGCAGCAGTTGTTTGTGCGATCCTGGAGAGGACTTCCTATCGGAACCAACTGCCTGCTACAATGGCTCCTAAATATTTGAAGCTATGCACTGTTTTGAGGGTTTGGCCTTGGACTTTGATGTCCATGTTGATGCCATTGGTGTTGTTGGTCATTGGTCTTCTCTGCACTTATTTCCATTCCATAAGCTCTGGAGGTGGTGTCAAGCCTCTGTACCAGCTGTTCACGCTCCTTTTTCCTCTTTAGCCAATCCATCAATGTCATCCGAAAAACCGAGGTTGGAGATTGCTCTACCCCCTATGCTGACTGTGCCTTCGTGATCTGCACAACTTATGTTAATCTGATGAATAAAACTTGATGCAACAACAGCGATCTGCAAGGGCATCTGACCTAATGCGCCCTAGGAAGATGTTAAAGAGATAGAGTAGGCATCCTTGACGCACACCGATTGTTGTTCTGAACCAGTTCCCGATGGCGCTGTTGGGAGAACTGCACTGGTAGCCTTGTCACACAGGCTTTTGATGACTTCAATAATGTTAGAGTTGATGTTGTACACTCTCATGGTTACCCACAGAGCTGCATGCCAGACTCGGTTAAACGCTTTCTTGAAGACTACAAACACATGATGTAGATGTTGTTTGTGTTGTAGGTATTTCTCACAGATTATTCTGAGGTTGAAAATCTGTTCAGTGGTATTTCGCCCTGCCCTGTACCCTGGTTGTTCTTTAGCTATGATTTGTTCAGCTAGGGGTTCCAACCTGTTGAGTAATATTTTCAGGAGGACTTTGCTGGGATGGCTGATGAGGCTGATGGTGCGGTAATTTTCACACTCCTGAACGTTACATTTTTTTGGCAAGAGTGATGACAAGCGACTGTGTCCATGGTGTAGGCCACTCCCCACTCTGCCAGATCTTGTTACATATAATGGTGAGGGCGTCAATCATCTATTCTCTCCCTGCTTGAAGCAATTCCGAGGGTATGTTGTCCACTCCCGCTGACTTACCGTTCTTCAGTGATTGCACTGCTGCCTCAACTTCTTGGAGAATTGGGAGGATTTCTTATTCTTCTCTGTTCTGGGGACATGCTAGAACTGATGGGTCTCCGTTTGAAGTGTCATGTGGTTGTAAAGGTCAGAGCAGTATTCTGTCCATCTATCCAAGACTTTTTGTTCTTCTGTAAGGCATATGCCAGACTTGCTTTGGATCGTGAAGACCTTGGGCTGTTTAACACTTGTCAGCCGCTTCACAGTCTGGTAGGTCTTCTTGCTGTTGTTCTTGTTCAGATTGTTCTCTATTTTATTGACATTGAAATATTCTATCCAGTTCTCCTTTGCTGTGCGCATGCCTTTTCGAATGTCATTGTTGATTTTTAGGTAAGCATCAGCTCCCTGTGAGATGTTCTTTTTCTTTTTTGTCTTCGTTTATCACACAAAGTTCAGTTGTCCAAAAGTTCAGGTGTGATCCACGGTTTCTTTTTTGGGCGGTGCTTGCCAAGGATATCAGTGGCGGCATCTGCAAAGGCCAACTAGACCCTTCAAAGGTCAGTTAGACTCTTCAAAGGCCAATTAGACTCTTCAAAGGCCAATTAGACCCTTCAAAGGCCAACTAGATTCTTCAAAGGCCAACTAGATTCTTCAAAGGCCAACTAGATCCTTCAAAGGCCAACTAGACTCTTCAAAGGCCAACTTGACTTCAAAGGTCATCTAGACTCTTCAAAGGCCAACTACACTCTTCAAAGTCCAACTGGACTTTTCAAAGGCCAGCTAGACCCTACAAAGGCCAACTAGACTCCTCAAAGGCCAACTAGGCTCTTCAAAGGCAAACTGGAGGCCAACTAGACTTTTCAAAGGCCAACTAGACCCTTCAAAGGCCAATTAGACCCTTCAAAGGCCATCTAGACAGCTAGACTCTTCAAATGCCAACTAGACCCTTCAAAGGCCAACTGAATTCTTCAAAGGCCAACTTGACTCTTCAAAGGCCCACTAGACTCTTCAAAGGCCAACTAAACTCTTCAAAGGCGAACTCTCCTTTGGCCTTTGAAGAATCTAAGACTGGACGCGCTGCCTCTTTCTACTCCAGTGTACCTTTATACCACTTCAAGATTTTAACATAAATACGAAATTATTTACCTATATAATTCATTATTAGCAGATTGCGCGATGTAATGTATTATTTAAAAATGTTTATAATTAATGATTTATTTACCTATATAATGCATTATTTAGCAGAATTTAGAAGAGGTTGCAATGCATTACTTAAGTAACCAATTCGTTGTTTAGGGACTGCAATTGTTATTACTTAGGAAATTCCAGGATCGCTTGAAAACTTGGTTTTTATCATTTGACTGCTTTGTATAATGAAATGCAAGGTCTTTCCAAATATTGTGTATCCAAAATTTATGTTAATTATTTATTTTTCAACATAAATCAACTCCACAAATCCGAAAATAAAACTTCTAACGTCTCGAACACAAACAAAAGGTCAAGGTCAGTTTTGTGCAGGGGTGTTCAGTGATTTTAGTATCTCCCTCAGAAAAAAAAATTATGCTTTCTTTTCATATTTGTTTACACCAAAACGCAGAGATGGGTGTAGAAGAAGTGGCAGTAGCAGTAGTATTAAATTGTTGAACAACTGGAATCTGCTGCATGTTTTCTTTTTTTCAGAAGATCGCCGTTAATACCTGTAGTGAGAGAGAGAGCTATATAAGGGGTGGTGGTGGAGAGGAGAAAGCCTGAGAAAAAGGCAGAGAGAGAGAGAGAGAGGGAGGGAGGAGAGAGGGGAAAGACTGAGACAAAGGCAGACAGAGAGAGAGAAGGAGGGAGGAGAGAGGACAAAACTGACACAAAGGCAGACAGAGAGAGAGAAGGAGGGAGGAGAGGGGACAAAGACAAAGGCAGACAGAGAGAAAGAAGGAGGGAGGAGAGAGGGCAAAGACTGAGACAAAGGCAGACAGAGAGAGAAGGAGGGAGGAGAGAGGACAAAGACAGACAAAGGCAGACAGAGAGAGAGAAGGAGGGAGGAGAGAGGACAAAGACAGACAAAGGCAGACAGAGAGAGAGAAGGAGGGAGGAGAGAGGACAAAGACAGACAAAGGCAGACAGAGAGAGAGAAGGAGGGAGGAGAGAGGACAAAGACAGACAAAGGCAGACAGAGAGAGAGAGAAGGAGGGAGGAGAGAGGACAAAGACAAAGGCAGACAGAGAGAGAGAAGGAGGGAGGAGAGATGGCAAAGACAGACAAAGGCAGACAGAGAGAGAAGGAGGGAGGAGAGAGGGCAAAGACAGACAAAGGCAGACAGAGAGAGAAGGAGGGAGGAGAGAGGGCAAAGACAGACAAAGGCAGACAGAGAGAGAGAAGGAGGGAGGAGAGAGGGCAAAGACAAAGGCAGACAGAGAGAGAGAAGGAGGGAGGAGAGAGGGCAAAGACAGACAAAGGCAGACAGAGAGAGAGAAGGAGGGAGGAGAGAGAGCAAAGACAAAGGCAGACAGAGAGAGAGAAGGAGGGAGGAGAGAGGGCAAAGACTGAGACAAAGGCAGACAGAGAGAGAGAGGGAGGGAGGAGAGAGGGCAAAGACAAAGGCAGAGAGAGAGAGAGAGAGAAGGAGGGAGGAGAGAGGGCAAAGACAGACAAAGGCAGACAGAGAGAGAAGGAGGGAGGAGAGAGGGCAAAGACAGACAAAGGCAGACAGAGAAAGAGAAGGAGGGAGGAGAGAGGGTAAAGACAAAGGCAGACAGAGAGAGAGAAGGAGGGAGGAGAGAGGGCAAAGACAGACAAAGGCAGACAGAGAGAGAGAAGGAGGGAGGAGAGAGGGCAAAGACAGACAAAGGCAGACAGAGAGAGAGAAGGAGGGAGGAGAGAGGGCAAAGACAGACAAAGGCAGACAGAGAGAGAGAAGGAGGGAGGATAGATGGAAAAGACAGACAAAGGCAGACAGAGAGAGAAGGAGGGAGGAGATAGGGCAAAGACAGACAAAGGCAGACAGAGAGAGAGAAGGAGGGAGGAGAGAGGACAAAGACAAAGGCAGACAGAGAGAGAAGGAGGGAGGAGAGAGGGAAAGGACTGAGACAAAGGCAGACAGAGAGAGAGGAGAGAGGACAAAGACAGACAAAGGCAGACAGAGAGAGAGAAGGAGGGAGGAGAGAGGGCAAAGACAGACAAAGGCAGACAGAGAGAGAGAGAAGGAGGGAGGAGAGAGGACAAAGACAAAGGCAGACAGAGAGAGAGAAGGAGGGAGGAGAGAGGGAAAAGACTGAGACAAAGGCAGACAGAGAGAGTAGGAGGGAGGAGAGAGGGCAAAGACAGACAAAGGCAGACAGAGAGAGAAGGAGGGAGGAGAGAGGACAAAGACAGACAGAGAGAGAAGGAGGGAGGAGAGAGGGCAAAGACAGACAAAGGCAGACAGAGAGACAGGAGGGAGGAGAGAGGGCAAAGACAGACAAAGGCAGACAGAGAGAGAGAAGGAGGGAGGAGAGAGGACAAAGACAAAGGCAGACAGAGAGAGAGAAGGAGGGAGGAGAGAGGGCAAAGACAGACAAAGGCAGACAGAGAGAGAGAAGGAGGGAGGATAGATGGGAAAGACAAAGGCAGACAGAGAGAGAGGAGGGAGGAGAGAGGGCAAAGACAGACAAAGGCAGACAGAGAGAGAGAAGGAGGGAGGATAGATGGGAAAGACAGACAAAGGCAGACAGAGAGGAGGGAGGAGAGAGGGCAAAGACAGACAAAGGCAGAGAGAGAGAGAAGGAGGGAGGAGAGAGGACAAAGACAAAGGCAGACAGAGAGAGAGAAGGAGGGAGGAGAGAGGGAAAGGACTGAGACAAAGGCAGACAGAGAGAGAGAAGAGAGGACAAAGACAGACAAAGGCAGACAGAGAGAGAGAGAAGGAGGGAGGAGAGAGGACAAAGACAAAGGCAGACAGAGAGAGAGAGAAGGAGGGAGGAGAGAGGGAAAAGACTGAGACAAAGGCAGACAGAGAGAGAGGAGAGAGGACAAAGACAAACAAAGGCAGACAGAGAGAGAAGGAGGGAGGAGAGAGAGGAAAGACTGAGACAAAGGCAGACAGAGAGAGAGAAGGAGGGAGGAGAGGGGGGGAGATGCGAGGATAGCAGCCAGACATACAATGTTATCGGAAGAAGAAGTGAGAGTGGCGGAAGCACAGGGGAATGCGAATAAAGCAGGTAGTAATAAAATTGTATGTTTAAAAAAGAGAAAGAAGATATTTAAATAGTGAGGAGGGAGGAACAAAGAGTGAGTGAGTGTTACACTTCGTTTGATGATGGTGTTTTCAATCAGTAGTAGATTCAGCCCCAATGCGTGAATGCTCCTGATGAGTGTAAGCACGGATTCGATTATCCACGTAATATTATAATAATATAATAATATAACGTAATATTGACAAGATCGTCATCACTGACTTACGTCATAACATCTTCTAAACATTCCAGGAACGTTCTCAAACTTCGACATTTATCAGGAAGTTTCTATCGACAGTAAACACGCGAATCTAGAGAATTATCTAATAATATCGATTAACAAAAATTACGTAACAGTGAGAAAGAAAGAAAGAAAGAAAGAAAGAAAGAAAGAAAGAAAGAAAGAAAGTAAGAAAGAAAGAAAGAAAGAAAGAAAGAAAGAAAGAGACATAAAGGAGAAAAAACAGTTTGGGTAGTTCTTTTTATGTTATAAAGTTTTTTTGACAGCAACCAAATTTCAAAAGTCACCATAAGAACTTTTTTCTCTTTATTATTATCAAATGCCGTTATATTTAAACGCAATCAAATTCAATCCACTTCTATAAACAATATTTACATTAGCAAGAAAGCGTTCTTAGAAAAACTGAAATAAACATTGTTTTGCCTGTGTTTCAAGTGGAATGTTGGAAACATTATCAACCCAATAATAACATTCTTTATTTACAATTTATCACAGTGTTAGTTTAGTACAATTCCACACCACCCCTACCCCAACCCCTCTCTCAGTCCTCTCTTAACATCTATACCCCTCCCCCCATCCCACCCCTCTCCTTCTCCCTTCCCTTTTCCCTCCCCAACCAGGAAAAAAACATTTTCCAGAGAAAGGGAAAGGTACAAAACTTATTGTTTGAACTCTTCTGACGTCATTATTGTTTTGTACTCTTCTGAGCTATATTGGTTACCTTTATGACGTCATCATTAATTGTGTACCCTTACGCCCGTCAATGCATTCATTATCGTTTTCTGATGAAGATATTTCACAGATACGTAGGCCAACGTCCCTAAAAATTTTCTCTGTCTCTCTCTGTCTCTGTCTGTGTCTCTCCAAAGACCATCGTCATTTTCAATGGACCCAAGCTAGGCTAACAGAATTCAGAACAATCGATCTATCTACAAAGGCCGACGTGTTGCATTTTTATATTATGCCCTCAGTCAAGGCTACAACAAAATAACCCTTTGAATCATCAAGGTTTTCCACCGCAAAAGGGGTCAAGACCTAAGAAGAAGCTCAGTCATCAAAATTAATATTGCATGTCAAATATTACACCATAGTAACAACAGACAAGACTATTCAAGTATTCAATGCTGGGTTACCAAACTGTGATTACATTCCTTATACTAATGTGTGCTGTGTCTGGGGATCCAAAACACAAGATGATTAAAATAAAATAAATAAAATGAATAAATAAATAAATAAATAAATACATTAATCAATCAATTAAAACAAATAAATAAAGTAATAAATAGCTATAAATAAATAAATATATCATAACATTAAAATATATAATAATAATTTCATTCCTTTAAGAAGCATGCTTGTCCCTCACATGGAAGCTCCAAGCGCGTTATATAAAACATATTTGCAAAGTTTAAAATTAAGACAAAAAAACGTTTAAAAAAAACAACCAAAAGACCCCAACGACCTGCATACATACAAAATGCCATACTTTAATACGAAAGATGCAATTACTAAAATGACAATCGGTAATACGCACACAAATAAAAATAAATAAATACATAAATAAAATATGAATAAATAAATAAAGTTCAGTGAACAGTTAAAGTTTTATTTTTGTCTGAGACAAGAGTATACAATCAAAGCTGTACAGCATTACATATTACAAGCAACAATATTGCATTCCCAAGTCTGTTTTTAGCCAAATGCAAACGCATGATATTCTATATACAGAGGATGTCCATTATTTTCTACTAAAAATGTCCTTCCATTTCTAGGGTTATTATAACTACCTGTACTAGATATACAAATGAACATGACGCTCTAGACGAAACAGAATTTATAATTACAGATCCAAACTCCTCTGAGTACGAAAATTGTGGGAATTTCTTCACACAAAATTGTTCAATACTAGCAGGAAGAATGGCAGTCGATTTTTTTTTTGGTGTGGGTAGGTGGAGTGGTGGAGGGCAGAGCTATGTGGGTGAGTGGGCGTTTGAGGGGATAGGGGATATGATAGGCAAGGGCGTGCATCATAATTGCAATGCGTAGGTCTAACGTATGAAATAAGTCTAGAAACAACGTTTGTCAACAACTACCTGATGTCAGGAATACACACATAGTCTAGTTGAACATAAACACTACAACGGCGTACAATAATATGGTATATAAAATGGTTTAGGTATTAGTTAGCACAAAGGATTTCTTAAGTTGGGTACCCGTATCGGGTAATTGATAGCGATGCGAGTGATATTAAACATGGTTATGTATTACACAGCCGCTTGTCAATCCAGGCGCATAAACTGTCGTCATGCCCCTAAAATGCTCATTGCATTCATCCCTCTTCTCATCATTACACTTTCTTCTACTTCTCATCACCATCCTCCCCTCTCTCCCCCTTCCCCCATTTACCTTCCCCTCCCCGTCCTCCTCCGCCTCCTCACTCCCGCCCCCCTTCCCCTCCCCTCCCTCCTCGTTATCCGTGGGCGATTTTAAAGAGTCCAAACGAGCTGGACAGGACGTCTGTGGCGAAGTTGATGTGCCGACAGTTCAAATGCTGCGTTGGGATTCGAACCCGGACCTCAGTCTGTCTGTGCAGGCGGTGCAGTCCCACTTGCAATACGCTGTCTTTGGGAAACAACTCCTCCGTCGATAGGTTGTACTGCAGTCCTCTGTTGAGAGAGACGGTAACTCACACAATAACTTTGGGTAGAAAAAAAAACTGCTCTATTTTAATCATAATTATTATTCAAATTATTATTACTGTTGACCGAGGCTGGGAGAGGGTATGGGGGGGGGTGAGGAACGTGTAGGATCAGTTTTGTTTTGTGAATATGAGTGCCGCCTGTGCATGGCCGTGGGTGCGTGCGAGTGCGCGTTTCCGTGTGCCTGCCTTTGTGCGCGTGTAACATTATGTCTCTGTGGTAGCTTGTCTGTAGGTCATGCAATAATAATAATAATAATAATAATAATAATAATAATAATAATAATAATAATAAGAATAAGAATAAGAATAAGAATAAGAATAATAAATATTTGTACAGCGCCTTTCCTCACTAGAGCTCATAGCGCTTTACAGAAGAAAAAATTTAAATGAATAAATAAATAAATAACTATAATAAATTCATAAATAAACGACGCTACAGCAAAACGTGAAAATGTCAAATCAACACACACACACACACACACGCACACGCGCGCGCGTATACACACACAACGACTATGACTGTGTTTTAGGTTTTTGACGAAGAAAAGTCCAGTATCCAGAATTAAGGATAGACACTGTTGAAAACTCCGATGGTATGGCCACGTCACTAGAGCATCGGGCCTTGCAACGACCATCCTGCAAGGCTCGTTGCAAGGAGGCACAAGAACAAGGAGACAAAAAAAAAAGAGGTGGGAGGACAACATTCGAGAATGGACTGGCTTGACACTGAGAGAAGCCATGAGAGTTGCTAAGGACAGAGAAAGATGGAGTACGCTGGTTAAGCGATCATCTGTGGTACACAAACGACTTACGGGATAGGACAGGATAGGATAGTACTATTGAAAATGTGTGTTTTCAGTCCAAAGCGAAAGGAAAGCGATGATTCGACAGAGCGCAGAGTTAAAGGGAGATAATTCCAAACTATGGGGCCGCAAAGCAGAATGAGCGTTTGCCAAAAGTTTTTGTTTGCATACATACGTGCCTGTTTTCTACCGTCTTTCTAACTGCCTGTTTTGTCGATCGGTGTCTCTGTCTGTTTGATGCGCTAGCTGTTGGCCCTGTGCTGGACATCAGCATGTGCACTTTATTCTTTCTCTCTATTTGTCCGCCTATCTCTCTGTATATCTGCCTGCCTGTCAATCTGTCTGCTCATACATGAATATATTACTCACAGTTGGTCTTGTGTTCGGAAGCTGGACATCAGAATATGCACTCTGCTTTCATCCAAGCGTTCATGTTGGTTGTCGTCAGAATACTGAATGGCTACTGTTTCGTGCGTGCAGCCAATAGCAGTGTGCCTGAAACACCAACCACACGCCCGTGCAAACAACATTAAAATAAAAGAGGCGGGTCTTGTCTACCGGACGTACAGCTCATAGCGCTGCGGAAGGTGCTGGTCGAATGGGGCACACCACCCCAGAACTTCCCAACATTCAATCATAGCCGCTGCTGTAACGTCGTGACCTGCTGACACATCCAGATCTAGCGGACTTCAAGTTACTGCCTTGAGCGTCTCAAACTAGATTATCTTTTCCCCACATGCGCCCACAGCGGGTCTTGAGCTCCTACGTGCGTTACGTAATAATATTTATTGGTGGCTTTGTACAGGCGAGTTTCTGTCTTTCACCTTTCCTTACATATGACCGCTTTCTCTATACGTCAACAGCGTCATTCCAGAGAGGCGACGGCCGTCCTTCTTTTCTTTTCCTCCCCCCTTCCCCCTCCCATCCCTTTTCTACCTCAATCCACCCCAGTCTTCTTCCATGAACAGAACCCGAGTCCACGGGCACACGAACTCTATTTCAATCCTCGGTTCTACCTTAGTTAAAGCGGACCCAGAGGGTCTAATTAGCGCCACCGTTGTCGACATATCCGCATCATTAATTGGAAATGCCAAAGAACTCACTCTCGCCTCGCGCCGTAGATATCCACTTGGGAGTAGACGAAGTACACTCCTGGCTCGTTGATCTGGATGGCCTTGACGTGGTCGGTGTGACTGTCATGCTTTAAGGTCACGCCCCTTCGGTGGAAATTGTCCTGATCCTGTTGCCATAGCAAGTACGTGGCTGCAATGGCAGAAATGCGACTTTTCAATTCTGACTCGTTCACCAACGAATTAAGCAACTACTTAACTCATTTATTAATAAATTAATACTCTAAACCGTTTAAAAAGCTCAAAACAAGAAAAAGTTCATTTATTGAATGCAAGTCTTATTACTGCTCGATAGATACTGGTGATTGTGATGGGGGTGACGATGATGATGATGATGATGATGATGATGATGATGATGATGATGATGATGATGATGATGATGATGATGATGATGATGATGATGATGATGATGATGATGACTTACGGCTTCCCAAAGGGGCTGGGATGGTGAAGGTGGAGCTGTTGCGATAAAGACCTCTAAGATGTACCCGGGGTATGTTTGTCATATACTCGCTCACCTGCAATCATCATCATCATCATCATCATCATCATCATCATCATCATCATCATCATCATCATCATCTTCTTCTTCTTCTACTTCTTCTTTTTCTTCTTCTTCTTCTTCTCCTCCGTCATCGTCATCATCATCATCATCATTAAACAACCAGACATTAAAAAGTGTGAAAGTATCAGGAAAGAAACGGAAACTTCGGTGGTATGGCCACGTCACCAGATCATCAGGCCTTGCAAAGACTATTCTGCAAGGCACAGTGCAAGGAGGTAGAAGAAAAGGGAGACCGAAAAAGAGGTGGGAGGACAACATTCGAGAATGGACTGGTTTGAGACTGAGCGAAGCCATCAGGGCTGCTGAGGACAGAGAAAGATGGAGTATGCTGGTTAAACGATCATCTGTGGTGCCCCTACGACCTTCGGGTTACGGGACAGGATAGGATAGGATAGGATAGGAAAGTATCAGGAACAACAATGGTAGCAGAGCTGTAGCGTTCATTTCACCCACCATTAGCACACTATTACCGATGTAATAAACCACATGTTTGTTTGTTTTATGTCTGTTGTTTTTTTTTTTTTAAATCCCACAGGCAAAAACAATAGTCTGAAAATACTGCCTTTATAGGACTTACTACTACTACTACTACTACTACTACTACTACTACTACTACTACTGCTGCTGCTGCTGCTGCTGCTGCTACTACTACTACTCCTACTCCTCCTCCTCCTCCTCTTAATAATAATTAGCGAGCTTTCTTGCGTTGCCGCGTGGTTTAAGGCGGGACTACTTTGCTTTGTCCTCAGGATACATCAATGGCGCATGACTGGTGTGGGATCGATACTACTACCACTACTACCACTAGTAAGCTTACTAGTAACTTAATAATTAGCGAGCATTGTTGCCGCGTGGTCTAAGGCGGGACTAACTTGCCTTGTCCACAGTTTATATCAATGGCGCATGACTGGTGTTGGATCGATCCCGCCTCTGGGCGTAATGTTTCTCCAAAATAATGTTATTATGTTTGACTCGGCCAACGGAGGTTTGCTCCCCCCAGCAACATTTCAAAACACAACTAATATTAGGTCAGTTGGGTTTGGGCGCGCTACAGGCTGCCACTACGCCGAAGGTGCACCAGAATTTCCCGATAAAAAGGGACAATAAAAATGCCCACACATAAATAAGAAGAAGAAGAAGAAGAAGAAGAAGAAGAAGAAGAAGAAGAAGAAGAAGAAGAATGGAGGCTATACGCGCCTTATTCCTAAATCAGACTCAAAGCGCGGCGATCTGTAACCAGCAAACATGCTTACATGTTACAGACACCCCTACATACACGACAAACACACATTCATCACTCAACCATGCGGCGTTAAATCAAGTCGCTATTAAAAGATGGAAAGGAAATCGAATTTTATTTGTTGAAACGCTTAGACAGACTGCATCCAATACCATTATTAAAAAGATGCAGGAAACCGGAGTACCCCAGAAAACCCTGGGTGACCTTAACAGTCTCTTACCTAAGTCACATATGTGTAATAGAGTGACTGTTTATGCTAAACTTTTGTTGTGCAAATTCTTATCAAACATTTTACAAGATCAAACAAGATTAATGTATACGTAACTTTTTATATTACATTTCTTTATCACTATTTTATTAGACATATTCATAATGACTTTTTCTGTATAATTATATTAGTGATTAGTTTTCATTATCAAATACGGAAAATACGTGGCTTAAAATATTATTTGTAGTTTTGATTGGCTGAACTAAATAGAATATGGAAAATCCTATCGACTGATTTCCTTTATAATAATATAATAAGTTTTCTGTATTTTTCATAAATGTACAGCCGAGATTATTTTTTCATGAACATAATTCTGAGTTTGGAAATATTATCAAAGAGGAAGTCGTCAGTCTTTTCGTAACCTTAGTACCAGCAGCGTCTCAGATGATGTAGTTGGAGTGGTCGTTATCAGTCAGTCAGTCAGCCAATCAGGTTTGTCAGCATATAGGGTGTGATAGTGTTAAACTTACTGATTGTTACTTTTTCAAGTTTAAGCTTGTGTTTGTGATATTCTTGGACCTGTTTCACACGGAATCGGTGCGTTCAATATTTTCTTGTTTTTGATTATTGCATTGATTGTGAACTGTGCATTTATTTTCTGGTTTTATATTTATATAACTTTTGTAAATATAATTCTATAATATCTTTTGGTGAACTCGACTTGCTTCGAAATACATTTAGGTAGTGATTTGAAGAAAAATGATTTTTTTCATAGGTCATCATCATTCTAAAATAAATTAGTTAATTCTTTTTGTATAAGATTTATCATGTTTAATATGATATAAGTCATTATTAATTAGAACCTTTAAAAGTTTAACCCATTAAGTTTTTTTTTTTTTTGTTTTTTTTTTTTTTTTTGGGGGGGGGGGTGGTACATTTTGCAATATAATTTATAATTGTGAACTCTAATTTTGAGTCAACGGAAGTGACCCCGGAAGTAACCGGAAGTTTTGATTACCACATTACATGTATATGAACATCATGTATGTTTACAGTATATATTGTTTACAAGTGATTATGTTGTTTAATATTTTGATTATTATTTTTTTTAACATTTGAAGATTAAAGACCTATATTTATGAGACCCATTATTAGTTTTCAGGGTCGCTTATTTTCCTATCTGGTCTCTTATTCAATAAGAAGCAATCAATGAATTCCTTGCAGAACATTCACCACACGCCTGGTCTTCGTGGACATATGAAACCCACTTGTGGGTGTGCTAATGGCTCCTTTCTACCACCACACTCACAAACCCATTTTACATATGTTCATCACCTGCGGGATTCGAACCCGCGACTTTGTGCATAGGAAACCAGTGCCCTATCCACTGAACACCCAGGCCCCCTTTCCCTCTCCCACCCCCATCTTCAACTTAAACTGTTTAATTAATTTACATTACATTACATTACATGATTATTGCTTTAGGTCCAGCGGACTCTTCCGAGCCAAATCAGGACCGAACAACCCCCGATCCGCATAAAATATCTGCTGAAACAACCCTAGTGGTAAAACCGAAAGCTCTCCACCAGCCAGTCACTTTACAATAAGACATCCCACGCAGGGGACGGCTGAGGCTTCACCCCAACTTATAGAATCCCCGTTTACAAAAACAAAATAGAATACAAACATCATTATAAATTATCAACAAAACACATACATATAAAATGCCTACATTGCTAAATAATAACATCATAGGAAGCCCTAGTGTCCACCTGGCAGAAAGCGTCCAATATTCCCAAGCTGATCCAACAGACCTCATACACAAATAAGGAGTCTTATCCCGGAAGAGTTTTCAAGAAAAAAGGTAGGAGACTGGGCTAGCGAAGAAGACGATAGTATAGCAGATTGATAGAACAGAGCAGGAATAAGAAAGAGCAAATGAGAAAGACAGCGACAGTGGGAATTTAAAGCACTAAATTTCCAGAAAGTGGGGATACTATTTATACTGAAACCCCCGGCACCCCAACGGGGGTTTAATTAATTTAAAGTTTCCGACTTGTAACTAAGTAAGGAGTTTATATTTAGGACATAAGATTTTTAAAAATTCACTTTAAATGTTATATAATTATAGGAGGCATTGTTTTGCGCTTTTTTTTCAAATCCAATCCTATCCCGTAACTCCAGAGTCGTTGGGGCACCACAGAGGATCGTTTAACCAGCGTACTCCATCTTTCTATGTCCTCAGCCACTCTCGTGGCTTCGCTCAGTGTCAAGCCAGTCCATTCTCGTATTTTGTCCTCCTATCTCTTTTTCTGTTTCCCTCTTCTTCTGCCTTCTTGCACCGTGCTTTGCAGGATGGTCTTTGTAAGGTTTGATGCTCTGGTAATGTGACCATACCATCGGAGTTTCCGTTTCTTCACCACTGTGAACATGTCATCGTGTTGTCCAATGGCTTGTGTGATGGTCTGTCGGACTTCGTCGTTGGTGATACGATGTATATAGCAAAATGCCCAGAAGTCTTCTGTAGCACCTAATCTGCACGTTTTGTATTCTTCGTTGTAGGTCTGCAATGAGTGTCCATGTTTCGCAAGCGTATACGAAGATGGAGATGATAAGGGAGCGCAGCAGCCTGACCTTAAAGTGTAGACTGATAGTCCTGTCTTTCCAAATGCTTGTTCTTTAGCTAATATTTCTTCAGCTTGGGGTTTCAACCTGTTGAGTATTGTTTTCAGGAGGACCTTGCTTGGATTGCTGATGAGGCTGATGGTGCGGTAATTTTCACATTCCTGAAGGTTATATTTTTTTTGGAAGAGTGATGACAAGCGACTGGATCCATGGTGTAGGCCAGTCCCCACTCTGCCCGATCTTGTTACAAATAATGGTGAGGGCGTCAATCATCGCTTCTCCTCATTCTTTAAGCAGTTCCGCGGGTCTGTTGTCCACTCCCGCTGACTTCCCTTTCTTCAGCGATTGCACTACTGCCTCAACTTCTTCTCGGAGAATTGGGAGGATTTCTTCTTCTCTGTTCTCGGGACATGCTAGAACTGATGGGTCTCCGTTTGGTGTGTGGTTGTAAAGGTCTGAGCAGTACTCTGTCTATCTATCCAAGACTTCTTGTTCTTCTGTAAGGCAAATGCCAGACTTGCTTTGGCTCGCGGAGACCTTGGGCTGTTTAACTCTTGTCATCCGCTTTACAGACTGTTCTCTATTTCCTGGCATTGATCGTCTATCCAGTTTTCCTTTGCTGTGCGCATGCCTTTTCGGTTGTCATTGTTGAGTTTTTGGTAGGCATCAGCTCTCTGTGAGGTGTTCTTTTTCTTTTTCATCTATCTTCGTTTATCACACAGGTCCAAAAGTTCAGGTGTGATCCACGGCCTCTTCTTTGGCCGGCGCTTGCCAAGGATCTCAGTGGCTGCATCTGTCACAGCTGAGTTGAAGGTGGTGGTCATGGTGTTGACATCTACTTCACCAGCTCCCAAAATGAGCAATGGTGCAAATTTCACTCCCATTGTGGCCTGAAATATTTATGACACTTCCGGATCTTGCAGTTTGTCCATGTCGAACTTTAGTCTAGTGCACTTTGCTGTGTTTACTCTCTTCAAGTTGAGTCGGAAAGACATCATGACGAGATCGTGGTCACTTCCGATGTCTGCTCCTGGAAAAGTGCGTGTCTTGCCAATGTTGATGCTTGATCTGAAGAGTTTCTTTACCATGATGTAGTCGATCTGGTTGTGATGCACCCCGCCGGGACTGTGCCATGTCCATCGTCTGGATTTTTTGTGGAGACCAAGAGTGTTTGCCATTATCAGATTGTTGTATCTGGCAAACTCCAACAGTCTCAGAGCTCTGTCATTTGTCTCGTTGTTGCAGTGGGGTCCACATGTGTCTCCCCAGCTGTGGTGCGCATTTTGGCCAACCTTGGCATTCCAGTCGCCTTGCACTATGATTATGTCCTTCTTTGGCACTTGGTCAAGGTCAGTTTGTAGATTTGCATAGAAATCTTTCATTCCGTGTAAAACCGCTATTATTATGATACGTTCTTTTTATATTTTTTTGAAATTTGTAAATTTTTTGAAATGTTTACATTTTTTAAATCCAACTCTAACCCTTAACCTAACCGTAAGATTAACACGACCCTACCCCTAACGGAACACTGTTTTGACGTCAAAAGATCGTGCAACAACAACGGCATTTCAACATCCACACACATACGCACACACACACACATACATACACACACAGTAACAATCCACTAACACAACATCGCCTGTCACGTTCACAACTCTTGACATATACAGGGATGTCGTTTGGGTCGGATCTTCGGCTTTTAGCCGAAAGTTTTATAAAAAAAAAGCCGATAAACTGTCCGTCATCTCGGCTCACCAAGCCGAAGTTTTCACGGATGAATCGGCTCGGTTTTGTCCATTTTTGCGATAATCCTGTGCTGTACGCTTGCGGTTTAGGTGAGGATTCGATAATTACTAAGGTTAAACACAGAAACTCTGACAGTATTGTGGTCTGTCAAGGGACAGTCTAAACTTTTTTATTGTTTTTGTGTGTCTAAAATTTAAGAAAATAAAATTTCTTTTCAATGTTCTCATTCTACTCTTAAAATCATGTTTTATTACAAAGATATGCATCCACAGAACACCTTTAATATATGGAGGTGGAGGTTGCACGTTAACGTAGTGAATCTAGTCCAAAAAAAAAAACATGTGAGACTGCTTTGGAAGAGAGAGCCGAAACTTTCAGTAAAAAGCCGAAAGTTTCACGGCTGTTTCGGCCAAATCGGCGAAGAAAAAATTTCCTAGCAACATCCCTGCATATAGGGTTATTGTATGATGTAGTTGTAACATAACATAAGATGGAGACTTGTGACATTTTAGCAGTCAGTCGACATTAAGGGCAGCAGGTTTGTGCAATGTACTTAAGGTATGTGTTAGGAAACGGGCTATAAAAGATACTGTGATAAACTCTAAGCTTGATTACTGGCGCTACTAGTTACTGGATACAAGTTCCAGGCAGGAAGGGGATGCTGTCACTGGAAGTGAGGAAATGCGATTTTTCCTTTTCCTGGGAAGGAAAGGCTATGGTTCCTTTTCCTGGTATGGTAATGCTATTGTTCCTGTTCCGTTCTAATACGTTTGGGGGTCGTTCTGACAGAAAATCTAACTTCAATGTTAATAAGTGACTAGACGTAAAATAAACTAACGGAACTGAGGTGAACTTGTCTTCATTGATGGATTCTAGCGGTGACCGCGACATTGCTGTAGCTGGCATGGCCTAGAAGCAGGTGAAGAGGGAGAGAGAGGCAGAGAGAGAGAGAGAGTCAGAGAGAGAGAGAGACGGAGACAGACAGACAGACAGACAGACAGACAGAGACAAAGAGAGAGAGACAGAGAGAGAGAAACAGAGGTTGGGGGAAGGGTGTACAGAAGGGACCTCTTGTATTAACAAATGGTTGAG
This sequence comes from Oncomelania hupensis, assembly GCA_036898135.1. Taxonomy (NCBI): domain Eukaryota; kingdom Metazoa; phylum Mollusca; class Gastropoda; order Littorinimorpha; family Pomatiopsidae; genus Oncomelania; species Oncomelania hupensis. Next base: position 10,412,055 of record CM072523.1, on the reverse strand, counting down.
AAAAGGGTGGATGCCAGGAGTAAGAATAATTGGGTGTAATATGCTCGATTCGTGGTTTAGTGTACATTATACATTTGTTCACACACATGCACCCACACATGAACACTCAAAAAGGCATTGTAAAACACTCAAAGAGTCATTAGTAGCATGTCACTTGGAATATATAATAAGTTCATGCGTGCATACAATTACACACACACACACACCCACACACACCCACACACACACACACCCTCACAAACACACACACACACACACATCTAAATTAGCGATTTTTGATTTAACTGATGATGATAAGACTACTACTACTACTACTATTACTACTACTACTAGTACTACTACTACTAATGATGTTGATGATGGATGATTGAAGAAGAAGAAGAAGACGAAGAAGAAGAAGATGATGATGATGATGATGATGATGATGATGATGATGATGATGATGATGATGATGATGATGATGATGAAGATGATGAAGATGATGAGGATGATGAGGATGATGTAACCGAACGGAGTGCTTGACTTCGGACTCTTGGCCACGATCATGAGAACACGACCAAACCCGAACAGGTATTTTGATTTATCACTCGTAACAGAGACATGCCAATCGGTTGCCATGCAAGGTGGGAAGCGTGTTGACAGGTCATACACAAGCACAATAAAATGCGAGTAGGATTTTTCAATAAGCAAAGAGTCTAGCTCTGTTAACTGAGTAATTAGTTTAAGACTTTACCTAAGTAAAGAGTTTAGAAATGTTAACTAAGTAAAATAGTTTAGAACTACAGTAAGTGAAGAGTTTACAACTTTACAACTTTAATTAAGTAAAGAGTTTAGGAACTGTTGAACTAAGTAAAGACTGTATGCCTTTGAGTATATAGTGTTAGAATTGTTTACTAACTAAGGTAAAGAGTTTAGGACTTATCACTAGGTAAAGAGTTCATTTGTGAACACTACTCACTCGACTGTCAATAAAATCTCGCCATTGCTGCCATTCATCTGCAACAGAAAAATGGTGGCATGTGGATCATGTTGATTTAAATGTTGGATTTTGCTTTACTGAAGCAGCTAAATCATTCAGAATCAGAGCCAACCTCTGTATTGTCCCACCAAACAGCAAGGAGGACGTAATGATTTCCTGACATTCCAAAGCTGTAGTAGCTGAGAACCAAAGAGCTGCCCTTTGAAATTGTGTAATTATATTTATTTTTAAGGTCGTAAATGGAGTGTTTTAAAGCATATACTACAAATATATTTACACAAAATTAAGGTTGGCGTCTTTTCCAGGGCTCTGAGGCAATTTCTTTCAAATTCTTACTAATTGTCTTAACTTGTCTTACTGCTTAAATATATTTTTGTTGGGCGTGGAGGTAGGGATGGGGTTGGGGTTAATATTTAAATTACATTTATTACGGGATTAAACAATGGAATATAACATGTGAAAAGACTAAACTTACTGCTTCGCTTGCTCCTTGACAGAATCTGCTTCGGAACTGATGGCACCCAAGTCAACCCATCTCTGGCTTGCAACAGCTGAAACATCCCAACGTTAACGATAAGCTCAGGGAACATCCCAACGTTAAAGGCCCACTGTCGCAAGAGGACCAGTATAACACAGCACTACGACTTCTCGCCTTACATAGTCAGCCTGTAACCTTTGTACATTAAAGTCGTTGTACAGCAGACGAAGCAAGTCTACTGTGGGCTAAACATATGTATACTGACGCTGGCTCAGTTAGGTAGTGACCTCATTCAGCTTACGTATAGCCGGTAACACCGCCCACGCCGTCTTGTGGTTTAGATTTTTCTGGCTTCCGGCTGACCACAGGGCTAAATAGTCCGTCTTTGTTCGAACTGCATAGGAGAAGGAGATAAGCTCTGAAAGATCTCTCTACCTGAAGACTAAAAGCAGGGACTGGTGAAATTCCATTCAACCTAGTTAGCCACAGCCTGACATTGTCAAAAAGGTAAATGATTATCTTTTGTTTCACTGCGAATTTGTTGATATTATTGCTGTATTATGTTTGTGAAGTTTGCCATGTTTAGAATTGTGAATGTTAGTCAAACTTTGCATGACCACGTGGCGGGCACACAACCGGTTTCGACACCATGAAGTATCCCCTACGGACCAACTGTTGTTTAGCCTATGTGTATTACTGCAGACCAGTGGCTGTACCGGAGAATGTGTATAGTATTAATTACTTCTTTATGTGTGTAGTTTAGCCATGATATACATATCTATATATGTTGTTGTTGATTTTTATTGTCTTAATTCATCAAGATGATAAGACATATCTATATATGTATAGGAATTATGTTGGAGATTCCAGTGGACCACGGACTTAGCAGAATGTTCGTCGCTTATATATATATCACTGAAGGCTGTTACTGCCATCAGTGAGACGCTTTGCACACCCTTAGTGAAACCGGTGTTGCAGAAATGTGTCTCATATTTTGCAGACGAGCAGGCATCGTTGGCCCGAAGCAGAAGCAAGACCATTAAAAGTCCACACTGACATTCAGCCTGCATTGGAGCCTCAAGCACTGAGCTACGAGAGCCCACCAGTCTGTCAACCAGAAGAAGACTCCACCACAACACCGCTCATCTACAAGAGAGCTAAGTTATTTGAAAACGTGCACCAAAACTGCTATAGAAGGACATCAAATAGTCCACTATTCCAGAACTCTGACTCGTTGGGCAGAACGTACCATTAGCCCAATGATGAGACAGTAGCTGCATAGAACTATCAAGGAGCGAAGTATTCGAAGTGATATTTAGACTTTTAAGTTAGTATAGTGATTAGAAGATTTTGTATAGAGTAGAGGAAATAAATGTGTGATATTTACTGTTAACAAGTGGCTGGACTACCTATGTTTCATAGCCATGTGAGAGCTAGGGTGACAGTGAATCTTTTACCATTTTCTTTCTATCTCTGTAACCCCAGCCTAACACAGACCAAGCTAAACTTATAAATGTATTAAGATTAGTCACTGGGAGATTTACTAGTGATCCCAACAGACGAAGGACGAGTGGGTAATAGCATTCCATTGTGAATGCAGAGCCCAGCTACAATAGACCCACCGTCACATCTGAATTGGCGAGCCTGCCAGGATCCGTCTGTGGGGATCGCTAGTAAATCTCCCGGTGATTAATCTTAAAACATTAATATTATTTATTATTATTATTTAATCGTTCTTATATAGCGCTTTTCAGCTCAAGAGCTGCTCAAGGCGCTGGCTGATACAGGATCTAACTCCAACCGCCCGAGGCGCCAACTTGAAGCCTTTGGGCGCACCGTTATAACGCCCCAGGCAACTGAGCACAATCCTGGACAGCCAGGGATGGGGAGAAGGATCTAGGTGCATGCTGGGTGTGTTCTTGTCACCGGCACTCACCCGTCTGGGACATGAGCGTCAGGATCTTTAAAGTCCGTTATGATGGAATGTATGCAACACACAGATTAGACCTCGGTTTATACTCTCATCCGATGGAGTAGGAAATTGGAGTAAAGTGTCTTTCCCAAGGACACAACACAATGCCCCGGCCTGGGCTCAAACCCGGGACCTTCAGATCCTTAAGCCAAAGCTCTACCATTAGGCCATTTGTAAGTTTAGCTCGGTCTGTGTTAGGCTGGGGTTACAGAGATAGAAAGAAAATGGTAAAAGATTCACCGTCACAATAGCTCTCACACGGCTATGAAACATAGGTTGTCCAGCCACTTGTTAACAGTAAATATCACACATTTATTTCCTCTACTCTATACACAATCTTCTAATCACTATACTAACTTAAAAGTCCAATGGGTTGGTTCCAGCTTGTACTCTGTTGATAGGTGCCCAAACCTAGTCAGATAGAGATCTAGACCTTCTTCTCTTCTGTTGAATGGCCCCAGTGGGAACGACCTAGTACGGGGTTGGGGGCTACATCTAGTTGCTCTGATTGGGGAGAGGTTGTGGCCGAACTTGAGGGGCCTAGCAACAGAGTACAAGCTGGAACCAACCCATTGGACTTTTAAGTTAGTATAGTGATTAGAAGATTTTGTATAGAGTAGAGGAAATAAATGTGTGATAGTTACTGTTAACAAGTGGCTGGACTACCTATGTTTCATAGCTGTGTGAGAGCTAGGGTGACAGTGAATCTTTTACCATTTTCCTTCTATCTCTGTAACCCCAGCCTAACACAGACCGAGTTAAACTTATAAATGTATTAAGATTAGTCACCGGGAGATTTACTAGCGATCCCCACAGACGAAAGACGAGTGGGTAATAGCATTCCATTGTGCAGAGCCCAGCAACAATAGACCCACCGTCACACCAACAATCCGAAGGCCTTGTTTTACTTTTGCTGGAATCGGGTTTACCCTAAAATTGGCATCGTTATTACATTACATTTACACGATGATAAAGTGAGCTTTCGTTGTTCAAGCCAAACGCTATAAAGTTTGAATTTTTAATTTTCCCCGGCTGACAGAGCGATTTCCCCTTGATTAACGGGTACACCAGTACCACAACCGTGTGACCTTTGACCCTATTTCTGAATGAACGAAGCGGCTTCCAGTGCGCGTTTTTGAAGTGTGGGATAATTGTATCAAACTAAATACGAAAACCCTTACCGAGCAACTCTATTGTGGGTTCCACCCCTTACCTCTCTGTTTTAAAAGCTATTTCCAGCACAAGAGCCGTGAAGAGCGGTCGCTAGTAATAGGCACAACAACTACGGAATTTCTGTGTGAGGGGATCTGATCTGTTTGAGGAGATCTGTTTGAGGGGATCTGCTTGAGGGATCACTGTGAGGGGATCTGTATGAGGGGATCTGTGTGAGGGGTGGGGGGTCTGCTTATTATTATTATTATTATTATTATTATTATTGGTGTTGTCGCTGTTATTATTATTATTATTATTATTATTATTATTATTATTATTATTATTATTATTATTATTATTAATAATAATAATAATAATAATAATAATAATAATAATAATAATAATAATAATAATAATAGATGCAAGAGTCGCGTTTCCTCCCCCCGTAGGTTCAAACAAGTCGTGTAAAGGCAGGGAGATCGCAATTATGAGACCTTGTGGAAATCGATTAGAATATTCGATTGCCTGCATCGAAATACCATTACAGAAAGGAGAGAGAAGAAACCGGAGTACTCAAAGAAATCCTTAGGCAATCTAAAATTGGAGATGGAGAGATGGATGATGAAATTGAGGAAAAACAGTAGATGGTGAGAAATCAGGACGACGAGACATCTGCATAGAAAGTGGTTTAACTTGTGATTTAAGTTAGATCCTAACGCGAGCTTTAAGCGTTCTGCACACTACACTGCAGGATTTACCTCTTCAGGACTAATTCTGGAACGCTTGAATAATTCTGACACGAATACGCACCTCTTCCAGTAACTGAGAACTGTCGGATTCGCCCTCCTCGATTGTCACAGAGGCTATGTCAGAACGCTGCGTAATGTCAGGGACAGTGTCGACGTTCCGTTTGGCATCTCTGGCAACAGAAGAGCTCTCTGAATCTCTTGCCGTCACAGCAGACTCGCTATACAGGCTCTGGATTTTTTCATTGAGGTTTACGCCAAGTCTAGGCACTGTTACGCTGTCTCCATGTACGTTTTCCAGATCTGCCAGCCCAAGTACCTCATCTCCGTGCACACTTGCAACATCTCCAGTCTCAGTTACGTCCACATTTCCGTCGCTATCGGATACAACAGCAGCAGCAGCAGATGAGAAAGACGACAAAGAACCAAGAGCCACGCTGCCATCTGAAAGATCTGCTTGTCTCCCTCTTGTCTGCGGTTTAACGTTGTACAACTCCTGACGAAGGATTGCCACATCATTCATGAGGTCTCCAATCATCCGCCCTTGATGATATGCCAGGTCCTGAAGAACCACCACGCTCTGACGCAGCTGAGGCAGGAGAAGAGAGACGCGGAACTCAAGATCGCCAAAATTCCCACCGATAACCACAGCCACACGCTGGAGTTGCAAACCTTAGAGCGTGTTCTCTGGCGGATAATCCCGAAATGATTTTCTATTATTTTGTTGGGATTAATAGTTCTTTCATGCGCCTGTGAGAAGTTAATCTCCTGTGCCTTTGAGGAGAAAAGGTGAGTATTATCGTGTGCCTTGTGATGAGATGCGTCGCACACCTGTGAGAGGCTAGGAGCAAATCCGAGAGAGGTTTCGCTGTCTTGTTGACGTCGCTTGCCTCTCTGATGCTGTACGCTCTGGACACTTCCAGATATCTTTCCTGAACTTCTACAGTTTTTACCCACCTTCAGAATTTCTGAGTACTTGTCAACAATTACGTGCCTCGATGATTTTTCGTTTGATAGTAGAGGAGATGTATCTTTGTCGCCATCGTCACAGTCTTGGTCAACGTCGACAACAGCATCATTGTCATTACAGTTTGGTGAAGCATTCGAAAGGGATTCAGATACGGAGTCGCCGGGTTGGAAATATGTGCTGACCGATCTTGCACACTTTGCTTTGCTATCTTTGGGCGACAATTCTGTTCTGATCTTACTTCCGAAAGCATTGTCCAAACCGGAAGCAGAGGAAGAAGATTTTGTTGAGATTGTTGCACGAGAGAGATTCCAGTCTGACGTTGTGTTAGGCCCCACTACCTGCACTGAAACCTGCAACTTTGGAATGGTCGGAGATGACACAATCTTTCGAGCAGCACGGGAGATCGGACGAAATTTCGCCATGCAACAAATGTGATTTTATGGAACCGTTTGCAGTATTGCAGTTTGTGGCGGAAGGTGAAAAAGATGAAGAACATTGCTGAGAAGCAGGAGAAGTCGTTGTGGTGCAGCAGTGACTGTGGTTGCCTTTTGCAGACGGAAGAGGAAAATCCGATGTGTGCATTGCAGGAGAGAGCAAAAGTCTTGTCGTTGCTGAGTCAGAGCCCGAAAATCCGAAAGCCCGATTTTCTTGCGCGCCGTTACCTTCATTGGAAGGAGATCTTGCACCTTCCAATCGGGGAGTCTTTCTAGCATGCATAGTCTTTCTCCTGCGTTTGTGCGTTCCTTTCCATAGCTGTAGGAAGAATTTGGTCTTCAAGCCTTAAATAAACAAAACAATAACAAACACTTGCTCTGGATAAATGTCAAACTGCACTGGTATCGCACACTTTCAACCAAAATAACTTCAGTGCCATCACTGCAATACAACCGTCACACATTGTGCGAGATCTAAAATAGCACTAAAATATAAATCTGCTGCTAAAAGTCAGTTCACGGCCCTTCTGGAAAAAGTGTGCACAGACACAGAGTCGCAATATCAAATCAGAATCTCCAGCGTGGTAGGATCGAATTTCGAACGGACGGAAGTACACTGCAGTGCAGACTCAGTGTCTCGCCCTCAAATGCTTCCACTACGATGCAGCATGCAGTTTTGAGGTACCTTGACGAGTCATAGGAGGTCAGAGCAACCAACATCGTGCTAGGGCACCTTCTTGCTACATAACACAGCTGCACCTGCAATAGCTCTCCGGAAAATCGAATACAATGCACGGTGCAGCTAAATTGTTGATCCTGATCCTGCAGTCGTCAACGCCAATGTTACAAAAGCGGGTTTCAGTGTTAAAACAGCATGCATTTAACTACAAACTATAACACGTTTGAACTGATGGTTACAATCACGTTTACAAGCACGTCTGCACGATCACCCAGAAGCAAGAAAAATGAAGAAGATACGTAATCGCGATTTTTGCAATCGGCGCAGGAAATTCGGCACCACATGCAGCCCCAAACACCGCGTGTCTCGCAAACTTGCGTCGGTCTGGGAGTTTTTAAAGTTTGTTCAGACGCAACCCTGACAGAGCCTCGCATAACCTTGGCACACCATCGTGTCCATTACACGCACGCACACACGCGCGCGCACACACACATACACACACAACCACATGTGGAAATTAACTGTGTCACGATTACAACAAAGTTTTGCGAAATTAAGATGGTGACGATGACGAAAAGGGTGCATCGTGCTGAGACACCGCAGGAACGAAATACTGGCCGTGGATGGGTGGAGGTAGGGGTGGGGTGTGAGTGTGAGGAGGTAAGAGGCCGTTGGAAGCTGCGGAAGGGAGAATGACCATGCTCATGTTCACAGAGGGCTGTGTATATAGTGGGTGGAGGGGGTGAGGGAGGGGAGTGTTAAGAGGAAAGAAACCATACCTTATCAAGCCAAAATGACGGAACTGCGATTTAGCCATGCCTGCCAGAAAGAATCATAACATTCCCCTCTCTCTCTCTCTCTCTCTCTCTCTCTCTCTCTCTCTCTCTCTCTCTCTCATTTGAAAACGTTCTGGACCTAGCTGTGCAAGAGATAGTTCGTTTTGGGAACTGAATAAGTGTTCATCATACTACCTTTTGCTACGAAACGATGGAAACAAAGAACGATACACGCCGTTCGGGAATTAAATTTGCCGGACGGAGATACAACCTTTTGCCTTGCAAAAAGTCTACACCTTTGTTGTGTTTTTTTTTTTTTTTTTTTTTTTTTTGTCACAGAGTTAGATCGGTGACATGCACCTTTAAAGTTTGTACCCACCCACCAATCTAATCCCGCCCACCGGCACCTCTCTCTCTCTCTCTCTCTCTCTCTCTCTCTCTCTCTCTCTCTCTCTCTCTCTCTCTCTCTCTCTCTCTCTCTTTCCATCTAGCTCTCCCTCTCTCTCCATCTAGCTCTCCCTCTCTCTCACCTATGTACTCAACTCTTTTCTCTGCCATGTATAACAGCTTCTCTCTCTCTCTCTCTCTCTCTCTCTCTCTCTCTCTCTCTCTCTCTCTCTCTCTCTCTCTCTCTCTCTCTCTCTCTCTCTCTCTCTCTCTCTCCCTCCCCATGTTTAATTGATTGTATAATTCTATTATGTTTTAGCATGGGTTCTTGAAACAAGGACTAATTGTACGAATAAGCTGTAAGCTTAAAATTGTTATCCTTGTAACATGTTGTATTTATATTCAACATTTAAAGCCTAAAGCCTGAAGTATTTTCTTTCTTTCTCTCGCTCTCTCTATCTTTCTCTCTTTCCCCCTCCCCCAACTGTCTGTCTGGCTATCTATCTATCTATCTATCTGTTTGTCTGTCTATCAAGCTATCCTTCTTTAATGTTTGCTTAATCTGAACGTAAATATTTATCCCAACGTCGCTTCTCAGTAAATAGCACCACAGTGTACAACAATAACTTCACCAACAAAAACATCAACAATAACATCAACACCCCTAACAATGACATCAACGACAACATCAACAATAACAAGAGTTTTTTTTTTTGTGTGTAACTGTTTACAAATCAAATTTTCAGTTAAAGTGTTTTGTACAAAGTGCTTGATCCAACATAATTGCACTACTGTTGCTTGACCTATTTCTATTTTAAGCTGTCTTAGATCTATTTATAGTACCTCGTTTTAAAACGAATCCTTGAGTAGGTTTAAGAATATTGTTCCGAAAATAAAACATTATATTAATGATGTCTTTTTCTAAAATAAACAAAGAAATAAATTAATTAATAAATGGATAAATAAATAAATTAATTAATTAATTAATTAATTAATTAATTAATTAATTAATTAACTGTCTTTGTAGCATTATTGACAACGCTATTAATTAACATTTATTTAAATTATATGTTTTTAATTAAAACAAATACGACTTCATATCTAACGTTCTATTGTCCAAGGTAATATTATCTATTAGTATTATCAGTTATTATCATATGTACTTGTAGAAAATGTTTGTATACAAAATATTATTTTTCTTTTTTTTTATTACAATATGTACTTCTAATGTTTATCTGTCAAAATGACCTCTACGAGGGTACTGTGTTTTTTCCAGTGTACATGGGTCGTGTTTACAAATAGAGGTGTGGTTCTTAACATTGTTTGTCTTCAATGAACACCTGGGAAGTGTCTCCGGGGCCCAGTCAAGCTTTTAATAGCGGTCTTAAGGAAATGGTTGATCACCACCGGCTGCCTGAATGTGTAGCTTACAAATGCGTTGTAAACAAGAGTGAGTGAGTACATTAAGAGTTGAGATAATAGCCTACCACGATTAAATTTTTTTAGATTTTAGATTTTTTTTAATAGATTTTAATGCTTTATTGTCCCTTTTTATCGGGAAATACAAAGGTTGTGTGTATGGAAAGGTTTAAATTCTCCTTCCCCAATTAACCTAGAGCTATTTATCGCCACTTGCATAACAACCCTTTCCGCACGCACACCCACACACACACATACATACGTACACACATATACATACGTACGTTCATACATACACATACACATACATACGTACACACATATACATACGTACGTTCATACATACACATACAAATACATACGTACACACATACACATACGTACGTTCATACATACACATACACATACATACGTACACACATATACATACGTACGTTCATACATACACATACATACGTACACACATATACATACGTACGTTCATACATACACATACAAATACATACGTACACACATACACATACGTACACACATACATACACATACAAATACATACGTACACACATACACATACACCCCTTGGGGTCATGAGCAATCTTGCCACTGTAGATTGTTCAAACCTATAAAGGGAACAGTGAAAGCCACAGTTGAAAACCTGTCTTTCCTTTATAGGCAAGACAGATTCACTGCGGCAACAGTACCCCCGTTGGAGTGCCGGGGGTTTTCAGTATAAATAGTATCCCCACTTTATGGAAATTTAGTGCTTTAAATTCCCACTGTCGCTGTCTTCCTCATTTACTCTTTCCTATTCCTGCTCTGTCCTTCACTCTGCTATACTATCTTCTTCTTCGCTAGATCAATGACCTACCTTTTTTCTTGAAAACTCTTCCTGGACAAGACTCCTTGTTTGTGTATGAGGTCTGTTGGATCAGCTTGGGAGTGTTGGACGCTTTCTGCCGGGTGGTCACTAGGGCTTCCTATGATTGTACTATTTAGCACTATAGGCATTTTATATGTATGTGTTTTTTTGATGATTTATAATGTTTGTATTCTATTTTGTTTTTGTAACCGGGGTGTTCGCGTAGTTGAGGTCAACCCTCAGCCGTCCCCCGCGTGGGATGTCTTTATTGTAAAGTGACTGGCCGTTGGAGGGCATTCAATTTTCCCACTGGGGTTGTTTCAGCAGATCTTTTATGCGGATCGGGGGTTGTCCGGTCCTGATTTGGCTCGGAAGAGTCCGCTGGACCTAAAGCAACAATAAATCAATCAATCACATACACATACGTACACACATACATACACATACAAATACATACGTACACACATACACATACGTACGTTCATACATACACATACAAATACATACGTACACACATACACATACGTACGTTCATATATACACATACAAATACATACGTACACACATATGCATACGTACGTTCATACATACACATACAAATACATACGTACACACATATACATACGTACGTTCATACATACACATACAAATACATACGTACACACATACACATACGTACGTTCATACATACACATACAAATACATTCGTACACACATACACATACGTACGTTCATACATACACATACAAATACATACGTACATACATACACAAACAAATACGTACGTATACACATACGTACGTACACACATACAAATACGTACGTACACACATACAAATACGTACGTACACACATACAAATACGTACATACACAAATACACATACGTACGTACACAAATACACATACAAATTACGTAAGTACTTACACACATACACATACGTACGTACACACATACACATACAAATACGTACGTACAAAATTACACATACGTATGTGCACAAATACACATAAAAATACGTAGTTACACACATACGTACGTACGTACACACATACAAATACGTACGTACACACATACAAATACGTAAATACATAAATACACATACAAATACGTATGAACACAAATACACATACACACACGTATGTACACACATACAAATACGTACCTACACATACAAATACGTACAATACAATACAATACAAGGTTATTGCTTTAGGTCCAGCGGACTCTTCCGAGCCAAATCAGGACCAGAGAGACGTTATCTTAAAATGTAATAAAATTGGTTCAAATCTTAAAATACATGTATATACCTGTTACTCAACACAAATACGTACGTACACACATACAAATACAAATACGTACGTACACACATACAAATACGTACGTACACACATACAAATACGTACGTACACGCATACACATACAAATACGTACGTACATAAATACACATACAAATACGTACGTGCACACATACAAATACGTACGTACACACATACAAATACGTACCCACACACACACTCTGCACACACACAAACGCACACATACACGAATGCACGCACACACACACATACATTCACGGACGCACCGATACAGGGACGCGCTCATGCGCACACACCCACACACAGCTACACACACACACACAAACACACACGCGCGTATACACACATACATAATGGGATTATTTTATGGAATGTTTTGTATAGTTCCTATATAGGCGAATGGAGCTCAAAAAGCTGCTCATGGCGCTGGCCGTTACAGGATCTAACTCAAGACGCCCGCTTGCTGTCCTTGGCGCGTCGTCAGACACCCTGACAACTCAGCACAACGGTGAGCGGTCTGGACTGGAGGGTGTGGAAGGGTAAGAGACCTAGTGCTTGCTGGGTGTATACAGAGCTTATTCTAGGATTTTAAAGAAGTGAGGGCAGGCCCCCCTTCCTTGAAAAAAAGGGGGCGGATTAGGCCCCCCTCGGACCAAAACAGTGGGGGCGTCTTCTCGGCATATATAGGGTGTACACACAAACAAATATCCATATCTGTTTTATCCCGTGATGTTCCCGGATAAACTGTGAAACAGTCAAGTGTCGCATTCTCTCCAAACAGTAAGTACATACAAATCGCAGACAAAATAGGCCTATATCACAAACTGGTATCTGTAACCTTGCTTTCACAACTGTTGCATAAAAGCTCTGCTATTTTAGAAGATCAGTCATGGGAAAACGGTGTGACTGTTTTCTTCACAGTTCCTCCACTGAATTCGAAGTCGAAAAGCGTGCGCTTTTTCGAAGCCATTCTGATTCTGATAGTAAACCAGTTCCAACCGGTCAGGTTCATCGATGCCACACTCAGAAGAAAGGTGATTGGTCAAAAAGAATAGCATCGGCCAATTAAAATTTGAGACACATCGCATATACAAGAGAGCAACTTCCGTTTAACTCCAGTTTCCGCTACGCCATAGCAGACGACAGAAACGTCACAGTAAAGCCCGCTTAGACATGTAGCGGGATATTTCCAATCTCCGCGGGATCGCGAACGCGCTCATCGAATTTCTTTGCGGGGAAAAAAACTTTTTGTGCGTGATCCCGCGCATCCCGCGCCCTAGAATAAGCTCTGGTATATATAAGTAGCCGGCACTCATCCGTCTATGACATGAGCATCAGGATTTTTAAAGTCCCTGCTATGGAATGCGTGCGAGCAAGGGCCCCGGTGTATACTCTCTGAACGAGTAGGGAGCGCTTGCACATGCAGCAGAGGTATGCTGTTTGTTGGGCACTGCTAGGCCCTCACCCTTGCCATTTGGAACCTCAGCCTGCAATGTTATCCCTTAACGCTGAATGCTTAGTTTCTTTTGCTGTCGCTTTCTTAATTGGGCTTCCGCGCCCCATTACACAGACACATTAAAAATATATATATACGCGTGCGCTCTCATTCATACATACAGACTCTCTCTCTCTCTCCCTCTCGCTCTGTCTCTATTTCTCTTTCTTTTTCTCTTTCCTTACACATTGTTTACCTCTTTTAAAGATTCATTCGACTGTTCTTCTTGTGGCTCAATGGGAGGCGACTGTTTCACGCTTGGGAGGGATTGTCTACCTTCCATTTGTGGGTTAGTTTAGCCTTGGGTGGCTCCTGCTTTGCAGAATCCTTTGGTGTGGCCATTGGGTTATGCAGGACAAGGCACACGACATACTGTATGTTCTCCCCGCCTGACCATTCGTCCTCCGCTTTTAGTGGTGAGCAGGACAACATTGTTGGCAGGCATTTTGTGCAAGTCAGTGACAGTGACTTGTAGAGTGTGTCGTGGCACTAGTAGCCGGCGAACAGGTTTGCTATTTATGCAGGACAAGGCGGCACGAAACATGTTCTCCCCGCCTGACCATTCGTCTTCTGCTTTTGGTGGTGAGCAGGACTATATTATTGGCAGGCATTTTATGCAGGTCAGTGGCAGAGACTCGTACAAAATGTCGTGGCACTAGTAGCCGGCAAACCGGTTTACTACTAACACGCTTCGCCGCCTTGCAGGGCAAATATTTTGATGTCTCTCTTCTTATCCTATCTATCCTATCCCATAACTCGGAGGTCGTAGGGGCACCACAGATGATCGTTTAACCAGCGTACTCCATCTTTCCCTATCCTCAGCAACCCTGATTGTTTCGCTCAGTGTCAAACCAGTCCATTCTCAAATGTTGTCCTCCCACCTCTTTTTCGGTCTCCCTCTTCTTCTACTTCCTTGCACTGTGCCTTGCAGGGTGGTCTTTGCAAGACGTGATGATCTGGTGACGTGGCCATACCATCGGAGTTTCCGTTTTTTCACCACTGTGAGCAGGTCATCGTGTTGTCCAATGGCTTGTGTGATGGTTTGTCGGACATCGTCGTTGGTGATGTGTTGGGTATAGGAAATGCCCAGAAGTCTTCTGTAGCACCTCATCTCCATGCTTTGTATTCTTCGTTGGAGATCTGCTGTGAGGGTCCATGTTTCGCAAGCATATAGGAAGATGGAGATGACAAGGGAGCGCAGCAGCCTTACCTATGGATGGATATATGAAAATAACAGTTCAGGTCGGGCGTGTTATCAAGGTCGTGGCTGAGAGGCGGTGGTCGAATACTCCGCTCGGCTACAAGTCGTGGATAACGACCGGGAACGTGAAGACGCTGGACCGTCGTATCTGTTGAAGGCAGTTTTTCACTGTTAAGTCAGTGAATGGAGACTGACTGGGCGTAGTCAGTGGCGGTTCCAACCATACCTGTTTCCAACTGGGAAACCATGAGGACATGGTTCGATTTGAGTTGTGGGATTTGTGCAGAATGTGAGGCGACTGTTCACGCTTGGGAGAGATTGTATTCCTTCCATTTGTTGGTTAGTCTAGCCTTGGGTGGCTCCTGCTGTGCAGAAGCCTTTGGTGTAGCCATTGGGTTAGGCAGGACAAGGCGACACGACAACACACATTGCTGGGGCAAATATTTTTAAGTCCATCGTATTTTTATGTCCATCGTATTCATATATATATAAAAGCCGAAGATCCGACCCAAACGACATCCCTGTATATATATATATATGTATATATATATATATATATATATATATATATATATATATATATATATATATATATATATATATATATATATATATATATATATATATATATATATATATATATATATATATATATATACACATATATATATATATATATATACAGGGATGTCGTTTGGGTCGGATCTTCGGCTTTTAGCCGAAATTTTTATTTAAAAAAGCCGATAAACTGTCCGTGATTTCGGCTCGCCGAGCCGAAGTTTTCACGGGTGAATGGGCTCGGTTTTGTCCATTTTTGCAATATTCCTGTGCTGTACGCTTGCAGTTTAGGTGAGGATTCGATAAGTACTAAGGTTAAACCCAAAACCTCTGACAGTATTGTGGTCTGTCAAGGGACAGTCTAAACTTCTTATTGTTTTTGTGTGTCTAATATTTAAGAAAATAAAATTTCTTTTCAATGTTCTTATTCTACTCTTAAAATCATGTTTTATTACAAAGATATGCATCACAGAACACCTTTAATATATGGAGGTGGAGGGAGCACGATTACGTAGTGAATCTAGTCAAAAAACTTTTGAGACTGCTTTGGAAGAGAGAGCCGAAACTTTCTGTAAAAAGCCGAAAGTTTCACGGCTGTTTCGGCCAAATCGCCGAAGAAAAAATTTCCTAGCAACATCCCTGATATATATGAAGGATGGGGAAATTGCTTAGCACTGTGTAAAGTATCTGCATAGTCATAATCAAAATCCGCCCAGTCATTATTGAAATAAGGGAGATAAACAAAAGGACAGTTTGAAAAAGAAGAGATCCCCAACACCTGCTTCACGCCTTCCTACCCTCCCCTCCCCTCCTCCCCCCCTCCCCCCCTGACCTCTACCCCACCTAAAATCCACCCCGTCTTCCCCCTCCTCTACTTCCACTCATGCTTTTAACAGTTTACGTCATAATCTCGACTTCTATTTATTTGTTACTTTGTTTTGGGATTTTGGTTTGTTTGCGTGGTTTTATTGTTGTTGATGTCGTTGCTGTTGTAGTCAGCTGCTCAGTTCTGCCTACCTGGGTAGTATCAGGCGGGTTGCCGCCTGTCAATCAAGAAGGAGTTGCAGGATGGTTGACGTAAACTGACCGCCCTACGGTCGTCTGCAAAAATAAATCAATCAAATACATCAAAATATCCAAATGATTCAATCAATTAGTTATTGTCCAGTGAAAAGAATGTGATGAGAGACTATATCATTTTGAATTTGCTTGTCCTATGCTATCCTACCCCCTAACTCGAAAGTCGTTGGGGCACCACAGATGATCGTACTCCAGCTTTCTTTCTCCTCAGCAACCCTCAAGGCTTTAGTCAGTGTCAGACCAGTCCATTCTCGAATGTTGTCCTCCCACCTCTTTTTTCTGTCTCCCTTTTCTTCTGTCTCCTTGCAGTATAGTCTTTGCAAGGCCTAATGCTCTGGTGACGTGGCCATGCTTTATATTTCGGCTTATATTCTTTGTTAGGGGAACAAACAGTTCTACCTGCTGTAAACATATTCGTTATGGGGCAATTTTTTGAATCAACCTTGGTTCTAATAATAGACACATAAACAAGTCATTGTATCGATTTATCTAAAAATCGTACTTTTGAAAGAGGTTACTTTAAAAAAAAAAAAATTCGCCCTGAAGGGTTAGCACTTGCTGTAAAGTTGAAAAAGGATGTGTGACGCTGAGATATGTCAAACTTAGTCACTGTAATGTTTGGTTATACAGCCCTACTGATAACTTGTATCATATTTCACGGTATTTTCTCACTCCACCCTGTTCCCAGTAACCCACATTTCAAGGGTTTGATATACTGACGTCCTCCTAACACACACAGCCTACCTTTTGCATTATGATAGTACGCAGTGCAGTCCTCCATAACAGCGCCATTGGGAACTAGTTCAGAACAACACTTGGTGTTCGTCAAGGATGCCTACTCTCTCCAACACTCTTCAACATCTTCCTAGAGCGCATTTTGTCAGATGCCTTTGCAGATCACGAAGGGTAGAGCAATCTCCAACCTCCGTTTTGCGGATGACATTGATGGATTGGCTGGAGAGGAACAAGAACTTGAACAGCTTGTACAGATGCTTGACACCACCTCTAGAGCCTATGGAATGGAAATAAGTGCAGAGAAGATCAAAATGATGACCAACAACACCAAAGGTCAAAGTCCAAGGTCAATCCCTCAACACAGTGCATAGCTTCAAATATTTAGGAACCATTGTATCAGACAATGGGACCCGACAAGATGTTCTCTCCAGGATCGCACAAACAACTGCTGACCTGACTAGGTGGAAGCCCTTTAGGAAAGACAGGATCATCAGTCTACATTCCAAGGTATCGCTGCTGAGCTCCCTTGTCATCGTCATCTTCCTATACGCTTGGGACACATGGACCATCACAGCAGACATACAACGAAGAATACAAAGTATGGAGATGATGTGCTACAGAAGACTTCTGGGTATTTCCTATACCCAGCAAATCACCAACAACAAAATCCGACAGACCATCACACATGCCATTTGGCAACACGATGACATGCTCGCAGTGGTGAAAAAACGGAAACTCCGATGGTATGACCACGTCACCAGATCATCAGGCCTTGCAAAACCCATCCTGCAAGGCCCGGTGCTAGGAGACAGAAGAAGAAGGAGACCGAAAAAGAGGTGGGAGGACAACATTTGAGAATGGACTGGTTTGACACTGAACGAAGCCATGAGGGTTGATGAGGACAAAGAAAGATGGTTAAACGATCATCTGTGGTGCCCCAAACACCATTGAGTTAGGGTATAAGATAAGATAGTACGTACACACGCACATGGACGCACACATGGACATACACATGGACACAGACATGGGGACTTTTACAGTACGCATGCACACACGCACATGAGGAAACACACACACACACACACACACACACACACACACATTCACACCTGCACACGCTCATACACAGAGTAACGCACATACATAAACCTATATTCTCTCTGTCTCTGTCCCTGCCTCTGTCTGTCTCTCTACAGTACAACTTATGTTAACCTGATGAATAAAACTTGATGCAACAATTGTCTCTCTTTCCCTCTTCCGGCCTGCCTCTTTCCCTCTCTCCTATATATTGTTTGCTGTTAGAAAACAAAAACTAAAAATTAGCACATATAATTTTTTTAAAGTTGGTGGGGATCATTCAGCTAGTAGTACAGCCACCCATGCTAGAGGGCGACTCTTGTGGTTAGTTTTCCCGGGCTTACTGCTGACCACCGAGGGGTAGAGAGTCATTCTGCGTTCGACTTGCGTAGAGACAGGAGCTAGGCTCTAAGGGATCTCTCTACTTGAAGACTAAAAGTAGGAACTGGTGAAACTCTATTCAACATAGTTAGCCACAGCCTGACATTGTCAAAAAGTTAAATGAACTATTTTTGTTTCATTGCGATGTATTGATATTATTGTTGAATTATGTTTGTGAAGTTTGCCATGTTTAGAATTGGGATTGTTAGTCAAACTTTGCATGACCACGTGGCGAATACGACCGTTGCGACGCCATGACGTAGTTTCTACGGACCCTCTGTTGTTTAGCCTATATGTATTATTGCAGACCAGTGGCTGTACCGGAGAATGTGTATAATATTAATTAATTCTCTATGTGTGTAGTTAGCCATGATTTATATTTATATATGTATAGGAATTAGAGTGGAGATTCCAGTGGACCACGGACTTAGCAGAATGTTCGTCGCTTCTATATGTATATAAGTGGAGCTAATCACTGAGGGCTATTTATGCCTTCAGTGAGACGCTCTGCACACACCTAGTAGGCCTATAAACGGTGTTGCAGAAATTCGTCTCATATGTTACAGACGAGCAGGCATCGTGGGCCCGATCAGAAACAAGACAAGTAAATGTCTTCACTGACATTCGGCCTGTATTGGAGCCTCAAGCACTGCGCGACGAGAGCCCACCAGTCTGTCAACAAGGAGAAGAATCCACAACAACGCAGCTCATCAAAGAATCAACCACAACAAATCTCATCGAATCTAGAGCTAAGTTACATTTGCACCAGTGCAACCAACCTGTTAGCAAAGGACATCACTAGTCCACCTTTCCAGAAGACTGACCCGTTGGGCAGAAAGCACGAGTAGCCCGAAGAAGAAACAGTAGCTTCACAGAATTATCACGGAGCGAACCATTCTAAGTGATATTGGAACTTTTAAGTTAGTATCGTGATTAGCAGATCTTGTATAGAGTAGAGGAAATAAATGTGTGATATTTACTGTTAAAAAGTGGCTGGACTACCTATGTTTCATAGCCTTGTGAGAGCTAGTGTAACAGAGGACTTTTACCATTTTCTTTCTATCTCTGTAACCCAGCCTAAACACAGACCGAGCTAAACTTATAAATGTATTAAGTTGAGTCACAGGGAGATTTACTAGCGATCCCATCGACGAAAGACGAGTGGGTAATAGCATTCCATTGTGCAGAGCCCAGCAACAATAGACCCACCGTCACACACCTACTCTGTTCTATCAATCTACTATACTATCTTCTTCGCTATCGGTTTCTTGAAAACTCTTTTCCTAAACTCCTCGTTTGCGTATGAGGTCTGTCGGATCAGCTTGGGAATATTGGACGCTTTCTGCCAAATGGTCACTAGGGCTTCCTATGATAAGCTTATTATTATTTTGCCATCCTGCCATTTTATATGTATGTGTTTTGTTGATATTTTATAATGATGTTTATATTCTATTTTGTTTTTGTAAACAGGATTCGATAAATTAGAGTATAGCCTCAGTGTCCCTTGCGTCGGATACCTTTATTGTAAAGTGACCGGCTTGCATGGTGGAGTGCCTTCAGTGTTACCACTGGGGTTGTTTCAGCATATCTTTTATGCGGATCAGGGGTGAGTCCTCTTTCAGCCAAGTTGTGGTCCTGATTTTGTGGTCCTGATTTCGCTCTTTGCAGTCCGCTGGCCCCTGTTAGCAATGAATAACTATCTTTCTATATACTCTTTTTGTTTTAAATTTAGTTTTTGTTTCATGCAATCCAGTGTCTTTGCGCTATCAGTTCAATCAATACTCCTGCATTCACAAAGAACGATTTAACGAGTCATATTAGGCATTCTTTCTATCTCATGTCTAGCTCCTGCAGATATAATGATAATATCATTTATTCATTCATGTAGGTTATAACGAGAAACAAATGGATCAATAAGATAAGAGGAATTACACTGGTACTTTGAAAAAGGTTATTGTGATGTGCTTGAACGGCTTGATGAAAGGAGAAAGCTAGGGCGGTATTCATGAAATGGGTTCCCCAGTATTAAATCCACGAAGCCGATGTAAATCGTACCCTTACCGTAGGATAGACTGTGCACTTATCATAGCCGCGAGGTAAACTGCTTCATGGCTAACCACGACCATCACTTCGAGAATGCTAAATGTAGATAACACAAGAAAACGCAGAAGTTCGAGCTAAGCTCTTTTATTTATTTATTTATTTATTTATTTATTTATTTATTTATTTATTTATCTATTATTATTATTATTATTATTATTATTATTATTATTATTATTATTATTATTATTATTATTATTGATATAAAGCCAATTTGGAAAGACAGGACTATCAGTCTACATTCCAAGGTAATGTTGCTGCGCTCTCTTGTCATCTCCATTTTCCTATATGCTTGCGAAACATGGACCCTCACAGCAGATCTCCAACGAAGAATACAAAGCATGGAGATGAGGTGCTACAGAAGACTTCTGGGCATTTCCTATACCCAGCACATCACCAACGACGAAGTCCGACAAACCATCACACAAGCCATTGGACAACACGATGACCTGCTCACAGTGGTGAAAAAACGGAAACTCCGATAATATGGCCACGTCACCAGATCATCAGGTCTTGCATTGCAAAGACCATTCTGCAAGGCACAGTGCAAGGAGGTAGAAGAGGAGGGAGACCGAAAAAGAGGTGGGAGGACAACATTCGAGAATGGACTGGTTTGACCCTGAACGAAACAATCAGGGTTGCTGAGGACAGGGAAAGATGGAGTACGCTGGTTAAACGATCATCTGTGGTGCCCCTACGACCTCCGAGTTACGGGACAGGATAGGATAGGATTATTATTATGTTGGCGTTGTGCTGGAAACTGTTATTTCGTGTTTGTTCAGTCTGCACGTCTGCCTAGCTCCAAAATGTCTTTTGTATTAGTGTGTATTGTCTTGCTCTGTGTTGTCTACTGCAGCATTCTTGTTTCAGTTTATTTAACCACGTGTTTCTCATTTAAATGCTTCAGTGGTGTTCCAGCTGTGTGCCGTCGTTTCTGCGTGGTTGGAGTTCTTCATCTTGTGCTAGCAGGTCTCTATCATGATCACATATTAACTGTTACTAGTTCGTGAGTTTTCCTCGTGTTGTTTTATCGTTTAAGTTGTTCTGTGTTCGTGTAAGCGCCTAGAGGTAAGTCTAGATTATTCGGATAAAATTAATAATAATAATAATAATAATAATAATAATAATAATAATAATAATAATAATAATAATAATAATAATAATAATAATAATTGTGACACGGTTGATCTTGGACCCGTCCAGTGGAGTATTTGACCCAGATAACAGAAGGTCACGATCAGTGCTACTCGGCAAACCCATTCTCATTGGCTGCGCAACTAACTAATAAAAATTCAGCTCATACATGGCCTTGGACCAGTAAAGATTTAGTTCATCGAGAGCAGAAATATTAGGACAAAGTGTTAGAGAGAGAGAGAGAGAGAGAGAGAGAGAGAGAGAGAGAGCCTGTGTAGACTATTTATATACGTGTGTACCTATATATTTATATAACTAAGTAAGTGTATATATATATATGGATGTATGTAGGTATGTATGTACCTATATATGTATTATGTCAACCAGTGTCATGATCGGCTATAGAAAGGTGTGGGAGAGGAGAAGGTTGAGGGTGGGGGTGGCATAACTGAGTTCATTACAACTTCGCTGTGGTTAACGGCTTAGGATGTAATAAAGTTATCGAGATAATAATAATAATACTAATAATACTACTACTAATAATAAAAATAATAATAATAATAATAATAATAATAATAATAATAATAATAATAATAATAATAATAATAATACTGGATGCTATATACGCGCCTTTCCCCAAATCAATCAGGCTCAAAGCGCGGCGATCTGTACCAACATACACGCACACCTGTCTCATCCACCCTCACACACACCAGAAATAAACATCCATCACTCAAACAGGTGGTGTAAAGGCAGGGAGATCGCTATTGGAAGACGGAAAGAAAATCGAATTTTTATTTTTTTGAAATT
>CM072523.1:10274315-10386815 GCA_036898135.1 Oncomelania hupensis | reverse complement strand
GCTCATCTTCCCTTTGATGTTCAACTTGTTCTTGTTTCTTTGTGTAAATGCGTTCATCCAGTTGTTTTGTGTGGTTGTGAAATGTGGGGTTTTGCAGATGTTTCACTTTGTCTTAAATTACAACTTCGTGGGTTTTTTTAATTGCTACTTGGCTATTAAACTGTGAACCCCGTCCTCTATGATTTTTGGAGAAATAGGATACTTTTCCTCTTGAAATTGAAATTAAAACTAGACTGCCGTCATACTGGTATTTACTGAAGCTTGACCAAAGTAACGGTCATAAGAAAAAATCTGCTCTTATGTTTAATAATGCTAATTATCAATTTGGTTGTGGAACTAACCAGTTACCATAGCTTCATCATGTATATTCTCTATTAAATAACCTTGGATTGTCTTTTGTATGGAGAAACCCTGTTTATCCACTTTGTCAGTTTAAACATATCGTTAAACAAAGACTTAAAGACCAGTTTTTTTCAGACTTGGAAAGGTGATATAACTGCGAGCGGCGTTTGCTATAATTATCAACTGTTTAAAGTAGATTTTTTTGCTTTGTAAAGCATATGCTATCACTACCCCGTTCTCTCAGGCAACCCTTGGTACAACTTTCAGCTCGGTAATCACAAGTTTCCTATCCAGTATCAAAGATATTTAAACACTCCTAGGGAAGATTGTATCAGTCTACATTCCAAAGTAAGACTGCTGCGCTCCCTTGTCATCTCCATCTTCCTTTATGCTTGCGAAGCATGGACCCTCACAACAGATCTCCAACAAAGAATACAAAGCATGGAGATGAGGTGCTACAGAAGACTTTTGGAAATTTCCTATACCCAACACATCACCAACGAAGAAGTCCGACAGACCATCACACAAGCCATTGGACAACACAATGACCTGCTCACAGTGGTGAAGAAACGGAAACTCCGAAGGTATGGCCACGTCACCAGATCATCAGACCTTACAAAGACCATTCTGCAAGGCACAGTGCAAGGAGGTAGAAGAAGAGGGAGACCGAAAAAGAGGTGGGAGGACAACATTCGAGAATGGACTGGTTTGACACTGAGCGAAGCCATCAGGGCTGCCAAGGACAGAGAAAGATGGAGTATGCTGGTTAAACGATCATCTGTGGTGCCCCTACGACTTCCGGGTTACGGGACAGGATAGGATAGGATCTGATATTTAATAAGCTTTTAAACACTAACAGTGTAGTCCCGTCTTGTTTGGTTCAGTAAATTTATTTTTTATTATCCTCAATTGTGTTTGGTTGACTCTTTAGGATGTTTTTACTAATTCACTACCTTGGCGTCATATGTTGAAACATTGTCAATGGATGCAGTTAAGTTTGTTGTATAATTTGGAAGTGCGTGTGTGTATGTGTACGTTTACACGTGAGTGTGTGTTTTTCTCAGATGTATCTGTATCAATGCTTACTGCGTGACTACTTTGGTGTTATGTGCAGCAATTGTTTCAATGTATGCAATTCTGTAGGCGGTGTAACATGGTTTTAGTGTTTTGTAATCCTCAAATGCAATGTTTACGAAGTCAGTACCCTGTTACTATCTTGTTGGCTAATTTGGCTGCGCAACATGGGATGTATTTTTGTTTAACGATACAATTGTTTCTTATCCTATCCTATCCTATCCCGTAACTTGAAGGTTGTAGGGGCACCACAGATGATCGTTTAACCAGCGTACTCCATCTTTTCTCTGTCCTCAGCAACTCTCATGGCCTCGCTCAGTGTCAAGCCAGTCCATTCTCGAATGTTGTCCTCCCACCTCTTTTTCTGTTTCCCTCTTCTTCTGCCTCCTTGTACAGTGCCTTGCAGGATGGTCTTTGCAAGGTCTGATGCTCTAGGTGACGTGGCCATACCATCGGAATATCCGTTTCTTCAGCACTGTGTGCATGTCATCGTGTTGTCCAATGGCATGTGTGATGGTCTGTCGGACTTCGTCTTTGGTGATGTGCTGGGTATACGAAATGCCCAGAAGTCTTCTGTACCACCTCATCTCCATGCTTTGTATTCTTCGTTGTAGATCTGCAGTGAGGGTCCAAGTTTCACAAGCGTATATGAAGATGGAGATCACAAGGGAGTGCAGCAGCCTTACCTTGGAATGTAGACTGATGGTCCTGTCTTTCCAAATGGGCTTTAACCTTATCAGGGCAGCATTTGTTTGAGCGACCTGGAGAGGACTTCCAGTCGGGACGCATTGTCTAATACAATGGCTCTTAAATATTTGAAGCTATGCACTGTGTTGAGGGATTGGCCTTGGACTTTGATGTCCATGTTGATGCCATTGGTGTTGTTGGTCATTATTTTGGTCTTCTCTGCAACTATTTTTAAATTACTATACAAATGTTTGCCGTAGCTATTTTATTTTTACGTCAGCTTTCATGCTAGACCCGCCATTGATATAGTTATTTTTTGTTAGTTGCTCTATCGTTCTCTTTCTCTCCCCCCCCCCCTTCTCTCTCTCTCGCTCTCTCTCTTTCTTAATGTCTTAATGACAAGTTATAGACAATACATTATAATTATCAAAGCGTCTCTCTCTTTCTCTCTCTTGCTCTCTCTCTCTCTCTCTCTCTCTCTCTCTCTCTTTCTTTCTCTTTCTTTCTTTCTTTCTCTTTCTCTCTCTCTCTTTCTATTTCTAAATAGGCGATGTATTGCTTTTCATTGTTCGATCTCACACTCTCCCTTATCCATCCCAACAAACACACACACACACTCACACACACACAAACACACACACACACACACACACACACACACGAGGGTGGAATCAAGGTATTGTTCATTCTGACCTCGGTGTACATTATTACTACAGCAGTGCATGATGTGGGGGTTCCTCTACAGCCGCGGTTTCCCAATGTGCACAGAAATCCACTTCCATTATCATAATATCACAGACGACCCATTTGAACGTCACTGATCGTTTTTAAATTCACAATGCGTGTTGCCCCACTGGACTAAAATCAGATTAATCCACCAAATAACCTCATTCAAAGAGACGGTTTTGATACAGCCCTACATCGACACATTGTTTTATTGTTGTTGCTGCTTTGTGGATATTTATAGCAACAAGGTTGATTCGAGAAATATTGCACCGCTGCACAAGGGTGTACGGCGGCCTCGTGGTACAGTGGATTAGTCGCCGGTTTCCTATGCCGAAGGTCACCGGGTTCGATTGTCGCTAGGGGCGAACGTACGTGACTTAGGTACGAGACTATTGATGTCACCGAGGGTTTTCTCCGGGCGCTCCGGTTTCCTTCCTCCCTTCAATGTGGCATTGGAGGCAGTCAACATAAAATTTTCTAAACTTTAAAATAAATTTCCTTTCCGTCTTCTATTAGCAATTTTTCTGCCTTTACACCACAGGTTTGAGTGATTGATGTGTGTTTGCTTTGTGTGTGTGACGTGAGTGTTGGTACAGACCGCCACTGTACGATTAACTATTTTTTCAATGTTTTTACAAGGCCTAAAATGACCTTGACCTTCAAGATCAACGCAAAAATGAAGCATATTTGAAAAATCAATCTTTCATCTCTACATACAATAAGTTATTATTTTTATTATTATTATTATTATTATTATTATTATTATTATTATTATTATTATTATTATTATTATTATTATTATCATAGTAGTAGTAGTAGTAGTAGTAGTAGTAGTAGTAAGTAGTAGTAGTAGTAGTAGTAGTAGAAGGCACAGTTGTTTGTTTACACAACGAGGAAGAGACGCTTAAAATTGAAATGTTGGCGGTCGGTTTCAGCCAAGATTATTCATTAATTATATCATATTTTAAGGTGACAACAAAGGAAATTAGCCAAGTAAATTTATTCATTCTCACTCTCACACATGCACACACACACATACACACACACACACACGCACGCACCCACATCTGTGTTACCTTGGGTCTGTTTACGATAACTCCATTCATTACTAAGACGTTGTCGTAAGTACATGGAACACAATTCAACACAAGTGATAAAAATCATGACAGGCTCTGCACAATCACAAATCCACAACTCGCCGCTTAACAACAGCACCAACTGCTAACTACGTTTCGTGTCCAACAGACAACATTTACTTTTTGGATAACTCACATAATTGCATTCAGTATTGCATGCATTTCTGAGAAATGAAATATAGCCAGAAATAACTTGTACTTCCTTCTGAAGGATTTTTGTTTTGGGAGGTGGGGAGGGGGTAAATATGCGGGGAACTATGCATTTAAAGCGATCTTCTGGTTTAATGTCATTTCAGTTACTATTTGGTATATCAAATAATTGAATTTAATATTGCGTGCATTTCTCAGGCTATGCCATATAGTCAGAAATATCTGTTCCTTCTTTCTGAAAGACAATGAATTTTTTGGGAAAGGCGATCCTACCGTACATTAATTATTTTATTTGCTTTTTTCAAGTGTGGACAAACTCCAACTGACCAACAGACTGCCACCATGGCCACAAGTTGATGTACCTCAATACGCACAAAATCATGAAAATCGGTTCAGCCGTTTTAAAAAAAAATAGGTACAGAGTATAAGGTGTTTAGCAAAGAATTGAGAGAAAGGGACCTTGATCTTTGGAGGTAGGGCAGATATGAGGGCAAGTGGGAACTGGTCACGAACTCTGATAACGTTCTTACGAAATGTAAACAAAATTTGTCAAGGGGTTGTTGAGATATGACGTGCAACGGACCCACCGACAGACATACCAAAGTACAGACCGAAAGACAGATCAAAAGACAGATAACTGGATCGTTCACATTCCCGACTAAATCAAAATCTGGAACCCCCCTCCCCCCCCTCCCTGCCCACCTCCCCCCCCCCAACGCCTACGGTGTTGCACCTTGTGAATGACTAGATAGGTGTGTGGCCAATGACTGCATCCGTGTTGTTGTGACTAGAGTTTAGCGGGGCCGGACTGCTTGGGTTTGGGATGAGTAGACCTCAAAGGAGCGGTCAGTGAAACGACCTTAATTGAGCTTCCTGCGTCTGCCTTAAGAAGCCGTATGCATGACAAAACAAGTTTTATTTCTACTATAATAATAATAATAATACCGGATGCTAATACGCGCTTTACTTCGAATGATTTCAAACTCAAAGCGCGGCGACCTATACCAACATACACGCTCACATGCAACAAACATATTACAGACACACAACAAGGACAACAGTATACAAGGCATACACGTGGTGTAAAGGCAGGGAGATCGCTATTAGGAAACTGAAAGTTAAATAGTTTTGTATTTTTAAAGATTAATTTGACTGCATCCAATATTATTTTGAATAGTATCTCTGCTGTTTGGATTTGTACCTATATTTAAGTTGGCTTTCAAATTCTGCTGAAGCCTTTTAGAAAAGGCCATGTCTTGACAACATTTTCAGTCTGCTCCTTTATTGTCTTCTGTATCTAGCCTTCTCCTGATAAATTGTATTCTACGTATATTGGTGAGTTGTCCCCATGTAAAGAAATGACAACCTTGTTCTTTAAGAAAGCACTAACCAGTTCAGATAGCTGCTGACGGATGCCCCATTGAGATGTACAATGTGACGTCCTATTTTGTTTCACTTTTCAGCGGTCGGACACGAAGGTTTTTACATTCAATCTTCCCAATTACTAGCTTTTAAAAAAATGTATAGATATGTAAATAAAAATGTATAGTAATCTCTTGATGTGAAAAATACATTCAATAAGTTTTGCGCAATCCTCGCAGACTTACATCAAACGCACTTATCCCCGTTTGTCACCGTCAGTTTTTTCTTCCCCTCCCCCCCCTCCCCCACCCTCTCGCCTCACCCACGCCCTGTCTCCCTTCCCCTTTACACACTCAATCTTTCCCCATCTCATTTAGCCATTCTTTGCTCAATCCAACAACAAACAGGTGAATAACATATTTACATTTGACATATAATCTAATGTAGAGTAGCTATTAGACTGCGGTCGGTGTCTGTATTTATTCGCTCATTGATTCATCTATTCAATTATTTAGTCATCCGTCATTCACTTGTGCATTTCATTCTTAAGCAGCCTATGAGAAAACAACAACATGCAAATACGGGGGTCGAGGTGAAATATCAAAATTTGGTGTTTTTTCCTTCTTCTAAAAAAAATCAGCGTAACCAGTTGCAACAGCTGACTCCTTCATTAAATCATGTACACATTTCTTAATTTATCAAATTAAATAAACGTACGCCATTGTTGTTCAATAGCACCCTTTCCCCTCTTGTCAGCAACTCCAGTGGCGGATTATCATCAACTGTTTGTAATGTGAACTTGCTTTCTTTTTTAAAAATGTTGTTTATTATGCAACAAAACCCTCATACATTCTAACTCAGCCCATCAAAATAGCTACAGAGCGGTCAAAAACGAACTCCCTATAACAACTGGCTTGTAGCGTTTGTAAACGACGCTGCATTGACCTAAAGCAACACGGTATTGTGGTCCCTAAAGGGGCGGTTTCATCTCACCAGGGACCAGAGTAGCCCACGCCTGATACCTGGTCTTACGCCTTCTCATGTTTGAAGCGATAGTCCATTAATGGGGCTGCTCTGGTCACTTGTGAGATGAAGTCAAGAGCACCAGTTAACTTCTACCACTGTAAGGATCCCAACCCACGTTTGTTTCCTGCACTCTTTGCAAACGTTCTAAGCAGTTTTCAATGGGCAGAAACTTTTCAACCATCCGTAGCAGTACGTCAGAATCAAGACTCGAACTCGCCCCCAATACACACACTTGTTGCAGATTGGTGTACTACAGCGCACCTTGTACTGCTAAGCCACGCCGACTCGACCTATCCAACTCCCAACTCCCTGATGAATAGTTTATCATTATTCATTATTTTATTTATGTATATTGTTTATTTGTCTATCTATCTTGAAACTTTGGACTACCATTTTGCCAAGAAATGTTTTCGACCACTTTTTTTTCATATTTAAATAAATGTGAACTATAGCCTGCTTGTCGATACCAATCTCTTTAGGTTTGATCCAGCGTGCGGGGTCCAAGCGGTTCAACAGCAAAAGGCGACAGGACACGCCAGTAAAAGCAAAGCTAGGGGGATTTTTGGATAACGTCATCTAACGGATATATACTTCAAAACGCCGCTCGGATTAAGAAGGTGCGACTGGACATTGATCAGAAAGTACATAGCTAGCATGTTTAATTAGTAAGTACACAGCTTTCTTAATCAATTTCGTTATAATACTTCAAGAGATCGTCGAAGTGGTTTGTTAAAAATAGATGCTTAAAAACAGAAGTGTTCTAGAATTAAACCACGAAACATAACTCTAATTTCAACAATTCTGACAGGTAAAACCTGTACATTTGATTTTGAACGCTAGTGTTGATTTTCCAATGTCAGATGATTTTGAACGCTAGTGTTGATTTTCCAACGTCAGATGATTTTGAACGCTGGTGTTTGATTTTCAATGAAAGAAGAGCTTGAACTTGAGTGTTGATTTTCCAATGACTGTTGATTTTGAACGCTAGTAATTATTTTTACCAAATGACAGTTGATCTTGAACGGGATAGTTGGATTTCCAATTAAAGTTGAGTGTGAATGCTGGTTTTTGTTTTTCAATTAAAGATGATTTTGAACGATAGTGTTTTCTTTTTCAATATAAACTGATTTTGAACGCGAATGTTGGATTTTCAATTAAAGTTGAGTTTAAACGTTAGTGTTGGATTTCCAATTAAATTTGATTGTGAAAGCTAGTTTTCATTTCCACTGAAACTTGACTTTAGACGTGTTATTTGTCAGGGCAACAATTTTTTTTAATCTTTATTATTATAGGGCCTAATAGTAATGTTTGCGTCTTTGAATATTTTAGCGTAGTTTGGATTGAAACGGAGGCAGTGAGATGTTGATTTTCCCGTTTAAAAAAATCTGAAACAATAAATATTTTTATTTTCTTACAATTTTCACACAGGATTTCATGCTGTTCAAAACCAAAACCGTAACAGTCTAAAACGACTTTGTCATATGTGCATCCTAGTGTGTACATCCTAGTTGTACATCCTAAGCTACATCCTATAATTGTGTATAACCTGCTGATTTATTTCAAACGCAACCCACGCATTAAATCTTAACATTACATTAAATCTTAACATTACATTAAATCTTAACATTACATTAAATCTTAACATTACATTAAATCTTAACATTACATTAAATCTTAACATTACATATTTAAGCGATGTGCGCGTTTCTTTATATTTTAGTATAAATTATAAATTTAAGAACAATCACCTGTTGTGGTATTTTTGTAACGGAGAACGGCACGCTCACAAACTGTGATGTATTGAATACAACGCACCATGTTTATAATTATGTTTTGTAGTAATTCATAATAGCAATGTTGTTGTAGTAATTCCTTGGAAAAGTAATGTACGCCAAACACATAACGAGATATAATGCAAATAGTATTTTAATAAAGAAGTCAACAGAAGCATACACTAGAGAAAGATTTTTAATTTACACATCACCCCAAGATTTTAATGGTTCACTTTCAGTGAAGTTCTGCTTTTGTCTTTCAATACTTTGGCAAATATCTGTTTTTTATCGAACAATAAAGTTTTATTATATTGTACTGTATTGTATTATATTGTATTGTATAGCATTGTATTGTATTGTATTATAATGCATTGTATTGTATTGCATTGCATTGCAGTGTATTGTATTGTATTGTACTGTATTGTATTGTATTGAATATTGCAACGTCTTTTAACACTAGGTTATATTTGACAACTAACACACAAACATGAATCACCAGTCTACCGTTTAAAAATAAGGCACATTTATGGTGTTTAGCGGACAATAAAGTTGTATCGTATCGTATCGTATTGTATTGTATCGTATCGTATTGTATTGTATTGTATTGTATTGTATTGTATTGTATATTGCAACGTCTTTTAACACCAGGTAATATTTGACAACATACAAAACAACACATAAAGCACGACATTCTACCAACTGGTGATTTAACTTAAAGTAAACATAAAACTTAAGTGCCTACCAACTGGTGGTTTTACTTAAAGTAAACATAAAATTTAAGTGCCTAACAACTGGTGATTTTAATTTAAGTTAACATAAGATTTACGTGGTGAGTTTATGTCTAGACTCCATGTTAATCTTGATGTGAACCAACCAACCAACCAAACAAACATACATCACAACAATCTACCAAATGGTGATTTTAATTTAGTTAAAATAAGACTTAAATGGTGTTTTCTCTCAAGGTGGAAATCTTCCTGTGGACCTTGATAATAACACATTATTGAGCCACAAATACAGTATCTTTTTTCCCTCCTGTATGAGGGTTTTCTCCAAGTACTTTGAATTCCTCCCTCCTTATAATAAGGCTATTGGTTGCACTTTATGGAAAATTGAAAAAAGTTCAAATTAACCCACCGTGACGGAGAGTTTAAATTAAAGAAATAAAATAATACAATGTAATAAAGTAATTCTGGATCACCCAAAAAATTACGCACTATACAATAATAATAATAATAATAATAATAATAATAATAATAATAATAATAATAATAATAATAATAATAATAACGGCAACAACAACAATAATAATAATAATAATAATAATAATAATAATAATAATAATAATAATAATAATAATAATAATAATAATAATTATTATTATTATTATTATTATTATTATTATTATTATTATTATTATTATTATTATTATTATTATTATAAAATAATAATAGGCAGAAGAAGAAGAACAAGAACAACAAGAACAATAATAATAATAATAATAATAATAATAATAATAATAATAATAATAATAATAATAATAATAATAATAATAATAATAATATTTAACAGACTGCCAAATAGAAATATTTGATGTTCTTTATTATTCCTGTTAAACATCAGTACACCCATGGAAATTTTGATGGTTTTAAAACGACGATTTCTTTTTTAAATAGAATATGTCTTTCCAGTTACGCACCACTTTAAAATGTGAGTTACTTGTGTATTTAACTACATTATTTTCCCACTGATTGGCTCATTGGCATGACTGATTCATTTGATGCATTTGACTGAAATTAAAGTTGTACTCACGAAGCAAGCAAAGCTCCCACACTGTCGCCATTGCATTCTTGTTTGCAGTGTGTTTTACTTTCAATTCCTTCCACTGCGAACGGAAATGAAACTTAATTTGCCTGAAACATGAATTATACAGTACCAAGATTATAGTCATTTTAATTTTCGATTCAGCGAATTTGACTCCAATATTATGGAGTTTCATGGAACGTTTTGTGTGTATGTGCGCGCGCGCCTTTGTGTGGTGTGTGTGTGTGTGTGTGTGTGTGTGTGTGTGTGTGTGTGTGTGTGTGTGTGTGTGTGTGTGTGTGTGTGTGTGTGTGTGTGTGTGTGTGTGTGTGTGTTTCAGCTGAATTACGAGTGACTTTTTATTTTCAGTTCAAAAGCGAAAGGTCACTTTCCGAGGAATGTTTTGAACTTGTGTCAAAGATGATTTCTATTCGAATAGCGTATATAAACAAAGTATTTTCAGTTGACATTCTGAGAATCGTACATTACTTTCCGTTTTATTTCGAAAACACACAATATTATTTAATTGGACGAAGAAACGGACAATATTTAACGTTAGCGGACGGCCGGACGTCCATCTATCTATTCCTCTAGAAACAGTGAGCCTGTGTGTTTGTTATAGAAATATTAGTTTTAATATACAAGTTAACTGTTAATACTTCATGAGTTTTCCTTCTTTTGTTTTATAGTTAAGAGTGTTCTGCATTTATGTAAGCGCCTAGAGGTAAGTCTAGATTGGGCGGATAAAATAATAATAATAATAACAGCAACAACAACAACAACAACAGAGGAATATTTGTTTTGAAATGTGCGATGAAGCGCTTGTGTGTTAAGATGATGGTCACAGTTCTTTGTTGTGGATTATGCAATTTTATTGTTAAAGGTAGGTGACTATTGCAAAAGGAAAGTATTTTGCGTTTGGTTTGTGTAAGTATGTGTGCGTGCGTGTATGTGTGTGTGTGTGTGTGAGCACGACTTTCATCGTTGTGTACTGGCATTGTCTTTGTTAAAAATGGATATCGCGTGTGCGCATATGTTGAAAGTTGACATATACATCTTCGTTTCTTTGTAAGCAATGAACCTTTGAAAATAAGTTCTGAAACGTCTCTCTCACCCGCTTTCTGACGGGTGCCATCATTTCGCTGTTTAAACTCCGTTGTTCATGCTGCCGAGGACCAAGCCCTTTTCTCGTTTCCATATTTCGGTCCGCCTCCCTCTCGCTCTCGCTCCCGATATCTCTTTTTCTCTCCTATATCTAACCTTCTCCCCCTTCCCTAGTGGAGCTGACGAAGGATAAACGGGGCTATAGCTCTGTGGTTATGGGCAGGACCGACCTTGTTGTCAAAACCCTTTTTAAGGTAGACGCCGCCTTCTGCTATGGCAACACACACCACTCAACTCTGCTGCATATGTATCCCATTAACTAAAATTAATGTTTTAAAAGAATTAATTGAGGCTGTGGGCCCAAAGCCTTGAGTTAGATTCTATATCTGCAGCCCTTGAGCAGCTCTTAAACTGGAAAAGCGCTGTATAAGAACGATTACATAAATAAAATCAATTCATACAGTAAAGTGCTTTTTGTGCTTTAGTATATTCCTTAGGCAGTTATTATGTATTCTGACCCAGATATTTATACTTATTACTATGTTATTGGGAGCCATTGTTTATTTATTTATTCTTAATAGCGCTTTTTCAGCTTAAGAGTTGCTGAAGGCGCTGGTCAATACAGGATCTAACTGAAGTTGCCCTAGGCGCCCATTTGCAGCCTTTTAGCGCGCTGTCTCACGCCCAGACAATGGAGCACAATCCTGGACGACCAGGGGACCTGGGATGGGGAGAACCGACCTAGCGCTTGCTGAGTATATTCGTGTAGGACATGGGCGTCAGGATTTTTAAAGTCCCAGCGAAGGAATGCTTGCATGCACAGACTAGGCCTCGGTTTATACTCTTATTCTGCCCCTCTCTCCCCTCCCTCCCCTCCCTCCAATATTGTCCCTTTTTACGTAAGGCAATGTTTGATAACTAACGGTACTCAGGTGAACTTTGCTGGATTCCATCACATTGTGGATTTCTTTATAACGATTGGGCTGTTAATGCTGCAAAACTCGGTGCTTTAAATATTAACTCACAGGCAATAACGATACCATTATCGTCTAAAGAAATTCAAAATTCGATAGAAAATAAATTTGTGAAAGCGTTTAAATTCAATCTGAGTTATGATAAACCTTGCGGAATTACCAGATCAGTTTTAAGCATGGCACATAGAATAATACTAAACCCAATTAAAACAAAATATTGTAAAAATGTTAACTGCATATGTAATGAAAGTGTATCTTTGAAGCATGTATTACTTGAATGTAGTTATATTCGTCATTTTTGCCCACGGATTTACAAACTATGAGTTCTATTGATAACATCAGTTTTGATGTGAGCGTTAGGTTGGCCAAAGCTTTAATTGATTCTACAGTAGCTCGGTTCATTTGATTAGTTAATTTAATTTAATTTAATGTGGTGTGTGAGTGCGCATGTATGCGTGCATGTGTGAATGCGTGTGTGAATATGAATGTGCGTCTTATCATTTGGATGAAGAAGACGTTAATAAAACAACCAACCAATGTTTTGTTGTTGGGTTTTTCTTGATATCATTTATTTCTTCATTCTTATATAGCGCTCTTCCAGCTGAAGAGCTGCTCAGAGCGCTGATCGATACAGGATCTAACTCATGCCGGCCGAGGCGCACACTTGCACACTTTGGGCTATCCATTACATAATGTATTTGTACAGTACTTTTATGTCATTGTTATGTCTGTTTAAAAAAAAGAAAAAAGAAAGTCTAGAAAAGGTAATTGCTCTATTATAGTGCACTTGCCAGCTCCAGGCAATCGGGACCTAATGCAAGCTAGTGTCCGTCAACTTGCTGCACGAAGCGCACTGGCCGACGTCCAGGACAACTCAGCCGCTCCAACGGACCTTGATGAAAGAAGGTTCAACAGCAAATCACGCGTTCCGTTTCAATGAATAATTACGATGCAAACTAAACGTCTATGCTGTTTACTAGGCAAACTTATTCTGCAATGGAAAAGATAACAGAAATCTGCGTGCACGTGCGCCCCGAGCACGTCTCTGCGACATGGAGTTGTGCGCCATACGAGTGGACATTGGATTGGATTGGTAGAGGGTGGCCTCGTGGCGCAGTGGATAAGTTGCCGGTTTCCTATGCCGAAGGTCGCGGGTTCGATTCCCGCAAGGGGCGAACGTATGTGACTTAGGTACGAGACTATTGAGGTCACCGAGGGTTTTCTCCGGGCACTCCGGTTTCCTCCCTCCCTTCAATAATGGTACAGGACGCAGTCAATATAAAAATTTCAAAAATAAAAAATTCGATTTTCTTTCCGTCTTCTAATAGCGATCTCCCTGCCTTTACACCACCTGTTTGAGTGATGGATGTGTGTTTGGTATGTGTGAGGGTGGATGAGACAGGTGAGCGTGTATGTTGGTATAGGTCGCCGCGCTTTCAGCCTGAATGATTTGGGGTAAGGCGCGTATAGCATCCTGTATTATTATTATTATAGAGCGGTCCGTCTGGCTCATTGGTGAGCAAGATGCGCCCGCGCCATTGGCGCATATTTTATCAGAATGGCGCGTAACAACGTGAATGCGCCAGCCTGGCGCGTCATAAAAATCAAGAAGGACTAGGTGAACATACGATATGAATACCTTCGATTGTCAATGGCCCATCTTTTTCAAAATTGACCCATCATTTTGCATGGCCATGGGTCATTGGGCCCATGATGTCTGAAAACAATCTGAAGCACTGAGATAAGCGTGCCCCTCCCACCCCCCCACCCCTCCTTTTTTTAAAAAAAGCTATTCATCTTAGCACTGTGACTTCTGTAGTGGTTGAGTGTTGGTTTAGGTCCCTACGTAACTCCACTCTTGCCTGGAATGGTTTTCTACGTCTGCCATATCGCCTATGGTGCATGGGCGTGGTTGTTAAACTTCATTGTTCGTTCATTCTACAGGCAGTGTAAATGCAGCAGTACGGCCATTCAACATTCATATAGGAAGTTTGAAAATTCACATAGGTCTTTGTGCAAAGTTTGAAGGAAATTGATGCAGCATTTGAAACGATGCAACACACCCACCCACCCACTCATACATACTCCGTCTGAAAAGTTACCTAATTATAAATATACATATAATTTATAAGGGTGGTATAATAATATTATCCAGGGTACAAGTTTGAAAACAGGATAGCTTCAGATTCATTTTAATATCCAGTAAACTCCATTTAAGGGTATCATTCTGCTACATTTTCTGACAGCTTGCGTACAGCCCTTTGTACATTCCTAGCCAGCAAAGCAAAATTAACATACTCCTGTGCGATGCAACTTTCGACGTGATTGTATTGTCATTCTGCGCTGTACATGCAATTATCTTTCACCCCCCCCCCCCCCCCCCCCCCACACCATCCCAAAGATTAACTCCTTCGATATGTAGGCGAATGTATACATTCAACTATGCAAATATATCAATATAAATAAATGCTAAAATGAATGTAAGAATGAATATAAAATGAAAATAAGTCTAAGTGTTAACCGTTCAGTATGTATAAATTCAACAGCGAACAGCAAATACATATATTTATAAAAACTGAGTTAAGTCTACATGACTCTATGCCATTCATGAATAAACTTGGAAGATAAATGTAGTATTTTACGGGATTCGAACCAGGGACCTTTCGTTTGCTAGTAACCCTCTGTACCAGCTGAGCTACCCGGTCCCACACGGCTCTACTTTTTTTTAGATTACAGTCCCCGGACACTGGTGCGTTGTTTGTTTGTTAATTAGATTAACGTCTTCGGACACTGATTGCGTATAGAAGACGGGAACTGGTGCGTTATGTGTTATGTTTATCAGTTTGACTGCAGAGGTTTATATAGGGGGCCATATATAGACAAAATGCTCGCAGCTGTTTAGACAGGTTCTTGGAAGCACTTTGCAAAGGCCTTCCACGTAGCGCGCAGCTGGTCTGCCTCTTGGGTTTTTAAAGGGGTTTGGGAGTACCTAGTCACCTATGTACTCAACTGTTTTCTCTGCCATGTATAGCAACACTTCTCTCTCTCTCTCTCTCTCTCTCTCTCTCTCTCTCTCATTGTCTCTCTCTTTGTCTCTCTCTCATTCTCTGTCTTTGCACCCCTCTATCTCTTTCTCTCTCTGTCTCTCTCATTCTCCTTCTCTCTGTCGGCCCCTGTCTCTCTCTCTTTCTCTCTTCCCTTCCCCCCTCTCTCTCTTGCTCGCTCGCTCGCACCCTCTCTCTCTATCTCTCTCTCCATCGTTCTCTCAACACTATCTCTCTCTCTCCTTCTCTCTCTCTCTCTCTCTCTCTCTCTCTCTCTCTCTCTCTCTCTCTCTCTCTCTCTCTCCTCTCTCCTACTTTCGTGCTCATCCTCCATTTAGTTCCAGAATTATTATGCACCGTAAAATAAATTAGTATGGCGTACTGTCGTTTTCCTTACGCAACAAATCATCCACTGTCAGATTTCAAACATACACGCACATACATAAACACACACACACACGCCCCCACACACACCCACACACACACCCACACACACGCACACACACGCACACACCCGCACACACACACACACGTTTTATGTTATACACACACACACACACACACACTCTCACACACACACAAATACACACACACCCTCTCTCAAACACACACACACACTCAAACACACCCACGCGCACAAACACACCCACACAAACACAAACACATGTTGTTTCATGTTTTGTAAAACAACAATTATAATAATCCAAAACAAAACATGCAAGCTTATTTAAGGCCGTTAATATAAAACAAAACAATAACTGTCAATGATAATATTTCCTGTTTATTTCCCAAAATGCTTATTCAGTATTGAATAATTCTAGAATTTTTTTCTTTTTTAATTTGAAATTTACTGCGTTAAGAAAACAGGCTTTTTTTTAATGAAACAAATCCTGCCACAATAATGTTTACTGTTTATTTCTTAAATGCCTCTACAGAATAATTCTAGAACTTTCAATTTTTTTATTGACATGCACTGCGTTAAGAAAACAAGCTTGTTGTTGGTTTGTTATTTGTTCAGTGTGGTTACGTTCAATGGTGCAATGGTGTTCTTAAGATGTTTTGATTAAAGTCTTATAACGTATGCGTGCTTCATCAATTATGACAGTAGTACTGATACTATTGAAGTCGGGTGTGGTTGTGTGTGTGTGTGTGTTGGTGTGTGGGTGTGGGTGTGTGTGTATGTGTGTGTGTGTGTGTGTGTGTGTGGCTGTTTAACAGCATCGGGGTACTTTCCATACGCAATGTACGTTGTCATCTGACTGAAGACACCGTTCGCGAGTATATGTCTGTGCGCGTGAATTAGTACGGGAAATAAAGAGGGAGCTAGAAAGGGAGAAGTCGAAGTCAAAGTCGAAACCTTTAATAGGATAAAAGCATTAGGTCCTATGGACCTGTCTTACAGCTAGTCCATAATAAAATTTTAAAAGAAAAAAAATCGGAACAAACAAAATAATTAATATAAAATTGAATTGATTGCAAACTAACACAAACTTTAACAATGGTAAGAATTTTAAAAAAATGTACTAAGAAAATTAATGTACAGAAATACACATACTCCCTCCAATACCCCTTTTCTACTCCCACTCTCCCCACCCCCTCCACCACAACCACACACATACACAAGCTAATTCACACATGAACAAATTAAACTTATTACTTATTATATATAAGCTTACTGTTAAAAGTTTATGAAATTTCCTGTTTTTTAGTTAAACTTGTTCTGTATTCATGTAAGCGCCTAGAGCTCAGTTCTAGATTAGGCACATAATAATAATGATAATAATAATAATAATAATAATAATAATAATAATAATAATAATAATAATAATAATAATAATAATAATAATAATAATAATAATATAATAATAATAATATAGTATAATTAGTAGTAGTAGTAGTAGTAGTAGTAGTAGTAGTAGTAGTAGAGTAATTAGTATAATAATAATAATATAATAATAATAATAATTATTATTATTATTATTATTATTATTATTATTATTATTATTATTATTATTATTATTATTATAGTGCATTCTATACTCTGTATTGTTTGTGTTATGTCTTTTGAGCAGACCGTATCCCGGATCTTTATTTTTCCTTTTCCTTTTGCACTGTTGATTATTGATCTTCATCGACACACGCACCAGCTCCCCTTACACACTCACCCGTACCCTCACACCCATCACCCACCCACCCACCCACCCACCCACCCCTTCGACCCATATTCCCAATTATTGCATACATGTTCT
The DNA here is from genome assembly GCA_036898135.1 of Oncomelania hupensis. NCBI lineage: Eukaryota > Metazoa > Mollusca > Gastropoda > Littorinimorpha > Pomatiopsidae > Oncomelania > Oncomelania hupensis. Next base: position 10,369,366 of record CM072523.1, on the reverse strand, counting down.
TGTTCGTAGTATTGAAAGACAAAACCCCATGTTGTCTTTAGCGTGTGACAGGAAAAATCCCGCTAGATGCCCAACCTACACCGCAAAAACCTCAAACTGCAAGAAAGCGTTTGGCTGCCTTTTCCTTCTTTCGTTTAACTTGTTCCACCTTCTTTGAAGAGATTATTAAGAGAATATGATAAGGTTTTGAGGCGGAGCAACTGTAGTTGAAAGAGGAAGATGTTCTGCGGCAGTACACCAGCACTCAGACCCCATAATTACCCACCATCAGCCTCATCAGCCATCCCAGCAAGGTCCTCCTGAAAATAATACTCAACAGGTTGGAACCCCAAGCTGAACAAAAATCATAGCTGAAGAGAACAAGCAGGATTCAGGGCAGGGCGAAGTCTCACTGGACAGATTTTCAACCTCAGAATAATCTGCGAGAAATACCTACCTCACCAATAACCCCTATATCATGTGTTTGTAAACTTCAAGAAAGCGTTTGACCGAGTCTGGCATGCACATCTGTGGGCAACCATGAGGGTGTACAACATCAGCCCTTAAATTATTGGAGACATCAAAAGCCTGTATGACAAGGCTACCAGTGCAGTCCTCCACAACAGTGCCATCGGGAACTGGTTCAGAACGACAATCGGTGTGCGTCAATGATGCTTACTCTCTCCAACGCTCTTCAACATATAGGCTCTGGACATAAGTGCAGAGAAGACCAAACTGATGACCAACAACACCAATGACCTCATCATGGACATCAAAGTTCAAGGCCAATCCCTCGACACAGTGCAAAGCTTCAAATATTAGGAGCCATTGTATCAGACAATGTGTCCAGACAGGAAGTCCTCTCCAGGATCGCACGAACAACTGCGGCCCTGACAAGGTTGAAGCCCATTTGGAAAGACAGGACCATCAGACTACATTTCAAGGTAAGGCTGTTGCGCTCCCTTGTCATCTCCATCTTCCTATACGCTTGCGAAACATAGACCATCACAGCAGATCTACAACGAAGAAATAAGATGAGGTGCTACAGAAGACTTCTGGGCATTTTCTATACCCAGAACATCACCAACAACGAAGTCCGACAGACCATCATACAAGCCATTGGACAACATGATGACAGGAAACACAATCATGTTTAATTGTTCGTAGTGCTTACATCAACTCATATTCTATTCAACTTGTTTATTTATCTTTCCTGCTGTTATAAAAATAACTTTATTGTTCACCTTAAGAAAACACAATAATGTTTTATTTTCTTTACTGGTTACATCAACCCCTATTCAATTCAACACGCTTATTTATTTACCTGCCCTTAAAGATGAATGTGTGCCATGGAAAGCCTTTCTCGCGCCTGCAAAAAAATAAGGAAAGAAAGTACAAGCTATTTCCCGATAAACAAAATATTGCCTGACTGTGTCATGTTTACAAGCATGCCGTAACGATGTCAAAGTAATTGCTGTTTTGTGTATGTGTGTGCATGCATGCGTGCATGTGTGCATGTGTGTGTGCGTCTGTGTGTGTATGTTTGTAAATACGGCAGTACAACAGGCGCGCGTGTGTGGAGGGAGGGGGCATGCGCGAGCACTCCTGCAATGCATGGACGAAACTATCGATCCAAAAGTGACCAAAGCTTAAAGGCAGGTGAAGTTGTGATTAGATTACTAGTGCGGTTCACTGAAGGCTGGACTTGACTGCCGGATTGGGATCAGATCTGAGTTGACAGGAGTTAGAGTAGGTAGGTGTCGGCTGGCTCTTAAGCGAGCTGCAAGGGGGACACGTGGCTACGTGGGTGCACAGATGCTAGAAAGTAGAGCTTGAACTTGCACGGGGGTAGCTAGCGGCCTCATCGAGGTAGTAAGAACTACCTAGGGGCGGATTACCGGGTTGGCCTGCACTATCCCTGAACGGGTAGATGTACGCAGAGCGCGGGTGTTCTCGGGTAGGCTGAAGTATGCTCCCCGTGCTTCTAAACCGACAACACCTTCCGATTTCTCGGAAACTGAGGCCCTGCTAGGGATGTATGTTGTAGGACGATAAAATGTGCTTACAGATATCTGCGCGACAAAAACTAGTCTTCCTGTGACCTGTATTTCTGGTTCAAACTAGATGGAGACCTTTACATTTGTCCACGTTGCCTTAAAATAAAGCAGACGAGACACAAACTATTGTATAGTCCAAACACAGCCAACGGTTCGCTGTCATGTCAGTGCAGACATGTTGTTCTTCTTAAAGTTGAGTTCTTCGATGTCACATAGCGCACTTTTTCAGCGCAAGGACCTGCTAAAGACGCTGTTGGATGACTTCCGTCTGCAGTGTGCTGAAGTGCGGGTCGGCCCCAGACGGTGACTAGCTTTTAGGTCAAACGTGCAATGTGCACATGTAACGTCATGTGTACGTAAATATAGTTTGTTTAATTTTTTTAATCTCTTTGATCGCAATGGAAATGCAATATTGTTATCAAAGGGTGTTCGCGGTAGTTGTATCAGTTTTTATTCATCAGATTCACATAAGTTGTACTGATTTATTAGCAGTACAATCCATCAAATCATCGAGTCAAAAGTGGGAATCGAACCGACGTCGCCCTGAAGATACATTGCTGCAAACGGGTGCAGTGTGTAGTGTGTAACGAATAGCGCGTGCTAGTGGGCCTCGTCAACCGGGTTACCATCATTACTATTATAGAATTGCTCAGAGTTGAGAGCTTCACACGCAGCTGATTCAAACAAACCCACCAGGGCCTTCTTTACAGTTATATTTATAAATGACCTTTCCAACAAAAATAAAAATACACCACACAAAATAACAGGACAAACGGATTTTTTTAAATTAAAAAAATCCTCAATGTAAGTTTAAACTTATGTTGCAGAAAAGTTAGAACTGCACAGCTACAAAGACGGAAATGGGAGTAGGGATGAGAGGGGGGGCAGGGGGGGGGGCTGAGAGGCAAGGTGGGGAAGGGGCGGTTAGGAGGTGGGGGAGGGGGAGGTAGAATTTGACGTGGCTTGGTGTCGCAAACTCTGGTGGTGCAAAAATCTCTCGAGTCCGATAATCATGTCGCTGGTAAACAAAAGATGTGTGTAAGAGTGATTGCTGCTCTTAAATGTATACTCTTCCGCCCTTGTTCACCCGCCTCTTCCTCACCAACCTCCCCCACCCTGCTCCTTCACACTGGTCCTTGAGGGGTGGCCTCGTGGCGCAGTGGATAAGTCGCCGGTTTCCTATGCCGAAGGTCGCGGGTTCGATTCCCGCAAGGGGCGAACGTATGTGACTTAGGTACGAGACTATTGAGGTCACTGAGGGTTTTCTCCGGGCACTCCGGTTTCCTCCCTCCCTTCAATACGCATTGACTTCAGGACGCAGTCAATATACACATTTCAAAAATAAAAATTCGAGTTTCTTTCCGTCTTCTAATAGCGATCTCCCTGCCTTTACACCACCTGTGGTTTGAGTGATGGATGTGTATTTGGTGTGTGTGAAGGTGGATGAGACAGGTGAGCGTGTATGTTGGTATAGATCGCCGCGCTTTGAGCCTTATTGATTTGGGGAAAGGCGCGTGTATAGCATCCTGTATATTTATTATTATTTTGGTCAGCCGCTCGGTGTACGGATACTAATTGGAAAATACTACTACTACTACTACTACTACTACTACTACTACTACTACTACTACTACTACTACTACTACTACTACTACTACTTATAATAATAATAATAAGGATGTTATCTCGCGCTCTTTCTTCAATCGAACGCAAAACGCAATGATCTGACGGAATAAAAATCATTTTTTATTTGTGAAATTTAATTCGATCCTCACTGTGGATTTTTTTCACGATACTACAAGACTACAGATGCGGTATAATATTTTGGCCTAATGATTTTCAAAGAAGATGTCATAAGGCTCATTTTATGCTAAACAAATTCCAACAGTGCCCTATTTGGTGAATGCAATGCGATGGCTAGTAACAGAAGACGTAAACAATAATTTGTGTGTGCAGTTCATTTACCTGCTATTGGTCACGCCTACACTACTAGACTGGGTCAGGGTCAAGGTCAAGTTCCCGGAGGGTGACTAAACTGTGCATGTGCAAAAGCATCCGGGTTTTTGAGTAAGGAACCGTCATTTTCCCAGGAGGTTGTAGGGCTAGGGGTCTGGGAGTCAAGGGCTTTCAAAAATAGCATAATTTCGCTCTATTATTTTGGGCAGACGACACATTCTGCGTCCTTGACATTGGCGCGGCCTAGTTCTTTAAGTGCGAGAGTTTATTTTGGGGTTGGCCCTAACAAGCAGTGACATTTCAATTAACTTTTGTTTGGGTGCATCTCGTGTTCATAAATTCTGTTCTGAACTTGAAAGGCCTGTTGTATTTTTTGGCGGCATTCTGGTTTTCTAAAGGGCTGTCAAATGCATTAAGCCATTCTTCTTCTTACACAATAATTGTGAAAAGAGTTGTATTGCAAAAATCCTGTCATCGTGTCTTTAATTTTATTTATAATTTGGGGTATTTAAAATTCAAGGACACACTTCTTTACCAGCAAGTTTAGATTGAAAGAAACATTATTTAGCTATATACCATTTTTAATCACCCTGTAGAAGATAGTCCAAGGTTGACTTTTAATGAGGCAGTTCATTTGGCAATGTTCCTTAAAGCGTTCGGGTTGGCATCCAGCAAGGCGGACGAGAAAGGCAAGGAGAAGAAGCTGATGTTGCTTTTATGGACGTCGAAGGACACATCCCAAAGACACCCACCCACCCCCACCCCCCATCCAAAAGCACACACATGCATACAAACATATACATATACACACCATCCTACACACACACACACACACACACATACACACATGCATATACATACACACATGCACTCGCACTGTTCCTATATATACGTCTCAGCCAGCTCAAAGAAATTCTCCAGGCGCTGGTCACTGAGGTCCTACATGTGGGGAGTGGAACGCCGGTTTACAGTGTTTACACAAGCAAAGTCATAAGTACTGTTGCTGCGCTCCCTTGTCATCTCCATCGTCCTATACTCTTGCGAAACATGGACCCTCACAGCACACCTACAACGAAGAATACAAATCATGGAGATGGGGTGCTTCTTGGCATTTCTTACACCCAGCAAATCATCCACGTCGCCAGCAGTCACGTTCTAAACACAACCCTGTTCAAAACTACCAACACTGCAATACTATATTTTAGAACTATGGCAATGAATTCTCTTTCAGAAAGTTAGGTTCTTCCAATCTCCGTTGACGTTCCCAGGAAGCCAAATGGTGGATTTTTTTTTTCGCATGAAGATATTCTTCTAAAAACAACTTCATTCAGGCATCTTCTCATGCTTTGGAAAATCAGTTCCTTGATGTTCAGCAAGCCCAGCTGATACAGTGACGAGCTGAGAACACAGGCAGATGGCGGTCTGTATCTATGGCACAAACCCACAAATGAAAACCATTGGCAGCAGAGAAGGGGAAATAACTCTTTGCTATTATTCCCTCATTCCACGGAGGACAGCAACTAATAATGCTTCTATCCAAGATGCTATCGACATAAGCTTACTCCAGTCCCACCTCTTTAGGCGACTCACCTTAATCACTGGCGTTGTACACACACTGCCTGTATCCCTCATCAACGACGACGTCCGACAGACCATCGCACAAGTCATCGGACAACACGATGACCTGCTCACAGTGGTGAAGAAACAGAAACTCCGGCGGTATGGCCACGTCAACAGAGCATCAGGCCTTGCAAAGACCAATCCTGCAAGGCACGGTGCAAGGAGGCAGAAGAAGAGGGAGACGGAAAAAGAAGTGGGAGGACAACATTCGAGAATGGACTGGCTCGGCACTGAGCGAAGCCATGAGGGTTGCTGAGGACAGAGAAAGATGGAGCACGCTGGTTAAACGGTCATCTGTGGTGCCCCCCAACGACCTTCGGGTTACGGGATAGAATGTCATAAGAAAATGTGCGTGCGTGTGGGAGAGTTGGGAGGCCGGCATCCGCAGCTTTTGGAAATCAGAGCTGGGACACATTCTCTCTCCCCCTAACCCCCGTTCCCCGCACCACCTTTTTCATTCCCACTCACCCTTTCTCTTCTCAAAACCCCGCTCTGCCTTCCTAGAGGTATACACTTTCTGATGGGAATCAAACCCGGGTCTCTGTGCTCGCCGCACCAGACTGATCAAAAAAAAAATTCCGTGCCCCCACCCCTACGTCAACTGCACTCTCATTCAGTCCACCCAGTCAAAGCTACCTTGAACAAACTTCCTGAACCCTTCCACATAATAACTTTGCGATCCAAACGACCCTGTCCAAAGAACGCAATGCACTAATACTACCCCCATATCCGCCATCATTTGCTTTCCCGTACGTCTACCTATACCACCATACATAACCAATACCATCTCTTGTGATCTCTTCTTTTATAACACAGCCCCGGATTGGTTACTTCGCATTTGCATTAAAACAAAACTAAACAAAAAAAAATCAAACAAATAAAATAAAATAAGGTTTAAAAGAATACTCGTGCACAAAATAGTAAGAGTGAGTCTCATTGGTTAGTTCGAGTTAAACGGTGCATTTGATTGGTTCCTCGCCTGTGGGATCACGCGTTTCCTTCGTGATGAGAGAGTGGCCGAATCTAATCTTTGATCCAAAATAGCTCTGATCGAAACAAACAAGCAGAGGGTGGAGATGGCTTGGTAAGAAGAAGAAGAAGAAGAAGGAGGAGGAGGAGGTGGAGGAGAGAGATCGGTATAGAGGTGGGTGGGAAGGGGATAGCGGAGGGGGAAGAGAATGAGAAGAAATGGAGGAGAGGGAGATAAAGTACAGAGTGAGAGACGGACGGAATTGGAGGCGTGGAGAGGAAATGTTTCATTGCCCAGTTTGGTGGTGAGAACAGGATCTAATAGGGCAGGACGAAGGATTTTATTGGAAAACGAAGGGAGCGAGAGAAGATAAAGAGGGTGGACAGAGGGAGGGTGATGAGGAAAACAAAGCAGGTGAGAAGAGGGGAGTGGGTGAGAGAGAGAGAGAGAGAGAGAGAGAGAGAGAGAGAGAGAGAGAGAGAGAGAGAGAGAGAGAACGGAGATAAAAGACAAAAACATGTGAGTTTTTCTTTTTCTTTTCTTTTTTGAGGATGTGAGTTGAAGGACAAAACGACAGTAAGAATACAATGTCTTCCTTGATTCAATGTTTGTTTGCCTTGGCTGTCTCCCTCTCTCCCCTCCCTCAACCCCTAACAAACCACCTCTCTCTCTCTCTCTCTCTCTCTCTCTCTCTCTCTCTCTCTCTCTCTCTCTCTCTCTCTCGATGCATATCGAAAACTGAAAATTGTTATACATGTAATGTAGGACCCTGTGTTACACTCTGTTTGATGATGGTGTTTTCTATCAGTATCTGATTCAGCCCCGATGCTTGAATTCCTGATAGGGTGTAACTCAGATTCGTTTATTCACACAGCCCGTCCAAACAGCATACAAGTCACAAAGTCGACGTATGAAGTTTTCCACTTTTATTCAGCACACATCAACAACTGCATACAATTCTCAATTCAACTCAACAACTTTCACAGCAACTTTCCAAATCACTATCAACAACTTTACTCTCTCAACAGCGACTCGGCTCACGATTAAATAACCTCTCTCTTTTCTGGAACGATTTGGTACGTGGTAGAAATGACGCACTGCCACCAATCGAACTAAAGATCGTCATCACTGACTTACGTCATTCACATTTTCTCTACTTCCGGGAACATTCACGACCTTCGATATCCATCCGGAAATTTCTATCAAGAGTAAACACGCATATCCAGAAGATTCTCAAATAATATCGACTAACGCAAATTATCAACGTTATACAAAGCCTCTCCTAACAACAATGCAAACTCAAATCAAAGGTAAATAAACTCCATTATTGAATACTTTGCAAATCGAAACGATTAGATCTATCGTGCGCGCTTTAGACACACTTTCGTTCGTTTCAACGTAACATAACCCCCCACTCAAGAAGAAATTTACCCAATTTCTTTCAACAACGTTGAAACGTAATGCACAAACAAAGTCCACAATTGAAACTAATTTAAGACTTTCTGAATACTGTAATTGCGCTCAGCTTATCTACACAGAGTCAATGGTTTTCATCTTCAAATCTGCCTGAATAATGTCAATGTTCACAGTTCATTCACACAGAGTCAAAGTTTCTCATCTGCAAGTCTTTCTGGATACTGTCAATGTTCACAGATCATTTACCCAGTCAACGTTTTTCATTTTCAAGTCTGTCATTACCAATGTTCTCAGTTCACACAACCACAGTCAATGTTCTTTCATCCGCAAGGAAACAACGCCCTCGTCCGTTACCGTCGTCATCGGCCCAGGGTCAAAGACGATGATCACGTGGGCTCTCCTGGAGTCAGTGCATCCTCCGTTGTCTCCTTCTTCCTTCGAACGTCCGACGCAGTCGACGTTGTCAGCTCCCAGGATGCATTCGCTGGGTCTCACGGTCGGGTTGGCTTCTGCGGGACGGTGGAACTGCTCCCTCAAGGTCTGCAGATGCTCCTTCCAGGTCTGGGTGTGGACTTCATGTTCGACCAAAGTCGTAGAGCCTGGGACATCATTGAAGTTAGGGGGAAACTCGCCCATAAGGTCCTCGAGCTCCAACGTTTGACCTTCCGTCAAGCTCGGTCCTAGCTTAACATCATTGATGCCTTCTTTGCTGTGGAAGTCTCCCAGTTCCAACAGTTCTTCGCTGTCAAAGCTGTCGTCGGTCACAGCTGCTGTTGCCACATGCACAGTCTCTGATGGCCTTTCCACGTACAGCTTAAGGAGGTTGGCGTGGTATATCTTGGAATGCGGGCCGACCTTCACCTTGTAGTCGTTGATCCCCACCACGGTCTCCACTTCGTACGGGCCTTTCCACTGCATCAGCAACTTATTGTGATCAGTAGGTAGCAGCACCAGCACTTTGTTGCCAGGTTTAAACTTCCTGTTCACAGCCCTACGATCATAATAGTGCTTTCCACAGTCCTGGGACTTCTTCAGGTTTTCTCTGGCTATCTCGAGAGTCTGCTCCAGCTTCTCCCGTAGCTCAAACACGTACTGGTAGCTGTTCTTCACCTCTGGGGTGTCCACTTCTCTCGTCCACAGTTCTTTTAGGATGTGCATCGGCCCTCGGATGGTTCTTCCGTACAGCAGCTCGAACGGAGAAAAGCCGGTGGACTCCTGCGGTACTTCTCTGTAGGCGAAAAGTAAGGCGTTGATGTAGCGATGCCATTGTCTGGGCTGCTCGCTGCGCAGTTTCTTCAAGGTGGACTTCAACGTAGCATTGAACTTTTCGACAAGCCCGTTGCACATTGGATGGTAGGGTGTCGTAGTTAAATGCCGGATGCTCAGCAGTCTGTTGACCTCCTTCATGCAGTCAGAGACGAACTGCGTCCCGAGGTCTGTCAGAATTTCTTCAGGCACTCCAAGTCTACTGAACATGTCCACTAGCGCCTCTGCAACAGTCTCAGTGTCAATCTTCTTCAGAGGCACTGCTTCTGGGTACCGAGTCGCATAGTCCACTAAAGTCAGTACCCATCGATGACCTTCTTCACTCGGAGGTATTATTTCGCCGATTAAGTCCAAGGCCACCCTCTTGAAAGGTCGGTCGATCAGAGGCATCCTCTGCATAGGCACTTTCGGGACCCTTCCTCGAGGTATGGTCTTCTGGCAAATGTCACATGATCGGCAGAAACGGCTGACGTCCACATGAAGCCCTGGCCAGTAGAACACCGCCTGGATTCTGTCTGACGTCTTCCTGATGCCTAGGTGACCTCCCATGATAGAGTCATGAGCTACTTCCATCACTTGGCGCCTTAGAGGTAACGGTACCAATACTTGACGTAGTGGTTTCCCTCCGTTGACCCTCGGGTGCTGGAAGATTCGATACAGGATATTGGCCTTCACCTCAAAATAGACCGTACCACTGCCTTTGGTCACGTGGTCTTGGCGGTTCCTGTACTTGTTTAAAGTGCTATCAGCTTCCTGGAGCTGGATCAGCTTATCTCTGTCCACGATGGCAGCTTTAGAGTTGTCGGCGACCTTCAGTGGCGTAGACGTCTTGTCTCTCTTGGCCTGGGCCCTGGTAGTAACAGCACCGACGATCTCTGGTCGGCAGGGCTGAGCCGGAGTAACCACATTGTCCCGTAGCAGCTCTGTAAGGTCTCCATCGGGAAACGGCAATGGATCCTCCTCCACAACTTCGACGCGTTGGGTTGAGGCAGGACTCCACTCTGGATCGGGGTCGTCGGGTCGTCTCGCGCCGTCGATATTCCCGATCATCAAATCATACAGCGGCTTCTTCAGGCAAACCGCTTCGACTTCGCCTATGTAGAAAGGGGTGTTGACATGAATTTTTGCAACTGGCGCTTTCACACATTTGCTGTCGGCCATGAGTGTCCATTTAGAATCGCCAGTGAATTGTTCTTTAGCGATTAGGTCTTCTCTGACGATGACCCCACTGCAGCCAGAGTCTCTTAAAACAGTCACTTCATGATTTCCGACGCGTCCCTTTGAAACAGGCATGTTCTGGACGGTCACAGCTGCGCTGGCGACGACGGGGATGGATTTCCCGTTGGCAAGGAGGAGTTGGCCATCAGTCATGCACTCTTGCACGTCCGCAGGGGTAGCTGTGCGCTTGGTCTCACTCGGAAGAATGACGCTCCCGCCGCACACTTGATGGTCAGATCTACTGTTTTGCCGTTGATTGGAGAAACGTCTCTGTCGGTTGCCCGCCGCTGCATTGTCCGTACTGCCCCGCTGTCCGCTACTTTTGTTTTGAGGACAATTAGCCGCCCTGTGGTCTGTAGCGTTGCAGGTGAAACAGCCTCTTGAATGCCCTTCCCTGGGAGGAGGCGTGGAGTCAGTGTGTCTCTGGCTCGTCTGGCTCCCCTGGATCTGGTTCCCATGGCTTGCCGTCTTCTGAAAGTGTTTCGTCGCGCTGGGTGGCCCCAACGTTTTCTCATGAGCGATGAGATATCTTTCAGCAGCCTCAGCAACGTCTTTTAGCGTCTGCAACTTTTGTTCTTCTAAGTAGGTCGCTAGGTCCTTGTGACAGGCATTGAGAAATTGTTCTTTCACAATCAGGTCATGGAGACTGTCGTAAGACTTCATTTCGCCTGATAACTCCACCCACTTGTGTAGATATGACGACAGGCGCTCCACAAACTGCTTTGGCGTCTCGTCTGACAAAGGCCGGCATTCACGAAAGCGTTGACGGTAGCCCTTTTCTGTAAAGTTGTAGCACTGCAATAGGGCCGCTTTCAAAACGTCGTAGTCTTTGGCGTCATTATTCGACAGTCTACTGTAGACATCGAGCGCCTTCCCCGTCAGTAGTGCGCTGAGTATGATCGCCCAGTCTTGACGTTGCCATTTAGCGCTTTCGGCGAACCTTTCAAACCTCGCTAGATAGCTGTCGATCTGGTCCTTTTCGTCGACGAATGCTGGCAATTTTGGAGCTTTGAAGTCGCTGATAACGTGTGGCGCGTGCTGCTGTTGTTGGATGCGCGCCATCTCTAACTGGAAATGACGCTCAGCTTCCCTTTCCTCACGCCTGCGTTCCTCTTCTCTTTCTTCACGCTGCCGCTGCTCTTCTCTTTCTTCTCGGCGTCGTTGCTCTTCTATTTCTCTTTCTTCATGACGTCGTTGCTCTTCAATTTCTAGACGCTTCTGTTCTAATTCTATTTCTTTTTCTAGACGCTTCTCTTCCAATTCTCTTTCTCGTATTCTCTCCTGAGACTTGACGTACTCCGTCAGCTGCTTGCCTTTTAGATTCAGTTCAACCCCTTTCTGCCAGAAGTCAGCCATCTTGATGCTTCTGGAAAGTTCTTTTCTAGAAAGTTCTTGACTGTAGAGTTCTTTTTTTCCTGGAAAGTTCTTGACTGTGCTGTACCTTTCTAGACTGTTCTAGAACAGCACGCTTTCTGCAGTAGCGCTGATGCTTGTCACTAGTCGCCTTCGCTGACGCAGGCCCCGCTGTCCTCGTCGTATGCGACGCTGCACCACGCTGGTGTTGATGTATACGCTCCTGTGCTGAAGTAGACTCGACGTCCGTACGTCGCTCTCTCTAATACTGGCGATGTAGCTCCGAGACTGTCCCTCGACGTAGTCCTGCGGCAGCCACGTAGTCCCGACTGGTTGTTCGCTCACGAAGCAACTCTTCAGTGACTACACGCCCTTGCAGTCAACCCGAACCTATCGGTGATGTAGTCCCAGTATGTTGGCCCCTCTCGACGCAACTCGTTGGCGGCTACCCTCGATGACTGCCTCTCGTAACGTTGACTCGCTTGTTGTAGCAGTTGAACCCTTGGCTATGGCGTGAATCGCGGCTTGACCCCCAAAATGTTACACTCTGTTTGATGATGGTGTTTTCTATCAGTATCTGATTCAGCCCCGATGCTTGAATTCCTGATAGGGTGTAACTCAGATTCGTTTATTCACACAGCCCGTCCAAACAGCATACAAGTCACAAAGTCGACGTATGAAGTTTTCCACTTTTATTCAGCACACATCAACAACTGCATACAATTCTCAATTCAACTCAACAACTTTCACAGCAACTTTCCAAATCACTATCAACAACTTTACTCTCTCAACAGCGACTCGGCTCCGATTAAATAACCTCTCTCTTTTCTGGAACGATTTGGTAGGTGGTAGAAATGACGCACTGCCACCAATCGAACTAAAGATCGTCATCACTGACTTACGTCATTCACATTTTCTCTACTTCCGGGAACATTCACGACCTTCGATATCCATCCGGAAATTTCTATCAAGAGTAAACACGCATATCCAGAAGATTCTCAAATAATATCGACTAACGCAAATTATCAACGTTATACAAAGCCTCTCCTAACAACAATGCAAACTCAAATCAAAGGTAAATAAACTCCATTATTGAATACTTTGCAAATCGAAACGATTAGATCTATCGTGCGCGCTTTAGACACACTTTCGTTCGTGTCAACGTAACACCCTGCCCAACTATTCCCTGTGACTAAGGACACGTGCTTGTGTCAATAACATTTTGATCCCAGTCTCTCTCTCTCTCTCTCTCTCTCTCTCTCTCTCTCACACACACACACACACACACACTCTCTCTCTCTCTTTCTCTCTCTTGATGCATATCGAAAACTGAAAATTGTTATAATGTAGGACCCTGCCCAACTATTCCCTGTGACTAAGGACACGTGCTTGTGTCAATAACAGTTTGATCCCCCCCCCCTCTCTCTCTCTCTCTCTCTCTCTCTCTCTCTCTCTCTCTCTCACATTGATTATGCATCAGCAATATGGGACGGCTGCAGTGAAGCCTTGTTCAAAAAAATTAATTCTCTTCACCGCAGAGCTGCAAAATTAGTTATCCCCAACGCTTTCATCACAACTGATTCAAAATTAAAAAATAGCTGGCATGCTCCCCCTTAACAAACACCTACATTACAATAAAGCCGTTTTAATGTATAAAATAATTAACAATAGAGCTCCTGCTTATTTAAAAGCACTTTTTAGCAAGTCATCATCTCGTTATTCATCTTCACGACATAATTTAACATTTCCACGCTTAGACATATTTAAAACATCTCTGTCTTACTCTGGTCCAAGCGTGTGGAATTCTCTACCCCTAAGAGGTCAAGAAAAATAAATCATTACCATCTTTTAAAACAAGGCTACATAAAAATTTAAGCTCCCTTTGCTCTTAATATTTAAGATGATTATATACCTCTTTGTTGTTCCCTACCCTGCCACAATTTAAGTTACTAAGAGTGTGTGAATGTACATGTGTGTGTGTGTGTGGTTGTGTGTGTGGAGGGAGGAGGAGATGGATGGGGAGGGGAAGAAGGGTGGGAGTACGTGTATTAAAATGCATTAATTTGCTTAGTGATTTGTTACCGTAGTTAAGGAATATGTTTGTTTCAAATTATCTATTTTGTTTGTTTTGCATTGTTTATTAAGGACTAGTTGTAAGACAGGTCCAAAGGACCTAATGCAATTATCCTATTAAAGGTTTTGACTTCGACTTCTCTCTCTCTCTCTCTCTCTCTCTCTCTCTCTCTCTCTCTCTCTCTCTCTCTCTTTCTCTCGCTCTCTCAATCATTGTCAATTTGAAGTGTTGTTTTCTCCCTCCCACTCTTCCCCCCCCCCTTTTTTTTTCTCTCTCTCTCCTTTTTTTTAATTGCGGATTATCTTACAAGAAACCCACCTGTGTTAAATCAACGCACGCAATATCATGATGCATGAAGCAGTCCTAACCACATTGTGCAAGACAGTTAATAGCAGTCCTAGTTCCAAACTCGTTGCAAAGCATGGCTTTTGTCCCAAGTTTAATCCTGGACTTTCTTGCTGTCCATGCATGGCGATAGTGATTTTGAATGCTGTACTGACCCTACCGTCTTAGCTCGCTCGGTAGCAGAGATTCCCGCCTGGCAGGCCGATGATCTAGGTTCGAATCCCATGGGGGGTATGCAACATAAAAGTGGTCATCGTTACTGCCTCTCTTACATGTACACGACGCAGCAAAATACCGGGAAACTGTATTATCTGGCTTTGAGAAATTGAGACAAGATTTGCGTACTTATTGATGCTATATCTTAGCAGTATGGTTGCTCGCTCTGGTGGTACAGTGCTGATGTAGATCCCCTCTTCCTTGGGTTGGTTACTCCCGTCTGCCATATCGTCAACGGTGGGTGTAGACGTTAAACCTCACTGTTCGTTCTTCTGAATTCTGTGGTTTGGGGTATTTCCGACCTAATGATGCTGCTTACCTAATTATGCTTTGGTTTTAGGAATGTTTTACCTAATGATGTTGTACCTGGGGTATTTCCGACCTAATGATGCTAAACTTTGGTTGTTGTTTTTTCTAAAACTGCTGTGGTTGAGGCATGTTTTACCTAATTGTGCTGTACCTTGGGTATTTCTTACCTAAAGATGCTGCACCTGGGGTATTTCTTACCTAAAGATGCTGTACCTGGGGTATTTCTTACCTAAAGATGTTGTACCTGGGGTATTTCTTACCTAAAGATGCCGCACCTGAAGTAGTTCTTATCTAAAGATGCTGTACCTGGGGTATTTCTTACCTAAAGAAGCTGTACCTGGGGTATTTCTTACCTAATTATGCTGTACCTGGGTATTTCTTACCTAAAAATGCTGTACCTGGGTTATTTCGTACCTAATTATGCTGTACCTGGGGTATTTCTTATCTAAAGATGTTGTACCTGGGGTATTTCTTATCTAATTATGCTGTACCTGGGATATTTCTTACCTAAAGATGCTATTCCTGGGTTATTCCGTACATAATTATTCTGTACATAGGGTATTTTTTACCTAACGGTGTTGTACTTTTTCTTAGGGCATATCTTAATTAATGATTCTGTACTTTCATGTTTACTTTACCTAATGATGCTGTAATTGGGGTATACCTTTCCTTGGAACTTGGAACATTGTTCGTTGTTTTTTTTATTAAACAAACAAACGATGAAACAGCAAATATCAAATTAGGCGCCTTGCCCAAAGATGCTGTGCGTGGTGGTATATCTTACCCAATGATGCTATACTTGAGGTACCCCCGTTGGGGTGCCGGGGGTTTCAGTATAAATAGTATCCCCACATTCTGGAAATTTAGTGCTTTAAATTCCCACTGTCGCTGTCTTTCTCATTTGCTCTTTCTCAGTCCTGCTCTGTTCTATCAATCTGCTATACTATCTTCTTCTTCGCTAGACCAGTCACCAACCTTTTTTCTTGAAAACTCTTCCGGGACAAGACTCCTTGTTTGTGTATGAGGTCTGTTGGATCAGCTTGGGAATATTGGACGCTTTCTGCCAGGTGGTCACTAGGGCTTCCTATGATGTTATTATTTAGCAATGTAGGCATTTTATATGTATATGTTTTGTTAATAATTTATAATGATGTTTATATTCTATTTTGTTTTTGTAAACGGGGATTCGATAAATTAGAGTGCAGCCTCAGCGTCCCCTGCGTGGGATGTCTTTATTGTAAAGTGACTGGCTGGTGGAGGGCATTCAGTTTTCCCACTAGGGTTGTTTCAGCAGATCTTTTATGCGGATTGGGGGTTGTCCGGTCCTGATTTGGCTCGGAAGAGTCCGCTGGACCTAAAGCAACAATTATGTAATGTAATGTAATACTTGAGGTATTTCTTACCTCATAAAATTACATTATCTGAGAGTATTCGTATTCATGAGGTATTGTTGCGATAAATCCTTATTTGATCTTTGCAAACATACCTAGGGGTTTTTGGGGAAGAATGCTAAGAGAGATGATACGTGCAGGATTCAAATAAGAGTGGGAAGGCATAAGTCTTAGGAGCTTGAACCAAGGATGCGTGGGGAGTGGAAGGTAGAGGGGAAGAGAGCTGAGACAGGGTGAGGGGGGGGGAGGGAGGGAGGGGAACATGAGGAAGGCATACAAAAGATTGAGCTTATATTAAAGCCTTTTTCAAATGTAAGCAACCAAAAAAATCGAAGGCCTCACGTTTGCTTTTATAAACACGCAGTAAATAAGTTCTCTTCGGCATACCGCTGTGCAGGGCAGGGCAGGGCAGGGCAGGGCAGGGCAGGGCGGCCTCTTGATATTAGAGCCTGTCAATACAAAATGTGAACATGTAAACAATTAGTGTTGGACTGCATTGCAGCACAACAAGGAAAAAACAGCGGATTTTGAAGCTAAACACGCTTGATTTTCCTTTTTTTTCTTTGTCTTCAATTTCTTTCTTTTTGTTCTTTCTTTCTTTCTTTCTTTCTTTTTTTAAATTTTATTTTCTTTCTTTATTTCTTTTCTTTTTTCATTTCTTTTCTTTCTTTTTTTCTTTCTTTCTTTTCTTTTCCTTCTTTCTTTCTTTCTTTCTTTCTTCCTTTCTTTTCTTTTCTTTTTTTCTTTCTTTCCTTTCTTGTCTTTCCTTTCCTTTTCTTTTCCTCACTTTTCTTTTTTTAATTTTTCATTTATTTTGGAGAGTTAATAAATACACACATTTAAATAAGAACTTTAATGTACGAAAACAACATGTTTCAGTATTTGACGAATTTATGTGTCAATATTTTCTGTTTTATATTAAATTTTCTCAGCCAAACGTTCTAACTTTTTGTGGTAAACGTTTTCCTGTGCGAATGTCAAAAGACAAACGTTATCTATATATATACGGTAGACCTATTCTGCGCATAGGGACAAGGTCCTCAATGCTGTACACGGTCTTAAAGGTGCTTTCTTTATATATTCCGTTGTTTCTCTTAAGGCTTTCTTCACTAAGGAGTGAAGCACTGCATGGGCCAGTGGACGGAGTGTACATGTGGAGGCGCAAAGTGCCGTATTGGTTGTAGTGTCAGAGTTGAGGCGTTCAGTAAAAAAAAAAAATTTAAGCTCCAATTCCAATGTTGTGTTTACGTTTTGGCGAAAATGGGTTTGGCCTAAAATTGGCATTGTTATGGCATAAAGCAGTGGGCTTTGGCTGCTCACATCAACAGCTAGTTAGAATTTCCCAGTTCTGTTTTGACATGGTGAGATTTGCACTGTTAGCGGCAAGCCAATACGCTGATTACGCTCTACCATGTACTAGATGATTTTGTTGGCGCTAGAAAGGTGGCTACCGCGGTGGCCATTGACAGGCACACAAACTATGGAATTGTTTTTTTTTTAAAAATACCTCTACTTTCGAAACAGTGTGTGTGTGGGGGGGGGGTGTTTGTGTGTGTGTGGGTGTGTTTTTTTTTATAGTTTTGTTGTGTTTTTTTTTTTAATTCAAGCTAATTTTTTTTAATGCGGCAACATTCACAGATCTGCCAAGGAGGGGTGCGGTCAAAATAGGTCGCTTTAACCAAAACAAACTCAAACAAGAACCCTAATTAATCTCGTCTGAACACTTGGAAGCATTTCGAGTTTGAATTTCAGTTTTAGATTTAAAGTATAATTTCATCAAGATGCTGAAGAAAAAAGGAGAAGCCTCTGTTGTTATCATTTTTACAAAGTAAGTTAAAAGTTAGATAGCATTCTTTTGTTCAGTTAGCTATTTATTACGAATATAAATAGTATCACCATTTCTGCAAATGGAGTTTTTTTTTTAATTCCTACTGTCGCTGTCGTTCTCCTTTGTTCTTTCGCATTCCTACTCTGTTCTATCAATCTACTATCTTCTTCTTCGCTACACCAGTCACCAATCTTTTTTTCTTGAAAACTCTCCCAAAACTTTTCATTTGTGTATGGGATCTGTTGGGTCAGCTTGGGGATATTGGACGCTTTCTGCCAAATGGTCACTAGGGCTTTCTATGGTATTATTATTTAACAATAATAATAATAATAATATTAATAATAATAATACAGGATGCTATGTACGCGCCTTTCCCCAAGGCTCAAAGCGTGGCGATCTATACCAACATACACGCTCACCTGTCTCATTTACCCTCACACACACCAAATACATATACATCACTCAAACAGGTGGTGTAAAGGCAGGGAGATCGCTATTAAAAGACGGAAGAAAATAGAATTTTTAATTTTGAAATTTTTATATTGACTGCATCCTGTACCATTATTGAATGTAGATATTTTATATGTATGTGTTTTATTGTTAATATTTTATAATGATGTTTGTATTCTATTTTGTTTTTTGTAAACAGTGGTTCGATAAATTAGAATACAACCTTCGCGTCCTCTCCGTGGGATGCCTTTAGTGTAAAGTGACCGGCTGATGGAGTGCCTTCAGAGTTACTATTCGGATTTTGTCAGCAGATCTTTTATACGGATCAAGGGTGAGCCCTCTTTCAACCAAGTTGTGGTCCTGATTCGGCTTTTTGCAGTCCGCTGGACCCTATAAACAATGACTAACAAACTAACCATAAGAAAATAAGAGTTGACGCATATACATGTGCTGTTCATTACAAGAATGGTCTCCCTTGATCATTAGGGCTGGCCTTGCTATGTGACAATAGAAATGTACCATTAGGGCTGGACTTGCTATGTGACAATAGAAATGTACCATTAGGGCTGGCATTGATATGTGACAATAGAAATGTACCATTAGGGCTGGACTTGCTATGTGACAAAAGAAATGTACCATTATGGCTGGCCTTGCTATGTGACAAAAGAAATGTACCATTAGGGCTGGCCTTGCTATGTGACAATAGAAATGTACCATTAGGGCTGGACTTGCTATGTGACAATAGAAATGTACCATTAGGGCTGGACTTGCTATGTGACAATAGAAATGTACCATTAGGGCTGGACTTGCTATGTGACAATAGAAATGTACCATTAGGGCTGGCCTTGCTATGTGACAATAGAAATGTACCATTAGGGCTGGTCTTGCTATGTGACAATAGAAATGTACCATTAGGGCTGGACTTGCTATGTGACAATAGAAATGTACCATTAGGGCTGGACTTGCTATGTGACAATAGAAATGTACCATTAGGGCTGGCCTTGCTATGTGAAAATAGAAATGTACCATAGGTCTGGCCTTGCTATGTGACAATAGAAATGTACCATTAGGGCTGGACTTGCTATGTGAAAATAGAAATTTACCATTAGGGCTGGACTTGTTATGTAGTAGTAGTAGTAGTAGTAGTAGTAGTAATAGTAGTAGTAGTAGTAGTAGTAGTAGTAGTAGTAGTAGTAGTAGTAGTAGTAGTAGTAGTAGTAGTAGTATGTTGAGGACAAAACAGGCCCTCGGGCCTTTCTGAATGTCCCATCTTTCATATGATTTACATGTGTCTGATAGTGCATGCAATTTTCCTGAACGCATTACCGTTCATCAAAGTAAAAGAACAATTTTTTGTACTTAGGCAGCTCATCCAACTGGTTTTTGAAAGAGTTAATTGAAGGTGATTTCTTAAGAGAAATGGGTAGTTCGTTCCAGTTAGTAACAACACGATTGGAAAAAGAAAGCTTTTTAGTGTTAGTTCTGCAGTGGTTTACAAATATCTTCCCCTCCGCGCTTCGCCTTGAATTACAAATAGGTGTTGAGAAAAAGTCAGTCCAGTACAAATCGTCAGTTTTATGGTACATTTTAAAAGTTTGAATCAAGTCTCCTCTCACTCTTCGTCCATACAAGGAGTGTAAATCTAGATACTTAAGTCTATCGTGATAATGCATGTTATGACACTCTTTAACCAGTTTGGTTGCCCGTCTTTGGACTTTCTCAATGGCTACTGATTGTCTCTTTAGTTTTGGAAACCTTACTGTGTTCCCATACTCAACATGTGGTCGAACAATTGCCTTGTATAATTTTACAAATACCTGTTTGTCAATATAGGTAAAGGTTCTTTTGATTAATCTGACCATTCGGTTTGCCTTCTTAACACAGGTCTGGATGTGTGCATCAAAAGTTAAGTACTTGTCAAAGACAACCCCTAAATCCTTTTCCTCTTCACACTTTTCTACACGTGAACTTTCTTCCTTTCTCTGCATCACATACTCATGTTTGGGATTATTTTTACCTGCATGTAGCACCTTACATTTACCAATATTAAAATGTAATTGCCATGTTTCTGTCCAAGCTTGTAGCTTTGTAAGATCTTTTTGCAGATCATCACTCTTACCTGCATCATTATATATTTTGGTATCATCCGCAAAGATTTGACACATGCTGTTTACACACTTTGGTAGGTCATTTATAAAGATTGGGCCCAGGATACTTCCCTGAGGGATACCAGAAGATACTCTTACCTTTTCAGACCTTGCATTACCAACTCTCAACACTTGGTCCCTGTCTATGTCACACTTGCTCACCTTGCATTACCAACTCTCACCACTTGCTCCCTGTCTATCTGACAATAAAAATGTACCATTAGGGTTGGACTTGCTATGTGACAAAAGAAATGTACCATTAGGGCTGGACTTGCTACGTGACAATACAAATGTACCATTAAGGCTGGACTTGCTATGTGACAATAGAAATGTACCATTAAGGCTGGACTTGCTATGTGACAATAGAAATGTACCATTAGTGCTGGACTTGCTATGTGACAAAAGAAATGTACCATTAGTGCTGGACTTGCTATGTGACAATAGAAATGTACCATTAGTGCTGGACTTGCTATGTGACAAAAGAAATGTACCATTAAGGCTGGACTTGCTATGTGACAATAGAAATGTACCATTAGTGCTGGACTTGCTATGTGACAAAAGAAATGTACCATTAAGGCTGGACTTGCTATGTGACAATAGAAATGTACCATTAGTGCTGGACTTGCTACGTGACAATAGAAATGTACCATTAAGGCTGGACTTGTGATGTGAAAATAGAAATGTACCATTAGGGCTGGACTTGTTATGTGACAACAGAAATGTACCATTAGGGCTGGACTTGCTATGTGACAATACAAATGTACCATTAGGGCTGGCTTTGCTATGTGACAATACAAATGTACCATTAGGGCTGGACTTGCTATTTGAAAATAGAAATGTATCATTAGGGCTGGACTTGCTATGTGACAATAGAAATACACCATTATGGTTGGACTTGCTATGTGTCACTAACTATGTAAAATTAGGGCTGGACTTCCTATGTGACACTAGAAATGAACCATTTGGGCAGGCTTTGCTATGTGACAATAGAAATGTACCACTAGTGCTGGACTTGCTACGTGACAATAGAAATGTACCATTAGGGTTGGACTTGCTATGTGACAATAGAAATGAACCATTAGGGCTGGACTTGCTATGTGACACTAGACATGAACCATTAGGGCTGGCATTGATATGTGACAATAGAAATGTACCATTAGGGCTGGACTTGCTAATTGACATTAGAAATGAACCATTAGGGTTGGACTTGATATGTGACAATAGAAATGAACCATTAGGGCTGGACTTGCTATTTGAACATAGAAATGAACCATTAGGGCTGGGCTGTCTATGTGACAATAGCATTAGGGCTGGCCTTGCTAATTGACATTAGAAATGTACCATTAGGGTTGGACTTGATATGTGACAATAGAAATGAACCATTAGGGCTGGACTTGCTATGTGACAATAGAAATGTACCATTAGGGCTGGACTTGCTATGTGACAATAGAAATGTACCATTAGGGCTGGACTTGATATGTGACACTAGAAATGAACCATTAGGGCTGGGCTGGCTATGTGACACTAGAAATGAACCATTAGGACTGGGCTGGCTATGTGACACTAGAAATGAACCATTAGGGCTGGGCTGGCTATGTGACACTAGAAATGAACCATTAGGACTGGGCTTGCTATGTGACACTTGAAATGAACCAGTAGGACTGGACTTGCTATGTGACACTAGAAATGAACCATTAGGGCTGAGCTGGCTATGTGACACTAGAAATGAACCATTAGGGCTGGGCTGGCTATGTGACACTAGAAATGAACCATTAGGACTGGGCTGGCTATGTGACACTAGAAATGAACCATCAGGACTGGACTTGCTATGTGACACTAGAAATGTACCATTAGGGCGGGCTGGCTATGTGACACTAGAAATGTACCATTAGGGCTGGCCTTGCTATGTGACACTACAAATGAACCATTAGGGCTGGGCTGGCTATGTGACACTAGAAATGTACCATTAGGACTGGGCTGGCTATGTGACATTAGAAATGAACCATTAGGACTGGGCTGGCTATGTGACACTAGAAATGAACCATTAGGACTGGACTTGCTATGTGACACTAGAAATGAACCATTAGGACTGGACTTGCTATGTGACACTAGAAATGAACCATTAGGGCTGAGTTGGCTATGTGACACTAGAAATAAACCATTAGGACTGGGCTGGCTATGTGACACTAGAAATGAACCATTAGGGCTGGGCTGGCTATGTGACACTAGAAATGAACCATTAGGGCTGGGCTGGCTATGTGACACTAGAAATGAACCATTAGCGCTGGGCTGGCTATGTGACACTAGAAATGAACCATTAGGGCTGGGCTGGCTATGTGACACTAGAAATGAACCATTAGGGCTGGGCTGGCTATGTGACACTAGAAATGAACCATTAGGGCTGGGCTGGCTATGTGACAATACCATTAGGGCTGGGCTGGCTATGTGACAATAGCATTAGGGCTGGGCTGGCTATGTGACACTAGAAATGAATTATTAGGGCTGGGCTGGCTATGTGACACTAGAAATGAACCATTAGGGCTGGGCTGGCTATGTGACACTAGAAATGAACCATTAGGGCTGGGCTGGCTATGTGACACTAGAAATGAACCATTAGGGCTGGGCTGGCTATGTGACACTAGAAATGAACCATTAGGGCTGGCCTTGCTATGTGACACTACAAATGAACCATTAGGAATGGACTTGCTGTGTGACACTAGAAATGAACCGTTAGGAATGGACTTGCTATGTGACACTAGAAATGAACCATTAGGGCTGGGCTGGCTATGTGACACTAGAAATGAACCATTGGGGCTGGGCTGGCTATGTGACACTAGAAATGAACCATTAGGGCTGGGCTGGCTATGTGACACTAGAAATGAACCATTAGGGCTGGGCTGGCTATGTTACACTAGAAATGAACCATTAGGGCTGGGCTGGCTATGTGACACTAGAAATGAACCATTAGGGCTGGGCTGGCTATGTGACATTAGAAATGAACCATTAGGACTGGGCTGGCTATATGACACTAGAAATGAACCATTAGGGCTGGGCTGGCTATGTGACACTAGAAATGAACCATTAGGGCTGGGCTGGCTATGTGACACTAGAAATGAACCATTAGGGCTGGGCTGGCTATGTGACACTAGAAATGAACCATTAGGGCTGGGCTGGCTATGTGACACTAGAAATGAACCATTAGCGATGGGCTGGCTATGTGACACTAGAAATGAACCATTAGGGCTGGGCTGGCTATGTGACAATAGAAATGTACCATTAGGGCTGGGCTGGCTATGTGACAATAGAAATGAACCATTAGGGCTGGGCTGGCTATGTGACAATAGCATTAGGGCTGGGCTGGCTATGTGACACTAGAAATGAATTATTAGGGCTGGGCTGGCTATGTGACACTAGAAATGAACCATTAGGGCTGGGCTGGCTATGTGACACTAGAAATGAACCATTAGGGCTGGGCTTTCTATGTGACACTAGAAATGAACCATTAGGGCTGGGCTGGCTATGTGACACTAGAAATGAACCATTAGGGCTGGCCTTGCTATGTTACACTAGAAATGAACCATTAGGAATGGACTTGCTATGTGACACTAGAAATGAACCATTAGGGCTGGGCTGGCTATGTGACACTAGAAATGAACCATTAGGGCTGGGCTGGCTATGTGACACTAGAAATGAACCATTAGGGCTGGGCTGGCTATGTGACACTAGAAATGAACCATTAGGGCTGGGCTGGCTATGTGACACTAGAAATGAACCATTAGGGCTGGGCTGGCTATGTGACACTAGAAATGAACCATTAGGGCTGGGCTGGCTATGTGACACTAGAAATGAACCATTAGGGCTGGCCTTGCTATGTGACACTAGAAATGAACCATTAGGAATGGACTTGCTATGTGACACTAGAAATGAACCATTAGGGCTGGGCTGGCTATGTGACACTAGAAATGAACCATTAGGGCTGGGCTGGCTATGTGACACTAGAAATGAACCATTAGGGCTGGGCTGGCTATGTGACACTAGAAATGAACCATTAGGGCTGGGCTTGCTATGTGACACTAGAAATGAACCATTAGAGCTGGGCTGGCTATGTGACACTAGAAATGAACCATTAGGGCTGGGCTGGCTATGTGACACTAGAAATGAACCATTAGGGCTGGGCTGGCTGTGTGACACTAGAAATGAACCATTAGGGCTGGGCTGGCTATGTGACAATAGAAATGTGCCATTAGGGCTGGCTATGCACAATTCACAAGATGCTGGTTTCCTAGACCGAAGGTCGCAGGTTTGACCTCAGCTTGGGACGAAATGACGTGACTGAGGTACGAGATCTTTCAGGACACAGAGATTTCTCTCCGGGTACCCCGGTTTCTCCTCCCTCCCTTCAATAATGATATTAGGTGTAGTCAATCTAAATTATAAAAAAATAGAATCGATTTATTCTCCGTTTTCTGTAATAGTGATCTTTTCAGATCGCCGCACTTTTAGTTCCATTGTAGAAAAAGCGCGTGACACCAGCCTGTATTATTATTGTTTAGCGAGAATGAATGTACAAAAGTTGATCCTTGTATAATGATGTAATCTTGTCCCAGTCGATTCATAATAGGGTGCCTCAGCTATGACAAGGAGAAAAGTTTATATGCTTCCTTTCGGTAATATGTGAAATGGACTCTTCTTCTTTGTAGATAATCTGAAGAGTAGGTGTTTTGATAAGGCATCGAGTTACGTCTCTAGCGTCTGTGTACATTCCTAATACTAAAAATTTATATTTATTTATTTATTTATTTATTCATTTTGTTTGTTCGTTTTTCTTTTATCATTTTTGAGCTTGAGCATAGAGATTGGTGTATGAATGATTGAAATCCTTCAATTAATTTTAATGTTAATGTTACGGACTTGGATATTACCCTGTGCAACATAGTAAGCGGTCACCCAGGATCGTGCTCGGTGGTCTGGTCGTCAGGGGTTCATCCCAAAGACTGCAAGTGGGCGCCTCGGGCGGTGTGAGTTAGATCCTGTATCTGCTAGCGCCTTGAGCAGCTCTCAGCGCTATATAAGAACGATTAAAGAAATCATAACATAAAATATAATAAATAAAAATAAGAATAGTAGCCTACCTACCTTTGTTCCAGCTGACCGTGCACCAAAGGGCAATCGTGGACTTCATTCCCGCCGTGACCTTGGCCGTGACGCGGGCCGTGACCTTGACCTCCCCACCGTCGAAGACTTCCGCTAATGTCATCACGTGGAATAAGTCTTTCTCGCACCCCCCGAGATTTAAAACCGACGCGGAGACATTTTGAATAATGTAGCAGGCCAAGACCAAAACAGCTCTCTGGGCGGATTCCTGAAAACGGGCAAGGTGCCTTTGTCAGTGTAACAGCTAGTGAGTCTTTGTTTATGTAAACAGAAATGTGGAATCCATATTTTACGTGAAATTATTCATTTAAAAAGTCTATAATGTTGAATACATGTATGTTTTAACCAAAATTTTAATCAAAAATCTTTTATGTAGATAAAAATTTTCAGTTAGTATTGTACGTGAAATTGTTAATTTAAAAACGGTTATGTAGATGGAAGTCTTGAATTCGTATTGTATGTGAAATTGTTAATTAAACATATACTAGAAGTACAATATATAAAGCTATTTTTATTTTATTTTTGATTTTAGAGAACGGAGACTATTTCAATATATTATCATAAAACAAAGTTACACCCATTCATCTTTAAAAAAAAACATAACTAATAATAATAATAATAATAATAATAATAATAATAATAATAATAATAATAATAATAATAATAATAATAATAATAATACAACAACAACAACAATAATAATAATAATAATAATAATAATAATAATAATAATAATAATAATAATAATAATAATAATAATAATAATAATAATAATAATAATAATAATAAATGTATTTATACAGCCCTTTATCCTTAAGAAAATAAGTTCAAAGCGCATAAATATTACACCTATTGGTTTGACCTTTTTCCTGCTGAATGCATCCTTATGGGAACACAATCCATGGAAACTGTCATTTGCTCTTGTTGATTATGTCCTAATACAAATATAAAGCCTAATGTATTCAGCAAACACCCGTTATGTTTACAGGAAAAGGAGGGAGGGGGAGGGGTAAGCTTTAATTATGATAGACAAGCTGCGTTGTGCTCGATAAGGTTATGACGCATGGTACTTGTAATAAGGTCATAATTTTAGTCTGTTAACTTTCACATTCCATAACACTGTATAGCTGCAGT
Source organism: Oncomelania hupensis (assembly GCA_036898135.1). Taxonomy (NCBI): domain Eukaryota; kingdom Metazoa; phylum Mollusca; class Gastropoda; order Littorinimorpha; family Pomatiopsidae; genus Oncomelania; species Oncomelania hupensis. The sequence goes on along the minus strand of CM072523.1, from coordinate 10,342,483 downwards.
TCAGACAAATCTAGGCTACTATTTTCTGTTGCAGGTACTTTGCCATCATGCACTCTCTGTCCGTCTGGTTCAGATTCTTCTTCCAATCTGCCTGACATGGGATGACATCTGGGACCAGTACGTGACGGTTAAGTCCCACACCAGGTGGCATGGCATCTCCATCAAGCTACCATCTGGAACAAGAAAGAGGCACTAGGTGTGTTCAGGTGATTGGTCTTCAGCGCGAGCCTCGGTCATACAAACTGCCATCTGGAATCCAAATACCTTAACTATCATTGACATGATTTGTTACTCTTTTTTCCCCTGCCATGGTCCAAAAAGAGGATGCGGAAAAGTATGTATCTAAATGAATATCATGAATGACTGTATATATAGAACTTTGAAGTCATGAATTTTGGAGAGGTCTGCTTGGAACAATGTCGTCATTTTAGAAACTTTTGTGGCTACGGATACCCGTGACACGTCGTGCCACCGCCTTAGCTCAGAGGTACAGCGTTCCACGGGCACTCAGAGGTACAGCGTTCCACGGGCACTCAGAGGTACAGCGTTCCACGGGCACTCAGAGGTACAGCGTTCCACGGGCACCCAGAGGTACAGCGTTCCACGGGCACTCAGAGGTACAGCGTTCCACGGGCACTCCACACGTTCCACTCCACAGCGTACACACGGGCACTCCACACGTTCCACTCCACAGCGTTCCACAGCTGCACTCAGAGGTACAGCGTTCCACGGGCACTCAGAGGTACAGCGTTCCACGGGCACTCAGAGGTACAGCGTTCCACGGGCACTCAGAGGTACAGCGTTCCACGGGCACTCAGAGGTACACGGGCACGCTGATGACCGAGGTTCTAATCCCACTGTGGACAAGATACAAATGGCTGTTTTTTATCGTCCACTTTAGCCGAATGATTTCTCTGGTGGTTCAATGTTGATTCAGGTCTCTACCCCCTCTTCTTGGTATGGTCATCCCAGTCTGTCACATCCCCAATGGTGGAGTGCCGAAGGAACATTTCAACGTTGACTGATTCACCTGTGACTTAAACTATTTGGTAGGCAGGAAGGTAACAGATTGTTTCATGCCTTCCCATAATGTTTTGCTTTATTACTGTAATCGCATTGTCTTTGCACGTGGATTTTAGTAATGTAGCGTGGAGGTCTTTGTAATGATAACTTGCCCTGCGTGCTAGTGGATCCATCATTGGCCAGCATTGTTACTAAGTTATTAGTATTCTTCTTCGTTTCCTTCAGACTTCTGTCAGCAGTGCGCGCCACACCCCAACCCATCTCTGCTTTTACGTTTGACGAAACCGGTTCCTGTGCAACAGTAGTAACAAAAAATGGGGTTCATGACCTTTAAGTGAAAGTTCACGTCCGATCGGAGCGGTCAACACACTCAAGTACATCAGCACCGAAACTAGAGAACATCAGTTCACATAAATTTGAAAAGCTGAAATTGCTAGGTGTGAAAGACTTGGGGACCGTGGAAGTTCCCGCTTTATTTCATATTGTTTTGGTTTCGCTGTTGTGTCCGATCTGAAGGGCTTTGTGGGGCTCTTAAACTACATCAAACTAGAAGGGAGAAATTATTACTTGTTAACCAACAAACCACAAAAATGTAAACCTTTCAAACGTAATGAATTCCCTGTCAGTTTTGAAGCATTTTGTAAAGTAATGGTTTCTGTAGTGCTTGTTTATGCACTGACTTCCACTCAGACATGTTATTTGACCGACATTATCAAACATGGCTGTCTAGAAATACCCTTGGGTGAAACTCTGAGAGAAATCAAATGAAGCCACTAACGAGTAATGTCATCATGTATCCAATGAAAGGGAACAATCGACTTACCTTCCTTGAGAGCAAGTTTCCTTTGCACAACGTAGACTCTAATGTGAGAGATTTTTGCTGGAGAACATTTTTAACAACAACTTGGCAGGAAGCAGAAATGTACATCCACAAACAAACAAGAACCGATTGTTTTGTGGCCGTTTTTTGGCAGTTGTTTTGTCAACGTTTGGGCAGTTTTTTTTTTTTTTTAAAGAAAAACAATTGTAGCGAATTCTGTATTTAGTGGCTACATCTTTTGCATCGCTGCCTTGACGTTCCAGGTCCAAATTGCGCTGTGGAAATGAGGCTGGAAGGTGGCAGGAGTTGAATTTTATACAACCGAAACCAAAAGAGGGGAATCCCCTTGGGCCAGGTGGGGATTTGTAAGAAGCGAACAGCACTGGGTCCATCTCCAAATATACCCACAGTGGAAAGTCCGAACTTGCCTTCAGTGCTTCACGTCTCGGGGAATACCGATTTAAGGGCATCCGTCCAGACTCGAAACCCAACTACGTAGTTTAACAGATTTATTAAATCTTAACATGGCTACCCCTTTTTTTTCCACAAGGCAAGGAGGCCATAGATAACTTGAGATGTGCAGTTGATAATGAGAGCCAAAACGACTTATGTACGTTGAGAAACGGTTGGTAGTAATATCCAGATGTGCGGACCTCTCTAAGAAGAAAAATATAGTATATTAAGATATCTTTGGGGTGGGGTGGGGAAGGACGTATAGCCCTTATGAAACTGTTGTAGAAATCCTCGTTACCAGTCGGTTTTATAGAGCACCAAAACGACCTATGTTCCTAAACAATATCTGGAAATAAACCTAGATATATGCGATGTTCCAGAAAGACCAGAAAGGTCGTACAACCCTTGTACAGTTGTCGATAAGAAAGGCGCATATTTATAGTGTTCCCCGTGGCGAAAACGACGTATCTACCATAAGAAGAGCGTGAAAGACACGTCGTTATATCACTCATCTTTTCATACTGTCAAAGAGGAGGGGACGTGGTCCTACCTTAGCAATGTTTTTCCAATTTTTTTTTAATTTTTTTTTTTGGGGGGGGAGGAAGTAGGGGGTGTGAATAAAGATTTTTGGACTTGATTTGACTTGACTTGGTAAACTGTTTAATGTATCATTAAGTTGTGTACTGCTTTCCAAGGCATCAAACAGGCCACACAGTTTTGATTTATCGTTCGTTTGTTTTCCTATAGCAGGTTACCAGCTCAAAGACAGCAATTACAACATAGACGGAGCAGTCTGAAGAAGAAGAAGAAGAAGAAGAAGAAGAAGAAGCATACTAGACAGATCGAACTCGTGTTGTCCAAGAAGGACGTACGTAAAGCATGGGCCATAAACTGCTGCACCACTTTGCCGCCACTAAACTATGTTGTGGGTTACTGAATGTGGCAATTCTTCACTGACTTCACTGAACAGTTCGTGAAGTCAGCAGAATTTCTATTTCCTGAAGCTTCAAACTTTTCACGAAATGTTGGGGTCGTTGTTTCAATCGCGTCTGGCCATTAAACCCATACAAAAGAGTAGTATCGCATTCCTCAGTGAACTTTCACCTTCTAAAATGGCGCACAAAAACATAATTTTTAGAAACATAACATCATGTTCCGTACTTTATCTCAGGCGGGAGATCAGAAAGACGCAGATCGAACGATTTATTTTTTTCAGTTTTTGTTTGACAAGTCTTTGTAAGGAAGGCGAGGTGAGGCTTGGAGGTCAGGGAGAGAGTGGGTTCTACACGACATTGAGTCAACACATGTTAAGTGACCATGGTACCATAACTCGTTTTAAACCCTAAAAATGCATGATGTTATTATGTGTACATTTTCTTTATCACACAAACACACGCACGCACACACGCAAAGAAACACACACACAATGCACCATACAAAACACATACACACAACTCTCGATCTCCTCCCACAGACAGAAATTCACCCCCAATCGACGGGGAAAAATGTGCAAACTAATCCGAAAGAAAGAAAGAATCAGGTGAGAATGCAAAAAAGCACAGGTAAATCCGACCACCTTTCTGCACAGACAGTCCCGTTTACACCTGACCCCAAAACCTAAATACTTCCTCTTGTTGCTAAAAATAAACCGGAAATTCCAAAACGGACGCTTCTGGTTGGTTGCAATAACTTCCATCTTCGGTTTTGATCTGAGGTGGCTTGTGAGGGTCGAGGCAGGAAAGTCCCTGGAGCTAACAATAGCCCGTGCATCTGCTGAGCGTGGGTATACGTTCTTTAATAGAAGACTTTTAACGGAATATCTACGAAACGAGTAAGATTCGTAAGCCAAGGCTTTTCTACGTGCCGACAATGGTCCCCTAATGATCACGGGACTTTATTACCTGTCTACGTTATTTGGGGAAAGGTTTAGCGTAGCCGATAAGTTTTACTATTACTACTACTGTCAAACCTTGCAAAAAGGGGAATTTGGACTGGAAATATCCGAAGCTTATAGACATTGATTGGCTCAACCGTCCATTTGTGTTTTTGTTGTTTTGCATTTTTGGAGATCACGTGACAATACCGATTTCTGGAAGGGTGAGGTTTGAATCTCAGTGGTTTACGCTGTCAGTAGCTTTGGCCAACGTCTCTCTGTTCGTTGAGGTTAATGTTATGCCTTGTCGTTGGAGGGACTTCGTGTGAGCTTAGGCCATCCACAGTGCGCCATCTAGCAGCAAGTGTGCGTCTTGACAACGTACGTGAGATCCATAATCGTAAGTCAGCACGTGAAGTTGTGCAACCTGGATCTCCTTGGCCAACGCCTTAAGCAACTCCTTTTGAGCAGCAAAGTGCGCTGTTTAAGTACAACCAGGCATGAGCTGCCCTTGTTACTCTGTGAACGCTTTAATTATAGGAGTGAGGTCTTAAGCAATTTTTTAATGCTCATATTGTTTATTTATTTATATTTTTTATTGTAATGGTATTTGAATGGTCAAACTTGATTACATGTATGCTGGAGATTTACACCGCGATTTTATTGGTGGAGCAGGCAAAACAATATTGCATTTGTTTCATGTAGCAATTGCCCAACATGTGCATGTAGCGTCTGCTGTCGGCTAGGCAAGCACGCAGCCGCGGTTCAGCGCTACAGCACAGGACAAGGAGGAGCGGAGTCTTCGTTACGTTACGTAGGTAGATTTGAGTCCCCGGACACATAGCGTATAGGGGACTTAAACACGGAGTCTTCTACTGGCCTTTCCTCGTATATAGTCCTTGGTCATTTTAACTAAAGAAAACAACTGACCAAGTGGATTACAACTCCTTCTCTGGATATTACAGCATGAATTCGTATGTTAAGTTTCAGTCGCAACATGCAGGTTTTGTGGTAAGATAGAGAAAGACAGAGACAGAGAGAGATAATTCGATAACTTGATTCTTTAATGTCGTTAGCAACACAGCCCTCAGACAGGGCTTAAAACAATATAGGCCTACCAAACATTTTAAAAACATTTCAACATTTACAATAACTAGCTAATGTTAATTTTTTAAAAATGTAAATATGAATGTACAATGTGTGCCTGCAGCCTATAACTAAATACGATCCAAAAAATATTAAGCAAGCAATGTTAAATTATTTTCATTATGCGTGATCAAAATATAAAAACACTCGGGGAGAGAGAGAGAGAGAGAGAGAGAGAGAGAGAGAGAGAGAGAGAGAGAGAGAGAGAGAGAGAGAGAGAGAGAGAGAGAGAGAGAGAATTTTGTACGGAGGAATTTAAAGTGTTTAATGCGACATTAATTTTGATTTTTTTTAATTTATTAATGTAATCGTTCTTATATAGCGCTTTTCCAGCTCAAGAGCTGCTCAAGGCGCTGGCCGATACAGGATCTAACTCACGCAGCCCGGGGCACCCACTTGCTGGCTTTGGGCGCATTGTCTGACGCCCCGACCACTGAGCACAATCCTGGTCGAGCGGGGATGGGGGAAGAAGGGACCTAGTGCGTGCTGGGTGTATTTGTGTAGCCGGCACTCACCCGTCTAGGACATGAGCGTCAGGATCTTTAAAGTCCGGGCGATGGAATGCGTGCGTTCACAGACTAGACCTCGGTTTGTACTCTCATCTGAAGGAGTACGTCAACAGTTAAGCCAACTTGATAGGCCTGCCATTGATTGGGTAGGTTACAGGGGGTCCGATCCTTTGCTGAACATGTGTTTGCGCATGCCGACGGTATGCAAACGAGCCAGACAGGAAGATGGCGTATAATCCAATGGAATTGACTCGCAGTCAGCACCGACACGGATTTTCCGTGTACACGTAACACGCCATTCTTGAAAGTATAAATCTTCAGGGTTATGACCTACAATTGAAAGTCAACTCAGTACAGCTTGTTTCGTGCATGGTCATGCATAGGCTAATACTTTTTTTTTCTAGAGAAAACAATACTAAACTAGGGTGTGTTTTTTCCGTTATATCTTTTTCATTTAGCTCCTACTGTCCTGTTCCAGGCGCTGAAATGGCTAACACTGGGAACAGCTATGTACCGGAGATTTTGGAATGTTTATGGATAGCGCGCTCATCAGCTGAAAGAAGTGCTGAAAGCTGTGACTGAAGGTAAACTATTGAATCCAGCTCGCCCGAAGACGCGCACTGTCTTGCAAGCATGTGCACTGTTTGTATCACCTAACTACATGGAGCATTATAAGCGAGTTTGGTAGGCCTGTGTGTGTGTGTGTGGCTTATTGGAGCATGTTACTTGTACTTCTGTCAAAAATGGTCCAATTCTTCAACGTGGGGGTTAGGAAAGACAACGAGAAATGGAACATTCTTTAAAGAATCACTGAGCCATGAGCATGTCTCCTGAGCATGGAGTGAAGGGCTACAGAAGTGGACTTCCAATTTAAGTGCAGAAAGTAGACTTCTGTGGTAGAATTTTTAAAAAATTACTTGTGGGATTCAAACTCGTGTTCATCGACAATGTATGCGCGTGAAAACAACAGCCAGTCTCTTTAAATAAACGACGCCTTTTGGTAGACTTTTGTTCACCCCTGTATAACATATCTATTTGTCCACGTAATCGTAACGTCATTGCAGGCTATTTTCAGTTCCACGTAATAAAAACTCGGTTTCGTAAGAAGACCTAAAAATAGACTCAGTCACCACTTGTCATTATGACGACGATAATTTTTTCGAGGTTTGGTCTTGTAATGTTTCGTATTATCAAGGCAACGAGCTACATGTATTTTAAACCTACACGCAATAGAACAGGTTGAACGGTTCGCCTCTATTTCTGTGGAAGTCTGTTGTTGAGTGGACAAGTTGTGTTCATCCTCATTTGTGGTGTGGGATGGTTGATGGTATTATTGTGAAAGTCTCGTCTGTGCTGTGTTCATCCTGTGGTGTGGGATGTATGGCATTATTGTGAAAGTCTCGTCTGTGCTGTGTTCATCCTGTGCTGTGGGATGTATGGCATTATTGTGAAATTATTATCGCCGGTGCTCTGTTCGGAATGCTTTTGCTTGCGATATTTGACATTAATATGGATACCAATGTCACTGCCTGTTGGTGAGTGTAACCCTTTCTTCACTAAGTTTGACACTTAAAATAAAATGTTATACAAGGTGTTCCAAAAGTCTTGGGCACATTTTGACATTGAATATTTCCGAAACTATTAAGGATATATAAACGCATCTGGTAAATTCAGAAAGCTTGTAATCTCAATTTTTACATGGAATGTTCAAAGATATTCAATGTGAGCACCATTGGTCACACGACACACATCAAGCCGATAGTCAAATTCTTGCCAAACGCGTCCCAGCATTTTCTGGTTGAGTGAACGCCATTAATGGGTCTGAAAAGAAATTAAAAAATCAACAGCTTTACAAAAAACTTAATGTAATTAGCTTTAAAATGGCACAACTTTATCTTACTACCATTCATAGTAATTGAGACATGGGGACTTCAAATGTGCCCAAGACTTTTGGAACACCCTGTACAATACGTATAATACAATAGCAGCACTGGTCTAGTGGTTAGGGCACACGCTAGCAGTGTGTCATGTTAAGCACCGTCGGGCGAGGTTAGTATTTGGATGGGTGATTATGCTGGGAAGACAACCACTCACCAAACGATACAAACAGATTGAACCAAGCGCAAGACACCTCCCAGTCCTCCCAGCTGTGAATGGGTAGCTGGATCTGCTTAGGACCGGGTAAGGTAAACCAGCGAGGGAGAGGAGATAGACACCGTCCTCATTAAGCTGGCCTAGAGAAAAGGTAAATCCCAAACGCTTCCCTCCCCAACGACCGAAAGGTTACATTACATTACATGATTATTGCTTTAGGTCCAGCGGACTCTTCCGAGCCAAATCAGGACCGGACAACCCCTGATCCGCATAAAAGATCTGCTGAAACAACCCTAGTGGTATAACTGAAAGCTCTCCACCAGCCAGTCACTTTACAATAAAGACATCCCACGCTGTACTCTAATTTATCGAACCCCCTTTTACAAAAACCAAAATAGAATACAATCATTATTATCAACAAAGCCCATACATATAAAATGCCTACATTGCTAAATAATAACATCACAGGAAGCCCTAGTGACCACCTGGCAGAAAGCGTCCAATATTCCCAAGCTGATCTAACAGACCTCACCGAAAGGTTAGGGACAGAAACACCTTTACTGTAGACTTGCTGCGGGTTCCATTATGCTTGCCCTATGATGAACAGAGAAAGCATACCCAATGTTGTTACAATTGGAGATTTCCACATCCGCAAAGAGAACCAGCTGAGACACGTTTTCTTAGATTGTGAGATCAAGACAATGAAGTCATCACATCCCAAACAGACAAATGTAGGTCAGTGAAACACAGTGTCGGTGTCATCAAAATTAGCGTCTTTGGTCTTGCTTAGCTGTGTCATCACACTGACGGATATATCCATAATTATCCATATCTATAACTATATCTTTATCTACGTGTATTCCTGTCTTTATGTCTATAATTTTGTGTCTATATATTTAAATCTTTTCTACATCTACTGGTGAGTGTGATTGCGTATTCATGAAGTTTGTGCTTATTGGATTGAAAACATCATTATTATCGGAAATATTAATTATCTAGAATATGAATGCAAAATCAGTACAAAATATTCAGATTTATTTGTTTCATTTTTTTATATTGCCAGATAATACTTTCAAATAGTTGGGAATTAGAACGAGGTGTGTCCGTATAGCGCAGTGGTTGGAGCACTCGCTACTGTGTCGCAAGTTAAGCACCGTCCAGTGCGGTTAGCACTTGGATGGGTGACCGCAAAACGTGAAGCGACAAATAACAACGCCCCCCAGTTGACTCAACTGTGACTGAGTACCTACTCTCTTAAGGGTGGGGAAGGTAAAGCAGCGAGGGAGAGAGATGGGCATCACCCTCATTACGCTGGCCCAAGATAAGTGTGGTCTCCAACATCACGCTCTCCTACGGCCACAAGGCTATGGGACTACCTTTACCTTTACCTTGTTTTAGAACGAGCCCAATGTTGGTCTGTCGGTCGATCCGTCCATTGTGTGCCATTTCATCCTAGGATCATTACTTTTAAGTTTTTGCAAAGACTTGATGCTGGATTTAGTATCTGTTATCTTTTTGCTCGTTTGGATTGTTCCATAACTGAGCGAATGCTAATCATCATTGGAATTACTTAACTTCTTCTATGACACTCAGTCCTGTTCTACATGTATTTCAAATTGCGTAAGCTAACTCCACACACACACACATACACAAGCACACCAACACACACACAAACGCACCCACCCACACACGCACAAACACACACAATTACACACACACGCACACACACACACACGCACACAAACACACCCGTACATACATACACACAAACACACACACATTTGGATAACTTTATTACAACCCGAACCGTTAACTTTAACAATGTTGTAATGAACTCAGCACAGCTCGTCGACTACGCCACCCGCACCCTGAATGTTCTCCGCTTCCACACCTTCTAGAGTCCACCATGACCCTGGGTTCTAGAGTCCACCATGACCCTGGGTTCTAGAGTCCACCATGACCCTGGGTGATAGGAATGGAGCGAGGCTTTCACTCTGCTGCCATAATAATCCAATGAGCTGTGCAGTCACATTGCGACAATTTTTTGACAACAAACCCCGTTAGCTCTAACGGTGTTGTAATAAACTCACGACAAGTTGTCAACTACGCTTCTCCAACCCTTTCTTCTCCTCTCCCACATCCTTCTACAACCGATCTTGACACTGGTTGATAGGTTTCCAGCCACACTGGTTGATAGGTACCCAGCCACACTGGTTGATAGGGACCCAGCCACACTGGTTGATAGGGACCCAGCCACACTGGTTGATAAGTACCCAGGTACACTGGTTGATAGTTAAGAAATTTCTGATTATAGCAGGTTGGCTGGTTGATAGGGACCCAGCCGCACTGGTTGATAGGGACAAGTCCGATATACGCTATTGTGTCCGGGGACGGTAATCTACCCACTGATACCCACCCAGCCACACTGGTTGATAGGGACCCAGCCACACTGTTTGATAGGGACCCAGCCACACTTGTTGATAGGTACCCAGCCACACTGGTTGATAGGGACCCAGCCACACTGGTTGATAGGGACCCCGCCATACTGGTTGATATGACCCCGCCACACTGGTTGATAGGACCCAGCCACACTGGTTGATAGGGACCCAGCCACACTGGTTGATAGTGTTACACTCAGTTCGATGTTGGTGTTTTCTATCAGTATCTGATTCAGCCCCGATGCTTGAATTCCTGATAGGGTGTAACTCAGATTCGTTTATTCACACAGCCCGTCCAAACAGCATACAAGTCACAAAGTCCACGTATGAAGTTTTCCGCTTTTATTCAGCACACATCAACAACTGCATACAATTCTCAATTCAACTCAACAACTTTCACAGCAACTCTCAGTTTCACTATCAACAACTTTACTCTCTACAACACACGGAGCATCGAATAAATAATTTTTCCTCTCCTTCGAGATGACGACAGCTCGTTCTAGAAAATGACGCATTACAACCAACCAATCAGAATTAAAGATCGTCATCACTGACTTACGTCAATACATATTTTTATATCTTCCAGAACGACCTCTTGCTTCTACATGTGTCGGGAAATTTCTATCAAGAGTAAACACGCATATCCAGAAGATTCTCAAATAATATCGACTAACGCAAATTATCAACGTTATACAAAGCCTCTCCTAACAACAATGCAAACTCAAATCAAAGGTAAATAAACACCATTATTGAATACTTTGCAAAACGAAACGATTAGATCTATCGTGCGCGCTTCCGACATACTTTCGTTCACGTTTCAACGTAACATAACCCCCCACTCAAGAAGAAATTTACCCAATTTCTTTCAACAACGTTGAAACGTAATGCACAAACAATGTACAGAATTAAGACTTATTTCAGCCTGTCTGAACACTATCAACGTTCTCAGTTCATTCACACAGAGTCAATGGTTTTCATCTTCAAATCTGTCTGGATATTGTCAATATTCACAGTTCATTCACACAGAGTCAAAGTTTCTCATCTGCAAGTCTTTCTGGATACTGTCAATGTTCACAGATCATTTACCCAGTCAACGTTTTTCATTTTCAAGTCTGTCATTACCAATATTCTTAGTTCGTCCACACAGTCAATGTTCTTTCGTTCGCAAGGAAACGACGCCCTCGTCAGTTGCGGTCGTCATCGGCCCAGGGTCAAAGACGATGATCACGTGGGCTTCCCTGGAATCAGTGCGTCCTCCGTTGTCTCCTTCTTCCATCGGATGTCCGACGCAGTCGGCGTTGTCATTTCCCAGAATGCATTCGCTGGGTCTCACGGTCAGGTTGGCTTCTGCGGGACGGTGGAACAGCTCCCTCAAGGTCTGCGGATGCTCCTTCCAGGTCTGGGTGTGGACTTCATGTTCGACCAAAGTCGTAGAGCCAGGGACATCGCTGAAGTTGTGGGGAAACTCGCCCATAAGGTCCTTGAGCTCCAATTTTTGACCTTCCGTCAAGCGTGGTCCTAGCTTAACATCATTGATGCCTTCTTTGCTATGGAAGTCTCCCAGTTCCAACAGTTCTTCGCTGTCAAAGCTGTCGTCGGTCACAGCTGCTGTTGCTGCATGTACAGTCTCTGGCGGCCTCTCCACGTACAGCTTAAGGAGGTTGGCGTGGTATATCTTGGAATGCTGGCCGACCTTCACCTTGTAGTCGTTGATTCCCACCACGGTCTCCACTTCGTACGGGCCTTTCCACTGCATCAGCAACTTATTGTGATCGGTAGGTAGCAGCACCAGCACTTTGTTGCCAGGTTTGAACTTCCTGTTCACAGCCCTACGGTCATAGTAGTGCTTTCCACAGTCCTGGGATTTCTTCAGGTTTTCTCTGGCTATCTCGAGAGTCTGCTCCAGCTTCTCCCGTAGCTCAAACACGTACTGGTAGCTGTTCTTCACCTCTGGGGTGTCTACTTCTTTCGTCCACAGTTCTTTTAGGATGTGCATCGGCCCTCGGATGGTTCTTCCGTACAGCAGCTCGAACGGAGAAAAGCCGGTGGACTCCTGCGGTACTTCTCTGTAGGCGAAAAGTAAGGCGTTGATATAGCGATGCCATTGTCTGGGCTGCTCGCTGCACAGTTTCTTCAGGGTGGACTTCAGCGTAGCATTGAACTTTTCGACAAGCCCGTTGCACATCGGATGGTAGGGTGTCGTAGTCAAATGCCGGATGCTCAGCAGTCTGTTCACCTCCTTCATGCAGTCAGAGACGAACTGCGTCCCGAGGTCTGTCAGAATTTCTTCAGGCACTCCAAGTCTACTGAACATGTCCACCAGTGCCTCTGCTACAGTTTCAGTGTCAATCTTCTTCAGTGGCACTGCTTCTGGGTACCGAGTCGCATAGTCTACTAAAGTCAGTACCCATCGATGACCTTCTTCACTCGGAGGTCTTATTTCGCCGATTAAGTCTAAGGCCACCCTCTTGAAAGGCCGGTCGATCAAAGGCATCCTCTGCATAGGTACTTTCGGGACCCTTCCTCGAGGTATGGTCTTCTGGCAAATGTCACATGATCGGCAGAAACGGCTGACGTCCGCATGAAGCCCTGGCCAGTAGAATACAGCCTGGATTCTATCCGACGTCTTCTTGATACCCAGGTGACCTCCCATGATTGAGTCATGCGCTACTTCCATCACCTGGCGCCTTAGGGGTAACGGTACCAGGACTTGACGTAGTGGTTTCCCTCCGTTGACCCTCGGGTGCTGGAAGATTCGGTACAGGATCTTGGCCTTCACCTCAAAATAGATCGTACCACTGCCTTTGGTCACGTGGTCTTGGCGGTTCCTGTACTTGTTTAAAGTGCTATCAGCTTCCTGGAGCTGGATCAGCTTATCTCTGTCCACGATGGCAGCTTTGGAGTTGTCGGCGACCTTCAGTGGCGTAGACATCTTGTCTCTCTTGGCCTGGGCCCTGGTAGTAACGGCACCGACGACCTCTGGTCGGCAGGGCTGAGCCGGAGTAACCACATTGTCCCGTAGCAGCTCTGTAAGGTCTCCATCGGGAAATGGCAATGGATCCTCCTCCACAACTTCGACGTGTTGAATTGAGGCAGGACTCCACTCTGGATCGGGGTCGTCGGGTCGTCTCGCGCCGTCGATATTCCCGATCATCAAATCGTATAGCGGCTTCTTCAGGCAAACCGCTTCGACTTCGCCTATGTAGAAAGGGGTGTTGACATGAATCTTCGCAACTGGCGCTTTCAAACATTTGCTGTCGGCCATAAGTGTCCATTTTGAATCGCCAGTGAACTGTTCTTTAGCGATTAGGTCTTCTCTGACGATGACCCCACTGCAGCCAGAGTCTCGTAAAACAGTCACTTCATGATTTCCGACGCGTCCCTTGGAAACAGGCATGTTCTGTACGGTCACAGCTGCGCTGGCGACGACGGGGATGGATTTTCCGTTGGCAAGGAGAAGTTGGCCATCAGTCATGCACTCTTGCACGTCCGCAGGGGTAGCTGTGCGCTTGGTCTCACTCGGAAGAATGACGCTCCCGCCGCACACTTGATGGTCAGATCTACTGGTTTGCCGTTGATTGGAGAACCGCCTCTGCCGGTTGCCCGCCGCTGAATTGTCCGTACTGCTCCGCTGTCCGCTACTTTTGTTTTGAGGACAGTTAGCCGCTCTGTGGTCTGTAGCGTTGCAGGTGAAACAGCCCCTTGAATGCCCTTCCCTGGGAGGAGGCGTGGAGTCTGTCTGTCTCTGGCTCGTCTGGCTTCCCTGGATCTGGTTCACATGGTTTCCAGTCTTCTGAGAATGTTTCGTCGCGCTGGGTGGCCCCAGGGTTTTCCCATGAGCGATGAGATATCTTTCAGCAGCCTCAGTCACATCTTTAAGCGTCTGCAGCTTTTGTTCTTCTAAGTGGGTCGCTAAGTCCTTGTGACAGGCATTGAGAAATTGTTCCTTCACGATCAGGTCATGGAGACTGTCGTAAGACTTCGTTTCGCCTGATAACTCCACCCACTTGTGTAGATATGACGACAGGCGCTCCACAAACTGCTTTGGCGTCTCGTCTGACTTAGGCCGGCATTCACGGAAGCGTTTACGGTAGCCCTTCTCTGTAAAGTTGTAGCACTGCAACAGGGCCTCTTTCAAGACGTCGTAGTTTTTGGCGTCATTGTTCGACAGTCTGGTGTAAACTTCGAGAGCTTGCCCCGTCAGAAGTGCACTCAGTCGAATTGCCCAGTCTTGAGGTTGCCAGTTAGAGCTTTCGGCGAACCTTTCGAATCTCGCCAGATAGCTGTCGATCTGGTCCTTCCCGTCGACGAAAGCTGGCAATTTAGGAGCCGTATGGTCGTTGGTGACTTGTGGCGCATGCTGATTGTTTTGGATACGCGCCAACTCTAACTGGTACTGACGCTCACCTTCAAGACGCTTCAGCTCGAACTCTCTTTCTTCACGGCGACGCTGCTCTTCTCTCTCTTGACGTTGCTGTTCAATTTCTAGACGCTTCTGTTCTAATTCTCTTTCTTCACGGCGACGCTGCTCTTCTAATTCTCGTTCTTCACGGCGACGCTGCTCTTCTACTTCTAGACGCTTCTGTTCTAGTTCTATTTCTTTTTCTAGACGCTTCTCTTCCAATTCTCTTTCTCGTATTCTCTCCTGAGACTTGACGTACTCCGTCAGCTGCTTGCCTTTTAGATTCAGTTCAACCCCTTTCTGCCAGAAGTCAGCCATCTTGATGCTTCTGGAAAGTTCTTTTCTGGAAAGTTCTTTTCTGGAAGGTTCTTCTTCTAGAAAGTTCTTGACTGTAGAGTTCTTTTTTTTCTGGAAAGTTCTTGACTGTGCTGTACCTTTCTAGACTGTTCTAGAACAGCACGCTTTCTGCAGTAGCGCTGATGCTTGTCACTAGTCGCCTTTTTTGACGCAGGCCCCGCTGTCCTCGTCGTATGCGACGCTGCACCACGCTGGTGTTGATGTATACGCTCCTGTGCTGAAGTAGACGCGACGTCCGCTCGACGCTCGCTGTAACACTGGCGATGTAGCTCCGAGACTGTCCCTCGACGTAGTCCTGCGGCAGCCACGTAGTCCCGCTCTGTTGTTCGCTCACGAAGCAACTCTTCGGCGACTACACGCCCTTGCAGTCAACCCGAACCTATCGGTGATGTAGTCCCAGTATGTTGGCCCCTCTCGACGCAACTCGTTGGCGGCTACCCTCGATGACTGCCTCTCGTAACGTTGACTCGCTTGTTGTAGCAGTTGAACCCTTGGCTATGGCGTGAATCGCGGCTTGACCCCCAAAATGTTACACTCAGTTCGATGTTGGTGTTTTCTATCAGTATCTGATTCAGCCCCGATGCTTGAATTCCTGATAGGGTGTAACTCAGATTCGTTTATTCACACAGCCCGTCCAAACAGCATACAAGTCACAAAGTCCACGTATGAAGTTTTCCGCTTTTATTCAGCACACATCAACAACTGCATACAATTCTCAATTCAACTCAACAACTTTCACAGCAACTCTCAGTTTCACTATCAACAACTTTACTCTCTACAACACACGGAGCATCGAATAAATAATTTTTCCTCTCCTTCGAGATGACGACAGCTCGTTCTAGAAAATGACGCATTACAACCAACCAATCAGAATTAAAGATCGTCATCACTGACTTACGTCAATACATATTTTTATATCTTCCAGAACGACCTCTTGCTTCTACATGTG
The DNA here is from genome assembly GCA_036898135.1 of Oncomelania hupensis. Taxonomy (NCBI): domain Eukaryota; kingdom Metazoa; phylum Mollusca; class Gastropoda; order Littorinimorpha; family Pomatiopsidae; genus Oncomelania; species Oncomelania hupensis. The sequence goes on along the minus strand of CM072523.1, from coordinate 10,326,419 downwards.
TCGGGAAATTTCTATCAAGAGTAAACACGCATATCCAGAAGATTCTCAAATAATATCGACTAACGCAAATTATCAACGTTATACAAAGCCTCTCCTAACAACAATGCAAACTCAAATCAAAGGTAAATAAACACCATTATTGAATACTTTGCAAAACGAAACGATTAGATCTATCGTGCGCGCTTCCGACATACTTTCGTTCACGTTTCAACGTAACAGATAGGTACCCAGCCACACTGGTTGATAGGGACCCAGCCACACTGGTTGATAGGGACCCCGCCATACTGGTTGATATGACCCCGCCACACTGGTTGATAGGACCCAGCCACACTGGTTGATAGGACCCAGCCACACTGGTTGATAGGGACCCAGCCACACTGGTTGATAGGACCCAGCCACACTGGTGGATAGATACCCAGCCACACTGGTTGATAGGTACTGGTTGATATGACCCAGCCACACCGGTTGATAAGGACCGAGCCACACTGGTTAATAGAAACCCAGCCACACTGGTTGATATGACCCAGCCACACTGGTTGATAGAGACCCAGCCACACTGGTTGATAGGTAACCAGCCACACTGGTTGATAGAGACCCAGCCACACTGGTTGATATGACCCAGCCACACTGGTTGACAGGTACCCAGCCACACTGATTGATAGGTACCCAGCCACACTGGTTGATAGGTACCGAGTCAGACTTTTACTCTTTTGTCGTGATAGTCCTATGAGTTGCAGACCAGACACAAACTTCATATGTACTAGTTCTAAAGAGCCAATCACCAAAACTATGATTTGTGTTCGGAGTCCTGCATCGCTTAGAGCATTACACAGAGGGCATGTACTTAAGAAATTTCTGATTATAGCAGGTGTTTATGAAAGAATCAAACGATGAGGCCACTTCTTTTATTTATTTTTTTTGACTCAATACTTTATTTATGTAGGCTTAATTTAGCTGATTTACCAGTGCCAAACTACTGCACAACCCATGGCAAGGTAGAGCAGGAAGTCGTCCATGTTAACCATGACTTCTTCCTAATCTTTCCTACTGCTATTACTACTGCTAAGGTTATTTTTGTTTGCAGCGTTATTAATTTTTTTGGTTAAAAAAATCAACAGACCCTTCTTCTGTGCCTAGCATGATCACCAGGTCAATAACTGCCGTACGATGGCCAAGAATGGAGTCCACAGACTCCACCCTCTAACCCTTCTCCTCCACATCTCGACCTTGTTGTTGTTGTTGTTGTTGTTGTTGTTGTTGTTGTTCTGCTTCTTCTTCTTCTTCTTCTTCTTCTTCTTCTTCTTCTTCTTCTTCTTCTTCTTCTTCTTCTTCTTCTTCTTCTTCTTCTTCTTCTGTAATTTAAATTAGTGTGCGCGTTTGCTTGGTTAGTCTACAACTGTTTCGTGTTCAATGATTTAACGATTCAAGATTCAAGATACAAGGTATATTTATTGCTCCCATACATTACATGTAGAGACCTATCTATCTATCTATCTATCTATCTATCTATCTATCTATCTATCTATCTATCTATCTATCTATCTATCTATCTATCTATCCATCCATCCATCCATCCATCTATCCACCCAAGCACCCACCCACCCATTACTCTTTCCATCCATCCATCCATCTATCTATCTATCTATCTATCTATCTATCTATCTATCTATCTATCTATCTATCTATCTATCTATCTATCTATCTATCTATCTTGTTGGTTTTATTATCATATCTATCTATCTCTCTATCTAGCTATCTAGCTATCTATCTCTAGCTATCTATATATCTATCTATCTATACGTATCATTCTTTCATAAGCACATGCTATAACCCAAAATATCAGAAGTGCATGCCTTTGCGTCACGCTCTAAATTGTGCATGCAGGACTCCGAACACAAATCTTAAATTTTTGGTGACTGTCTCTTCAGGGCTAGTGCACATGAAGATTGTGACTGGGCTGCAGCTCATAGAACAATCGCCGCCGAAGAGTAGAATTCTAGCTATACCTATCAACTTGTGTCATCATCGGCTTTTGAAATGGTGTGGAGGAGGAAAATATTGACGGTGGGGTGGCATCATTGACGATTTGTGCTGAGTGCATTACAACATTGTTGGTGGTGGTCCAAAAAATTATCGAAATGTGTGTGTGTGCGTGCGTGCGTGTGTGTGTGTACGCGCGCGCGCGCGCGCGTGTGTGTGTGTGTGGTACTTGTAGACTACTCTTGTTTATGAAATTTGTTAGCATTGCGAGTGAGGTGTGTTGGATATAGTTTACAAGCTGCATGTGAAGTTGATATTTGAATATTTTACCGTCATTCTGAGCCTGTTGTAATTACTTGTGAGGTCATGAAGATGTGCTGTGTTGGGTGGGGTGATGGTGGGTTGGGTTGTGTTGGGTTGGGTGGGGTTGGGTTGGGTTGTGTTGGGTTGGGTTGTATGTTGTGCGTTATTGTTGTTACACTTTTGGCTAACGCTGCCTGCCATAGACGAGGCAATAGACACTCTCATCATGTTAGTAAGCCTTCATGTCACAAATCTGCCAATAACTGAACAATGTCATGCACAGATCTTAACTGCGCTGCTCTGAAAGGGAAATGTAGACTTGAAGACATAATAACATGTACGTGATTGCAAAGTACTGTAGTAGTTAAAGTAATAGTAATGGGAAGAGTTGAAGAGGAGAAGGAGTAGTAGTAGTAGTAGTAGTAGTAGTAGAAGTAGTAGTAGTAGTAGTAGTAGTAGTAGTAGTAGTAGTAGTAGTAGTAGTAGTAGTAGTAGTAGTAGTAGTAAGAAAAAAATCACACAACAAAGAATGACTGTGCATTATTATCTGTAATATAATATTTTGTGTTCAACGTATAGAAGGTGGGGATGAAAAAGAGAGACAGATAGATAGGGAGAGAGAGAGAGATAGAGTCCTAACTTACTGTCATGTCGCATTTTGTTAAATGGAGCTGCTATCATTTTCTTATCACCATGTACTGTACGCCAACAATTGGGGTATATCATTGTTGTTTATCATTATCATTTGGTAAGCTATGTAGGTTTTTAGAATACGCTAATGTTATTTGGTGTCCTAGGCTCAAAAGACAGTAAACAATGATATAAAAAGAACCAAGGTACGCAACAAAGATATAGAATGATCTATGTCACATTCTCATAGACTGAAGTACCTTAATTTAACATTCTCTGTATGGTAGAAGAGTAAGAGGTGGTCTTATTCATGCGTATACATAAAAAAGCAACCGGGGACTTGGATTAGTGTGAGTTATCTTTAACACCGCACTTTGATTAAACCAGGAATTCAGAACGAAATATTTTTAAAACGGCATCTAACACGAAATTGAGAAAAAAAATTACGAGTTTTATCACATTGGTTCGGTCACTAACAAGAAAAACAGCACACAACATAAATAGTTTTTTTTAAGCCAGTTGGACGTAATAATAATAATATCCAGAGACATGTTTTTATTACTTTGATGAATAAAATATGTTAGGTAAATTACATACGATATAGACTAAATGTATAGTTTGAAGGAGTAGAGACATTAGAAAGGCTTGACCGCCTGTTTTGGTTCTCAACTCTATCACTACTACTATGAAGACCTATACTTGGGCCTATATATTGTTAAACTCTGGGCTGATCAATTTAATCATTTAGCACTAACAATATTATAGCTTATATATGCATTTATTAATTTTCGACAGGTAGGCCTATATTATTGGAGTTATTTTTGTGTGGCTGTGTGCATGTCAAATTCTTGTTCCTTCATTGTCCTATCTGAAACTCTCATTATTTTGAATAATGTGACATATTTTTTACGGCACGAGATCACATTTATTGCCTTAACACGGTATTTTGTTATCTCGGTCTATTTAAGTCAAGCGGGCTTAACAATTATTCCGACCTTCAAATTATGAAACAGAAACTCCGACAAAAGGTTAAAGATTAGATTATCGTCACACGGCATCGCAGCGTATAGGTGACTACTGGTCACATTATTCTTACACCAGCCAACCAGTTGATGGTAAGGGGAAAATAATATGGTCACACGCTGGCCAATCCGGAATTCGAACCAGGGACCTTTTCGGTTACTAGTAAACCGCTCTACCAACTGAGCTACACGGGGTCCCAATGTAACGCCGATCCACACACAAGTTCGACATGATTTCAGTGTATTCGCACCCTAGTGAAGCGTACGCGGTCAAGTTATTAATAACCTCGTCTTCTGATTGGCCAGTTGATTTGTCCTTGATAGCACCCAGGTCAGACGCACTTACGAGATTTCTACACCCCATACCTTCTACTCCCAGTAAAATGTGTAATCTTTCGTCCAAATGCACCCTTACCCTCGGCCTCGCCCTGTTCCCAGCCCTACCTCTCTTACCCTCTTTCCTAACTAGGGAACACCTTAGCTCACAGGCGCATGAACCAAGAAGAATGGGCCTTCGGCAATAATTTTGTGGATTCCCGATGATCCATTCTTCTTGGTTAATGCGCCTGTGCTCAGCCCATTATTTTCTGCGTCACTAGAGCTATTCACCTACTGCCTTCATACCCGTATTCTTTGCTTTAGCTCGTCGTGATCATGTTTCTTTTGATACTAGTCACATGTTCTTTATGTTGATCTCCTTGACAACGCCTGTAGCTGTACGCCACCCACCCCCCAGCTCCCGCGCTCCTCCCCCCCCCCCCACCCCACCTCAACGGGACCCTAACCTTAAATACCCCACATAACATCATCATCTTCATCCCCTCTTCCTCCTCAACTCCTATCATCCCTCCCCACCCCTCACATGATCAAGTAATTCCACTGTATTCAGCTTGCTGTATTGAGGGGTGTCGGATAGTGCAGTGGTTGGAGCACTCGCTACTGTGTCGAAAGTGAAGCACCGTCCGGTGCGGTTAGCACTTGGATGGGTGACCGCTAAGGTGTGAAGCGACAAACAACAACGCCCCCAGTTGACTCAACTGTGATTGAGTACCTACTCTCTTGAGGGTGGGGAAGGTAAAGCAGCGAGGGAGAGAGTTGGGCATCACCCTCATTACGCTGGCCCAAGATAAGTGTGATCTCCAACATCACGCTCCCCTACGGCCACAAGGCTATGGGACTACCTTTACCTTTTTACCTTTTTATTCAGCTTGCCGAATGGAGAAGATTCTCTCTCTCTTTCCCTCTCTCTCTCTCTCTTTCTCTCTCTCTCTCTCTCTCTCTCTCTCTCTCTCTCTCTGCATGTGATTTTCTTTAGCTTGAGAAAATACTGTTAAGTGTCCAAATAAACGAGGGAATATAGTACTATACAATGATAAAAGGATACGCCAAATAGTACAATTTCAAAATTCATTTTGATGAAGAAAAACATCTTCACTTGCTTTTTCTGAAAACAATGCAATCAATGCAATCCAGCAAATTTCTCGGGTGTCATAACAATATTAAGTTCACATTGATGTTTAATTCTTAATACTGACTGTGTGGTGTGAATATTATTGTCTAGGATTGGTGTACTGCAAATTGCATAAAAATAAATGTTGTGGCAATAAAGAGTGTCATTCTTATTCTGATTCATATTATATTATCGAGTAAGATACTTAGACTAGCCTTTTTTTTTGTGGCTTTGTTTTCTTTTCTTTTTTATTCGCGAGAAAGATGTGTTCGGGAAGGCGCGTGCCATGTCACAGGGGACCATGTGACCTTGTCATGGCCATCACCTTTCTACCTGTCACAGTCGGCCAGTCTCGCACAATGCTGTACCGAGCGGCGGTGAGTTTTTCGGGAATACTGCAATGCAAGGAAGGCTGACACTGTTTGAGCCAATCTGGGTTGCGACGGTCGATCCAGGAAGTTTGGGCCTCTGCCAACATTGTGACCTCAATTTTACTGTGATTTTTTTTTTACCTGTCCGTTACACCTATGCAATGGTTGACTGTGCACCGGCACGGACACTCCCTCCTCCCCTCCTACCCTCCTACCCTCCATCTCTCTCTCTCTCTCTCTCTCTCTTTCTCTTTCTCTTCTTTCCCCTTCTCCCTTTCCCCTGTCCTCCATCTTCCTCTGTCTCATCTCCCCCACCAATGCCTCTCTCGCTCCCCACATGTAGGCCAAAATACGTACTTGGAAGAGCAGCCACCCGTAACATAACCTTCATAGTAACTTACAATCCGATCCAACTGTAATCGGGTATTCTACATACCCTTCAGGCCCGAAGTACCCATCTGAAGATAGTAGGTACAGCTGAGGAAAGATGGAATACTTAGGCAGTTACACAAACTGTAGGTCAATTTATTATGTTAATTCTCTCACATCGATAACCTCTCACATGCATATATTCTCACTTCCGTACAATCTCACGTGCATATATTCTCACATCCGTACACTCTCACATCCATACACTCTCACATCCGTACACTCTCACATCCATCCACTCTCACATCCATACACTCTCACAGCCATACACTCTCACATCCGTACACTCTCACATCCTTAAACTCTCACATCCTTACACTCTCACATCCACACACTCTCACATCCTTACACTCTCACATCTGTACTCTCTGACATTCATACACTCTCACATCCTTACACTCTCACATCCTTACACTCACACATCCATACTCTCACATCCATACTATCACATATATATTCTCACATCCATACTCTCACATATACTCTCACATATATATTCTCACAGCCATAAACTCTCACAGCCATACACTCTCACAGCCATACACTCTCACAGCCATACACTCTCTCATATAATATTCTCACAGCCATACGCTCTCACAGCCATACTCTCTCATATATATTCTCACAGCCATACACTCTCACATCCATACTCTCTCACAGCCATACATTCTCACAGCCATACACTCTCACAGCCATACACTCTCACAGCCATACACTCTGACATCGATACGCTCTCACATCCATACTCTCACAGCCACCCACTCTCACAGCCACACACTCTCACAGCCATACACTCTCACAGCCATACTCTCTCACATATCCATACTCTCATATATATTCTCACAGCCATACACTCTCACAGCCACACACTCTCATAGCCATACACTCTGACATCGATACGCTCTCACATCCATACACTCTCACATATCCATACTCTCATATATATTCTCACAGCCACACACTCTCACAGCCACACACTCTCACATCCATACACTCTCACATCCATACACTCTCACATATCCATACTCTCATATATATTCTCAAAACCATACACTCTCAGAGCCACACACTCTCACATCCATACACTCTCACATATCCATACTCTCTCATATATATTCTCACAGCCATACACTCTGACATCGATACGCTCTCACATCCATACTCTCACAGCCACACACTCTCACAGCCACACACTCTCACATCCATACACTCTCACATATCCATACTCTCTCATATATATTCTCACAGCCATACACTCTCACAGCCATACACTCTCACATCCATACTCTCACATCCGTGCACTCACACAGCACACTGCCAAAGTCCACCTGACATTCTGTGATACAATTCACAAATACTGAATTTACGTAGGAATAATGTTTACGTCGTGTCTTCTAAACACTTATTCGCATCACTACACACAAAACACTTTGCAAATATACCCCATTTATCATTTTCTAAATGTAAGGATGCATTATATTTAGTAGGTTTGAGGTTTATGAAGCAATTAATGAACTAATTGTGTTGTGTATGTATGTGTGTGCGTGTGTGTGTGTGTGTAAGTGTGAGTGCGTGTGTATGTATGCGTGAGTGCATGTATGGGAGTGTGAGTGTGTATTTACCTGTGTGCGTGCGACGCGGGTGCGTGTGTGAGTGCGTGTATGTATGTGTGTGTGTGAGTGTGCTTGTGTGTATGTTTGTGAATGTGCGCCTGTGTGAGCGAGGGCGTGTATTTATGGACATTTGGGGTGCAAAACATGCCTTTTTATGCACAAAATGGGACATTTAGCTCGCGCCCCACTTTTGTTTTCAGCGCCCCACTTTTTTCTAAGTACATGGGAGTGCTTTGTTAGTAAGTGGGAATGCTCTTATAGTGCATAGGACTGTTTTAAGTACATGGAAGTGTTCTTATAGTGCATAGGACTGTTTTAAGTACATGGAAGTGTTCTGTGCATAGAACTGTTTTAAGTACATGGAAGTGCTCTTATAGTGCATAGGACTGTTTTAAGTACATGGAAGTGTTCTTATAGTGCATAGGACTGTTTTAAGTACGTGGAAGTGTTCTTATAGTGCATAGGACTGTTTTAAGTACATGGAAGTGCTCTTATAGTGCATAGGACTGTTTTAAGTACATGGACGTGTTCTTATAGTGCATAGGACTGTTTTAAGTACATGGACGTGTTCTTATAGTGCATAGGACTGTTTTAAGTACATGGACGTGTTCTTATAGTGCATAGGACTGTTTTAAGTACATGGACGTGTTCTTATAGTGCATAGGACTGTTTTAAGTACATGGACGTGTTCTTATAGTGCATAGGACTGTTTTAAGTACATGGACGTGTTCTTATAGTGCATAGGACTGTTTTAAGTACATGGACGTGTTCTTATAGTGCATAGGACTGTTTTAAGTACATGGACGTGTTCTTATAGTGCATAGGACTGTTTTATGTACATGGAAGTGCTCTATTCGGGACGGGCTGTTTTCTAGACAAATTTGAAGTAAAAAGAATAATGGCAAGGGTTAGCGTTAAGAAGCAAATAGGTCAACTTTTTGACGAAAAAAGCCATACTTTTAAAACAAATTCTTTCATTTTAAAATGAATTTTGCGCTCTTTCCGTTAAAAAAACAGACGCTTTATGATGACTACCTTTCGTCCAAAACCCCAATTTGCCATGAATACAGACTTGTGTGAGTGTGTGTGTTCTATCCTATCCTATCATATCCTATCCCGTAACCCTGAGGTCGTTGGGGCACCACAGATGATCCATTAACCAGCATACTCCATCTTTCTCTGTCCTCAGCAACCCTGATGACTCCGCTCAATGTCAAGCCAGTCCGTTCTCGAATGTTGTTCTCCCACCTCTTTTTCGGTCTCCCTCTTCTTCTACCTCCTTGCACTGTGCCTAGCAGGACAGTCTTTGCAAGGCCTGATGATCTGGTGACGTGGCCATACCATCGGAGTTTCTGTTTTTTCACCACTGTGAGCATGTCATCGTGTTGTCCAATGGCTTGTGTGATGGTCTGTCGGACTTCGTAGTTATTGATGTGCTGGGTATAGGAAATGCCCAAAAGTCTTCTGTAGCACCTCATCTCCATGCTTTGTATTCTTCGTTGTAGATCTGCTGTGAAAGTCCATGTTTCGCAAGCGTATAGGAAGATGGAGATGACGAGGGAGCGAAGCAGCCTTACCTTGGAATGTAGACTGGTGGTCTTGTCTTTCCAAATGGGCTTCAACCTTGCTAGGGCAGCAATTGTTTGTGCGATCCTGGAGAGGACTTCCTGTCGGTACCCATTGTCTGATACAATGGCTCCTAAATATTTGAAGCTATACACTGTGTTGAGGGATTGGCCTTGGACTTTGATGTCCGTGTTGATGCCATTTGGTGTTGTTGGTCATCATTTTGGTCTTCTCTGCACTTATTTCCATTCCATAGGCTCTGGAGATGGTGTCAAGCCTCTGTACCAGCTGTTCAAGACGCATTCAAAATTGCCAGTTTGCGCAGGATCAGGTAGCGCTGCATATCGGTCGCTGTGCTTGCTTTCGAAAAGGTCCTCAAGCTGGTTCGAAAGTGCTGTGAGGTGTAAGCCTGGATAATTTATTCAAACATTGAAAACTCTCTCCTGCAGCGTGGTGTTGCATTGTCATTAAAAAGCCCCACCTTATAACATGACGTTCAATGTTGAATACTAGCAGGATGCTCAGATTAGACAGAGCATGTGTGATTGTATGTGTGTGTTTGCGAGCTGTGTGTGTGTGTATTTAATGTATGCGTGTGCGCGCTGTGTGTGTGTGTTTGTGTGTGTGTGTGTGTAAAGTAATTGCTTGTATATAGCTCACGGATCTGCTCAGCGTGTTTGTGAGGGGTAGGGGGCGGCGGGAAAGGTGGTGGTGGGAAGATTAAGCTTACATAAATTGTTTGTCTGTGTGTGTGTGAGTGCGCGCGTGCGTGTGTGTGTATGTGTTATTAGTGTTTATTAATCCACATTGTTGAGATACAATCTCTTCAATAAGCATTTAAATATAAGACGAAGGGGAAAGAAAGAAAAAGAGAGAATAAGAGAGAGAGGGAGAGGGAGAGATGGGGGCGTGAGAGATATATAAGGGTTGGATGAGGGTGGGGAGAAGGGTCGGCAATGTCATGTACTTGAAAAACCAGATGAAGGAAATACCCGAGTTGTACTAGGCCTATTAATGATACTGTTAGTACAACCTTTTAGACATATTGCAATGCCACAATGCCTCTGAGTATGTTATACTGAAGTTATGGGGAATATATTGGACAGACTAGATTTTGGTCCTGAATCATGTACTTTCGGACATGTGTCTCGTTAAGTACTTATGGTCAAGTGGCTTATTGAACCCTAAAGACCTACACAATAGCTTTAAAGTACATAATAAACTATTCTTAATCGAATATATCGCGCCTTCAACATAACCACAAGAATGTGTATAGTCATATTGTGTGTGGGGGTATGGAGGGGGGGGGGTGGAGGCGGGTGACCTGTAACGTAGAGATATGTGAAAGTTAGCCCCTTTAAGTTAGCTTTGAAAGAGCAGACCTTACTTAAGGGTAGTGTACGAAGACATAAGGACTTCAATGTTAATGGGACGGGAGGGGAGGAATGGTGAAGCCGAGGTTGATCAAGAGGTCGGCTCGTAGAGAGAAGTTTTTAACAAACTACAGGAAAGGAACAAATGAAAGGAGGCCTTAGGGGGGGGCCGAAAGGGAGGGGAGGGAATGAGAGGGAGGGGGAAAACGGAGAGAGAGGGAGAGAGAAAGAGACTTTAGAATGATTTATTTAATGAAGCAATTTGCTCATATCAAGGCTATGGGGTTACAATGAGGATATTAGGAATAAACAGATCAATCAAAAACAATAAAACCATCTCTTTTGCTTGCAGAGTTTGAACATAGTGATTATATTTGTCAAACCCACGCTCACATATGGACTCATCCATTAACGACTTCCAGACACAACAAAAATATTTAATTTGAATAGCCTCCTGCCTAATGCTCGTTGTTGTCTCTCAAATGGTTATCCATATTCATTCGTAAATAAGTAGGTATGCATCGTATCGCAATAGGGCTACAAAACATTCTATACACACTAAATCTGTCACTATTCTCAATATGATCATTCCACTCTTGCCATCTACAGTCAATCAACCGAGTCTTGAATGCTCGCAAAAATTCATTCACTCCACCAACTCCTTGGTTTAACGAAACAAAACCAATTCCATAACGATACAAGTATATTGCAAACATTTGACACCCAATTTATTTTACCCCTATAATCCAAATTAGGCAACATTAAATATGCTTTCTTAGGTAATCTCTCTTCATCCATCTGCACAACTTTCCACCAATAACGAACGCATTTCACAGCAAAATTATTGGTGATTAAGTATCTATTCAGTTCTCTGTATACCAAACGTTAGATGTGCGCATTTCCATATGTAAGAATTTCTTAAGAGCAAACAAATGAACTTTTTCACAGCTGGTCCGCTTTGTCCAAGCCCCATACCTCACAACCGTAACTCATAACAGGCTGCACTTGTGCATAAAAAAGTTTTAGAAACATGTTCACAGAGGAAGGGAGACAGAGAAAGAGAGAGAGGGGAGGGGGTAGGGCGGGGGGTAATGCATTATTTAGCAGACTGTGTTAAAGAATTTATTCTTTAGAAATGTTTTTAAATAATGATTAGTTTACCTATAAAATCCATTATTTAGCAGAATTTGTTAAATAAAGTATTATTTAGAAGATTTTGCTAAATAATGCATTATTTACGTAAACAATTCATTGTTTACGGACTGCTATTTTCATTATTTAGGGGATTCCAGGATTTGCTTGAAAACTTGGTTTTTATAATTTTACTGCTTTCTATAATGAAAGGTCTATGCAAAGAGTGTGTATCCAAAATTTTTTGGTAATTTTTCATTTATCAACATAAATCACTCCACAAATTCGAAGATAAAACGCCTGTAACCTCCCGAACACAAACAAAAGGTCAAAGTCAGTTTGGTTCGGGAGTGTTCAGTTTTTAAGTATCTCCGTCAGAACGAAATGAAGCAACTGCCTTTCTTTTTGTATTTATTTACCAAAAAAATGTGTTGATACTATTTTTGTAAGTTGAATTATGTTTTAATTTCAAACAGAAAGTTTCAGCTTATTGGAAACTACCAGAGATTTGCAGGTCGGACTGACAAAAAATATGGCGGAAGTATTCTGGGACTGACGCCAATGCAAAAAAAATGATGGGTCCCTCTTTTTCGGAGCCGTTACCGCTGCAGTTTTGTATATATTATCACTGTTGCGAATAAATAACAAATAGAGTGAAATAAAGCAGTTGCCGCATTTTAAAAGAAAATTGCAGTCCCTAAACAATGAATTGTTTATGTAAATAATGAATACTTTAGCAACATCTAAATAATACACTATTTAGCACATTCTGCTAAATAATGCACTATATAGGTAAATAATTCGTTTTTTTATAAACATTTCTAAATAATACATTATTTAACACAATCTGCTAAATAATGCATTATATAGGTACATAATTCCTTATTTAGCAAAAATACCTTATTTACCTATATATCATTATTTATCTACCTAAACAATAGATTGTTTCGGTTAAATAATAACTTATTTACGGATGAAATATATTATTTAGAGAAATCTTACATTGTTTGTAAACAAATGATTATTTAGTGCTTCTAAATAAAGATTATTTAGTTGAAATGGGTGAAAATAAATATTTTAACAAAGGGAATTCCATCCGTCAGTGCGCAATGACCTAAGAACATTTATGCTTCAACCTTGTCTGGGCAGCAGTTGTTTGTGCGAACCTGCAGAGGACTTCATGTCGGGGACCCATTGTCTGAAACAATGGCTCCTAAACATTAGAAGCTATGCATTGTGTTTACGAGCAATGGGGTGGAAAGCATTTGTATACTTAGTTTGTACTTGGCAGTAGAGTACGCGATTCATAGAATAAATATTGTAAATCCTTTTCACCGATGACTTGTAAACATGAGATGGAGCAGGATAGATTCCGTTTTTGTATTTCTAGATAATGTCTGGAAAACACTTTGAACCAGTCTGGAATCAAAACGAGCTATTATTGGTAGGTCTGTCGGTCGGGTCGTTTTAATGTAACAAGAACAATTGACCAGATTTGGGCCAAAGGTCAGAGGGACATTTGCCTAGGCTAGCGGCCTGCCTTTTGTGCCCTGATATTTGCTCTATCGCAAAGGTCAAGATCGCTGGGGTCATTTGTTCTCAACAATTTTGCTTAATTCATATCCCCCAAAACGGTTGATCAGATTTTGCTGATTTTTGGCACGAGGTACTTCAACTAAATGCCAAATATTCAATAGCAATCCGGTTGTTGGTCGGTTCGTAGCTCCGAAAGTAACTCTTTTGTTGTTCTTATCTCAACAATGACGGGTCCGATTTTGATTATGTTTATTATGCAGATACTTTAGTTACCTTATTGAGAACAGTGTTCTCTTCTGCACTGATGATGATGATGTTGATGATGATGATGATGATGATGATGATGATGATGATGATGGTGGTGGTGATGGTGATGATGATGATGATGATGATGATAATAATGATGATGATGATGATGGTATACTATGAAGAGTTAGAATTCAGTAATGATGATTAGAGAGAGAGAGAAACAGAGAGGGAGAGACAGAGACAGACAAACCTACATGTTGGTGTTGTTTTTTTTATCAGTAGTTGATTCAGCTCCAATGCTTGGATCCTAATAAGTTTAACTGGGATTCGTTTATCCACGCAACCTGTTCACTCAGCAACAAGGCTGGAGTCGTCATATGAAGTTTTCCAACTTTATTCAGCGTACATCAACAACTGCATGCAATCGCTCAATCGTTTTTCACTTTCTTTTTTCTTCAGACACAGTGCATCAATTATATAGTTTTTTTCTAGACTCCAGATAACGTCAGAATATTCAAGAGTGACGCGTTACAACCAATCAAAATAAACTTCGTCATCACTGTCTTACGTCATACATCTTTCCTTACCGTCCAAGAATTTTCTCAGCCATCTACATTTATCGCGAAGATTTTGATCGATAGTAAACAAGCAGCTCTAGAGAATTCTCCAATAATATCGACCAACGAAAATTATACCAAGCTTCTTCTAACAACAACGCAAAATTAAATGAAAGGTAAATACATTCTGTTATTGAATGCTTTGCAAAACAAAACGATGGGATCTATCGTGCGCGTCCCACACGTACCATCATGCGCGTTTCAACGTAACACTACAGATAGACAGACAGGGAGGAGGAGTACAAGAGTAATGTCAAGAATACAAGAACAAATCTTACATTAGTTGTTGTGTTCGGACAAATTAATTTGTGAATTATGGCTTGTTACTATACTTGTACACTGATTAGGAAAATGTCACGGTGACAGACTACCGGGTGATAAAAAAACAGGGGAATTTTGCAAAAATGTGTGGGGAATTGGCTTTGGAAAGGAGTAACGTACTCTCCCTCCCCCTCCCCATCCCCTCTCTCTCTCTCTCTCTCTCTCTCTCTCTCTCTCTCTCTCTCCCTATATGTAGAGAATAAATGAACCAATTTTTAGTAAACATTTCCGGGCACTAATCCGATAAGGTTATACTCTTCGAAGAAACTTGCTGGACACAGAATTAACGAAATAATTTCACTACTGTACGAAAGGCTACGCATGCGACGGAGTCTTTCGTACAGTAGTGAAATTATTTTGTTAATTCTGTGTCCAGCATGTTTCTCCATTTTCAAACAGGCTTTACACGTGATCCTCAACGTACAGGCACTTGAATCAGCTTTTTGAATTAGATAGCTTAACATAGATGTTGAATGTATATTAACATCACGTTGGAATTCAACTGATTATTTTAAAATTCAAACAGCATCTATAATAACAACAACAACGACCACGACGACGACGTGAAATGACAAAAACGCCGTCGAGTTTTAAATTATGATAGCTAGGTTATAACAAAAGTTTTCCCCAAAATTTATTTTTTTTGTTTTGTTTTGTTGGTAGTTCTAGACAATAATTAAAAAAAAAAAGACAGGAACCAAAACGAACCAAATGTCGGTCTGAGCGTCTGCAGGTCTATCTCGCGCCACGTCTCGAGAACCGCTGTATGGAATTTGCCCAATCTGATAGGAACATTTTGATGTATTTGCTTGCAGAGACTTCAGATACGATGTCTAACCACTCCATTGTTTCGTTTGGCTTCTTTAGAACCAAGCCCGGTCACAACTTTGTCACAAAAACTAATACTTTTAAAATGCTGATTTTCAGCAATGTGTGTGCCTTGAAGTACATTTGAGTAGCCAAACCTTCGCTGGAGTGCCGGGGGTTTCAGTATAAATAGTATTCCCACTTTCTGGAAATTTAGTGCTTTAAATTCCCACTGTCGCTGTCTTTCTAATTTGTTCTTTCTCATTCCTGCTCTGTTCTATCAATCTGCTATACTATCTTCTTCTTCGCTAGACCAGTCATCTACCTTTTTTCTTGAAAACTCTTCCGGGGCAAGACTCCTTATTTGTGTATGAGGTCTGTTGGATCAGCTTGGGAATATTGGACGCTTTGTGCCAGGTGGTCACTAGGGCTTCCTATGATGTTATTATTTAGCAATGTAGGCATTTTATATGTATGTGTTTGGTTGATAATTTATAATGATGTTTGTGTTCTATTTTGCTTTTGTAAACGGGGGTTCGATAAATTAGAGTACAGCCTCAGCGTCCCCTGCGTGGGATGTCTTTATTGTAAAGTGACTGGCTGGTGGAGAGCTTTCAGTTTTACCACTAGGGTTGTTTCGGCAGATCTTTTATGCGGATCGGGTGTTGTCCGGTCCTGATTTGGCCCGGAAGAGTCCGCTGGACCTAAAGCAATAATCATGTAATGTAATTGAGTAGCCGACCATCTTGTTTTAATCTAATTGATCACAAATAAGAGGAATGACAGAATTAATGAACATTGAAGTTAGGCCCAGCAGTCACATGGCAATATGCCATACGGTGAAACCATCCCAGGGAACAAGAGTAGGGACCTACAGCAACACTGAACTACCAGAGCAATCATATTTCTGAGATGGACAGTGAAAAATTGCCCACAGTGGTTTTTAGGAAGTAAACGAAGACGAACGAGGAGGAGGATGGGATGGAGAAGAAGAAGAAGAAGAAGAAGAAGAAAAAGAAGAAGAAGGAAGAAAGAAGAAAATAATAAGAAGAAGAACAAGATAGAAAGAAAAAAAAGAAAGAAAGAAGAAGAAGAAGAAGAAGAAGAAGAAGAAGAAGAAGAAGAAGAAGAAGAAGAAGAAGAAGAAGGAGGAGGAGGAGGAGGAGGAGGAGGAGAAGAAGAAGAAGAAGAAGGAAAAGAAGAAGGAAAAGAAGAAGGAAAAGAAGAAGAAGAGAGAAAGAAAAAAAGAAAGAAAGAAAAAGGAGAAGGAAGAAAGAAAGAAGAAGGAAGAAAGAAGAAGGAAGAAGAATAATGTTTTTTTATTTTATTTTTTATATAATCTTCCTTATAAATCGGTTTTTCAGCTCAAGAGCTGCTCAAGGGCGACACAGGATCTAACTTAAGACGCGCGCCCGAGGCGTCCACTTGCAACGTTTTGGCCGCATAGTCTGACGCCCAGACGACTGAGCACAACCCCGGCAACCTGGGATGGGAAACGTCTTGGGTGTATCTGTGTAACCGGTACTCACCCGCCTCGGACATGAGCGTCAGGATCTTTAAAGACCGCAAGATGGAATGCGTGCGTGCTCACACTAGACCTCGGTTTATACTCTCATCCGCAGGAGTAAAAGGAGTTTTGAAAAAAAATCGCCCTTCAGTGTCATTGAATTAGAGACGGCAACAATACAACTGTGCCGTATACTACTGTGTGTTGTATTTCAATGGAACAATATGCAAATGTGTGCATGCATTAGTCTCACAAAAATCTTCTCGAGTCGTTCTGTTAAGGGGCGTCGGATAGCGCAGTGGTTGGAGCACTCGCTACTGTGTCGCAAGTTAAGCACCGTCCAGTGCGGTTAGCACTTGGATGGGTGACCGCAAAACGTGAAGCGACAAATAACAACGCCCCCAGTTGACTCAACCGTGACTGAGTACCTACTCTCTTAAGGGTGGGGAAGGTAAAGCAGCGTGGGAGAGAGATGGGCATCACCCTCATTACGCTGGCCCAAGATAAGTGTGATCTCCAACATCAAACTCCCCTTTGGCCACAAGGTTATGGGACTACCTTTACCTTTTACCTTACCGTTCTGTTAATTGTTGGTTAATGACAGGTTTGGGTGGTTAAACTCCAGTGAAAAGAAATTTCATTTAAATATTGTTGGTTTTGTTTGTTTGTTTTTTAAAAATATTATAGGAAAGCATTTTGATAATAAGCACTCCATCTGTTATTTAATCAACTAAATATACCCATACCCGTAAAGACCTATATGATTGCTCTGGTGGTTCAGTGTTGATTGATGTCCCTGCACCCTTCTTGCTTGTGATGGTTTTCCCCGTCTGTCGTATAGCCAATGGAGGATAATTATGGCACGGTGGTCTAATGGTAGTGTTTTGGCTTGTGGATCTGAAGGTCCCGGGTTCGAGTCCTGTCCGGGCCATTGTGTTGTGTCCGTGGGAAAATTCACTTTACTCCCGTTTCCTAGTCCTTCGGATGAGAGTATAAACCGAGGACTAGTCTGTGTGTCGCATACATTCCATCATAACGGACTTTAAAGATCCTGACGCTCATGTCCTAGACGGGTGAGTGCCGGTAACAAGAACACACCCAGCATGCACTTGGTCCTTTTCCCCCATCCCTGGCTGGCCAGGACAGTGCTCAGTTGTCTGGGCGTCAGACCGTGCAGCCCAAAGGCTGCGGGTGGGCGTCTCGGGCGGTTTGAGTTAGATCCTGTATCGGCCAGCGCCTAGAGTCTGGTCAAGTACGGCGAGATAAGTGCGCTATAAAAATCCACAATAATAATAATAATAATAATAATAATAATAATAATAATAATAATAATAATAATAATAATAATAATATGGACATTCAACTTCAACGTGCCTTGTGCCCAAGTCCAAAGGTTCGTGATGTCACTCAATATGTTAATATCGTGTACACTATATTATGTGCACAATATAAGCTTATGGCGCTTTATCACTGGAAAATGAGCCCACTTGGTCCGTAAACATACATTGGGATTAGTCATTTGATTTGTTCACACACAAACACACCAACACATCCACACACGCACGCACACACACAGGCGGGTGAGAGGGTGGGGATGAGTTTTTCGGGAATACTGCAGTGTGGAGGTTTTCAGTACTGTGACACAGTTTAGGCCAAACAGTCTGGGTTGCATGGTTCGATCCAGGAAGTTTGGGGCTCTGCCAATATCTTGTGTAAATTTTGACCTAGATTTTACTTTGATTTATGTATTTGCCTGATGATGATAATCATGATGATGATGATGGTGATGATGATCATCATCTTTATCATCATCATCATCATCATCATCATCATCATCATCATCATCATCATTTATTTGTCACAGTGCAAAGCGAAAGAGATACAAACATAAGAGTAAGCTTACACGAAGTTATTGTGGACTGCATTGAAGCTGACCCCAGTACCTCAGCCTTTGCCGTCTGTTTGGCTCTGCCTTTCCAACTCTTGTTACACCGTGTTTGCTAGACTAGTTTTGTGTTTAGTGGCTCGTGGTATGGTTTTGTGGCCTCAATTTTCTGTTCTACATGCCCTTTTTACCACCCCCACCCCCCTTCCCCCCTGGGGGTCGCCGGGGGTTTCAGTATAAATAGTATCCCCATTTTCTGGAAATGTAGTGCTTTAAATTCCCACTGTTGCTATCTTTCTCATTTGTTCTTTCTCATTCCTACTCTGATCTATCAATCTACTATACTATCGTTTTCTTCGCTAGACCAGTCACCTACCTTTTTTCTTGAAAACTCTTCCGGGACAAAACTCTTCATTTGTGTGTGAGGTCTGTTGTATCAGCTTGGAAATGTTGGACGTTTTCTGCCAAATGGTCACTAGGGCTTCCTATGATACTATTATTTATTTTAGCAATATAGGCATTTTATATGTATGTGTTTTATTGATATTTTACAATGATGTTTGTATTCTATTTTGTTTTTGTAAACGGGGGTTCGATAAAATTAGAGTATAGCCACAGCGTCCCCTGCGTGGGATGCCGTTATTGTAAAGTGACCGGCTGGTGGAGTGCCTTCAGTGTTACCACTGGGGGTTGTTTCAGCAGATCTTTTATGCGGATCAAGGTTGAGTCCTCTTTCAGCCAAGTTGTGGTCTTGATTTTGTGGTCCTGATTCGGCTCTTTGGAGTCCGCTGGACCCTGTAATCAATGAATGAATAACTAACTAACCTGTTTGCCAAAAATTGAATCTTTGTACCTGCATCGAATCAAATCTAAATTTATATCATTCATTAACTTCACCACCCATCTCTCTCTCCCTCCCTCTCGCGCACGCACTCAATAAACCCCTTCCCTTCCCCTTTTCCACACACCACTCCACCCTGTCCCCACCACCACCACGACATAGTACAGCATATTAATAAAGTCAATATGCGAAGTCCTGCGAAGTTTACCCAACCAATCAGTGTATGGGAGCATGAATAATCAATCTTTCGGAGATCAAAGATCAATATGGCGAGAGAAGTAAATATTTTTTGGCAGCAAACACGACCCGTCATAGGTAAGCCACATCAAAGGGCTAAATAATATTCGAAAGGTACTGTTAAGGGGGCCGTCTTAAAAGTCAGAAAAGTCATTGCAGTTAGGGTAAAAAATAAAAATCCCTTCATTTAAAGGGGTCAACTAAAAAGCCTAATTAGTAGAAGAAATGATTCAGAGTCAAGATAGTTTAAATCTGTATTTAAACTATAGGAATGGGGCTTCTTTCATTTGCCCCCAAAGTTACAACACTACCCAAGAATATAATTTAGGTTATACATTTCTTATCAAGTCTAGCCTATACAAGTTGAAATATGCCACCATACTTTTAAATTTTGTGTCTGTGTTTTGTGAAGTGCGTTTCCTGAAGTGCGTTGGGGCACCACAGATGATCGTTTAACCAGCGTGATCCATCTTTCTCTGTTCTCAGCAAACCTCATGGCTTCGTTCAGTGTCAAACCAGTCCATTCCCGAATGTTGTCCTCCCACATCTTTTTCTGTCTCCCTCTTCTTCTGCCTCCTTGCACCGTGCCTTGTAGGATGGTTCTTGCAAGGCCTGATCCATCGGAGTTTCCGTTTCTTCACCACTGTGAGCAGGTCATCTTGTTGTCCAATGGCTTGTGTGATGGTCTGTCGGACTTCGTTGTTGGTGATATGCTGGGTATAGGAAAGGCCCAGTTGTTTTCTGTAGCATCTCATCTCCATGCTTTGTATTTTTCTTTTTAGATCTGCTGTGAGGGTCCATGATTCGCAAGTGTATAGGAAGATGGAGATGACAAAGGAGCGCAGCTGCAGCCTTACCTTGGAATGTAGACTGATAGTTCTGTCTTTCCAAATGGTCTTCAACCTTGTCAGGGCAGCAGTTGTTTGTGCGATCCTGGAGAGGACTTGTCTGATACAATGGGTCCTAAATATTTGAAGCTAAGCACTGTGTTGAGGGATTGGCCTTGGACTTTGATGTCCGTGTTGATGCCTTTGGTGTTGTTGGTCATGATGTTGGCCTTCTCTGCACTTATTTCCGTTCCATAGGCTCTGGACGTGGTGTAAGGAATAAGATACAAGCTGTTCAAGTTCTTATTCCTTTACAGCCAATCCATCAATGCCATCCGCAAAACGTTTGGATTCCAATTTCGCAACCTCAGACCAAAAAAAGTATGAATATACAAGCAAATAGAAATGTCTTAGCGTGAATTAGATGTTTTTTGCTTTTGACGCTTTTTTTAAATGTTTACCTCAGATATACTTTAAGTTAAAGTTTAACTGAGCTAAATGTGCATATTGGACACCAAAGGAATAATAGAAAAGGGTTGGGGAAGTGAGTGTGAGTGTGTGTGTGTGTGTGTGTGTGTGTGTGTGTTTGTGTACTCATTATTGCACTTGATAATTTATTTATTTATTTTGTTATTTTTATTTTGTTTAAGTTAATTTTGGTACATCATAGTGCAAACAGGCTTTGAACCACTGCCTGAACGGGCTGCAATGTTATGGTTTAACATTGGTTGTTTTGCCGCTGTGCATACTACTTAGCCAACCTATTATTGAAATGCACTTGTCACACATGGCGGGAGGGCGAGGAGATCGTGTGTGTGGGTGTGTGTGTGTGTGTTTGTGTGTATATATATAGGTGTGTGTATATATATATATATATATATATATATATATATATATATATATATATATATATATATATATATATATATATATATATATATATATATATATATATATAGATGTGGGTTGTGTGTATGTGTGTGTGTGTAAATATATAGGTCTGTCCTTGAGATTTTATATGCCCAGGAATTAAGTGTCGGTCCGTCTGTTGACACAACTACAGTCTTGTTTACGAGACTGTATTTCCGAAGAAAAAAAAAACTTTAAAGAAAAGTAAACCTGCTTAAAAAAAGAGAAGAAAGGCAGAGAACTGAGGTTATTTCTAGTGGACTTTTAATAATAATAATAATAATAATAATAATAATAATAATAATAATAATAATAATATTAATAATAATAATAATAATAATAATAATAATAATTATTATTATTATTATTATTATTATTATTATTATTATTATTATTATTATTATGAGCACAAACCTCAGATAAACACAATTGTAAGAAATACCCAGTAACACTGATCAACACGTGTCAACAAAAAGCAAACAAAGGAAAGATACAAGCATTTCCACCCGCATGTTCAAACTCTGGTGAAATTACTGCACGTACTTTATTGTGAAAACCCTGTGTAACTTGACTACCTACAAGTGCGACAAAGTAACAATAAATTGTGCACACACAAATTCAACATTACAACGTTAACATAAATAGTACATCCTTGAATACATCATATGGAAAATTTGCCTCAAAACCTACAGTTAAAATCGATAATGCAACTTGATTAAATTCAATCATAACTCCAACGACAATCATGACAAAACTGGGGATTGCAGTCATAACTAAGTATATTTTTATATCCTGTTCCTCCGCAGTAAACTAAGTTAAAGCTGCCTTCTTGTTAAATCAAGTCAAGCTTATAAGCTTAAATCCATTTACAAAAATCAATGTATTTCTTAGGCTAGATAAATTTTGAATCTTCTCCTAAACAACATAGCTTTAAGTGAAATCTAACACATCCTTGACTGTTGAACTTTGTAGTGTCAAAATTGGTTGGTTGCTTGGTTGTTTGTTTTATTAGCGTCTTCTTCATCCAAACGATAAGACATAGCATCAAGAATTATAGTCTGGCGACACCAGATTCCAAACTAAATGAAATGTATGGAACAAACACCAGTTGTGTGTGTGTTTATCATAAATCCTCTCAGATTGCTACATAAAAATAACGGTTGGAAAAAAAAAACACCTTAAATTAAGTACATAAAATCATTATTTTTGCAAGGAAGCTAGGAACGTAAGCATGTACAATCAAATATAATAAACACGTTTATTTGTTTTCTTCAATATTCAATATTTATAGGATCCAGCAGACTGCCAATAGTTTTCTTCAATTAGATAGATATTCAATGTTTATAGGGTCCAGCGGACTGCCACGAGCTTTCTTCAATAAGGAAACTAGTTGTGTGTAACAATGAATTTTCATTTTTGGCTTGGCATGGAATCTCAAAATGGTTAACAATTTACAGACATGTACATACCGGCAAAAAGGCATTAATAACTCTTACACGTTTTTTACAGTAACTCAAAAAACACTCAAGTGACACTTCTCTTCAAACAACTGTTTTGCTAAATACAAAGAAAAAACTGATTAAACAAACACAGACTATTTCACACATTATTTCAGTGGAAATGTCTAACAACGAAAAATAATAATTGTAAACAAGCAAGCGAACACATGACGATTATTTACAACAAAGATGTTTTAAAAGCTCAAATGTATTTTTGTACAACTATGAAATGATATGTACTCATACTCTCTCACACACATGCTTGTATTTTCACCCGTATTTGCCAAAAATTAAAACAATGTTTAAAATGTTAATATAAAAAAGACACCTTTTCTTTTTCTTGGTTGACGTTTCACTTCATGTTAATTGTTGCAGAAATGTTTGTTCATTTTGTTTTTTGTATTTGCAACTTGCTTGGCATCCGTTTTCCTCATTTAAAAATAAAATATTATTTTGTTCCGTGCGTTTTGCACAGGTTAACAAAAAGTATTACCTCTTGGAAGACATTAGAGACATATAACAAGAATGCATAAAAACACAAGTTCATGCTGAAAGCATTTGTGCAAATAACATGGGAAGACAGTATTGATATTTAATTTTGACACCCGGTTTGTTAATCCTTAGAAAAAGAAGGGAAAATAAAATAAATTCATTCATGTTTTATACAGCAATAACAAAAACACAAATAAACCACTCTTCAGCTTAACAATGCAATAGCAAGGCTAAACAAAAACATCACATAAAATTTATATACAACATGCGTGAAAGATTTTTGTAAATAAAAAAATTTAAATGTGAAAAATGTCTCTAAGGTTGAATGTGGGAATGTGCTTTGCATATACATTTTAGTCGTGTTTTGTAAACTGACTTTGTTTTTTGGTTTTGGTTTTTTGTTTCTCTCATATGAAAAACTACTTATTACCACAATAATGCTCAATGTTTGTTTGTTTGTTTTTTTTTTTAAAAGCAAACGTTTTACAGAAGCAAAGTTATATTGCCTTTTGCATAAACAGACAGGATATCTTTTGAAGGACATGTACTTGCGTGTGCATGTACATTGTTGTTGAGCATATTCGTGTTTTGTATTGAGCAGTTTTTTACGCTGTGTGATTTCTTATTTTAAGTGAGGTGCATGTAAATAAAAAGCTGCGGTATACATGCACACGTTTTTTAAATGAGATAGTACACTTTTACGTGCACAGCAATCATTTAAAGGGACTGTCAGATGTATGGAGTAATGGACTACATTGATATTGACCTCACCCACCACTAACGACCACGTGACCAAATACAAAACTTGCAACAGGACCTCAAAATAACGTAAGTTATAAACCCTTCATAAAACAGTGTTTTTGTAAACACAAATGAAAACCCAATTGTCAGTAATGCTACTCAATGTAAACAAAATGTGAAGTTAATTAATTACTGGAGCAAAAAAATCATTTATAAATTTGACCGCTTACACATACCCATGCCCAAGTTTTTTGTTTTTGTGCTAAAGTACAAATGCTTTCAGCAGTCTTTTTTAAACTATACGTCGTTGTTGTTGTTGTTGTTGTTGTTTAAACCATACTTTAACCTTTCAGTTTATGCATCTTTAAAGTTCGGAATTATAAATTCTAATCTCGTGCAACTAAAGTGTTTCTTTTCAACTAATATTTCTATCAGATGCAGAAGTTGAAACCACAATATATTTCATTTTCTAACAACATTCCTAAACTCAAGAGTTTACATTCACATGCAAAATATACACCTGCATTCCAGTTGTGCACCTCTGGAATGGGAAGCGCACACCGCTGGAAAGAAACCATACATCTAAATGGATCTTTTAGCACTAACACAAAATACCTTGTAAAAGTAAAGAGCCATGCCTGTAAAACTTCATTGGTAATACATAACCTCTCTTTCAAGCAAGAAAACTACAGAGAAGATTGATGGACCTGACAGTAACTGTAAGTCAAACCTGTACATCAAGATGATATTTTTGGTAAGCTTTGCATGCATGCATGCCTTTTGTACAACATGCCATTCAGTAAGGGAGTAGCACTTACTCATTTATCGTTGTTGAAAAAATATTACAACTATTATATTCATGACATAGTCATTTAACATTTAGAGGAAATCATGGATGACGGAAATGTTCACGTTCCATTATGTTTCAACACTGATCACCGTGCATAACAAATTTCAATGCCAGTATCATGTGTACTCATTTATCTAATACCACTGCTAATACTTTAGCAAACATCCACGACAGTATAGTAAATTTACGGTCAGTCACCAGTACATTGCATGCATCGTATGATTAATAACATCAATCCGCAAAAAGATGGTCCTTGTTGAGCTGGACAAGAATTAATATACTGTGAAACCCCAAGTCAATCATACATATGGCGACCTAAGTAAATAACGAATTTCCTTGAGCAAATTCAGTATCATCTCAACACAGTACACTATCAAACACCTTGAATGTAAAGTTATATGTGTGCACTGTTCTTTTAGAGTGTCCCTACCCTGCTACAATGGCTCCAACAGTTGCATAACAATTACTTGTGTTAAGAAAGAACTGACATTTTAAATGTGTGCGCTTGAGTTAGGTCCTGTATTGGCCAGCGCCTTGAGAACCTTGAGGCGCCTTGAGAACATTGAGCTGGAAAAGTCTCTATAAAAGTGATTAGATAAATACATAAATACTAACCATGTACAGATTTAGTGCTTCGTGGTGTCTTTTTTCAATCTTTCTAATTTATCAGTATATTCTTTGAAATAACATTTCTTTTGCTAATCTTATTCATCTTGCTACAGTCAAGGAGTTTTAACTGGAAAGCTTCTCTTATATTCTTATCTACAAAGACATTAAGTTTTTGTGTCAAGATCAGACTCTGAAATCAGTATTGATTGTATCATGCCCCAGTCTCTTCTTTATACCTACTAACTTTTGCCCTTCAGTCTTACTTCATCCTCATTTCCCTTCAGTCTTACTTCATCCTCATTTGCCCATGGTTTTGACATTCTGAATTCTTAAAGCCATTTGTTGTTAATCTCAGCGTACTACGTCTTTCATAATAATAATTAGCTGTACGAAGTTCACTTTTCATTTCTAGTAAACTGGTCAGACCATTAATGTAGTACTGATAACACGATGGTCTGTAATTAGGGTAGCACATCACTAAGCTAATGAATTCATCGAGATAGCTGGTTAATTAGGTTAGAAGCAGATAAAACGTCTTCTCAGAAATTTCCACTTCATAACCTTGCTTATGAAATTCCACATCTTATTTTCTTTTATGGAGAGGCATGAATGGTTCTTAACTTTCTTCTTCTTTTCTTTACATCTATTTTGTTTTTGTTGTTTTGTTTCTTCTTCTTTTTTAAATGGAGGATGTGTAAATATTTTCTAAATTTTAAATCTGCAATTCCCATAGACTCTGTAACAGTGAAGTGATCAAAGGATCATGATAAAGTGTTTTCATAGAATAATCTGGATGGATCAGTGACGATAGAAAGTGACGGCACAAAGCACATAAAAACTTAAAGCACATATTGCCCTAACCATAAGGATACTAACAAAATTATGAATTGAAAACCTATTGTGTCAACACAACTACTAATTGTGCTGTGACTGATGCAGACATAAAGGTAATGATTTCCCTTAATACAATGTCTTGTACAGAAGAATGTTTGCATTAATCTTTACCATTCAATAATTTAATAAATAAGCTATCGAATTTTTTAACTGTCTCAACATAAAAAAGACACCACTAAAATTTTCTTTAGATTGTATGTAAAGTGTTGTTTGCTTCTTAACAGGAAGTGACTTACACAAGTATATGGCAATCGTTAAATTTAGACTTACTTTCTTCAATTAAGGCGAATATGCGGGGTTTCTTAAGGCAAATTTATGCTTTAAAAAAAAAAGTTTATGGTCAAAAGGAAGGTCAGTTGCTTTCTTCATGTAAGGTGGTCAGATGTGTTAGTGCAGGACTTTACCGTCCGAAAGCTTTGTTAAGATTAGTCCTGCTTTGTCTCGGGATTCATTGTCACACAGTGGGGTTGGGCAGGGGTGTGGGGTTTCTAAACATTATGCACCTGCGTAATTTCCCCTGGGCTGAGCAGAACGGCGCCAAAGTAGGTGGCGTCAGTTGAGAGGTCGATCTCAGTGTTGGCGTACAGGTTTTGCACTTCCAGGCGATCATCTTTATTCAGTTGAGTCACACCTGCACAACAAATGAAAATGCAGGTGTAATAATACAGATGCAACACAGGTGAAAACCCTTTGGCAAATCTCAAATCTAAGCGCCTAAATGAATCTTGAATCTTTTTAATCAGTGGTTTATAACAGTGGACGGATTAAACGACAAGAGAAAGAAAAGGTAGAATCAATGGAACATTTCAAAAGAAAAAGTGGTTTTGAATCATAATGTGTTAATAGTCCATAAAAAATACCAATATGGAAGAATCCATTGAAATGTAATTGCACAGTCCCGCAATGATAGGTGTTGCCCGGATAATTAACGTGTCACAGTTGGTACATGTTTGTAGTAATATTAATTTTTATGGTGATGGTTCAACTTTAAATTGTTTACATTTGCTATGTCCATGCGTGAGAAACAGTGTATGGCCTAAAATCACATGCACGTCAACAGGCATTAACATAAATTATTGAATTGAATTGAATCATCATGTGTTCTAGTCCAGACTACTGACCAGTCATGGCGCAAGTTTTGTATTTGGCCTGGTTGTTGGTGGTGGGGAGGTCCTTATCAATGTAGTCCACGCTGTCCATACACTTGAACAGTTTATGGCCGTTCACCACAACGGCTTGCGACTGCCGCGGCTTGATGTCATGGAACATCACCTGTACACAGTACGGCGAACAACCTTAAATAGCATCAAGCAACTATAAAGAGTTTAAACATCTTTCGTAAAGTCAAGTCAGACGAAGAGGTGTCAAACAATTTTAAACAGGTAAACAAGAAATGAGGTGAGGTATACATGGTAAATACTGCTCTAGGACGTGAACAGGGGACAAGCAAACATTACACCAAACAACTTTAAATATGCTTACGAAACAACACTCGGATCTAAATAAAGGCTATGCGACGCTATGCAATTAAAAACCGTGAAGCTACATTAAAATAATAAAACATGAACTGTAAGGATGATGTCAAACAATTATCGAATTAAAGGCATTTAAATGAGTTCGGAGATGTTTCAGCATTTAATGAGGGAAATTGATGGAGTTCAACTTTAAGTTCAAGACTAACTTAAAGTGGCGAAACGCGGTACGATTACTGACTAATCAACACTATTGTGCAACAAAGACTATAAATAGTATAATCATACTTAACGTGGCTAGTATTAGACATTTTTGAAAATGAAAATAATGTTGCGAACTCTAAAATGCCGGGTAAACAACACTGGAAAGTAATACATCCAGCACAAAGGTGAGCAGCATGGTAAAATTAAAGCACGTGCATAAAGCGACCTGATAAATGGAATTCAAACACACACACACACATACACACGCACGCACGCACTAACTCAAGCAAAGGAAAAATATTAAAACTAAAGCGAGAAATATGGCTATAGAAACAGCTGGGCTTCATTCATGCAACGACTCTTAGAATGCCAATGTTTAAAGTAAAACTAAATATAATATCCCAGCTGCAACTCCTGATGGTGTGAAACTGTTACTTTACACGCATTGAAGTCTGTTATAAAACATTAGTTTGATGTAAAAATTGTTTTAAACGACATTGAATTTATAGAAGTATGATTTTTTTCCCAACATTTTGTTCCAAGTGGTCTTTGATTAAAGTAACGAAGAGTTTACATTGCATTCTCCCGTTCGTACTTGGATGGGATAGGCGAACGTGCAGAGAAACAAAACATTGCAGTCCATGCATCTGTCATTGACCCACCTGGATCTCTTGACAACAAGGGAAAGCGTTGTGTACTTAAAAAGCGTGGATACTTTGCATGCTCCTAAGGAATTGCCGTTCGCCTCGTTTAAAAAAAACAGTGAGAGGAAAGGAGAGAAACCCCGCACTCAATAAGATGGCCCTGAGAAAAGAAGGTCTCTAACACACGTTTTCCGAAGCAAAGATAAAATACGGGGACAAAATCTGTATCTAGCTTAACCTATTCCCCCAAGAATACCAGTAACTCTTACAGTTTATCACAACATAATGTAGTTTCAATGTTTTTCACCATGTTCATGTGATAAGTGCTGCAAATCATAAAAGATAGGTATTCTAGATATCTGTTCGTTTCAGTTCAGCATCAGACCTTGTAAAAACCATCCTGCAAGGCACAGTGCAAGGAGGCAGAGGACAAATACAATATGTGACGTAACATAATGACGAGTATAACAAAGATGACGTCATTAGATAGGAGTCTATGTAGAACGCCATCAGACGATCATGACAGACCTGCATGCGCTCCATTTCAATAAAATAAATCACCAGTAAAGACCGGCATTCGATGTTCACTTTCATTCGTTTGGGCTTGTGACATCTGGCTTCTTTTTAAGAAACGAGGAACATGAAGCAGCAAGAGAGATGATCCTGGGAAAGGGAGGTCCTGTACACGACTCTCTTCCTAAGACCCGCGAACTGAACAAAATGGGAAGACCTTTACCTTTTATCTGTTCTCACAAAGACATTCAGTGTTTAGGCGGTGCAAACAGGAGGACATTTAAGGTTGTGGAAGCGTCACACATGAGAAAGCATTCTTAATGAACCTCACACGTACGCTGCTGTATATGAGGTAGAGTCCGGATTGCTTCACGACGTAACCGTTATTATCCGCTTTTATCGGCTGTTCTGACGGGTCCTTGTACACGCTCTTCATCCAAGGAGCCGGATCCAAAAAATTTAGCGCTTGCTCTGTGTAAACAAAAGAACAAAAAAAAATTTTAAACGAACCCTCAAAACATGTGAAAACTGAGCAATTTGTATGTAGCAGAATGGACAAACACAAACATCAATAAACAAGAACCACGCACACACATACATACACACACGCACAACACATACACACACACAAACACACTCTTTATAAGCTGTCCTTAAGGACAGATACTTAAGGCCAAAAACATTCTGCTTACGGTACGCCGAACGACCCTAATTTTTTGGCTCTACCCTAAAAAAATTTACTGCCCCAGGAGAAAAAGGTGTTAAAAAATATCTTTAAAAAGATGCTTATGTTACCGTAAACAGACTTTTTTTGGGGCCTAAGGCAAAGTCTTCACAGTATAAACTGAGTATGCTTATGTACGTAGGCTTTGCTACAAAACATTATAAAAAATTGGACAACAAAGCAGGATGAACGTGCAAGCAAAATGCTTTTTGAAAAAAAAAAAACTTTGTGACAAAGCTAAGGTAACGAAGGATCAAAATAGGATCATGTACTTTGAAATAGCTAGGGATCAAAATAGGGATGCAACTTGAAATAAGGATCAAAATTGATGTATGCCTACTATGAGATAAGATTCCACATAATTAATAAACTATGATACAATTACGTTTGATATAATTACATCATAGAGGTTATTGTTTATATCGTTAGTTTTAAACCCATACATATCAATATATCATTAATTATTAGCCTAAATATATTTTTTTAAATAAATATATAATAATAGTGGTAGAAGAAGAAGTAGTAGTAGTAATAATAATAATAATACTAATAATAATAATACTAATAATAATAATAATAATAATAATAATAATAATAATAATAATAATAATAATAATAATAATAATGAACACGATATATTTTCTGTTCAGCATGCTATTCTAATTAATTTCATAATGTTGGGTTGTTATGTTTGGGGGTTGTTTTTGTTTGTGTGTTTGTTTTTTGAGGGCATGGGTGTCTAAAATCACATAATAGTGAATGACGTTAAATAAACTTATTGGATTGATGTGAACTGACTTGTTAGTTTAGGAAGGCGGACCACTGCGGGGGATGAAAGAGCTGAGAGGTGACAAGAGAACGTGGATCTGAGATTAAGTTGGGGATGAGTGAGAGTGAGAGAGAGAGAAAGAAAGCGAGTAAGAGAGGGGGTGAGAGAGTGAGATAGTGCATCTTAGATAGTTTAGATTAAGTTGGGGATGAGCAAGAGGGGGGGGGGGAGAGTATGTAGATGTGTAGATAAGTTTGGCTAAAATGTTTTAGTTTGTTTTCAAAGTAGAAATGCTGGTCTAAAACGAAGCCATGCAAGAAAGAGGCACCATGAACCTGCTACAATGTTTTGTTTTCAGTCGTGTGGGGATTCTTGGAATTAATATAGAGATATTCCTCACGTATTCATCAAGTGCTAGTTTCACTGACTATTAAATCTAACTGTCATGGCCGAATACAGATTTCCCAAAGTTGCAAAGTTCAGAGAGATCAAATTGGATCAAATTATGTTACGTTAGATAACCCTGTCAGTAGATAAAGGTGTAAGTTGAATAACCCATATAAGTGTATCATAAAAGGTCACAATAATATCCTCTAGTATCAAATGGGGGTTTTAGACTGTAGGTTCAGAGTCCTGGAAAATATGAAAAATGTTATTAAATTATATTTTGGTAATTTATCAGTCCGTCTGAAAATGCGCCAAAACAAAAAATTGTAATTTTGTAAGTAAGATTTTTACGTGTCCATTGTAAATATGTCGTTTTCCATGGAGCTGTTATTTTTTGTCTCAACCGTGCTATGTAATTATTATGTGATAATTACAATTTTCGGTTTTGGCGCATTTCCAGGCGGATTGCTAGAGCCCCAAAAAAAATTAAACAGGATCATGCGAAGATATTTGCAATTTTTCAGTGATAATTGTAATTATCCCTTGATACTTATAATTGTCCCTTGATACTTGTAATTATTCCATGATATTTGTAATTATCAGTTTTGTTTGGTGCTAGTAGGCCGTCATAAACGAGGTCCCACTGTATCAGTTAACGTAATAAAAATGCAAAATGTAGTGTAAAATCTTTTTCGCGAGGGAAAAAACCCCAACAACATTTCTTCGAATGCGGCCACTTTTAAAAGCTGCGAAAGTTTGTTAGTATGGTTGCTTTTACTTTTAATTGAAAATAATGCTATTAAAATGTGACATAGAGGGTTCATGTCGATCTGGACTGCGATAAACTAGAATTTAAAAAATAAAACAATACAATAGGGTTTATTTTCAAAAACTGGTTTATGTTTTAAAAAATGACAAAGATCATCAGGATGGTTGAGTTAAGATTTGTACGCGAAAATGTAGATAATCTGGGCTTTACTTTTAAGTACATTAGGACTATGTAACAATCAATAAAAGTGTCAGTACTATTGTGATGGGTGAAAACTGTTCTGTTTCTGCAAGCTGTAGCATTCCAGTCCTTGATATCATGACACGGTTCTGCAACAGATTAACAATCTGTCATTACTACTACGCCCTGAGTAATGTTTGCATGCACGTTTTATGCATGTATTATATTAGGATTTGTTTCTTTACCAACAATCTGTCATTACTATAATGAACTTCACCCTTTCGTTTAAATACAAAATGTTAACTTAACATTTCATGCGCGTGTTTTGTATGTAGGTTTACACACAAATTTCATATCAAGGATTTTAACAAATAAAATTTTAGTGCTAATTTGACCTTAAAACGGAAGCCTTTTTTTCAAGCAAACATTTGGAACATTTGATACTTGTTCGAATTTTCCCTTTCCCTTTCTTCTTGTAGTGCAACCTTAGTATATTATTGGTTTTGTACAAAAATGTAACTGAAATATTTCATGCACGTTGTTCTTCATGCATTCATCATATTTATATATCAACAGTAGTGTATTACTACTAGGGTATACTCTTATTTAAAATGTATTAATTGTGTCTGTGAACACTTTTAGATGTATTGTGTCATATTATGAATGCAATATTCAATAGCATTTGTTCATCCTATGAGGTTTATAGTATTCTTGTTGTTGTTGTTGTTGTTGTTGTTGTTGTTGTATACAATGAAACAGTAACAAAAATTATATTATCCAATGATATATATCTCGTGGTATTGTTTCTGAAAAAATATAATTATTCATGGTTGTTTTTACTGTTTCAGTTTGTATTTTATTGATAGCTATCTTAATGTCGTATGTACAAGGGTAGTTCTTTTATAGGTAAAAGAAAGTATGCATTACTGTACGGGATTCAGGGCAGGGCGAAGTTCCACTGAACAGCTTTTCAACCTGAAAAATCTGCGAGAAATACCTACAGCACCAACAACATCTATATCATGTATTTGCAAACTTCAAGAAAGCGTTTGACCAAGCCTGGCATGCAGCTCTGTGGGCAACCATGAGAGTTTATTACATCAACCCTAGCATTATTGAAATCATCAAAAGCCTGTATGACAAGGCTACCAGCACAGTCCTCAACAACAGCGCCATCGGAAACTGGTTCAGAACAACAATCGGCGCGCCGTCATGGATGCCTACGCTATCCAACATTCTTCAACATCTTCCTGGAGCTCATCATGTCAGATGTCCTTGCAGATCAAGAAAACACAGTCAGCATAAGGGGTAGAGCAATCTCCGACCTCCATTTTGCGGATGACATTGATAGATTGGCTGGAGAGGAACAAAAACTTGAACAGTCTTGTACAGAGGCTTGACACCATCTCCAGAGCCTATGGAACGGAAATAAGTGCCGAGAAGACCAAAATGATGACCAACAACACCAATGGCATCAACATGGACATCAAAGTCCAAGGCCAATCCCTCAACACAATGCATAGCTTCAAATATTTAGGAGCCATTGTATCAGACAATGAGTCCCGACAGGAAGTCCTCTCCAGGAATGCTCAAACAACTGCTGTCTTGACAAGGTTGAAGCCCATTTGGAAAGACAAAACCATCAGTCTACATTCCAAGGTAAGGCTGTTGCGTTCCCTTGTCATTCCCATCTTTCTATACGCTTGTGAAACATGGACCCTAACAGCAGATCTACAACGAAGAATACAAAGCATGGATATGAGGTGCTACAGAAGACTTCTGGGCATTTCCTATACCAAGCACATCACCAACGACGAAGTTCGACGACCATCATACAAGCTATTGGACAACATAATGACATGCTCACAGCGGTGAAGAAACCAAAACTCTGATGGTATGGTCACGTCACCAGAGTATCGGGTCTTGTAAAGACCATCCTGAAAAGAACGGTGCAAAAAGGCAGAAGAAGAGGGAGACAGAAAAAGAGGTGGGAGAACAACATTCGAGATTGGACTGGCTTGACACTGAGCGAAGCCATGAGGATTGCCGAGGACAAAAAGATGGAGTATCCTGGTTAAACGATCATCTGTGGTGCCCCAACGACTTCGTTACGGGCTAGAATAGGACTACTGTAAGCATTCCACTTTACAGTGCAGTGTATTGCACGTTAATAATTAACTGAGACTGGGCCGTGTGTCTACAAATCATCAATCATCTAGGCTTAAATATTTCCTTTGCAAGACTGGTATTTTCTGGCATGCAAAATGGCTCCTGGATAAGAATTCATTGCTGTTGACCTGTGTCATTTAAACGTCTAGCATTCTTTGGCATGACAAAGGGTTTCCTACGTTGATGAGAATTCATTGCTGTTGACCTTTGGTGACCAAGGGTGTTTGGGCATGCAAAAGGGTCATAAGTTGTATAATAATGCATGGTTATTGACTTTTTGTTATTTGCAATACACTTCATCTCAATTGTCAACGATATTTACACACTATCTCAATATTTATTTACAAAATGTAAAGCATTAGTTTTTCATGGTGTAAGAAGCCAATGTTATCTTGATCACAATTTGCACTAATGGGACGACGATTATAATATGTCCAATTCTTTGCATTCCGACCAATATCCAAGGAAGTGGAAAATATTAGTACGTGGTATTTGCCTGTTCATATTATTCTTAGATGAAAAATTTAACGTAACTATTTCCTATGTTGTTGGCGGCATTTGGTCATTACCTTTTTGTTGTTGTTCCCAAACGTAAACATTTTGTGTCAAAATTGTTTACACGTTTTTGGAAGATTACGTGGGTTCAGTCATCGGTTATTTATAAATCACTGATTTTGCACTTTCTTGCATGGCAATGTAGATTTAAGCAAGCGTTTTATATACTAATCATACAACTTTGTAGACAAATGATAAAAATTGTGTAACATGAGAGAGACAGGGAGACAGGGATGAGATTGACAGATGATCTGAAGGAGGGAAGGAAGAAGACATTAATCTAAGTATACACAATCAGCTAAAAAGTCATTTTTGTTGTCAAATCAAATTGTCCACATAATATTTAAAGAAAGATGGTTAATGATAGAAACAGCACTCCATACTACATCTGCTCAAGAGGTTTTCTTAAAAGAATGTATCCCCGAAAAAACATCAGTAAAAATAAATAGCAAAAGAAAGAACACACGAAATGATAGAAGCAGTAACTAAATTTATAATGGCGAAAGACAGTGCTTATTAAAATATAAAATACAAACTTTTTAGTGTGTGCTAATTTATATTTGATTTTTGTTTAACCCATTTTATTACATATTTCACTGCTGAATTGTGATAGCAAACATTTTCTAATAAAGACTACAAAGAAATTCCTAAAACAAAAAACAATAACAACAAAAATTAACACACACAAGTATCAAACTATGAAACTTTACAACTGCATTTTATCAAAATTGAAGGAAAGTATACTGGTATATTTGCTGCTTTGCTGTTATGAAAAAAAGCCAAATTTGAACATTTTTAAAAGTAGATTTAAAAATATACCATTTAAGATTTTTGTAGTTGATTTGATATTTCTTAAGAATATGATTTCTTATTAGAACAAAAGCTATCATTTGAACATAAGTTATCTAAATTTTCAAAATGTTCAAGCCAATTTTAAAATATACAAAAATGAATACAATTAAACGTTATTTCAATTTAGAAAATGTACGTGAAGCAAGAAACAGCTTTAAATATTGTCATTAACGTCGGCAAAGAAAGCCTGAAATTTGACATTTTAAAAGCATGACTAAAATAAATTAATCAAGTGCGTTAAGCAGCTTTAAATGTTGCAAGAAAAGTGCGCGGAACAGCCTTAAATATGGCAAAAACTTTTTATGCTGGCAGCATCAGACAAACAAAGCCACTTGCCCCCTCCGGCCCAAAACAATCCCTCTGTGCTTGCCTCGTCCTCTGCCAAAAACAAACAGAAAATAATATAGTTTGCTATTTTAATTGTTTCATTGTTTATTTACTTTGATTTGTTTTCATTACATTCAGTATGAATAATTGTCCATTACTTTGCAATTACGTATCATTTTAATTGCCTACGCTATCACTTTCAGGTGGAGAAAAAATAAGTCAAAGTTTCTTTATATAAATACATCATCAGCATAATTGTCATTTGTTTTGTTGGTGTTTTTTTTTTAAATTTAATATGCACCAACGAAAGATTTATACTGAACAATAATAATTTATAATTACACGTCGTCTTTCAGGCATTTCTAATTTATTGTTTTGTTGG
The DNA here is from genome assembly GCA_036898135.1 of Oncomelania hupensis. Classification (NCBI taxonomy): domain Eukaryota; kingdom Metazoa; phylum Mollusca; class Gastropoda; order Littorinimorpha; family Pomatiopsidae; genus Oncomelania; species Oncomelania hupensis. The sequence goes on along the minus strand of CM072523.1, from coordinate 10,289,783 downwards.
AGGAATTGCAATGCAGCTTTGAGTAAATTAAACATGGGAACAAAATTATTATATACACAAGCTTGAAGATAAGTAGACTAGATGCTAATTAATCATAAGTGTACAGTAGTGTTTATCAGCAAAAGCGACGCCGTGAAGCTAGTATTCAATTAAGCACACACCAAAATATTTTCCTTACAAAAACTGTTTTTCACCAGCATTTTCTTATAAACTCGGACTAAAAGCCCATTTTGTACAAAAGCAGGTCAATAGCAAAGAGCACTTGAAATAAGCGATACTGCAATTTGGACGGGAGATAACCCTGCCAAGATTCGACTAATGTACGTGTGGGATGTAAAACAAGGGCAAGAGGACATAACTGCATCTGTCAGCCAATATTGGATGGAGATAATCCTCTCAGTTTTTAACCTAATGTATCGAGTCGCTAAGTGAACCTTTCTTTTTAAACTGAAAAAAAAACACTATTTAACCAAGTCACCTTCAACAATTATTTTTATTAGTAACCATAAAAATAGCCAATCCAGCAAAGCAAAGTGGTCAATTCAGCAAAGCAAAGCAAAGTTTCCAATCCAGCAAAGCAAAGTGGCCAATCTAGCAAAGCAAAGTGGCCAATCCAGCAAAGCAAAGTGGCCAATCTAGCAAAGCAAAGTGGCCAATCCAGCAAAGCAAAGTGGCCAATCTAGCAAAGCAAAGTGGCCAATCCAGCAAAGCAAAGTAGTTGAAAAAGGATTTGAGAGTGTTGTTTTGCTTTACCTTTTTATTATAGTTTGATTTCTTTTGGAGTTTTTATTTACTTTTTTTTTTTGGGGGGGGGGGGTGGGGGTGTTGGGGATATGGAGGAGGTGTTGCAAGTTTATTCAAGGATCTAGCCTCAGACGGACTTTTCAGCTAATTCAGAATTCACTTTGTGTACTTCTATAGTATTGTTTTGTTTGAGTTTGCCCACTACACAAACATTCGCAGTGGTTTCATTTTAAAATCAACCTTGATTAACCGACACATAAACAGAGGAACGTTTTTATTTTCTATACAAACCGTACTTTGGGTTATTATTTTTGGCTTGATCTTATATTTTGCCGGTAGGGCAACACTCACCGTGAATTTGAAAAAAAGGTGTGCGACAGTGAACTGTGCGAGCTTGGGGCCCCGCCCCTTTAACCGAGCACATGGATCAAAAGAACGCTGAGAAAAACGGAAAACAATGGGATATCTCCTCTAACCGTCTTGAGGTGTGGACCTTCTGTGTCTTATGTATGTGAACGACGACCAACACACGAATACAAAATTAAAGTTGCTTGCAGTACTTAAAAACTGTGTAAAAATGACACCACAAAACATTAAATAAATAAATAAATAAATAAATAAATAAATAAATAAATAAATAAATAAATAAATAAATAAATTAATTAATTAATTAATTAATTAATTAATTAATAAATAAACAAATAAATAAAAGAACTTTATGTAATTCTTCATTTATGATTGTACTTACAGTCAAGAAGAAGATGATGAACTAAGATGGTTCAATCCTTGGAATTGTTGAATGAACACGATCTTACAAACCAGTGAAAACTGGACCTTGTGCTTTCAATTATTTTACGATCTTGAAAATTTTACCATCTGTTTCCATTTCAAATTCAAAGGCAACGTATTCAATTATATACAAAGCTCGTGATACAATAGCCACAGATCTGGGGTTATGTATTTATTTATTTATTGTATCTATTTAAGAACAAAAATCTGCATATAAAACCTGAATCTGAAACTAAATCTGAAATTCTGCTATTTGGAAACAAAGTTCTATGCGAAAATAAACCGGGTAATGTTCTGAACCTGAATATTAATTTTGTTTTATATTGTTTCTTGCTTTTACGGTTCCTTAAATGCCGTGTCGAAAGTCGTCTTCAATTCTATATTGAAAGGGTCCTTAAATGCAGTATTTAAAGCGTCTTCAAATTATATATTGAACGCTTTCTAAAATGATGTCTTCAAAGCTTTCGTACATGCTATATTAAACGCTTTCTTAAATACAAAATTTAAAGCTTTCTTAAATTTGGTTTTGAATTTTTTCTTTTAGTTTGTATTGACAATTTTCTTAAAGTCCATATATAAAAACTGTCGTAAATGCTGTATTCAAAGCTTCTTTGAAATCCTGTATTTAACAAAACATTCTGTATGTGTTGTCATAAAAGCTTCCTTGAATTCTGCATTAAAAGTTTTCTCAAATATTGCTTACACGTAATGTTGAAACTTTCTTAAATGCTGTATTTAACACTTTCCTAAATTCTTTATTTCAAACTTTAAAAAATTCTGTATTAGACGTTTATTAAAATTATGCATTGAAAACATTCTCAAATCTGTCATAACATTTTTTTTCTTCAATTTAGTAATAAAGGCTTTCTAAAGTGAGCAGAAGGTCCAGTAGTTCTATATCACCTAATAATCCTCTAGCCATTAAATAATGATTGCATGATGAAAATAAAACAAAGACCTACTTACCTTCTCCATTTTTCGTTTCCATACTCCTCCGTTCTGCAGGAAACACAAACACCTCCATTTTGGCTATTGCGCATGCATGAATAAGAAATGGATGGATCGATGGATGAAAAATGATGAATAAATGGATAGAACAATAAAAGACGTAAATTTTGGATGAAAGAAGAGGTTTGATCGTTTTGACACAATACACTATTTTCTTAATACATTGAGTGAAAAAGTCATTTAGCCTCCAACCCAACTCTTCCAAGCTAATAACAATGACTTATTGTAATTTCGTGCACAAAATTTACCTGGCCTGATTAAAGCTATAATAATAATTATTATTGTGTGTGTATATATATATCTATATATCTCTCTCTCTCTCTCTCTCTCTCTCTCTCTATATATATATATATATATATATATATATATATATATATATATATATATATATATATATATATATATATATATTCGTAATATTGTATTATAAGCTTATAAGCATCAAAGAAACTAATTTGCCCAAAGCAATTAAAAATGTATTTAAAACCTTTTTTGAATTACATGTAACCTGTTTAATGTTGTTGATTTTTTTTTTGCATAAGCTTGCTTCTATTATATTTAAAACATTAGCTTTAAATATACTGCAAGTTTTAGGAAAGGTGTACTATGCAAGAGTTAAAACAGAATTGTTCCACACAAATACAGTAGTATGAAGCTGGACAAAAAACTAATGGAATGTTGTGTATTAACAAAATCATTGGTTCGTTATTATCATATATAAATGGTCAAGCTGACCTGATAGTCGAATTCGTCTTTTTTGCAAAGCGAGAAAAACGGATGAAAAAAAAGGGATGAAGAAGGTTTTAAAACAAGCGAGCAAAAACAACACAAATTATATGTGATTTTTAAATGAAGGCATAAGATTTCTTTTGTGGATTGAGGGGTGGGGAGTTTTGTGGGAGAGGGTGCTGATTTTTCTTTTAAAAGTTTAAAAGGAATGTGTGTGTGTGGGTGGGTGGGTTGGTGGGTGGGTGTGTGCGTGTGCGTGTGTGTGTGTTGTTTTCTTTCATTGAACACTTGTTCCGTGCATCCATTAAATTCCATGCGAGACTTCTAAAAGTACATTTAGCAAAATATGCAGCAGAGTGTGTGAGACTTATTATGCCTTCATTTCAACAATTGAAGAAAACAAAGCAGGGCGAATAGAACAATAAAAATGCAAAAAATATGTTTAATTGTGCAGTTTGAGGCAGAGGGAACAGGGCTGTCCACGCCAAAACAATGAGGGGAGGGAGAGCGGGGGAGCAAGAGGATATTTGAAGATAGAGAGAATAAAGAAAGGAATGAAACCAGTAGAAAAGATATAGGAAAAGAAAGAAAAGAAGAGAAAATAAAAGAAAGGTAGGAAGAAGACTGACAGACAGACAGAAGGTTTACAACAGAGGCCCTCTCATACTGATGGTTTCCCCAAGTCAGTTTTTCCAAGGCAAAGACCGACTATGATTCAGATTTACTAAAGTTTACTGCCATCAATAACGCTCCTTAAATTGTTGACATACCACATTTCCTGTAACGTTCGATAGATGAACACCGAGGCATCATTACTAAAGGTCAGTGGCGTTAAATAGTGCGCCAGCTCACAGCAAGTGTGTGTCATGGCTGATGCGGGTTCGATCCATCCAGGCTTCAGCTAGCTATTTTGTGCGAAAGAAAGTGTCCAAGTCACGTCACTTTACTGCACAGGATAGTTTGAACGGAACCGAAAGTTGCAAGTAGCGATTCTGTGTCTGAGAAATAAACATTTAGTCTTCTTCTATCATAATTATAGTTGTGCATGGCGGGCCTCGTCAGCTTTGTTAGCAGTAATTCTGAGTTGTTTAATAAGCTGCTTAATAGTGGGTCTTTGGTTTAATAATTGAAATGCATTCTTATATGAACTAAGAACTTATAGGCTACTCCGTTTGCCTTGAGGTGGGATGTTAAGTCAAGGGCATCTGTAGATAAACCTTTGTCTCAAGTGGAAGGAACCGAATTCGGCGTCGTCAAAATTTCAGACAGGCTCACCTTTGCCGAAGTCTTTCTGGCGTATCTTGTCGGATTCCCAAAAGTTAGACATGAAGTGAACTGCCTTGGGCACGAAGGCAAGCTCTGGCTTGGGCACGAAGGCAGGCTCCGGCACGCAATCCACGATCTTCTGGCATTTCTTGTTTAGCTTCTTGCTTCCCTTTTGGTCTGGAATAAAAGACAGATAAATAAACTGTACGTGCGTAAATATTATCAAGCATGTATGTTGTATGTACGTAAATATTATCAAGTATGTATGTTGTATGTACATAGTATTATAGATAGATAGATAGATAGATAGATAGATAGATAGATAGATAGATAGATAGATAGATAGATAGATAGATAGATAGATAGATAGATAGATAGATAGATAGATAGATAGATAGATAGATAGATAGATAGATAGATAGATAGATAGATAGATAGATAGATAGATAGATAGATAGATAGATAGATAGATAGATAGATAGATAGATAGATAGATAGATAGATAGATAGATAGATAGATAGATAGATAGATAGATAGATAGATAGATATAGTGCTATATATAGATATAGATATAGATATATGTTTTTCTATTGCAACGAAATTATGACCGTATATTAGACTTGTTAGATCCATTGTCTATTTTTAATTGTATTTCTCATTCTCAAAACTGGGTTATATAGAGAGTATATTAACGTTATACAATTAAGAATACAGGATTAGCACGTCTAAATGTATCACAAGACAGTGAGAGAATGTCCACTATTTAAGGCCACTAACCATATTTAACAACAAACACATTACTTGAATAAAATAATGAATTTTAATGGAGATGTTTCAGGAAAAGTTCTTTTTTTAAATTGTTCTAATCAAAACTGAAAGGAGAAGAAAACGACGAAGTAATATAAAAGAACCAAAAGGGACAAACAATAAGAAAAAGCTGGCAATAGAAAGAGGCGCATGAGAAGAGCAGATAAGCAGATAAATAAGTATGGTATGGTATGGTATGATATGGTATGGTATGGTATGGTATGGTATGGTATGGTATGGTATGGTATGGTATGGTATGGTATGGTATGGTATGGTACGTAGGGCAGGGTTGGGTAGGTTATGGTAGGGTTGGGAAGGTTATGGTAGGGTAGGGTAGGTTATAGTAGGGTAGAGTATAGTAGGGTAGGGTAGGGTATAGTAGGGTAGGGTATATTACGGTAGGTTATAGTAGGGTAGGGTAGGATATAGTAGGGTAGGATATAGTAGGGTAGGTTAGGTTATAGTAGGGTAGGGGAGGTTATGGTAGGGTAGGGTATAGTAGGGTAGGGTAGGGTAGGTTATGGTAGGGTAGGTTATAGTAGGGTAGGGTAGGTTATAGTAGGGTAGGGTAGGTTATAGTAGGGTAGGTTATAGTAGGGTAGGGTAGGTTATAGTAGGGTAGGGTAGGTTATAGTATGGTAGGGTATAGTAGGGTAGGTTATAGTAGGGTAGGGTAGGTTATGGTATGGTAGGGTAGGTTATAGTAGGGTAGGGTAGGTTATAGTAAGGTAGGTTATAGTAGGGTAGGGTAGGGTAGGGTAAAGTAGGGTATGGTATTGTGAAGGAAACAGAAAAATGAGAAGGAGTGGAATTGGGGGGAAAGAAGTGAGGAGGGAAGAAGAAGAAGAAGAAGAAGAAGAGGGGAGGAGAAGAAGAAAAAGAAGAAGGGGATTATGAGGAGGCAGAAGAAGCACAAGAAGAGGAGGAGGAGAAGAAAAAGAGAAGAAGAAGATAAGGAGACCGAAGAAGACGCAGGCAGAGGAGGAAGGAGAAGAGGATTAGGATGACGCACAAGATGAGCAGAAAGAAGAAGAAGATTAAGAGGAGGCAGAAGAAGAAGAAGAAGAAGAAGAAGAAGAAGAAGAAGAAGAAGAAGAAGAAGAAGAAGAAGATGATGATGATGATGATGATGATGATGATGATGATGATGATGATGATGATGATGATGATGATGATGATTAGGAGAAGGAGGCAGAACAAGACGCAGAAGAGGAGGAGGAGGAAGAAGAGGAAGAGGAAAAGAAGGCGGAAGGAAGATGAGGAAAAGAAGAAGAAGAAGAAGAAGAAGAAGAAGAAGAAGAAGAAGAAGAAGAAGAAGAAGAAGAAGAAGAAGAAGGAGGAGGAGGAGGAGGAGGAGAAAAAATTACTAACCAGCAATGCATTTATGAACTTGCTTGCATTTGCCGCCTCCATTGTTTTCGGGCTTTACTGCATAGTAGAAAAAAAAAGGTTAGACAAGCTCATTTTATGAAAATAGTGTCATGCAATATGATCCCAAACACATAAATATACAAACAGAAGCGATAGTTGGTATTCGGTGATTGGCGTTAATGTGGTTTTCTTCTGAGTTTCATTATTATTGTCTTTTAATTGATTTTATTTTGTCACCCATGCGAGCCAAATTCAGGCTGCCTTCAGCGAAAGCGGCGCTACCCAGGACAGGAAGGGAATAGAATCCGCAGAGCATCCAGAGTGTATTGTTGTTATCTCTCTCGCCAGTAGGTGGTGACCTGACCCTGACGAGCCTCAGACCTAAGCTGAATTAGTATTTGGGCGCTGGTAACTTCGGAATGGCAGACTAGCACCCCACCTCTACGCTCTGCTTCACTCACAGATCGAACCCACCGATCCGAACCCTGCATGCTATCTTGATTTATTGTATTATTTTCTTGTTACGAATTTTGTTGCGAATATAAAGAAACCTGTTGTACCTTTCTGTCTCTTGTGCCTCTTCTTATCCTCCGCACCATTTACGGCTTCTCTCTTTCGCCGGTAGGCGTGATCTGGGTATACGGGATCTTCATTTTCTACTCCTTGGCTGTCGTGCGGCTGCAAGACGGCAATGATTACAACGATGATAATGATGATAATGGTGTTGACGACGATGATGAGAAGGATGCCGATCATGCCTTGTTTAGTCTAAGACCTAGAAAATTAGCTGTAGGCCTTTATAGTATGTCCTATATATTATTATTTAATTTACCAGAAAAGGGGGTTGCATCTACTACAAACAATCGTTCAAAAGTGTTGGTTACGAGGAACCATGCGGGAAATATGGAAGTCTTCTCTAATACTTTCTATTTTAAAAGCTGGCAAACAAAGAACAGACCCAGTTAATTATAGACCTATCGCCTTAACCTCTCCTGTTAGTACGCTGATGTAGAAGATAATTTTAGAACGCATGACGTATTATTGTCAAAAACAACATATAATCCCTGTTAATCAGGCAGGATTTCATAAAGGCCGAGCCACTATAGATCACCTTGTTTAATTAACCACCCAAACTAAAAGACAAATTTCTAAGAGAAAGAGTATTTTGGCAACGTTTTTTGACGTGAGAAAAGCCTACGACAGGGTATGGCATGAAAAATTATTATTGAAATTAAAACAAATAGGATTGTCTGGACACAAATATAATTATATTAAAAGTTTCCTTTCAGGTCGAGAAATAAGTAAGTGTTAGAGTTGGTAATTCTTATTCAACATTTCATAAAAGAGACATGGGAATTCATGAGGGAGTTTTAATTTCACCTCTTTTATTTAATATTTTAATTCATGATTTACCTAGAAATGTAAGTACAAACATATTCCAAGTTCATTACGCTGATGACACATCGGTCTGGATGAATGTTTCATTGAGAAAAAATCAATCCATTTTGGAAATAAAACACATTACTAAACTTTATCAGAATGAAATAAATAATATTATACTTTATATGAGTTTAAATGGTCTGGAATTATCTAGAGAGAAGACAAACATGATTTTATTTAATACTGGTCAAGAGACAAGGCAACTGCCAAAATTTTTCAATGACAAAGAGGAACTTAAATATGTTAAAGAAGTAAAATTTTTTGGGTGTTTATTTAACTTGTAAGTTGCATTGAAAAAAGCATATTGATTATTTAATACACAAAGCCGTTAAAAGGTATAATCTGTTGAAAATCATTGCTAAACAACCTTGGGGTCAAGATTCATTTAGCTTGTGCTCTTGTTAGATCAAAAATAATGTATGGACGGGAAGTTTACTTCTCTGCTCTTGCCTGCTACCTTAATAAATTACAGAGTTTAGCTAGCAAAGCTATAAGACTAGCACTAGGTGTTCAAATTTATACTAAAACTAGTTCATCGTATGACACAGCGGCTCAGCCAAAGCTTTTCAGAGTAGCAGGTGTTTTTTCTTTAAATAAATGGAGGAAAATGATGTTCGCTAAATACATTATAAAAGCAGCTGCGGTATTTAATAGCACAGAGGAAGAACTGCTGTTACGATCAGACGTCAACTTCCTTAAAAGAACTCAAAATACTAAAATGTTTCAAACTATTGCAATTTATACAAAAGATTTAGTTCAGACACATTAAAAAAAATATAGAATTTATGTATAATAGAGAATTGATATCACCCATCCCTCTTTGGGAGCTTTAAAATGCAAGTTCTGATATAAACTACTACACTGAAAAGAAAAAGAATGAAAATACCAGCTTACTCATATTTGATGTTAATATTTATCTAGCAGAAAAATATTCATCTTCTTTAAAACTATACTTTTAGGTTCTGTTTTAAAGACAGATGATACAAGCGCGGCATTTGTTATACATGATTTTTGTTTTGTAACGCTTATTGTCCCTTTTTCCGAATCATATTATCTAGGTAAGGGAAAAATCGCTTTTCACCGCTGAACTTCTAGCAATTTTAATGGCATTAAGTAAAATCATAAGCATAACATTTAATCTATTAAGTATTGTCATATTTGTAGATTCTAAATCAGAACTTCCGGCGTTAAATTCCAATTCCTATAAAGAAAGAAAAGACATTGTCATTGAAATGAAACACCTTACTATTAATTTAATTGTAAAGGGTACAAATGTAGACTTTTGTTGGCTCCCACTCATTGTGGTTTTCGATACAATAATTGGGCAGATCGAGCCGCGAGAAACGGTGCTTTACGTATAAACGCGGTCTCTTTGTTATTAATAACAATAATAATATAACGGATTTTTATATAGCGGGTACTCCAGCCTATGACCAGACTCACCACGCTTTACATAGTCATAACATATATATACATGCACTCGATGAAACATCACTATTGCTACAATACACCAAAAGACGGGACAGTAAAGGTACAGACTATTTACAGTTATGTACATAAATTACAAAAAAGACAAAAATATACTATTTACAACTATGTACACAAATGACAAAAAAGACAGAAAGTAGAATAGCAAAAGCCTATTCACAGCTATTTATATGCCCGGTTAGGCCCAGGAAGGAAAACAGTATAAATATTTACAGCCGTGTTATTACCATTGACTGTCAAAGAACATTCTAATTTAATAGTTCAAGAGGTCATGAAAGGTTGTCCTTTTAAACAACAGTATGATAAACATTATGGAATCCACAGATCTGTTACTTGCATGGCGTACCGAATTCATGTGAATTCTGTGAGAACCATGTATTATAAAAATGTTGTGTGTGGGTGTGTGTGTGTGGGTGTGTGTGTGGTGTGTGTGTGTGTGTGCAAAGAAACTTTTTCTTTGAAACATGCATTAGATCAATGCGACAATGTGAACGATAAATTGCCTAGAAATGTAGCAAAAATAGTAGAAATTAGCTTTGAAATGTGTGTTCAGTTGGGGAAAGCGTTTATATCCTCTTCAAATGGCCAGTTCATATGATGAATAATTATTAACTCTGACCGCCGAAATGTATTTATTTATTCATGTACTGCATTTTCTGACTATGTAAGATCAGTGTCTTTTCGTGTTGTTTTTTGGTCTTATCATTTTGATGAAGAAGACAATAAAACAAACGAACTTACCGGCCATATTACCTGCTCTCATGTAATAGATACGCATGTTGTTGTTGCCTCTAGTATCTATTTTTTGCGCATTACTTATGCATATGTGTGTGTGCGTGTGCGCGCGCACGCACGCATGGGTGTGCACGCACGTGTCTCTGCGCGAACATGCGCGCGTATGTAAAAGTAACACGAGGATGAATGGAGTAGTGTACAAACTGGATTGGTAAAATTTTAGGAATGTGTGTGCGTGTGTGTGTGTGTGGACTTGTAGACACGGCTTTATTTGGACAAACTAGTGAGCATCCACATATCTTGTTTTGACAGCCCTAGTTTTCTTGACGTCAACACAATGATCCGTTAGGGTTAGGGCTGTATTAGGGTTAGCGTTAGAACTATAGTAGGCCTATCAAAGCGACTGTTTTGCGTGCTCTGAAATAACAGTTGGCTGTGTAGGGAAGGAGGGAGGACTGGGGAATGAGAGCTGAGATTAAAAAAACAAAAACCACTTATGAGTACTTGCCATTACTTTCGTGTTGCTAGGAGGTCCACGTGTGAATGCGTTAGCTAGTTCTTGACGATTGAATGAATGAACATTGAGGTATAACGTCTACACCCACCGTTGACGATATGACAGATAGGGATAACCGTCCCTGGAAAGAGGGGATGTGGACCTAAATCAACACTGAACCACCAGCGCAATCATACTGCTAAGAGGGACAGTGAATAAAATAACCAGTTTTATCTTGCCCACCACGGGATGCGAATCGTGGACTCGGTGTGCCAGGCCAACTGAGCTACGGCTATTATAATATATATATATATATATATATATTATATATATATATATATATATATATATATATATATATATATATATATTATATATATATATATATATATATATATATATATATATATATATATATATATATATATATATCAGTTATAAACGACCCTTCCTAACATTTTATTGTTGTTGTCTGAAGAAGAAGAGGGAGACAGAAAAAGAGTGTATGTGGGGGGGGGGGGGGACAACATTCGAAAATGGATTGGCTTGACAATGAATGAAGCCGTGAGGGTTGCTGGTTAAAGGATCATATGGTGCTTTCACGACTTTGGAGTTACGGGATAGGATAGGATAGAATAGGTTGTTGTCTGAAGTCTTTCCTTACCTTGGTGCATTCTTGGACGGCGTGCCAAAGGCTAATTTATGGTTTGTATAGGAGGATAAAGTTGTGTTGTATTGTATAGTGTTGTACTGTATTGTGTTGTATTGTATAGTGTTGTACTGTATTGTGTTGTATTGTATAGTGTTGTACTGTATTGTGTTGTATTGTATAGTGTTGTACTGTATTGTGTTGTATTGTATAGTGTTGTACTGTATTGTGTTGTATTGTATAGTGTTGTATTGTATTGTGTTGTATTGTATTGTGTTGTACTGTATAGTGTTGTACTGTATTGTGTTGTATGATGAGGAGGAAGACGATATGTAGCTCTCGTACAAATTACAGTACGCGATGGACTCATAAAAGTAAATACTGTACTTAGGCGTGACCGTTAGGGAAAATAGCTGTTGTATATACATGCAGATCCGCGTTACCTGTTATCTGTGTGATGTTCATGTATTTGGTGTCTCCTCTTCCCCGCTCACCTCCCTCCTCTCTCTCTCTCTCTCTCTCTCTCTCTCTCTCTCTCTCTCTCTCTCTCCATATAACCCTTTCTCCTTTGGCTTAAAAGTTCTCAACTATCACCACCTTAACACTCATCCATCCTAGAACCTAAGTCGGAACCTTTAATTAGGATAATAGCATGCCTAACATCTAATTTTATGTAAAGAAATCCAGAACAAAATAAATAATAAATGAGAAATAAATACATAAATAAATAAAACACCAACAACAACATGAAATAAATGTCAAATTTAACATGTATCTAGGATAGCAAACAAGTGAGAGTATAAAAGTACACCTGCACTCACAAACACTCCCTCCTCCCCTCCCGTTCCCTTCATGCATTCACACAAACATACACATAAACATATACACAAACATACACACAAACATACACATAACATATACACAAACATACACACAAACATACACATAAACATATACACAAACATACACACAAACATACACATAAACATATACACAAACATACACACAAACATACACATAAACATATACACAAACATACACACAAACATACACATAAACATATAAACAAACATACACACAAACATACACACAAACATACATATAAACATACACACAAACATACACACAAACATACACACAAAACATATACACAAACATACAAACAAACATACACATAAACATATACACTCACACATATACACAAACATGCACACAAACATATACACAAACATCCACACAAACATATACACAAACATACACACACATACACACAAATATATACACAAACATATACACACATATACACAAACATACACACAAACATATACACAAACATACACACATATACACAGACATACACACAAACATATACACAAACGTACACACAAACATATACACACACATATACATATACACAAACATACACACAAACATATACGCAAACATATACACAAACATACACTCAAACGTATACACAAACATACACACAAACATACACACAAACATACACACAAACATACACACAAACATATACACAAACATATACACAAACATACACACAAACATACACACAAACATACAAACAAACATATACACAAACATGCACGCGTATTTTCATAACTGCTTATGACAGAAATGTCTTCAATATGTCAGTGTGGCAATGGCAAAGCAAGATTGTGTCTCAAATATGAGTAAAGGGGAAGATGATTTTGCTAAAAAGTGCATTTAAATATATAGCAGCTGTACTGTTAATTCCTTTGTACGTTTCAGTTGTACACCCGAGGCTTATTAAGCATGAAATGTGAGGTCCCTCTCTCTAAGCCCCAGGAGCAGTCATAAATGAGAATACAAAAATAGATCACGAAGTAAGAGGTTCCCGAGAAGAACAAAACCCATAACTTTCTTCACGTCCGTTGACGTACAACATTGCTTTAAACCTATTCACGTCCCATGACGTAGGTGTAGAGACATAGAGTCGTTAATTAGAGTGAAACTACATCACCAAGAATGAGATTCCTGATAAAGCATTAACCCGTCCGCTGACGTACAACATTGCTTGAAACCTGTTCACGTCCCATGACGTAGCTGTAGAGACAAAGAGTCGTTAATTAGAGTGAAACTACATCATGAAGAAAAAGATTTACACGTGTGAGAAAGCGTTAACCCTGCTCACAGCATTAGCTTTAAAGTTACTATAGTTTTACACATTTCAGCGCGACCGATTTTTGTTGATCTTTACTTCACTTGAAAAATAAAAAAGAAGGTTGAAAAGCAAATAATTATAAACCTGTTTAAAATGTATGGTCTGGATGTAAAAATTAATAAAATGAATTTATTCGTTTATATGCCTATTGATAGAATCAAGGTTGACACTAACAACAGCAGCGTAGTGACATCTGCTGCATGCTTGTGGTTTACTTACCGTGCAAAAGAAGCTTAAAAATCAAAACTCAGCGGTTAGAGTCACGAGTTCCCATTGTATTATCTTTTAATGTCATACGCGCGCTCACACACACATACACACACACACCAACACACACCCACACACACACACACACACACAACTACGAAAATTCCAGGTCAACTCTTTGTCAGGAAAAATAAAAGAAAACTAACTGATCTTTGAAACATAGTTCCTTTAAGTGTCGTCAGCGGTGGCAACCTTGACCCTTATAGTAGTGGATGGATGGAGAAAAAGAGAGAGGGGGAAAAAGTGTAGAAAGAGAGGAAGAGAGAGAAGCACCGAGACAGAGAAAAAGAAAGAGAGACAAATAAAAGAGAAAGAGAGATACAGTGAGAGACACAGAGACAGACAGTCAGACAGTGAAGAAGTGGGAGAGATAACATGAGCGAGAAAGAGATAAGAGAGAGAGAGAGAGAGAGAGAGAGAGAGAGAGAGAGAGAGAGAGAGAGAGAGAGAGAGAGAGAGAGAGAGAGAGAGAGAGACGGAGACGGAGAGAGAGAACTGTTCTAATATAAATACAATTGCAAAACTATTATTTGTTTATGTACTGAAGAGCATGTGTTTGGAATGTTAACGTATGCGTGTTTGTGCGTACGAGAGAGAGGGGAAGAGAGAGAGACAGACAGACAGAGAATGAGAGCGATTAACACTGTGACGTAAATACTGGTCTTAATAAGGCTTGTTGTGGATGTCAACGTAACTTACAGCATGTTTAGTTTCACTACACTTTGACCAATAATCAGCATTACACAATGTTTAACGTTTATAGCCACAGGCCTACAACTTTGCTTTTTGTGTCTTTTCAAATAGATTCTCGCGGTTTCCAACCCATAAAATTTGATCCGTTCTTTGCTTACGTCTGTTTTGTTCTGTTATGTTATGTTTGAAACTAAGAATTGCCAATGGGAGGGGTTGTGCCGAGGAAGCATCTGTGGGGGGTCTGCAATATACTTTGATTGTGTTCAATTCCAAACACATGCTCTTCAATACATACAATTACATATATACGCACTCTCTTTTCTTGCAATTGTATTTCATTAGAACAAAAAAAATTGTATGCACCCATATGCTCATTCTCTCTCTCTCTCTCTCTCTCTCTCTCTCTCTCTCTCTCTCTCTCTCTCTCTCTCTCTCTCTCTCTATTGCGCACACACACAAGCTCAATGTGAACATGTATTTACATACCATCACCATCATCATCATCATCTTGGACTGACTCTTAACCATCAAGAACTGTGATAATGATTGTTAGATTGAATGCAATATCATTTTATATGTCATAATCAGACTGTGATTATTGTTATTAACAGTAGTGGTGGTGTGTATTCGTGTGTGTGCATGAGTGTATGCCTGTAGAAGTGGTTGTAAAAGTATTGTTGTTTTGTTTTGTTTTGTTTATTTTAGCTATAATAAACCTGCATGTGGAGGAAAATTTGTAGGTTGAAGCATTTATTACTTACCTCTTTGTAGCTTGACTCTTT
>CM072523.1:10235430-10265430 GCA_036898135.1 Oncomelania hupensis | reverse complement strand
GTTAAATTGCGTCATACGCGATTGATCCAGGGTGTTCGGGAGTATGAAGAGACTATATAAGTGCCGCACTGTTTCAAAAAAAGGTTGTTGTGAGAGTTGTTGTTGATAGTGAGTTGGAAAGTAAAAAAGTTGAGAGTGACAAGGCGATTGTATGCAGATGTTGATGTGTGCTGAATAAAAGTGGAAAATTTCATACGAAAACTCAGTGACTTGTACGCTGATTGAACGGGTTACGTGGATAATCGAATCCGAGATTACACTCATCAGGAGCATTCACGCATTGGGGCTGAATCTACTACTGATTGAAAACACCACCATCAAACGGAGTGTAACAATTATTATGGATCAAAACAACCAGTGTTCCAGTAGGTTGATTATGTGTCTCCATTGTAATTATAACTGTATGTGTTTCTTTGTGTTGACAATAGACCCCTTGACGTTCTGTCCACGTCGCGTGTTCTCCATGACACCAGCCTATGAGGACAAAACAAAGCAACCTACATGTAGGATCACTTCTATCATCAGCACACAGGACGGTCAGAGACTGGTAATGACGGACCATGAAGCCTCAAAGGTGAAGTTGTTGGACATGAATCATCCACACAATGTGTCCCACTCTCTCACGATAAAAGAGATACCATGTAGACTTACCTTGCTGAACGACGGGACAGTCGCCATGACAACGCTGGAGCCTATTATCTACCTGCTGAACATTACCAACACAGTTACTGTGACGTCACAAATAAAAACTGACATTACCTACAGAGGCATTGCTGGTCACAGTGATGGAACTCTCATCGTCAGTTGTGATAGAGCTGACAACAAGGGCGTAGCTAGCATAAAGATTATCAGACGTAATGGTGACGTAGTGAGGACCATCACTGACAGTCACACACTGAACGCACTGGAGACGCCTTGGTATCTGTGTGTTGTGAAGAACGCAGTCCTGGTGTCGGACACTCATAGACACACAGTGTTCACAGTGGAAATAAATACCGGTCACCTCATGGACACTCTAACCCATGTTAAGATGAAACAACCACGTCAAGTAACAACAGACGCATCAGGACACGTTTATATCGCCAGTGCCGGTGGTCAATGTGTTCTGTTGAAGTCATCAAGAGGTCAGTGGAAGAAACTTCTTACAGCATCGGACCACAGTGACCAGGGTTATGACTATCCGTATTCAGTCTGTGTGACTGGTTGTGGACGTCTGCTTGTGGGATGGTGGGACTTTACGACAGAAGAAAGCCGTGTGATGTGTTACGACTTGTGACACTGCTATCTGTAGTGCTCTTCACTGTGTCAGTGTCAGTAGCTGTGAGACTGCTATCTGTAGTGCTCTTCACTGTGCTATAGTGTCAGTAGCTGCGACACTGCTATCTGTAGTGCTCTTCACTGTGTCAGTGTCAGTAGCTGAGACACTGCTATCTGTAGTGCTCTTTACTGTGCTATAGTGTCAGTAGCTGAGACACTGCTATCTGTAGTGCTCTTCACTGTGCTATAGTGTCAGTAGCTGAGACACTGCTATCTGTAGTGCTCTTCACTGTGTCAATGTCAGTGGCTGCGTGTTACGCTTGAGACGCGCACGGTAGATCCGATCGTTTTATTTTGCAAAGCATGCAATAACAGAGTGTATTTACCTTTGATTTGATTTTGCGTTGTTGTTAGAAGAAGTTTTGTATAATGTTAGTAATTTTCGTTGGTCGATATTATTGGAGAATTTTCTAGAATTACTTGTTTGCTATCGATCGAAGCATGTCGATAAATGTAGTAATAGCTAAGAGATTCTTCTAACCTAAGTAAAGTTATATGACGTAAGACAGTGCATAGTTCCAGTGACGAGTTTTATTCTGATTGGGTTTTATTGCGTCATTCTGGAATGTTTGAACTTTCTCTCGATTAGAGAGAGACTATTATATAAGTGGTGCATTGTGTCAGAGTGAAAAAGTGGTTGATTTATGGAAATTTTTGATGATGATTTTTGGAAAGCGATTCTTGTATGCAGTTGTTGATGTCTGCTGAATAAAGTTGGAAAACTTCCTACGACGACTCCTGCTTAGTTGCTGAGTGAACAGCTTGCATGGATAAACGAATCTGAGTTAGATTTATCAAGATTCAAGCATCTGGGTTAATAATAATAATAATAATAATAATAATAATAATAATAATAATAATAATAATAATAATAATGAATGGTACTTATATCGCGCAAATCTCACATTGTGACTCATTGCGCACCCACTCGCATTTATCCATTGTACATCCTGTCATTACAACACATATGGCATAATATTACAATGAAATTAAAACAACAATAATAATTATTTGAATGCAAGCTTGAACAAATACGTTTTCAGTTGCGATTTGAATGTTGCCAAGTCAGGTACGCCTCTCATGTTTGCCGGCAGCGAATTCCAAAGAATAGGGGCAGCAAAAGAAAATGCACGTTCTCCGAAAGTTTTCATATTTCGGAGTGGCGCTGTCAAAAGACGTTCAGACGAAGAACGTAGTGCCCGAGTTGGTTTATAGGCTACAAGTGCATTGGCTAGTTAGGATGGTAGTGTGCCTTCAAAGAACCGAAAAGCCAAAACGCAGACCTTGAATTGAATGCGAAACTTCACCGGCAGCCAGTGAAGCTTGCATAGTAAGGGAGTGGTGTGATCTCTTTTCTTCCGTTTCAAAATAAGACGCGCTGCGTTGTTTTGTACGCGTTGAAGGCGATTTATTTGTTCGGTTGGAAGACCAACCAGAACAGAATTGCAGAAGTCAAGCCGTGATGTCACAAAAGCATTGACAAGAGCTGCACACGCTGACTCGGTTAAAAACGGTCGAATAGAGGCAATGCGCCTCGTCTCGAGAAAAGTAGCACGACAAATAGTACCAATTTGATCTCGCATTGAAAAAGTTTAATCAGTTTTGACTCCAAGATAGCGCACGGAGTCTTGGTACGGAATGCTGCTGCCATTTACAACTAGGGAGTCGCTGCCGACCTGCCTGAGACACGAGGCTTTGCCTACAGGCATGATTTCAGTTTTTTCAGTGTTCAATTTAAGCTTATTGCTATCCATCCAGGAAAGAACATCATGGATGCAAGTTTGAATGTCTGACTGCACAGTCTTAAAGTCTGATGGCTGAGAACTCTTGGACAGTTCAGTATCGTCTGCATATTTATGGAAATTACATTCATGGTGTGTGATGACGTCTGAAAGTGGCTGAGAATACAATGTAAATAACACAGGCCCCAACACAGAACCCTGAGGGACACCAAATACAAGTGAGTCAGGTGATGATAAAACACCATCAACCAGAACTGACTGAAAGCGATCCTGCACATACGACACAAACCAGTCATGAACAACACCACGTAGGCCAAATGACTGCTATCTGTAGTGCTCTTCACTGTGTCAGTGTTAATAGCTGTGACAGTGCTATCTGTAGTGCTCTTCACTGTGTCAGTATCAATACCAGTGACACTGCTATCTGTAATGCTCTTCACTGTGTCAGTGTCAATAGCTGTGACACTGCTATCTGTAGTGCTCTTCACTGTGTCAGTGTCAATAGCTGTGACACTGCTATCTGTAGT
This sequence comes from Oncomelania hupensis, assembly GCA_036898135.1. Lineage (NCBI taxonomy): Eukaryota > Metazoa > Mollusca > Gastropoda > Littorinimorpha > Pomatiopsidae > Oncomelania > Oncomelania hupensis. Next base: position 10,261,844 of record CM072523.1, on the reverse strand, counting down.
GCTCTTCACTGTGTCAGTGTCAATAGCTGTGACACTGCTATCTGTAGTGCTCTTCACTGTGTCAGTGTCAATAGCTGTGACACTGCTATCTGTAGTGCACTTCACTGTTATTTGTAGTGCTTTTCAATGTGTCAGTGTCAGTGGCTGTAATAAAACTTCATCAACGTCATTTCACAAAACATGTGTTAACACAACCATACACACTGCTGTACATTTGTGTTAGACTTAATTAACAATTAGACTTTATTCATTAGATTCCGATTTTTTAGTTTAAAGTCTTTTTATTGATAAAATGATATTAGACTTTTACAAACGTATATATGCATAGACATACACTCTTCACCACAAGTTTCAATGTTGTCATGTCAAAATAAAGACAGAGAGATGAACACAATGACATCATCGCCCACTACTCAGGATATTTTTACATTGGATCACAAAGTCTAGGTCTACAGTGGCACAACAATTATCTCCAGTGACAGTATTGGATCACAAGTGTTTGGTCACTGTGAACATGAACAGTAACATGACTTGACTTTTCAACCAGTGAATGATCTTAGTTTTTCTACTTGGTATCATACAACAATGGGGATGCACCTCAGTTACAATTGAACTCAATTCTGTCAGTTTACATTGATTACACTATGTAACACAATTTTTGTTCCTGGCTTCTAAGTGTTTTATTTCAATTGCTTATGTCTAAAGTACGTGAAAAAATGACTTCATTAAGCACAAACTTTGCTTACACGACAACAGCACGAAGAAAACTCGTTTTTTGTGAAAATAGAACGATTTATTTTCATTTTCGTCATTATGATCAGGTAAAAACAAAAATTGCACAAGGAATAGACAAACACAGTCGGAAACCACTCAACAAGGTTCAGAAATGTGTAGATTTTCTAGATTTACGATTGTACTGTGAATCACTCTCTCAGTTCAGTTTATAAATGTATAGTCCCCAACACAGTATGCGTATAGGAGACTTTGGTATTATGATGTCCATTGATATAAGAGGTCGTGCTGCAGTAAGAGGTCATATGAAGAGGGAGCGCGGGACGCTGCTACGACGTCCGGAAGAAGACGGAGATGGATCGATGGCAGGCATGAGGGGAAGGAGTACGAACGAACGGCGGCAGGGGTAGGACCGGGGTGCCAGGGAGACCGCCAAGGCCAAGGGAGGGCAAGCACAGAGGGGGAAGGGTGGAGGGCCTAGCAGTGACCAGGAGGGCGGAGGGAGGGGAACGTACCTAATTAGATAAAAATCCTTCATGACCACAATAAAAGTCGAGGAGGGCCGGGTAAAAGCTATAAACAATCAAGAATGGACCCATAAAACAAGGAAGGAAAAAAAAGGTACAGATCGTGAGGTAGGGAAAGTCATTCATGAAAACAGATACCAAGGACACAGGGGTCAACTGAAGGTATGAGTCACGTGAAGGGGATGGTCAGTCATGGAAACGGATACCCAGGCCCCGTGGGGTCAACTGAAGGTATGAGCCATGTGGTATGGGATGTCAATCAGGAAAAACGAATACCCAGGATCCAAGGGATCAACTGAGGTATAAGTCATGTGGTGAGAAATGTCAGTAGTGGTATCTAATACCCAGGACACAAGGATCAACTGAAGGTATGAGTCATGTGAGGGGGGTGGTCAGTCATGGAAACGGATACCCAGGACCCATGGGGTCGACTGGAGGTATGAGCCATGTGGTATGAGAGCAAGGTAGCTGAGCGGTATAAGTCAGTACGTGGTAGTTATACCCATGACCCAATTAATGGGTCAGCTGCGGATACAATCCGTGTAGTATTAGCTGAGTGGGAACATGTAGAGCATACCGAGGACCCGAGAAGGTAGAGTCGAACCCAAGGCCAATGGGCGAGGTGGAGGAATAGGTTACAAACAGGTACCTGAGTGGGGATAGTCATCATTAGTAGTTGTAAGACAAAGGAACCCAAGACCAGTTCTGGGGAGAGAACCGGTTGGGTCTAAAGGTGTACAGACACTCGTCAGCGGTAGGTGCACACCGCGGTCATGAACAGCAGTCCAAAGTTAGTCGACAAGGAGTAGGCTACCAGGTCGGCCATGGAGTCCAGATGCACGTCGCGGCAGGCAATCCTAACCGCGGAGAAGTCAGGCTCCAGGGCCAGACACTCAAGGACACAGTGGTCGTGTGCTTTTATACTTGTACAGCTACTTTTGGAACGTTCAAGAACGTTCTAGAAAGTTCTGAGAGTTTCTCGAAAGTTCTGGAAGTTTCTTGAACGTTCTAGAGTGTTCAGGAGAATTGTAGAAACATGTGGACAACTCTAGCAGTTCAGGGAGGAAGCTCGGCATTGAAAGCAAATCGATAATTTTCTCGAACACACGCGATTTTCCAAATTTCATTGTCCCGGTCACAGAAGCAAAGTTTTTCTGGAATAACAGCGATTTCCTTTCTGTTCTAGACCTAACGGGTTAGGAAAACATACTTTCAACCCAGGGAACAGAACAAAAGTGAAAATTTGTTACATAGTGTTATTGAAGGGAGGGAGGAAACCGGAGTGCCCGGAGAAAACCCTCGGTGACCTCACTCATTCTTCATTCATCCAACGAGTCCTTTATCCCCATTTGATGTATATTCCGATCAAACCTGATGCCTGCAAGTTAATGGGGAGTAAGCTTGCTATGCTATATATCCAAAATGGAAGACAGTCTCGTACATGGATGGAACCTTGTCTTTCATTTAATAGTGAAAACTGTCCTTAATAGCTTTATTACTGAGACGGAGAGGGAGAGAGAGAAAGATATAGACAGAAAGGGCCAGAGAAAGAGAGAGATTGAGAGAAAGAGACAGACAGACCGACAGAGCCAGAGAGGAAAAGAAAGAGGAAAAAAGAGAGAAATAAAGAGAGAGTCAAATCAAGTCAATATATTCTTTATTCCATCAAAAAGGAAAATTTGGTTTGCCACAAGGATACTCACTGTATAAAAACACATTACATAGGCAATATCATAAATAATTAAGTATCAACAAAATAAACATGCTGTGAGAATGATTTGAGAGATGGGAATTTACACATGGAATGAAAGCACGTAGACACTCACGCACACACCCGCATACACACCCACACGCCCACTGCGTTTATGCCCACCACATACTCATCGTCATCCTATCATAACTTACGACCACAAAACCATATCACATGTGCACTAATACACTAATACAGTTTAGCACAAATTAAAATAATTTTCATTAAAATAGACTTGAGTCTTATTTAATAATGTCCTAATACCTAAGAGAGAGAGAGAGAGAGAGAGAGAGAGAGAGAGAGAGAGAGAGAGAGAGAGAGAGAGAGAGAGAGAGACGGGGGGAAGGGATAGGAGGGGATACGATATATTTTAATTTTTTTTTTTTTTTAAATCAGTTTATAGTCCCCTCTCTTCCCGTTTAGGATTTTCAGAGAGGAGACTCTATATTGAATTGGGCCTGAGTTTTAGAGAGACAGAGACAGCCACAACGAGATAGAGAGGGAAAGAGAGTGAGAGATGAACGTTACGATACGACAATGTGGAATTGTCCGTGGGCCACATTTCACAGTGTGTGTGTGTGTGTGTGTGTGTGTGTGTGTGTGTGTGTGCGTGTGTGTGTGTGTGTGTAGGTGTGTGGGTGTGTGTGTGTGTGTGTGTGTGGTCAAAAGTCGACTTGTGTCGTGATGGTGCATAATAATTATGGTAGTTCTAATGGTGCTTGGTTATGCCCATTACCTGTGTCTTGCGTGCGTGTAATATCAACATTACTATGCGCCCCCACGGGTAGCTCCTTGCAAAGTTCACGCCACAGGCTGTGCACCTTTACGCACCACAAAATATGCAATGTCACGATGATGATGATGATGATGATGATGATGATGATGATGATGATGATGATGATGATGATGATGATGATGATGATGATGGATGCTGTATCTGCGCTTTTCCCTCAATCACTAGTTCATTCTCAAACGCTGCGGCCAGTACATTCATTCGTGCTCTCAAATGTTACACACACTTTTCTATACACAACAAACACACCTGTTGATGGTGATGATAATGGTGATTGGATGATGACGACGATGAAAACGACGACGACGACGATGATGATGATGATGATGATGATGATGATGATGATGATGATGATGATGATGATGATGATGATGATGATGATGATAGCAGAACTAGTAATAGGAATATTACAGATTGTCACGTGGGGTTTATGGGCTCTGCACAATGGAATTATGGACCCTCACGTTTATTCGGTGGGAACTGCTAGTAAGTCACCCTATGAATTACTCTAATAAATTTATTTGTTTAGCTCGTTCTGTGTTAAGGTTGGGGTACAGAAATAGATAGAAAAAAGGTAAAAGAATACTGTCACACTAGCTTTCACACGGCTATGAATCATATGTAGTCCAGCCTTTTGATAACAGTTAAAATCACACATTTATTTCTTCTACTCTATACAAGGTTCTCTAAGTACTAATCTAACTTAAAAAGTCTCTTTCAATGCTAAGCTAATAGTTCGATCGCTGATAGTCTATGCAGCTGTTCTATCTTCATCGGGCACTCGCTAGTATATCTCATGTAGATTTGGACTACTGTGGTCCGTTTTAGAGTTTCTGAATAGTTGGACTACTGTGGTCCTGTTCTGATCAGTTTAAGTGCACTTGGGATAACACACTTAACTGGCGGGTGGTGCGGTCGAAGTCCTTCTGTGAGGTAGCTTCTGGTCCACCTGTGTCGTTGTGTAGTTGGGTTCCCTGGCCACGCTGTGGGGTCTGACAGGGAGTTTTACCGGGTCGCTCGTTCCGACTTGTGCGGTAGAGGTTCCTCAACCAACTTGTTTCTGTGGAGTGGGGTTCACAGGATAGCTCGGGATAGCTCGGGATAGCTCGCCTGCCCGTCTGTAATATAAGAGACGAAATTCTGCACAACCCTGAATAATCGGTTTGTGCAGAGCGTCTCACTGAAAGCCAAGTAGCCCTCAGTGATAGCTCCACATCTCTATACATAAGCGACGAACATTCTGCTACTTCCGGGTTCCACTGGAATCTCACTCTAAATTCCTATACATACATAAATATCAAACGTGGCTAACTATACACATACAGAATTAATAATATTATAAACATTCAGTGGTACAGCCACTGGTCTGCAAACATACATATAAGTTAAACAACAGTGGTTCCGTATGGTATGCAACATGGCGGCGTAACCGGTCGTGTTTCGCCTCGTGGTAGGCTCTTCCACATGGTCACGCAAATTCGGATTAACAATTCACATTTATGCATAGCAAATTCCACAAACATAATTTCAACAATAATATAAATATATCACGATGAAACAGAAGGGTGTTCATTTACCTGTTTGACAAGTTCAGGCCCGTGTGACTTGATAGAATTCTACGATTCCTAAGTCCTGCTTCCTGGTCTAAGTGTAGAGAGATTTCTCTGCCAGCTTTCTAGCTGTTAACACTTCGGTGTATTACTCCCAACTGACCAAAAATGTGTTAGGCTCGGACCCAGTCAAACTGGCTCGAACCGCTTTGCGTAAGCTCTCATTGGGTAAAATGTTCATATTCAAAACTCAAGTGCTGACGTCACTGCGCTGTGTGTGTGGCTCAGGCTCGCAGTGTGCTGTAATTTAATTGCTACTGTGTACTGTACTAACTCTCTACTGTTACAAAGGCTACACAATGCTAAATAGTCGATAGGAAGAGTTTAAACTAGCCAATTCGTGACAGATGTATGGTATTATAGTGAAAGTCTCGTCTGTGCTGTGTTCATCCTGTGGTGTGGGATGGATGGCATTATTGTGAAAGTCTCGTCTGTGCTGTGTTCATCCTGTGGTGTGGGATGTATGGCATTATTGTGAAATTCTCGTCTGTGCTGTGTTCATCCTGTGGTGTGGGATGTATGGCATTATTGTGAAATTCTCGCCGGTGCTCTGTTCGGAATGCTTTTGCTTGCGATATTTGACATTAATATGGATACCAATGTCACTGCCTGTTGGTGAGTGTAACCCTTTCTTCGCTAAGTTTGACACTTAAAATAAAATGTTATACAGGATGTTCCAAAAGTCTTGGGCACATTTTGACATTGAATATTTCCGAAACTATTAAGGATATAATAACGCATCTGGTAAATTCAGAAAGCTTGTAATCTCAATTTTTACATGGAATGTTCAAAGATGTTCAATGTGAGCACCATTGGTCACACGGCACACATCAAGCCGATAGTCAAATTCTTGCCAAACGCGTCCCAGCATTTTCTGGTTGAGTGAACGCCATTAATGGGTCTGAAAAGAAATTAAAAAATCAACAGCTTTACAAAAAACTTAATGTAATTAGCTTTAAAATGGCACAACTTTATCTTACTACCATTCATAGTAATTGAGATATGGGGACTTCAAATGTGCCCAAGACTTTTGGAACACCCTGTACAATACGTATAATACAATAGCAGCACTGGTCTAGTGGATAGGGCACACGCTAGCAGTGTGTCATGTTAAGCACCGTCGGGCGAGGTTAGTACTTGGATGGGTGATTATGCTGGGGAGACAACCACTCACCAAACGATACAAACAGATTGAGCCAAGCGCAAGACACATCCCAGTCCTCCCAGCTGTGAATGGGTAGCTGGATCTGCTTAGAACCGGGGAAGGTAAACCAGCGAGGGAGAGGAGACACCGCCCTCATTAAGCTGGCCTAGAGAAAAGGGAAGTCCCAAACGCTTTCCTCCCCAAAGACCGAAAGGTTACATTACATTACATGATTATTGCTTTAGGTCCAGCGGTCTCTTCCGAGCCAAATCAGGACCGGACAACCCCTGATCCGCATCAAAGATCTGCTGAAACAACCCTAGTGGGAAAACTGAAAGCTCTCCACCAGCCAGTCACTTTACAATAAAGACATCCCACGCTGTACTCTAATTTATCGAACCCCCGTTTACAAAAACCAAAATAGAATACAATCATTATTATATATTATCAACAAAACACATACATATAAAATGCTTACATTGCTAAATAATAACATCACAGGAAGCCCTGGCAGAAAGCGTCCAATATTCCCAAGCTGATCCAACAGACCTCACCGAAAGGTTAGGGACAGAAACATCTTTACTTGTATTATATAGACTTGCTGCAGGTTTTATTATGCTTGCCCTATGATGAACAGAGAAGCATACCCAATGTTGTTACAATTGGAGATTTCCACATCCGCAAAGAGAACCAGCTGAGACACGTCTTCAGTGTTGAACATCACGTTTTCTTAGATTGTGAGATCCAGACAATGAAGTCATCACATCCCAAACAGACAAATGACCCAGCCACATTGGTTGATAGAGACCCAGCCACACTGGTTGATATGACCCAGCCACACTGGTTGATAGGTACCCAGCCACACTGTTTGATAGGGACCCAGCCACACTGGTTGATAGGTACCCAGCCACACTGGTTGATAGGTACCGAGTCAGACTTTTACTCTTTTGTCGTGATAGTCCTATGAGTTGCAGACCAGACACAAACTTCATGTGCACTAGCCCAAAAGAGCCAATCACCAAACTAGGATTTGTGTTCGGAGTCCTGCATCGCTTAGAGCATTACACAGAGGGCATGTACTTAAGCAATTTCTGATTATAGCAGGTGTTTATTAAAGAATCAAACGATGAGGCCACTTCTTTTTTTTTTGAATCAATACTTTATTTATGTAGGCTTAATTTAGCTGATTTACCAGTGCCAAACTACTGCACTACCCATGGCAAGGTAGAGCAGGAAGTCGTCCATGTTAACCATGACTTCTTCCTAATCTTTCCTACTGCTATTACTACTGCTAAGGTTATTTTTGTTTGCAGCGTTATTAATTCTTTTGTTTAAAAAAATCAACAGACCCTTCTTCTGTGCCTAGCATGATCACCAGGTCAATAACTGCAGTACGATGGCCAAGAATGGGGTCCACAGACTCCACCCTCTAACCCTTCTCCTCCACACCTCCACCTTCTTGTTCTTCTTCTTGTTCTTGTTCTTCTTCTTGTTCTTCTTCTTCTTCTTCTTCTTCTTCTTCTTCTTCTTCTTCTTCTTCTTCTTCTTCTTCTTCTTCTTCTTCTTCTTCTTCTTCTTCCTTAATTTCAATTAGTGTGTGCGTTTGCTTGGTTAGTCTAGAACTGTTTCGTGTTCAATGATTTAACGATTCAAGATACAAGGTATATTTATTGCTCCCATACATTACAGTAGAGACCTATCTATCTATCTATCTATCTATCTATCTATCTATCTATCTATCTATCTATCTATCTATCTATCTATCTATCTATCTATCTATCTATCTATCTATCTATCTATCTATCTATCTATCTATCTATCTATCTATCTATCTATCTATCTATAAATCTATCTATCTATCTATCTATCTATCTATCTATCTATAAATCTATCTATCTATCTATCTATCTATCTATCTATCTATCTATCTATCTATCTATCTATCTATCTATCTATCTATCTATCTATCTATCTATCTATCTATCTATCTATCTATCGATCTATCAATCTATCTATCTATCTATCTATCTATCTATCTATAAATCTATCTATCCATCCATCTATCCATCTATCCACCCAAGCACCCACCCACCCATTACTCTTTCCATCCATCCATCCATCTATTTATCTATATTATCTCTCTATCCTATCTAGCTATCTATCTAGCTATATCTATCTATCTAGCTAGCTAGCTAGCTATCTAGCTATCTATCTCTAGCTATCTATATATCTATCTATCTATACGTATCATTCTTTTATAAGCACATGCTATAACCCAAAATATCAGAAGTGCATGCCTTTGCGTCATGCTCTAAATTGTGCATGCAGGACTCCGAACACAAATCATAGTTTTTTGGTGACTGTCTCTTCTGGGCTAGTGCACATGAAGTTTGTGACTGGGCTGCAGCTCATAGGACAATCGCCGCCGAAGAGTAGAATTCTAGCTATACCTATCAACTTGTGTCATGAAAAGATTGACGGTGGGGTGGCATCATTGACGATTTGTGCTGAGTGCATTACAACATTGTTGGTGGTGGTCCAAAAAATTATCGAAATATGTATGTGTGCGTGCGTGTGTGTGTACGCGCGCGCGCGTGTGTTTGTGCGTGTGTGCGTTGGTGTGTGTGCGCGCGTGTGTGTGTGTGTGTGTGGTACTTGTAGACTACTCTTGTTTATGAAATTTGTTAGCATTCAGATTGCGAAAGAGGTGTGTTGGATATAGTTTAAAAGATGCATGGGAAGTTGATATTTGAATATTTTACCGTCATTCTGAGCCTGTTGTAATTACTTGTGAGGTCATGAAGATGTGCTGTGTTTTGGGTGGGGTTATGGTGGGTTGGGTTGTGTTGGGTGGGGTTGGGTTGGGTTGTATGTTGTGCGTTATTGTTGTTACACTTTTGGCTTACGCTGCCTGCCATAGACGAGGCAACATACACTCTCATTATGTTAGTAAGCCCTCATGTCACAAATCTGCCAATAACTGAACAATGTCATGCACAGATCTTAACTGCGCTGCTCTGAAAGGGAAATGTAGACATTAAGACATAATAACATGTACGTGATTGCTTTTTGTTGTATCAAATTTTATTCATCAGATTAACATAAGTTGTACTGTTTGTGATTGCAAAGTACTGTAGTCGTTAAAGTAATAGTAATATGAAGAGTTGAAGAGTAGTAGTAGTAGTAGTAGTAGTAGTAGTAGTAGTAGTAGTAGTAGTAGTAGTAGTAGTAGTAGTAGTAGTAGTAGTAGTAGTAAGAAAAAAATCACACAACAAAGAATGACTGTGCATTATTATCTGTAATATAATAGTTTGTGTTCAACGTATAGAAGGTGGGGATGAAAAAGAGAGACAGATAGATAGGGAGAGAGAGAGAGAGATAGAGTCCTAACTTACTGTCATGTCGCATTTTGTTAAGTGGAGCTGCTATCATTTTCTTATCACCATGTACTGTACGCCAACAATTGGGGTATATCATTGTTGTTTATCATTATCATTTGGTAAGCTATATAGGTTTTTAGAATAGGCTAATGTTATTTGGTGTCCTAGGCTCAAAAGACAGTAAACAATGATATAAAAAGAACCAAGGTACGCAACAAAGATATAGAATGCTCTATGTCAGATTGTCATAGACTGAAGTACCTTAATTTAACATTCTTTTTGTGGTCGAAGATTAAGAGGTGATCTTATTCATGAATGCGTATACATAAAAAAGCAACTGGGGACCTGGATTAGTGTGAGTTATTCTTAACACCGCACTTAGATTAAACCAAAAATTCAGAACAAAATATTTTTAAAACGGCATCCTACACGAAATTGAGAAACATTTTTTACGAGTTTCATCACATAGGTTCGGTCACTAACAAGAAAAACAGCACACAACATAAATATTTTTTTTAACCAGTTGGACGTAATAATAATAATATCCAGAGACATGTTTTTATTACTTTGATGAATAAAATATGTTAGGTAAATTACATGCATATAGACTCAATGTATAGTTTGAAGGAGTAGAGACATTAGAAAGGCTTGACCGCCTGTTTTCGTTCCCAACTCTATCACTACTACTATGAAGACCTATACTTGGGCCTATATAATGTTAAACTCTGGGCTGATCAGTTTTATCATTTAGCACTAACAACATTATATCGTATGCATTTATTAATTTTCGACAGGTAGGCCTATATTAATGGAGTTATTTTGTGTGGCTGTGTGCAGGTCAAATTCTTGTTCCTTCATTGTCCTATCTGAAACTCTCATTTGAATAATGTTACCTATTTTTTACGGCACGATATCACATTTATTGCCTTAACACGGTATTTTATTATCTCGGTCTATTTAAGTCAAGCGGGCTTAACAATTATTCCGACCTTCAAATTATGAAACAGTAACTCCGACAAAAGGTTAAAGATTAGATTATAGTCACACGGCATCGCAGTGTATAGGTGACTACTGGTCACATTATTCTTATACCAGCCAACCAGTTGATGGTAAGGGGAATATAATACGGTCACACGCTGGCCAATCCGGAATTCGAACCAGGGACCTTTCGGTTACTTGTAAACCGCTCTACCAACTGAGCTACACGGGGTCCCTATGTAACGCCGTTCCACACAAAAGTTCGACATGATTTCAGTGTATTCGCACCCTAGTGAAGCGTACGCGGTCAAGTTATTAATAACCTCGTCTTCTGATTGGCCAGTTGATTTGTCCTTGATAGCACCCAGGTCAGACGCACTTACGAGATTTCTACACCCCATACCTTCTACTCCCAGTAAATGTTTAATCTTTCGTCCAAATGCACCCTCGGCATCGCCCTGTTCCCAGCCCTACCCCTCTTACCCTCTTTCCTAACTAGGGAACGCCTTAGCTCACAGGCGCATGACCCAAGAAGAATGGGCCCTCGGCAATAATTTTGTGGATTCCCGATGATCCATTCTTATTGGTTAATGCGCCTGTGCTCGGCCCATTATTTTCTGCGTCACTAGAGCTATTCACCTACTGCCTTCATACCCGTATTCTTTGCTTTAGCTCGTCGTGATCATGTTTCTTTTGATACTAGTCACATGTTCTTTATGTTGATCTCCCTGACAACGCCTGTAGCTGTACGCCACCCCCCCCCCCCCCCCCAGCTCCCGCGCTTCTCCCCCCCCCCACCCCACCTCAACGGGACCCTAACCTTAAATACCCCACATAACATCATCATCTTCATCCCCTCTTCCCCCTCAACTCCTATCATCCCTCCCCACCCCTCACATGATCAAGTAATTCCACTGTATTCAGCTTGCCGAATGGAGAAGATTCTCTCTCTCTTTCCCTCTCTCTCTCTCTCTCTCTCTCTCTCTCTCTCTCTCTTTCTCTCTCTCTATGCATGTCATTTTCTTTAGCTTGAGAAAATAAGCCTGTTAAGTCTTCAAATAAACGAGGGAATATAGTACTATACAATGATAAAAGGATACGCCAAATAGTACAATTTCAAAATTCATTTTGATGAAGAAAAACATCTTCACTTGCTTTTTCTAAAAACAATGCAATCAATGCAATCCAGCAAATTTCTCGGGTGTCATAACAATATTAAGTTCACATTGATGTTTCATTCTTAATACTGACTGTGTGGTGTGAATATTATTGTCTAGGATTGGTGTACTGCAAATTGCATAAAAATAAATGTTGTGGCAATAAAGAGTGTAATTCTTATTCTGATTCATATTATATTATCGGGTAAGATACTAAGCATTTTCTTTTAATCTTTTTTTTCTTTTTATTCGCGAGAAAGATGTGTTCGGGAAGGCGCGTGCCATGTCACGGGGGACCATGTGACCTTGTCATGGCCGTCACCTTTCTACCTGTCACAGTCGGCCAGTCTCGCACAATGCTTTACCGAGCGGCGGTGAGTTTTTCGGGAATACTGCAATGCAAGGAAGGCTGACACTGTTTGAGCCAATCTGGGTTGCGACGGTCGATCCAGGAAGTTTGGGTCTCTGCCAACATTGTGACCTCAATTTTATTGATTTTTTTTTTACCTGTCCGTTACACCTATGCAATGGTTGACTGTGCACCGGCACGGACACTCCTTCCTCCCCTCGATCTCTCTCTCTCTCTCTCTCTCTCTCTCTCTCTCTCTCTCTCTCTCTCTCTTTATCTTCTTTCCCTTTCTCCCATTCCCCTGTCCTCCATCTTCCTCTGTCTCATCTCCCCCACCCCTGCCTCTCTCGCTTCCCACATGTAGGCCAAAATACGTACTTGGAAGAGCAGCCACCCGTAACATAACCTTCATAGTAACTTACAATCCGATCCAACTGTAATCGGGTATTCTACATACCCTTCAGGCCCGAAGTACCCATCTGAAGATAGTAGGTACAGCTGAGGTAAGATGGAATACTTAGGCAGTTACACAAACTGTAGATCAATTTATAATGTTCATTCTCTCACATCGATAACCTCTCACGTGCATATATTCTCACATCCGTACACTTTTACATCCATACACTCTCACATCTTACACTCTCACATTCATACACTCTCACATTCATACACTCTCACATTCATACACTCTCACATTCATACACTCTCACATTCATACACTCTCACATCCATACACTCTCACATTCATACACTCTCAAATCCACACATTCTCACATCCTTACACTCTCTCAAGCGTACACTCATATCCATACACTCTCACATCCATACACTCTCACATCCTTACACTCTCACATTCATACTCACACATCCATACTCTCACATCCATACACTCTCACATCCTTACACTCTCACATTCATACTCTCACATCCATACTCTCACATCCTTACACTCTCACATCCATACATTCTCACATCCATTCATTCTCACATCCATACATTCTCACATCCTTACACTCTCACATCCATACTCTCACATTCTTACACTCTCACATCCACACACTCACACATCCATACACTCTCACATCCATACACTCTCACATCCACACACTCTCACATCCGTACACTCTCAAATCTGTACTCTGACATCCTCTCACATCTGTACACTCTCACATCCTTACACTCTCACATCCATACTCTTACATATATATTCTCACAGCCATACACTCTCACAGCCACACACTCTCACAGCCATACACTCTCTCATATGAAACAGAAGTATGTTCATATACATGTTCGACAACGTCAGGCCTGTGGCTACTTGATTGAATTCAAATATTTAACATGCACTGCTTCCCTGTTCTATCAGTGGAGATATTTCTCTGCTCGAGTGTAGCTGTCTACTGCTCAGAGCTTTCCACACAACTGACTCTATACTTGGCTTTGACTGAATCAGCCAGAACTGGTCCTAACCACTCTACCTGTGTCCCGATTGGATGAAACAATCTAAGTGGTTATAAAGTTCGAAACACCATCGTAGGCCGCGATGATGTCACTAAACGGCTCGCGTCAGCTCGCAGTGTGTGTGTACACATCAGTTATACCTTAATCGTCTGCTATAGACTACAGTAACCTTTTAAGTTTTACTACTGCTTAACAAGCAAAAGCTCAAATAGTGCGGGGTACATGGGTCTGCTTGTTACAATACTCCATCTTTCTCTGTCCTCAGCAACCCTGATGACTCCGCTCAATGTCAAGCCAGTCCATTCTCGAATGTTGTCCTCCCACCTTTTATCGGTCTCCCTCTTCTTCTACCTCCATGCACTGTGCCTAGCAGGATAGTCTTTGCAAGTCCTGATGATCTGGTGACGTGGCCATACCATCGGAGTTTCCGTTTTTTCACCACTGTGAGAATGTCATCGTGTTGTTCAATGGCTTGTGTGATGGTCTGTCGGACTTCGTCGTTGTTGTAGTGCTGGGTATAGGAAATGCCCAAAAGTCTTCTGTAGCACCTCATCTCCATGCTTTGTATTCTTCGTTGTAGATCTGCTGTGAAAGTCCATGTTTCGCAAGCGTATAGGAAGATGGATATGACGAGGGAGCGCAGCAGCCTTACCTTGGAATGTAGACTGATGGTCCTGTCTTTCCAAATGGGCTTCAACCTTGCCAGGGCAGCAGTTGTTTGTGCGATCCTGGAGGGGAATTCCTGTCGGTACCCATTATCTGATACAATGGCTCCTAAATATTTGAAGCTATACATTGTGTTGAGGGATTGGCCTACGCGCCTCGGACTTTGATGTCCGTGTTGATGCCATTTGGTGTTGTTGGTAATCATTTTGGTCTTCTCTGCACTTATTTCCATTCCATAGGCTCTGGAGATGGTGTCAAGCCTCTGTACCAGCTGTTCAAGACGCTTTAAAAATTGCCAGTTTGCGCAGGATCAGGTAGCGCTGCATATCGGTCGCTGAGCTTGCTTTCGAAAAGGTGTCCCAAGCTGGTTCGAAAGTGCTGTAAGGTGTAAGTCTGGATAATGTATTCAAACATTGAAAACTCTCTCCTGCAGCGTGGTGTTGCATTGTCAATAAAAAGCCCCACCTTATAATATGACGTTCAATGTTGAATGCTAGCAGGATGCTCAGATTAGACAGAGCATGTGTGGATTGTATGTTTGTGTGTGCGAGCTGTGTGTGTGTATTTAATGTATGCGTGTGCGCGCTGGGTGTGTGTGTGTGTTTTTGTAAAGTAATTGCTTGTATATATAGCTCACGGATCTGCTCTGCGTGTTTGTGAGGGGTAGGGGGGGGGGGGCGTGGGAAAGGTGGTGGTGGAAAGATTAAGCTTACATAAATTGTTTGTCTCTGTGTGTGTGAGAGAGAGGGCGCGTGCGTGTGTGTGTGTGTGTGTGTGTGTTATAAAACTTTATTAATCCACATTATTGAGATACAATCTCTTCAATAAGCATTTAAATATAAGACGGATGGGAAAGAAAGAAAAAGAGAGAATAAGAGAGAGAGAGAGAGAGAGAGAGAGAGAGAGAGAGAGAGAGAGAGAGAGAGAGAGAGAAGAAGAAGAAGAAGAAGAAGAGAGATAGAGGGCGTGAGAGATATATAAGGGGTGGATGAGGGGGGGGGGGGTAGAAGGGTCGGCAATGTCATGTACTTCAAAAACCAGATCAAGGAAATACACGAGTTATACTAGGCCTATTAATGATACTGTTAGTACAACCTTCTAGACATATTGCAATGCCACAATGCCTCTGAGTACGTTTTAATGAAGTTATGGGGTATATATTGGACAGACTAGATTTTGGTCCTGAATCATGTACTTTCGGACATGTGTCTCGTTAAGTACTTATGGTCAAGTGGCTTATTGAACCCTAAAGACCTACACAATAGCTTTAAAGTACATAATAAACTATTCTTAATCGAATATATCGCGCCTTCAACATAACCACAAGAATGTGTAGTCATATCGTGTGTGGGGGTATGGAGGGGGGTGGTGGAGGCGGGTGACCTGTAACGTAGAGATAATATGTGAAAGTTAGCCCCTTTAAGTTAGCTTTGAAAGAGCAGACCTTACTTAAGGGTAGTGTACGAAGACATAAGGACTTCAATGTTAATGGGACTGCAGGGGAGGAATGGTGAAGCCGAGGATGATCAAGAGGTCGGCTCGTAGAGAGAAGTTTGTAACAAATACAGGAAAGGAACAAATGAAAGGAGGGCTTAGGGAGCCGGAAGAGAGGGGGGAGAATGAGAGGGAAGGGGAGAAACAGAGAGAGAGGGGGAGAGAGAAAAGACTTTAGAATGATTTATTTAATAAAGCAATTTGTTCTTCAGCCATCCCAGCAAGGTCCTCCTGAAAATAATACTCAACAGGTTGAAACCCCAAGCTGAACAAATCATAGCTGAAGAACAAGCAGGATTCAGGGCAGGGCGAGGTACCACTGAGCAGATTTTCAACCTCAGAATAATCTGTGAGAAATACCTACAGCACCAACAACATCTATATCATGTGTTCATAGACTTCAAGAAGGCGTTTGACCGAGTCTGGCATGCAGCTCTATGGGCAACAATGAAAGTGTACAACATCAGCCCTAAAATTATTGAAGTCATCAAAAGCCTGTATGACAAGGCTACCAGTGCAGTCCTCCACAACAGCACCATCGGGAACTTGTTCAGAACAACAATCGGTGTGCGTCAAGGATGCCTACTCTCTCCAACACTCTTCAACATCTTCCTAGAGCGCATCATGTCAGATGCTCTTGCAGACCATGAAGGCACAGTCTGCATCGGGGGTAGAGCAATCTCCAATCTTCGTTTTGCAGATGACATCGATGGATTGGCTGGAGAGGAACAAGAACTTGAACAGCTGGTACAGAAGCTTGACACCACCTCCAGAGCCTATGGAATGCAAATAAGTGCAGAGAAGACCAAAATGATGATCAACAACACCAATGGCATCATTACGGACATCAAAGTCCAAGGCCAATCCCTCAACACAGTGCATAGCTTCAAATATTTAGGAGCCATTGTATCAGACAATGGGTCCCGACAGGAAGTCCTCTCCAGGATCGCACAAACAACTGCTGCCCTGACAAGGTTGAAGCCCATTTGGAAAGACAGGACCATCAGTCTACATTCCAAAGTAAGACTGCTGCGCTCCCTTGTCATCTCCATCTTCCTATTTGCTTGCGAAGCATGGACCCTCACAGCAGATCTCCAACGAAGAATACAAAGCATGGAGATGAGGTGCTACAGAAGACTTCTGGGCATTTCCTATACTCAACACATCACCAACAACGACGTCCGACAGACCATCACACAAGCCATTGGACAACACGATGACCTGCTAACAGTGGTGAAGAAACGGAAACTCCGATGGTATGGCCACGTCACCAGATCATCAGGCCTTGCAAAGACTATTCTGCAAGGCACAGTGCAAGGAGGTAAAAGAAGAGGGAGACCGAAAAAGAGGTGGGAGGACCACATTCGAGAATGGACTGGTTTGACACTGAGCGAAGCCATCAGGGCTGCTGAGGACAGAGAAAGATGGAGTATGCTGGTTAAACGATCATCTGTGGTGCCCCTACGACCTTCGGGTTACGGGACAGGATAGGATAGGATATAATTTGTTCTTATCAAGGGGATGGGGTTACAATGAGGATATTAGGAATAAACAGATCAATCAAAAACAATAAAACCATCTCTTTTGCTTGCAGAGTTTGAACTTAGTGATTATATTTGTCAAACCCACGCTCACATATGGACTCATCCATTAACGACTTCCAGACACAAAAAATATTTAATTTGAATAGCCTCCTGCCTAATGCTCGTTGTTGTCTCTCAAATGGTTATTCATATTCATTCGTAAATAAATAGGTATGCATCGTATCGCAGTAGGGCTACAAAACCTTCTATACACACTAAATCTGTCATTATTCTCAATATGATCATTCCACTCTTGCCATCTACAGTCAATCAACCGAGTCTTGAACGCTCGCAAAAATTCATTCACTCCACCAACTCCTTGGTTTAACCAAACAAAACCAAATCCATAACGATACAAGTATATATATGCGAACATTTGACCACCAATTTATTTTATCCCTGCAATCCAAATTAGGCAACATTAAATATGCTTTCTTAGGTAATCTCTCTTCATCCATCTGCACAACTTTCAACCAATAACGAATGCATTTCACAGCAAAATTAATGGTGGTTGGGTATCTATTCAGTTCTCTGTATACCAAACGTTAGGTGTGCGCATTTCCACATGTAGGCTAACAATTTCTTAAGAGCAAACAAATGAACTTTTTCACAGCTGGTCCGCTTTGTCCAAGCCCCATTTCTCACAACCATAACTCGTAACAGGCTGCACTTGTGCATAAAAAAAGTTTTAGAAAAATGTTCACAGAGGAAGGGAGACAGAGAAAGAGAGAGAGAGGGGAGGGGGTAGGGCGGGGGGAGGGGGTAGGGCGGGGGTGGGGTGGGTGGTTGGGTAATGCATTATTTAGCAGACTGTGTTAAAGAATTAATTTTTTTAGAAATGTTTCTAAATAATGATTTGTTTACCTATATAATCCATTATTTAGCAGAATTTGTTAAATAAAGTATCATTTAGAAGATGTTGCTAAATAATGCATTATTTATGTAAACAATACATTGTTTAGGGACTGCTATTTTCATTATTTAGGGGATTCCAGGATTCGCTTGAAAACTTGGTTTTATAATGTTACTGCTTTCTATAATGAAAGGTCTATCCAAAGAGTGTGTATCCAAAATTTGTGTTAATTACTTATTTTTCAACATAAATCACTCCACAAATTCGAAGATAAAACGCCTGTAACCTCCCGAACACAAACGAAAGGTCAAGGTTAGTTTTGTTCGGGAGTGTTCAGTTTTTAAGTATCTCCGTCAGAACGAAATGAAGCAACTGCCTTTCTTTTTGTATTTATTTATCCAAACACTGTGTTGATATTTTTTTTAGTTGATTTATGTTTTAATTTCAAACAGAAAGTTTCAGCTTATTGGAAACTACCAGAGATTTGCAGGTCGGACTGACAAACAATATGGCGGAAGTATTGAGACTGACGCCAATGTAGAAATAATGATGGATCCCTCTTTTCCGGAGCCGTTACCGTTGCAGTTTTATATATATTATCACTGTTGCAAATAAATAACAAATCGAGTTAAATAAAGCAGTTGCCTCATTTTAAATGAACATTGCAGTCCCTAAACAATGGATTGTTTACGTAAATAATGAATAATTTAGCAACATCTAAATAATACACTAATTAGCACATTCTGCTAAATAATGCACTATATAGGTAAATAATTCATTTTTTAGAAACATTTCTAAATAATACATTATTTAACACAATCTGCTAAATAATGCATAATATAGGTACATAATTCCTTATTTAGCAACAATACCTTATTTAATGATAATAATAATAATAATAATAATAATTTTATTTATAAAGCGCACATTTCAGACAACATTTCTGCTCAAAGCGCATAAAACATAAAAAACACACAATGCACATAAACATCACAATAGACAACCGTAATGAATAATCACAAATAACAATGAATTGGATAACAATTTAAAATACTCTGAGGTTTAAAAATAATAGTAATAAATACAATAAAATGTGACAGATAATGAACACACGCACACACACGCACGCACACACACACATGCACAAATAAGCAGGAAGGTAAAATCAAGCATCAAACAGATAAAATGCATGGGATAAATGAATGCATACTAAAAACATAACAGTTTTACCTATATCATTAGGCCTATTTTTTTACCTAAACAATATATTGTTTCGGTTCAATAATAACTTATTTACGGATGACATATATTATTTAGAGAAATCTTACATTGTTTGTATACAAATTATTATTTAGTGCTTCTAAATAAAGATTATTTAGTTGAAATTGGTGAAAATAAATGTTTTAACAAAGGGAATTCCATCCGTCAGTGCGCAATGACCTAAGAACATTTATGCTTCAACCTTGTCTGGGCAGCAGTTGTTTGTGCGAACCTGCAGAAGACTTCATGTCGGGGACCCATTGTCTGATACAATGGCTCCTAAATATTAGAAGCTATGCATTGTGTTTACGAGTAATGGGGTGGAAAGCATGTATAAATTAGTTTTTGTACTTGGCAATAGAGTACGCGATTCATAGATTGTAAATCCTTTTCACCGATGACTTGTAAACATGAGATGGAGCAGGGTAGATTCCGTTTTTGTATTTCTAGATGTCTGGAAAACACTTTGAACTAGTCGGGAATCAAAACGGCCTATTATTGGTAGGTCTGTCGGTCGGGTCATTGTAATGTAACAAGAACAATTGACCAGATTTGGGCCAAAGGTCAGAGGGACATTTGCTTAGGCTAGCGGCCTGCCTTTCGTGCTCTCATATTTGCTCTACCGCAAAGCTCAAGGTCGCTGAGGTCATTTGTTGCTCAACAGTTTTGCTTAATTAATATCCCCCAAAAAACGGTTGATCCGATTTTGCTGATTTTTGGCACAAGGTACTTCAACTAAATGCCAAAAATATTCAATAGCAATCCGGTTGTTGGTCGGTTCGTAGCTCCGAATGTAACTGTTTTGTTGTTTTGTTAAAACCACTTTTGTTGTTCTTATCTCAACAATGACGCGTCCGATTTTGATTATGTTTATTATGCAGATACTTTAGTTACCTTAATCAGATCAGTGTTCTCTTCTGCACTGATGATGATTAGATGATGGTGATGATGATGGTGATGATGATGATGATGGTATACTATGAAGAATTAGAATTCACTAATAATGATTAGAGAGAGAGAGAAACAGAGAGGTAGAGACAGAGGCAGACAAACCTACATGTTGGTGTTTTTTTTATCAGTAGTTGATTCAGCCCCAAATGCTTGAATACTAATAAGTATAACTCGGATTCGTTTATCCACGCAACCTGTTCATTCAGCAACAAGGCAGGAGTCGTCGTATGAAGTTTCCAACTTTATTCAGCGTACATCAACAACTGCATACAATCGTTCAATCGCTTTTCACTTTTGTTTTTTCTACAGACACAGTGCATCAGTTATATAGTTTTTTTCTAGGCTCCAGATAACGTCAGAATATTCCAGAGTGATGCGTTAGAACCAATCAAAATAAACTTCGTCATCACTGTATTACGTCATACATCTTTCCTTACGGTCCAAGAATTTTCTCAGCTATCTACATTTATCGCGAAGATTCGATCGATAGTAAACAAGCAATTCTCCAATAATATCGACCAACGAAAATTATATCAAGCTTCTTCTAACAACAAGCAAAATTAAATCAAAGGTAAATACATTCTGTTATTGAATGCTTTGCAAAACAAAGCGATCGGATCTATCGTGCGCGTCACACACGTACCATCATGCGCGTTTCAACGTAACACTACAGATAGACAGACAGGGAGGAGGAGAAGAAGAGTAATGTAATACAAGAACAAATCTTACATTAGTGTTGTGTTCGGACAAATTAATGTGTGAATTATGGCTTGTTACTATACTTGTACACTGATTAGGAAAATGTCACGGTGACAGACTACCGGGTGATAAAAAACAGTGGAATTTTGCAAAAATGTGTGGGGAATTGGCTTTGGAAAGGAGTAACGTACTCTCCCTCCCCCTCCCCCTCCATTTCTCTCTCTCTCTCTCCCTCTCTCTCTCTCTCTCCCTCTCTCTCTCTCTCTCTCTCCCCCTATATGTAGAGAAAGAATAAATGAACCAATATTTAGTAAACATTTCCGGGCACTACTCATCATTTGTTAATCCGATAAGGTTATACTCTTCGAAGAAACTTGCTGGACACAGAATTAACGAAATAATTTCACTACTGTACGAAAGGCCACGCATGCGACGGAGTCTTTCGTACAGTAGTGAAATTATTTTGTTAATTCTGTGTCCAGCAAGTTTCTCCATTTTCAAACAGGCGGCTTCATGTAGCACTCAGTACACGTGTGCTTTACACGTGATCCTCAACGTACAGGCACTTGAATCAGCTTTTTGAATTAGATAGCTTAACATAGATGTTGAATGTATATTAACATCACGTTGGAATTCAACTGATTATTTTAAAATTCAAACAGCATCTATAATAACAACAACAACGACCACGACGACGACGTGAAATGTGTCGTCGCATGACAAAACCCGGCTAAAGACGCCAGGATTGATTCCCTGCTACAGCCGTAGAACACTAAAAATAGGTAACCCATCAATTTTAGGATTGTTGCCTCTTTGTCTTTATTTAAGACTTTTCTTTAATATCCCAAACGGATTTTTTTCAAAAATTACTAAAACATTGTTTATTTTGTTGATTTTGATAAGGGTGTTGATCACACCTTGCTAAAACAATGGCACTAATTGACCTCCGATACCCCAACTTTTCTTGTCCGACTATGAAGGGAAATCCCCAATGTGGATTGATATATAACGTCTGGGGAGTGAAAAGTCCCTATTGGTACTACTTTTTGGTACATGAAAGTGTGTGGCATATGAATTTTTAATGAAATTCCTTGTTCTGAAGCTTGCTTGTGACACAAGTTGTGTTCGAATGCGTCTCTTGCCGGGTCGTGAAAAACGGAAGTGTTTCCTATAGATTTTTTGACGATTTTTAGTTCAAAGTGAATTTTTTAATGTAGATAAACTCATCTTACATATATTTCAAGTGTTTTCTTGCAATATTTATGTTGCATTTGTTAGAAACAATTTGTCAAAGTAAGTGACCGATTCTTTTTGGAAACCGGAAGTGATGGCTTCGTCTCCAGCGTCAGTAGATGTGTCGTCTGCTAGAGTAGCTAGGGCCTTGAATCGACCCGGTTTTGCTTCTGAAGAGCTCCAAGACCTGCTTTCGGACTATTTTTATGATGGTGCCGGTGGGAACTGTGATGAGGATTATGATTCTGACGAGCAGAAGCTTGATCCCGTTATTAAACGATACCGTTTGTTTTCATTCAATGATTCATGTTTCGTAGGCCTCTTCGCTATAGGCGTGTCTTTAATAATTAATCCGTCATTCTACTTGCATAGATTTAGGTAAAGGTTGAAAAGGCGATATCAGTGAAAGAATTACAGTAGGAGTGTGGAAAATATTTCAGTAGTATATTTTGTTGGGTGGGGGTGGGGTGGGGAGGGTTGAAAAGGTAAGTAGTCTGGCCTGCATTCAATATTACCAAAGAAAGTACAGCTACGCAAAGAAGGTTCATTTCGACTCTTACTGCGAAACGGAAGTTGCGAGCGCCAACTAGCGGAATAAGTGATAACTCGCTTCGGCCTTAGCGCTTAGCAATGGAGGAAAGCGTATCAAATCAAGTAAACAAACCTAGAATCCGTCCTGGTGGGCAACACTGCAGCGCTTTTAACTGCACAAATGGACGATACAAGTGCCCTGGACTTTCGTTTTTTAATTTTCCAAAGGAAGAATCAAACATAATTATAACCAAATCTAACAACGTTGATCTAGATCTACCACTCGATGTAAACTGTATTTTCTTTGTTGATACTGAAATTTATCATATCCCAATTTCTTACAAATGGAAGATGAGGGGAGGGGGGAGGGGAAGGCGTAGTTTTAATTGCTGCTTAAGAGTAATTTAAAAAAAAAGAAAAAGAAAAAATAGTAGGCCTAATGAAATATTATTGCATGACTCATTGACTGGATGTGTTGTCTTGTAAAGAAAAACTATTAAAAAAAAAGAAGTAATTTTTAAGCAAATAATTCTTCATAAATGCATCTAAGAATAAAAATCCAAGAGCAAAAACTATTAATTATTATCCTTTTAATGTATAATGCTACTAGTTAATTGTCTAGTATTATCAGATTTTGTTGTTGTTGTTGCATGTGAAATGTATGCAGAAAAAATACCAAATGTGATTTTTTAAATCTTTCAAATGTAAAATACCATTTTCTGTGTAACTGTATTCCCTTTCCATTACATTTGGTTTAAGCAGACAGGAAAAGGGTTAATTGTATTTGTTTTGTCTTGCAAAACTTCTGTTTCTTTGTAGGTATGTCTTAATCTTGCTAAACAAAAAGTAAACAACAGATTTAATTATAAAAATCTAACATTCTTACCCTTTTCATTATTTTAAACATACATTTATTGAGATGACAGTACTTTACAAAAAATGATAATTGCTGAAGTTTCCTTTATATGAGAGAGAGAGAGAGAGAGAGAGAGAGAGAGAGAGAGAGAGAGAGAGAGAGAGAGAGAGAGAGTCATCATTGTTGCTTTTTGTTGCTATAATATTCATATTAAATGTCAGAAAAAGAAACACAAATGTTTGAAGCTATTTTTTTCAGCTTTTATAAATGCATGATGGTTTAACAATAAAGTAACATAATTGATGCAGCCTGCTGCAATGTACAGATCTAATATTATAAATGACTACAAATATTTCTTATTTGACTATTTTTATTGTTGCACTTTTTGGTCTTATCTAGGTGCAATTTCCAATGTAATGATTCATGCAAAAAAAATAATGCTTTTAAACGTTAAATGTGTTTTCTTTAAAAGCTTCACTGTTCACTCTTCTTGTTGCATTGCTTTATTTCTCTACTTCTATAGTCTTGATGTCTGTTGGTTTATATATTATTTATTTCTTCAGAATACATATAAAATATATACATCACAAGCAGCAGGGACAAGCAACAAGCATGCTTATATAAGCCTATCCCTGTGCGAGTAAATTTCAGAGTTAAATTTGGCAGAAGAATATTAACATTGTGCAATATATACATATACACATACACACACATGTCTGTTCTTTTTCTTTAGTCTATCTTAACCTATCAAATTTCCTTTTGCAACTACAGTTCTATTATAGAGATAGCCTATATTAAACCATAATGATGATGATGATGATGATGAAAATGATGATGATAAACAGTAGGCCTAATAATTTATAGGCTTATTTACACAGTTGATCGAAACGAAAGCAGTAAATATAATTTTAAGATGAGAGCCTAACAGTAGGTTAGCAGCGATTAAAATCAGAAGTGTAGTGTAAATGAGATAAACAGTAGATTGGAACACAGTTATTAACTGGAAATGCTAAATCAAGCAATGTTCAGAAAAGCTATTACCGGTATTCAAGCTTACTTTTGGGTTTGAGTTTTGACGGATCTAGGATGAGTACAGGCCGAGTACAGGCCTACTGAATCATCAGCATTGGTACGGTAATTTAATCGGCTGAATGCATAATTCAAGCAACTTGTTGGCAAGCTGTATTTACATTATTAAAATCAGACACTTATTAACTTACTTTCAAAAAAAAAAAGCAGAATCGCTTGTTAATTTAAGCAAGCGAGTGTCCGGAACATAATCTACTGAAGCGGTTTGTTTACATAGCGCTAAGAACAAATTATCGCCCTTGGAATCATTTATCACGAGAATCGCTGGGGGGCGCTACGAGTGGCTACGTTTTGTAACTTTATATAGGCACTCGCCGAGATGAACCTTCTTTGCGTAGCTGTACTTTCTTTGATATTACTAGCATGACAAGTTGACTATGTTCTCAGTATTTATTATTGTTGGTTTGTCTGTTTTAGGAAATGAACATGAGGACTATTTACCAAATTACTAGTAATTAGTATTTGCTTTGATATTTGTGTTTATTTAAACTTTATAGAGCAAAATTACATATGTTATTTTGATTTACACCTGTGACGCGACAGATTTATTCGACGTGCGGAAGGGAGTGGAGAATCGGGGAATTATTAAAGCATGATTATTAGGACTGAAAACTACCTAATGAAACTTTTGTTTTAGGTTTGTAATCTTTGTTTGACTATTTGAACTGAGCTGATGTAGCTGCTTGCAATTAAACAAAAGATTACTTGACGGACGAGGGATTTAAGGGGGGGCGGGGGCCTTATGACAGGGTTTATTTTAGAAAAATGATTGATTCAGGCCATGTTCTTGATATATTATTATGTGTTTGAGTTATTATAGACTTGCTAAACACTTGTTTTATTTCTAATATGTTTAAAAACACTATACATTATGGATGGGTACAGAATAAAATTGTGCGTACTGTTTTAATTTGTTTATGTTCAGTATTGTGTGGATGGTGTATAATGTGAATTTTCTCATCTTATCTCAACTCACTGCCATATTGCTGCCATCTTCCTGATTGTTTTGATACCAAATACATGCATGGGAAAATTCTGGTTGTGAAGTAATGATCATTTTACAATTCAAAACTTTGAAGGCTATTTCTGGAAATTAGCCCCCGAGAAAATAAAATATTTAAAAAAATCATAAAACATCAACCAATAAAGATAAAACAATTTGGTTTTTTCATTTTGAAGATTATTTTTAGTATTTTGTTAATAAATAAATAAGTAATTTTTCATATTTTGACACTTTAGCCTGGTTTTCTCATGCTGCAACACAAATGACAAAAACGCCGTCGAGTTTTAAATTATGATAGCTAGGTTATAACAAAAG
>CM072523.1:10185430-10230430 GCA_036898135.1 Oncomelania hupensis | reverse complement strand
AAAGGGCTAAATAATATTCGAAAGGTACTGTTAAGGGGGCCGTCTTAAAAGTCAGAAAAGTCATTGCAGTGCGGGTAAAAAATAAAAATCCTTTCATTTAAAGAGGTCATCTAAAAAACCTGATTAGTAGAAGATTCGGAGTCAAGATAGTTTAAATCTGTATTTAAAGTATAGGAATGGGGCTTTTATTTTCCCCCAAAGTTACAACACTACCCAAGAATATAAATTAGGTTATACATTTCTTATCAAGTCTAGCCTATACAAGTTGAAATATGCCACCATACTTTTAAATTTCGTGTGTGTTTTGTGAAGTGCGTTTCCTATCCTATCCTATCCCGTAACGTCGTTGGGGCACCACAGAGGATCGTTTAACCAGCGTGATCCATCTTTCTCTGTTCTCAGCAAACTTCGTGGCTTCGTTCAGTGTCAAACCAGTCCATTCCCGAATGTTGTCCTCCCACATCTTTTTCTGTCTCCCTCTTCTTCTGCCTCCTTGCACCGTGCCTTGCAGGATGGTTTTTGCAAGGTCTGATCCATCGTAGTTTCCGTTTCTGCACTACTGTGAGCATGCCACCTTGTTGTCCTATGGCTTGTGTGATGGTCTGTCGGACTTCGTTGTTGGTGATATGCTGGGTATAGGAAATGCCCAGATGTTTTCTGTAGCACCTCATCTCCATGCTTTGTATTCTTCGTTGTAGATCTGCTGTGAGGGTCCATAATTCGCAAGTGTATAGGAAGATGGAGATGACAAAGGAGCGCAGCTGCAGCCTTACCTTGGAATGTAGACTGATGGTTCTGTCTTTCCAAATGGGCTTCAACCTTGTCAGGGCAGCAGTTGTTTGTGCGATCCTGGAGAGGACTTGTCTGATACAATGGGTCCTAAATATTTGAAGCTATGCACTGTGTTGAGGGATTGGCCTTGGACTTTGATGTTCGTGTTGATGCCTTTGTTGTTGTTGGTCATGATATTAGCCTTCTCTGCACTTGTTTCCCTTCCATAGGCTCTGGAGGTAGTGTCAAGACTCTGTACAAGCTGTTCAAGTTCTTATTCCTTTACAGCCAATCCATCAATGCCATCCGCAAAACGTTTGGATTCCAATTTCGCAACTTATCCTATCCTATCCTGTCCCGTAACCCGAAGGTCGTAGGGGCACCACAGATGATCGTTTAACCAGCATACTCCATCTTTTTCTGTCCTCAGCAGCCCTGATGGCTTCGCTCAGTGTCAAACCAGTCCATTCTCGAATGTTGTCCTCCCACCTCTTTTTCGGTCTCCCTCTTCTTCTACCTCCTTGCACAATTTCGCAACATCAGACAAAAAAAAGTATGAATATACAAGCAAATAGAAATGTCTTAGCGTGAATTAGATGTTTTTTGCTTTTGACGCTTTTTTATGTTTACCTCAGATATACTTTAAGTTAAAGTTTAACTGAGCTAAATGTGCATATTGGACACCAAAGGAATAATAGAAAAGGGTTGGGGAAGTGAGTGTGAGTGTGTGTGTGTGTGTGTGCGTGGGTGTGTGTGTGTGTGTGTGTGTGTGTGTGTGTTTGTGCGTGTGTGTTTGTGTATATATATATGTGTGTGTGTGTGTGTGTGTAAATATATAGGTCTGTCCTTGAGATTTTATATGCCCAGGAATTAAGTGTCGGTCCGTCTGTTGACACAACTACAGTCTTGTTTACGAGACTAGTATTTCCGAAGAAAAAAGACTTTAAACAAAGCAAATCTGCTTTAAAAAAAGAGAAGAAAGGCAGAGAACTTAGGTTATTCCTAGTGGACTTTTAATACTACTACTACTACTACCTACTACTACTACTACTACTACTACTACTACTACTACTACTACTACTACTACTACTACTCCTACTCCTACTACTACTACTACTACTACTACTACTAATAATAATAATAATAATAATAATAATGATAATGATAATAATAATAATAATAATAATTATTATTATTATTATTATTATTATTATTATTATTATTATTATTATTATTATTATTATTATTATTATTGTACTTATGAGCACAAACCTCAGATAAACACAACTGTAAGAAATACCCAGTAACACTGATCAACACGTGTCAACAAAAAGCAAACAAAGGAAATATACAAGCATTTTCACCCGCATGTTCAAACTCTGGTGAAATTACTGCACGTACTTTATTGTGAAAACCCTGTGTAACTTGACTACCTACAAGTGCGACAAAGTAACAATAAATTGTGCACACACAAATTCAACATTACAACGTTAACATAAATAGTACATCCTTGAATACATCATATGGAAAATTTGCCTCAAAACCTACAGTTAAAATCGATAATGCAACTTGATTAAATTCAATCATATAACATAGAAAAATGTGTCTGGCAGACTAGTAACATTAGTAGCTTAAGAAAATCGTATTAACAATAGGTCAAAGATAACTCCAACAACAATCATGACAAAACTGGAGATTGCAGTCATAAATAAGTATATTTTTATATCCTGTTCCTCCGCAGTAAACTAAGTTAAAGCTGCCTTCTTGTTAAATCAAGTCAAGCTTATAAGCTTAAATCCATTTTAAAAAAATCAATGTATTTCTTAGGCTAGATAAATTTTGAATCTTCTCCTACACAACATAGCTTTAAGTGAAATCTAACACATCCTTGACTGTTGAACTTTGTAGTTTCAAGAATGGTTGGTTGGTTGGTTGGTTGTTTTATTAGCGTCTTCTTCATCCAAATGATAAGACATAGTATCAAGAATTATAGTCTGGCGACACCAGATTCCAAACTAAATGAAATGTATGGAACAAACACCAGTTGTGTGTGTGTGTTTATCATAAATCCTCTCAGATTGCTACATAAAAATAACGGTTGAAAAAAACAACCTTAAATTAAGTACATAAAATCATTATTTTTGCAAGGAAGCTCAGAACGTAAGCATGTACAATCAAATATAATAAACACGTTTATTTGTTTTCTTCAATATTCAATATTTATAGGATCCAGCAGACTGCCAATAGTTTTCTTCAATTAGATAGATATTCAATGTTTATAGGGTCCAGCGGACTGCCACGAGCTTTCTTCAATAAGGAAACTAGTTGTGTGTTACAATGAATTTTCTTTTTTGGCTTGGCATGGAATCTCAAAATGGTTTACAATTTACAGACATGTACATACCGGCAAAAAGGCATTAATAAACTCTTACACGTTTTTTACAGTAACTCAAAAAACACTCAAGTGACACTTCTCTTCAAACAACTGTTTTGCTTAATATAAATAAAAAACTGATTAAACAAACACAGACTATTTCACACATTATTTCAGTGGAAATGTCTAACGAAGAAAACTATTAATAATTGTAAACAAGCAAGCGAACACATGACGATTATTTACAACAAAGATGTTTTAAAAGCTCAAATGTATTTTTGTACAACTATGAAATGATATGTACTCATACTCTCTCACATACATGCTTGTATTTTCACCCGTATTTGCCAAAAATTAAAAACAATGTTTAAAATGTTAATATAAAAAAGACACCTTTTCTTTTTCTTAGTTGACGTTTCACTTCATGTTAATTGTTGCAGAAATGTTTGTTCAATTTGTTTTTTGTATTTGCAACTTGCTTGGCATCCGTTTTCCTCATTTAAAAATAAAATATTATTTTGTTCCGTGCGTTTTGCACATGTTAACAAAACGTATTACCTCTTGGAAGACATTAGAGACATATAACAAGAATGCATAAAAACACAAGTTCATGCTGAAAGCATTTGTGCAAATAACATGGGAAAACAGTAATGATATTTAACTTTGACACCCGGTTTGTTAATCCTTAGAAAAAGAAAGGAAAATAAAATAAATTCATTCATGTTTTATACAGCAATAACAAAAACACAAATTAACCACTCTTCAGCTTAACAATGCAATAGCAAGACCAAACAAAAACATCACATAAAATTTATATACAACATGCGTGAAAGATTTTTGTAAATAAAAAAAAATAAAATGTGAAAAATGTCTCTAAGGTTGAATGTGGGAATGTGCTTTGCATGTACATTTTAGTCGTGTTTTGTAAACTGACTTTGTTTTTTGGTTTTGTTTTTTTGTTTCTCTCATATGAAAAACTACTTATTACCACAATAATGCTCAATGGTTGGTTTTTTTGTTTGTTTGTTTTTAAAGCAAACGTTTTACAGAAGGAAAGTTATATTGCCTTTTGCATAAACAGACAGGATATATTTTGAAGGACATGTACTTGCGTGTGCATGTACATTGTTGTTGAGCATATTCGTGTTTTGTATTGAGCATTTTTTTACGCTTTGTGATTTCTTATTTTAAGTGAGGTGCATGTAAATAAAAAGCTGCAGTATACATGCAGACGTTTTAGATATGAGATAGTACACTTTCACGTGCACAGCAATCATTTAAAGGGACTGTCAGATGTATGGAGTAATGGACTACATTGATATTGACCTCTCCCACCACTAACGACCACGTGACCAAATACAAAACTTGCAACAGGACCTCAAAATAACGTAAGTTATAAACCCTTCATAAAACAGTGTTTTTGTAAACACAAATGAAAATCCAATTGCCAGTAATGCTACTCAATGTAAAAAAAATGTGAAGTTAATCAATTACTGGAGCAAAAAAATCATTTATAAATTTGACCGCTTACACATACCCATGCCCAAGTTTTTTGTTGTTGTGCTTAAGTACAAATGCTTTCAGCAGTCTTTTTTAAACTATACGTCGTCGTCGTTGTTGTTGTTGTTGTTGTTGTTGTTGTTGTTGTTGTTTAAACCATACTTTAACCTTTCAGTTTATGCATCTTTAAAGTTCGGAATTATAAATTCTAATCTCGTGCAACTAAAGTGTTTCTTTTAATCTAATATTTCTATCAGATGCAGAAGTTGAAACCACAATATATTTCATTTTCTAACAACATTCCTAAACTCATGAGTTTACATTCACATGCAAAATATACACCTGCATTCCAGTTGTGCACCTCTGGAATGGGAAGCGCACACCGCTGGAAAGAAACCATACATCTAAATGGATCTTTTAGCACTAACACAAAATACCTTGTAAAAGTAAAGAGCCATGCCTGTAAAACTTCATTGGTAATACATTTATAACCTCTCTTTCAAGCAAGAAAACTACAGAGAAGATTGATGGACTTGACAGTAAATGTAAGTCAAACCTGTACATCAAGATGATATTTTTGGTAAGCTTTGCATGCATGCATGCATTTTGTACAACATGCCTTTCAGCAAGGGCGTAGCACTTACTCATTTATCGTTGTTGAAAAAATATTACAACTATTATATTCATGACATTGTCATTTAACATTTAGAGAAAATCATGGATGACGGAAATGTTCACGTTCCATTATGTTTCAACACTGATCACCGTGCATAACAAATTTCAATGCCAGTATCATGTGTACTCATTTATCTAATACCACTGCTAATACTTTAGCAAACATCCACGACAGTATAGTAAATTTACGGTCAGTCACCAGTACATTGCATGCATCGTATGATTAATAACATCAATCCGCAAAAAGATGGTCCTTGTTGAGCTGGACAAGAATTCATCAACTGTGAAACCCCAAGTCAATCATACGTATGGCGAACTAAGTAAATAACGAATTTCCTTGAGCAAATTCAGTATCAGCTGAACACAGTACACTATCAAACACCTTGAATGTAAAGTTGTATGTGTGCACTGTTCTTTTAGAGTGTCCCTACCCTGCTACAATGGCTCCAACAGTTGCATAACAATTACTTGTGTTAAGAAAGAACTGACATTTTAAATGTGTGCGCTTGAGTTAGATCCTGTATTGGCCAGCGCCTTGAGAACCTTGAGCTGGAAAAGTCTCTATAAAGGTGATTAGATAAATACATAAATACTATGTACATATTTAGTGCTTCGTGGTGTCTTTTTTCAATCTTTCTAATTTATCAGTATATTCTTTGAAATAACATTTTTTTTGCTAATCTTATTCATCTTGCTACAGTCAAGGAGTTTTAACTGGAAAGCTTCTCTTATATTCTTATCTACAAAGACATTAAGTTTTTGTGTCAAGATCAGACTCTGAAATCAGTATTGATTGTATCATGCCCCAGTCTCTTCTTTATACCTACTAACTTTTGCCCTTCAGTCTTACTTCATCCTCATTTGCCCGTGGTTTTGACATTCTGAATTCTTAAAGCCATTTGTTGTTAATCTCAGCGTACTACGTCTTTCATAATAATAATTAGCTGTACGAAGTTCACTTTTCATTTCTAGTAAACTGGTCAGACCATTAATGTAGTACTGATAACACGATGGTCTGTAATTAGGGTAGCACATCACTAAGCTAATGAATTCATCGAGATAGCTGGTTAATTAGGTTAGAAGCAGATAAAACGTCTTCTCAGAAATTTCCACTTCATAACCTTGCTTATGAAATTCCACATCTTATTTTCTTTTATGGAGAGGCATGAATGGTTCTTAACTTTCTTCTTCTTTTCTTTACATCTATTTTGTTTTTGTTGTTTTGTTTCTTCTTCTTTTTTAAATGGAGGATGTGTAAATACTTTCTAAATTTTAAATCTGCAATTCCCATAGACTCTGTAACAGTGAAGTAATCAAAGGATCATGATAATTAGTGTTTTCATAGAATAATCTGGATGGATCAGTGACGATAGAAAGTGACGGCACAAAGCACATAAAAACTTAAAGCACATATTGCCCTAACCATAAGGATACTAACAAAATTATTAATTGAAAACCTATTGTGTCAACACAACTACTAATTGTGCTGTGACTGATGCAGACATAAAGGTAATGATTTCCCTTAATACAATGTCTTGTACAGAAGAATGTTTGCATTAATCTTTACCATTCAATAATTTAATAAATAAGCTATCGAATTTTTTAACTGTCTCAACATAAAAAAGACACCACTAAAATTTTCTTTAGATTGTATGTAAAGTGTTGTTTGCTTCTTAACAGGAAGTGACTGGCACAAGTATATGGCAATCTTTAAATTTAGACTTACTTTCTTCAATTAAGGCGAATATGCCTTTAAGGCAAATTTATGCTTTTAAAAAAAAGGTTTATGGTGGCCTATGTCACAAGGAAGGTCAGTTGCTTTTTTCATGTAAGGTGGTCTGATGTGTTAATGCAGGACTTTACCGTTTGAAAGCTTTAAGATTAGTCCTGCTTTGTCTCGGGATTCATGTCAAACAGTAGGGTTGGGCAAGGGTTTGGGGTTTCTTAAAATTATGCGCCACGCGTAATTTCCCCTGGGCTGAGCAGAACGGCGCCAAAGTAGGTGGCGTCAGTTGAGAGGTCGATCTCAGTGTTGGCATACAGGTTTTGCACTTCCAGGCGATCATCTTTATACAGGTGAGTCACACCTGCACAACAAATGAAAATGCAGGTTTAATAATACAGATGCAACACAGGTAAAAACCCTTTGGCAAATCTCAAATCTAAGCGCCTAAATAAATCTTGAATATTTTTAATCAGTGGTTTATAAACGTGGACGGGTTAAACGACAAGAGAAAGAAAAGGTAGAATCAATGGAACATTTCAAAAGAAAAAGTGGTTTTGAATCATAATGTGTTAATAGTCCATAAAAAATACCAATATGGAAGAATCCATTGAAATGTAATTGCACAGTCCCGCAATGATAGGTGTTGCCCGGATAATTAACGTGTCACAGTTGGTACATGTTTGTAGTAATATTAATTTTTATGGTTATGGTTCAACTTTAAATTGTTTACATTTGCTATGTCCATGCGTGAGAAACAGTGTATGGCCTAAACTCACATGCACGTCAACAGGCATTAACATAAATTATTGAATTGAATTGAATCATCATGTGTTCTAGTCCAGACTACTGACCAGTCATGGCGCAAGTTTTGTATTTGGCCTGGTTGTTGGTGGTGGGGAGGTCCTTATCAATGTAGTCCACGCTGTCCATACACTTGAACAGTTTATGGCCGTTCACCACAACGGCTTGCGACTGCCGCGGCTTGATGTCATGGAACATCACCTGTACACAGTACGGCGAACAACCTTAAATAGCATCAAGCAACTATGAAGAGTTAAAACATCTTTCGTAAAGTCAAGTCAGACGAAGAGGTGTCAAACAATTGTAAACAGGTAAACAAGAAATGAGGTGAGGTATACGTATACATGGTAAATACTGCTCTAGGACGTAAAGTGGCACCAGCAAACATTACACCAAACAACTTTAAATATGCTTACGAAACAACACTCGGATCTAAATAAAGGCTATGCGACGCTATGCAATTAAAAACCGTGAAGCTACATTAAAATAATAAAACATGAACTGTAAGGATGATGTCAAACAATTATCGATTTAAAAGCATTTAAATGAGTTCGGAGATGTTTCAGCTTTTAATGAGGGAAATTGATGGAGTTCAACGTTAAGTTCAAGACTAACTTAAAGTGGCGAAACGCGGTACGATTACTGACTAATCAACACTATTGTGCAACAAAGACTATAAATAGTATAATCACACTTAACGTGGCTAGTATTAGACATTTTTGAAAATGAAAATGATGTTGCGAACTCTAAAATGCCAGGTAAACAACACTGGGAAGTAATACATCCAGCACAAAGGTGAGCAGCATGGTAAAATTAAAGCACGTGCATAAAGCGACCTGATAAATGGAATTCAAACACATACACACCCACGCACGCGCTAACTCAAGCAAAGGAAAAATATTAAAACTAAAGCGAGAAATATGGCTATAGAAACAGCTGGGCTTCATTCATGCAACGACTCTTAGAATGCCAATGTTTAAAGTAAAACTAAATATAATATCCCAGCTGCAACTCCTGATGGTGTGAAACTGTTACTTTACACGCATTGAAGTCTGTTATAAAACATTAGTTTGATGTAAAAATTGTTTTAAACGACATTGAAATTATAGAAGTATGATTGTTTTCCCAACATTTTGTTCCAAGTGGTCTTTGATTAAAGTAACGAAGAGTTTACATTGCATTCTCCCGTTCATACTTGGATGGGATAGGCGAACGTGCAGAGAAACAAAACATTGCAGTCCATGCATCTGTCATTGACCCACCTGGATCTCTTGACAACAAGGGAAAGCGTTGTGTACTTAAAAAGCGTGGATACTTTGCATGCTCCTAAGGAATTGCCGTTCGCCTCGTTTAAAAAAAACAGTGAGAGGAAAGGAGAGAAACCCCGCACTCAATAAGATGGCCCTGATAAAAGAAGGTCTCTAACACACGTTTTCCGAAGCAAAGATAAAATACGGGGACAAAATCTTTATCTAGCTTAACCTATTCCCACAAGAATACCAGTAACTCTTACAGTTTACCACAACATAATGTAGTTTCAATGTTTTTCACCATGTTCATGTGATAAGTGCTGCAAATCATAAAAGATAGGTATTCTAGATATCTGTTCGTTTCAGTTCAGCATCAGACCTTGTAAAAACCATCCTGCAAGGCACAGTGCAAGGAGGCAGAGGACAAACACAATATGTGACGTAACATAATGACGTGTATAACAAAGATGACGTCATTAGATAGGAGTCTATGTAGAACGCCATCAGGCGATCATGACAGACCTGCATGTGCTCCATTTCAATAAAATGAATCGCCAGTAAAGACCGGCATTCGATGTTCACTTTCATTCGTTTGGGCCTGTGACATCTGGCTTCTTTTAAGAAACGAGGAACATGAAGCAGCAAGGGAGATGATCCTGGGAAAGGGAGGTCCTGTACACGACTCTCTTCCTAAGACCCGCGAACTGAACAAAATGGGAAGACCTTTACCTTTTATCTGTTCTCACAAGACATTCAGTGTTAAGGCGGTGCAAACAGGAGGACATTTAAGGTTGTTGAAGCGTCACAAATGAGAAAGCATTCTTAAGGAACCTCACACGTACGCTGCTGTATATGAGGTAGAGTCCGGATTGCTTCACGACGTAACCGTTATTTTCCGCTTTTATCGGCTGTTCTGACGGGTCCTTGTACACGCTCTTCATCCAAGGAGCCGGATCCAAAAAATTTAGCGCTTGCTCTGTGTAAACAAAAGAACCAAAAAAAATTTTTTTAAACGAACCCTCAAAACATGTGAAAACTGAGCAATTTGTATGTAGCAGAATGGACAAACACAAACATCAATAAACAAGAACCACGCACACACATACAAACACGCACAACACATACACACACACAAACACACTCTTTATAAGCTGTCCTTAAGGACAGATACTTAAGGCCAAAAACATTCTGCTTACGGTACCCCGAACGACCCTAATTTTTTGGCTCTACCCTAAAAAAATTTCCTGCCCCAGGTGAAAAAGGTGTTAAAAAATATCTTTTAAAAGATGCTTATGTTACCGTAAACAGACTTTTTTTGGGCCTAAGGCAAAGTCTTCACAGTATAAACTGAGTATGCTTATGTACGTAGGCTTTGCTACAAAACATTATTAAAAATTGGACAACAAAGCAGGATGAACGTGCAAGCAAAATGCTTTTTGAAAAAAAATATACTTGTGACAAAGCTAAGGTAACGAAGGATCAAAATAGGATCATGTACTTTGAAATAGCTAGGGATCAAAATAGGGATGCAACTTGAAATAAGGATCAAAATTGATGTATGCCTACTATGACATAATTAATAAACTATGATACAATTACGTTTGATATAATTACATCATAGAGGTTATTGTTTATATCGTTAGTTTTAAACCCATACATATCAATATATCATTAATTATTAGCCTAAATATATTTTTAAATAAATATATAATAATAGTGGTAGAAGAAGAAGAAGAAGTAGTAGTAGTAGTAGTAGTAGTAGTAGTAATAATAATAATAATAATAATAATAATAATAATAATAATAATAATAATAATAATAATAATAATAATAATAATAATAATGAACACGATATATTTTCTGTTCAGCATGCTATTCTAATTAATTTCATAATGTTGGTTTGTTATGTTTGGGGGTTGTTTTTGTTTGTGTGTTTGTTTTTTGAGGGTATGGGTGTCTAAAATCACATAATAGTGAATGACGTTAAATAAACTTATTGGATTGATGTGAACTGACTTGTTAGTTTAGGAAGGCGGACCACTGCGGGGGATGAAAAAGCCGAGAGGTGACAAGAGAACGTGGATCTGAGATTAAGTTGGGGATTAGTGAGTGTTACGTTGAAACGCGAATGGTAGTATGTCTGAAACGCGCACGATAGATCTAATAGTTTCGTGTTGCAAAGTATTCAATAATGGAGCTTATTTTCCTTTGATTTGAGTTTGCATTGTTGTTAGGAGAGGCTTTGTATAACGTTGATAATTTTCGTTGGTCGATATTATTGGAGAATTCTCTGGATTTGCGTATTTATTGTCGATAGAATTTTCCCGATAAATGTCGAAGTTTGAGGGAACGTTCCTGGAATGTTTAGAAAGATGTATGACGTAAGTCAGTGATGACGATCTTTTATTTGATTGGCTATAGTGTGTCATTCTAGTCTACCGTGTTCTAAATTGTTCGGGAAGAGAGAGAGGTTATATAATTATGTGCCGCACTGTGTTGTGTTGTTGTTGATAGTGAGTTGGAAAGTAAAAGTTGAGAGTGGAAAGGCGATTGAGCGATTGTATGCAGTTGTTGATGTGTGCTGAATAAAAGTGGAAAACTTCATACGTCGACTCCGTGTCTTGTTGCTGAGTGAGCAGGCTGCGTGGATAAACGAATCAGAGTTACACCTTATCAGGACTTCAGCATCGGGGCTGAATCAAATACTGATAAAGAAAAACACCAACATCATATCGAGTGTAACAGTGAGAGTGAGAGAGAGAGAAAGAAAGCGAGTAAGAGAGGGGGTGAGAGAGTGAGATAGTGCATCTTAGATAGTTTAGATTAAGTTGGGGATGAGCAAGAGGGGGGAGGGAGAGTAGGTAGATGTGTAGATAAGTTTGGCTAAAATGTTTTAGTTTGTTTTCAAAGTAGAAATGCTGGTCTAAAACGAAGCCATGCAAGAAAGAGGCACCATGAACCTGCAACAATGTTTTGTTTTCAGTCGTGTGGGGATTCTTGGAATTAATATAGAGATATTCCTCACGTATTCATCAAGTGCTAGTTTCACTGACTATTAAATCTAACTGTCATGGCCGAATACAGATTTCCCAAAGTTGCAAAGTTCAGAGAGATCAAATTGGATCAAATTATGTTACGTTAGATAACCATGTCAGGTGTAAGTTGAATAACCTATATAAGTGTATCATAAAAGGTCACAATAATATCCTCTAGTATCAAATGGGGGTTTTAGACTGTAGGTTCAGAGTCCTGGAAAATATGAAAAATGTTATTAAATTATATTTTGTTAATTTATCAGTGTGCCTACTTGCTTTTTGTTATTCGATCTCTGCACGTTTTTCTGTACCAAACAATCTTTTTAAAAGTGCTAAAGGTTTAACGAGCAATAGTATGACCAATTCAGCTTGACAGGGCCTTTTAATATTGACAGTAAAGTCCCATCCAATAACATAAGCTTACAACAACAGCAAATATACCTATTTCAGTTATTTCATTTATATAAATCAATACATTCCCTTTGTTTATGTGTCTATTAATAACCCGTGCCTTGGTATTTTTGTAACAAGAGGCAATGTTAGCATCCACAGAACAGAACTAGAAAATCCCACCTCAGCGGTGGTTTCGAGCAACGAGTATGGCGGTCTACTAGCGCCAAAACCCACAGTTACCAGTATCACGAGATACTTGAAATTTACACGTGTTCTGTGTCGTTTACAGAGGTACCGGTAATCCACTGTGTTCATTAATAAATATCGGTATTTGCCATGCCTTCCTAGCGCCAAAATCTGATCATTACCATTTTCGCATAATAATAACAATTACTATGAGATAGGTTATAATTATTATGAGATAGGTAATAATTATTATGAGATAATTACCACTATCACTTCAAGAAAGCGTTTGACTGAATCTAGCATGCAACTCTGTGGGCAAACATGAGAGTGTACAACATCAGCCCTAACATTATTGAAGTCATCAAAAGCCTGTATGACAAGGCTACCAGCGCAGCCCTCCACAACAGCGCCATCTGGAACTGGTTCAGAACAACAATCGGTGTGCATCAAGGATGCCTGATGCCCTTGCAGATCACGAAGGTACAGTCAACATATGGGGTAGAGCAATCTCCAACCTCCGTTTTGCGGATGACATTGATGGATTGGCTGGAGAGGAACAAGAATTTGAACAGCTGGTACAGAGGCTTGACACCACCTCCAGAGCCTTCGGAATGGAAATACGTTCAGAGAAAACCAAAATGATAACCAACAACACCAATGGCATCAACAGGGTCATCACAGTCCAATCCCTCCACGCGGTGCATAGCTTCAAATATTTAGGAGCCATTATATCAAACAATTGGTCCCGACAGAAAGTCATCTCCAGGATTGCACAAACAACTGCTGTCCTGACAAGGTTGAAGCCCATTTGGAAAGACGGGACCATCAGTCTACATTCCAAGGTAAGACTGCAGCTGCGCTCCCTTGTCATCTCCATCTTCCTATACGTTTGCGAAACATGGACCCTCACAGCAGGTCTACAACGAAGAATACAAAGCATTGAGATGAGATGCTACATAAGACTTCTGGGCATATCCTATACCAAGCATCTCACCAACAACGAAGTCCGACAGACCATCACACAAGCCATTGGACAACACGATGACATGCTCACAGCGGTGAAGAAACCAAAACTCCGATGGTATGGCCACGTCACCAGAGCATCAGGCCTTGCAAAGACCATCCTGCAAGGAAAACTGCAAGG
Organism: Oncomelania hupensis; assembly: GCA_036898135.1. NCBI lineage: Eukaryota > Metazoa > Mollusca > Gastropoda > Littorinimorpha > Pomatiopsidae > Oncomelania > Oncomelania hupensis. Next base: position 10,216,575 of record CM072523.1, on the reverse strand, counting down.
AGGCAGAAGAACAGGGATACATGAAAAGAGGTGGGAGGACAACATTCGAGAATGGACTGGCTTGACACTGAGCAAAGTCATGAGGGTTGCTGAGGACAGAGAAAGATGGAGTACGCTGGTTAAACGATCATCGGTGGTTTCCCAACGGCTTTACGGTATAGGATAGGATAAGATAGGATCACTAAAAATGACAAATATCTCTGCATGATCATGTTTAATTTTCAGTTTTGGCTCTAGCAATCCGTCTGAAAATGTGCCAAAACCAAAAATTGTAATTTTGTAATTAAGATTTTTACGTGTCCATTGTAAATATGTCGTTTTCCATGGAGCTGTTATTTTTTGTCTCAAACGTGCTATATATACGTATGTAATTATTATGTGATAATTACAATTTTCGGTTTTGGCGCATTTCCAGGCGGATTGCTAGAGCCCCCCAAAAAAATTCAACAGGATCACGCGAAGATATTTGCAATTTTTCAGTGATAATTGTAATTATCCCTTGATACTTATAATTGTCCCTTGATACTTGTAATTATTCCATGATATTTGTAATTATCAGTTTTGTTTGGCGCTAGTAGGCCGTCATAAACGAGGTCCCACTGTATCAGTTAACGTAATAAAAATGTAGTGTAAAATCTTTTTCGCGAGGGAAAAAACCCCAACAACATTTCTTCGAATGCGGCCACTTTTATAAGCTGCGAAAGTTTGTTAGTATGGTTGCTTTTACTTTTAATTGAAAATAATGCTATTAAAATGTGACATAGAGGGTTCATGTCGATCTGGACTGCGATAAACTAGAATTTAAAAAATGAACAATACAATAGGGTTTATTTTCAAAAACTGGTTTATGTTTAAAAAAATGACAAAGATCATCAGGATGGTTGAGTTAAGATTTGTACGCGAAAATGTACATAATGTGGGCTTTACTTTTCAGTACATTAGGACTATGTAACAATCAATAAAAGTGTCAGTACTATCGTGATGGATGAAAACTGTTCTGTTTCTGCAAGCTGTAGCATTCCACGCCTCGATATCATGACACGGTTCTGCAACAGATTAACAATCTGTCATTACTACTACGCCCTGAGTAATGTTTGCATGCACGTTTTATGCATGTATTATATTAGGATTTGTTTCTTTACCAACAATCTGTCATTACTATAATGAACGAACTTCACCCTTTCGTTTAAATACAAAATGTTAACTTAACATTTCATGCGCGTGTTTTGTATGTAGGTTTACACACAAATTTCATATCAAGGATTTTAACAAATAAAATTTCAGTGCTAATGTGACCTTAAAACGGAAGCCTTTTTTTCAAGCAAACATTTGGAACATTTGATACTTGTTCGAATTTTCCCTTTCCCTTTCTTCTTGTAGTGCAACCTTAGTATATTATTGGTTTTGTACAAAAATATAACTGAACTGTTTCATGCACGTTGTTCTTCATGCATTCATCATATTTACATATCAACAGTAGTGTATTACTACTAGGGTATACTCTTATTTAAAATGTATTAATTGTGTCTGTGAACACTTTTAGATGTATTGTGTCATATTATGAATGCAATATGCAATAGCATTTGTTCATCCTATGAGGTTTATAGTATTCTTGTTGTTGTTGTTGTATACAATGAAACAGTAACAAAAATTATATTATCCAATGATATATATCTCGTGGTATTGTTTCTGAAAAAATATAATTATTCATGGTTGTTTTTACTGTTTCAGTTTGTATTATTTTATTGATAGCTATCTTAATGTCGTATGTACAAGGGTAGTTCTTTTATAGGTAAAAGAAAGTATTTTTAAAAGCATGCATTACTGTACGGGATTCAGGGCAGGGCGAAGTTCCACTGAACAGCTTTTCAACCTGAAAAATCTGCGAGAAATACCTACAGCACCAACAACATCTATATCATGTATTTGCAAACTTCAAGAAAGCGTTTGACCAAGCCTGGCATGCAGCTCTGTGGGCAACCATGAGAGTTTATTACATCAACCCTAGCATTATTGAAATCATCAAAAGCCTGTATGACAAGGCTACCAGCACAGTCTTCAACAACAGCGCCATCGGAAACTGGTTCAGAACAACAATCGGCGCGCCGTCATGGATGCCTACGCTATCCAACATTCTTCAACATCTTCCTGGAGCTCATCATGTCAGATGTCCTTGCAGATCAAGAAAACACAGTCAGCATAAGAGGTAGAGCAATCTCCGACCTCCATTTTGCGGATGACATTGATAGATTGGCTGGAGAGGAACAAAAACTTGAACAGTCTTGTACAGAGGCTTGACACCATCTCCAGAGCCTATGGAACGGAAATAAGTGCAGAGAAGACCAAAATGATGACCAACAACACCAATGGCATCAACATGGACATCAAAGTCCAAGGCCAATCCCTCAACACAATGCATAGCTTCAAATATTTAGGAGCCATTGTATCAGACAATGAGTCCCGACAGGAAGTCCTCTCCAGGAATGCTCAAACAACTGCTGTCTTGACAAGGTTGAAGCCCATTTGGAAAGACAGAACCATCAGTCTTCATTCCAAGGTAAGGCCCTTGTCATCCCCATCTTTCTATACGCTTGTGAAACATGGACCCTCACAGCAGATCTACAACGAAGAATACAAAGCATGGATATGAGGTGCTACAGAAGACTTCTGGGTATTTCCTATACCAAGCACATCACCAACGACGAAGTTCGACGACCATCACACAAGCTATTGGACAACATGATGACATGCTCACAGCGGTGAAGACACCAAAACTCCGATGGTATGGCCACATCACTAGAGCATCAGGCCTTGTAAAGACCATCCTCAAAGGAACGGTGCAAAAAGGCAGAAGAAGAGGGAGACATAAAGAAAGGTGGGAGAACAACATTCTGGCTTGACACTGAGCGAAGCCATGAGGATTGCTGAGGACAAAAAGATGGAGTATCCTGGTTAAACGATCATCTGTGGTGCCCCAACGACTTCGAGTTACGGAATAGGATAGGTCTACTGTACGCATTCCACTTTACAGTGTATTGCACGTTAATAATTAACTGATCGAGACTGGGCCGTGTGCCTAAAAATCATCAATCATCTAGGCTTAAATATCTCCTGTGCAAGACTGGCATTTTCTGGCATGCAAAATGGCTCCTGGATAGGAATTCATTGCTGTTGACCTTTGTCATTTAAACGTCTAGCATTCTTTGGCATGACAAAGGGTTTCCTACGTTGATGAGAATTCATTGCTGTTGACCTTTGTTGACTATGGGTGTTTGGGCATGCAAAAGGGTTATAGGTTGTATAAGAATGCATGGTTATTGACTTTTTGTCATTTGCAATACACTTCATCTCAATGATCAACGATATTTACACACTATCTCAATATTTATTTACAAAATGTAAAGCATTAGTTTTTCATGGTGTAGGAAGCCAATGTTATCTTGATCACAATTTGCACTAATGGGACGACGATTATAATATGTCCAATTCTTTGCAGTCCGACCAATATCCAAGGAAGTGGAAAATATTAGTACGTGGTATTTGCCTGTTCATATTATTCTTAGATGAAAAATTTAACGTAACTATTTCCTATGTTGTTGGCGGCATTTGGTCATTACCTTTTTGTTGTTGTTCCCAAACGTAAACATTTTGTGTCAAAACTGTTTACACGTTTTTGGAAGATTACGTGGGTTCAGTCATCGGTTATTTATAAATCACTGATTTTGCACTTTCTTGCATGGCAATGTAGATTTAGGCAAGCGTTTTATATACTAATCATACAACTTTGTAGACAAATACTAAAAATTGTGTAACATGAGAGAGACAGGGAGACAGGGATGAGATTGACAGATGATCTGAAGGAGGGAAGGAAGAAGACATTAATCTAAGTATACACAATCAGCTAAAAAGTCATTTTTGTTGTCAAATCAAATTGTCCACATAATATTTAAAGAAAGACGGTTAATGATAGACACAGCACTCCAAACTACATCTGCTCAAGAGGTTTTCTTAAAAGAATGTATCACCGAAAAACATCAGCAAAAATAAATAGCAAAAGAAAAAACACACGAAATGATAGAAGCAGTAACTAAATTTATAATGGCGAAAGACAGTGCTTATTAAAATATAAAATACAAACTTTTTAGTGTGTGCTAATTTATATTTGATTTTTGTTTAACCCATTTTATTACATGTTTAACTGCTGAATTGTGATAGCAAACATTTTCTAATAAAGACTACAAAGAAATTCCTAAAACAAAAAACAAAAATAAAAAAATTAACACACACAAGTATCAAACTATGAAACTTTACAACTGCATTTTATCAAAATTGAAGGAAAGTATACTGGTATACTTGCTGCTTTGCTGTTATGAAAAAAAGCCAAATTTGAACATTTTTAAAAGTAGATTTTAAAATATATCATTTAAGATTTTTGTAGTTGATTTGATATTTCTTATGAATATGATTTCTTATTAGAACAAAAACTATCATTTGAACATAAGTTATCTAAGTTTTCAAAACGTTGAAGCCACTTTTTAAAATATACAAAAATGAATAAAATTAAACGTTATTTCAATTTAGAAAATGTACGTGAAGCAAGAAACAGCTTTAAATATTGTCATAAACTTCGGCAAAGAAAGCCTGAAATTTGACAGTTTAAAAGCATGACTAAAATAAATTAATCAAGTGCGTTAAGCCGCTTTAAATGTTGCAAGAAAAGTGCGCGGAACAGCCTTAAATATGGCAAAAACTTTTTATGCTGGCAGCATCAAACAAACAAAGCCACTTGCCCCCTCCGGCCCAAAACAATCCCTCTGTGCTTGCCTCGTCCTCTGCCAAAAACAAACAGAAAATAATATAGTTTGCTATTTTAATTGTTTCATTGTTTATTTACTTTGATTTGTTTTCATTAAATTCAGAACGAATAATTGTCCATTACTTTGCAATTACGTATCATTTTAATTGCCTACGCTTTAACTTTCAGGTGGAGAAAAAAATAAGTCCAAGTTTTTTTATATTTATACATCATCAGCATAATTGTCATTTCTTTTGGTTGTTTTTCTTTTAATTTAATTTAATATGCACCAACGAAAGATTTATACTGAACAATATAATGTATAATTACAAGTCGTCTTTCAGGCAATTCTAATTTATTGTTTTGTTGGAGGAATTGCAATGCAGCTTTGAGTAAATTAAACATGGGAGCAAAATTATTATATACACAAGCTTGGAGATAAGTAGACTAGATGCTAATTAATCATAAGTGTACAGTAGTGTTTATCAGCAAAAGCGACGCCGTGAAGCTAGTATTCAATTAAGCACACACCAAAATATTTTCCTTACAAAAACTGTTTTTCACCAGCATTTTCTTATAAACTCGGACTAAAAGCCCATTTTGTACAAAAGCAGGTCAATAGCAAAGAGCACTTGAAATAAGCGATACTGCAATTTGGACGGGAGATAACCCTGCCAAGATTCGACTAATGTACGTGTGGGATGTAAAATGGATGGAGATAATCCTCTCAGTTTTTAACCTAATGTATCGAGTCGCTAAGTGAACCTTTCTTTCTAAACTGAAAAAAAACTATTTAACCAAGTCACCTTCAACAATAATTTTTATTAGTAACCATAAAAATGGCCAATCCAGCAAAGCAAAGCAAAGTGGCCAATCTAGCAAAGCAAAGTGGCCAATCCAGCAAAGCAAAGTGGCCAATCTAGCAAAGCAAAGCAAAGTGGCCAATCTAGCAAAGCAAAGTGGCCAATCTAGCAAAGCAAAGTGGCCAATCTAGCAAAGCAAAGTGGCCAATCCAGCAAAGCAAAGTGGCCAATCCAGCAAAGCAAAGTGGCCAATCTAGCAAAGCAAAGTAGTTGAAAAGGGATTTGAGAGTGTTGTTTTGCTTTACTTTTTCGTTATAGTTTGATTTCTTTTGGAGTTTTTATTTATTTATTTATTTTGGGAGGGGGTGTTGGGGATAGGGAGGAGGTGTTGCAAGTTTATTCAAGGATCTAGCCTCAGATTAATTCAATTCAATTAGATTTAATTCAGCTAATTCAGAATTCACTTTGTGTACTTCTATAGTATTGTTTTGTTTGAGTTTGCCCACTACACAAACATTCGCAGCGGTTTCATTTTAAAATCAACCTTGATTAACCGACACATAAACAGAGGGACGTTTTTATTTTCTATACAAACCGTACTTTGGGTTATTATTTTTGGCTTGATCTTATATTTTGCCGGTAGGGCAACACTCACCGTGAATTTGAAAAAAAGGGTGTGGGACAGTGAACTGTGCGAGCTTGGGGCCCCTTTAACCGAGCACATGGATTCAAAAGAACGCTGAGAAAACGGAACAATGGGTATTCTCTAAACGTCTTGAGGTGTGGACTCTATGTGTGTATGTATGTGAAAGACGACAACACACGAATACAAATATTAAAGTCTGCTTGCAGTACCTTAAAACTGTGTGAAAATGACAACACAAAACATTAAGTAAATAAATAAATAAATAAATAAATAAACAAATAAATAAAAGAACTTTATGTAATTCTTCATTTATGATTGTACTTACAGTCAAGAAGTAGATGATGAACTAAGATGGTTCAATCCTTGGAATTGTTGAATGAACACGATCTTACAAACCAGTGAGAACTGGACCTTGTGCTTTCAATTATTTTACGATCTTGAAAATTTTACCATCTGTTTCCATTTCAAATTCAAAGGCAACTTTATATATACTTCTTAAGCTTCATCTTTTATTTATTCAGCTTAATGTCAGTTCACATTTGTGATGGTGGACAAGGTATTCAATTATATACAAAGCTCGTGATACAATAGCCACAGATCTGGGGTTATGTATTTATGTATTTATTTATTTATTTATTTATTTATTTATTTATTTATTGTATCTATTTAAGAACAACAATCTGCATATAAAACCTGAATCTGAAACTAAATCTGAAATTCTGCTATTTGGAAACAAAGTTCTATGCGAAAAAAACAACGGGTAATGTTCTGAACCTGAATATTAATTTTGTTTTATATTGTTTCTTGCTTTTACGGTTCCTTAAATGCCGTGTCGAAAGTCGTCTTCAATTCTATATTGAAAGGGTCCTTAAATGCAGTATTTAAAGCGTCTTCAAATTATATATTGAACGCTTTCTAAAATGATGTCTTCAAAGCTTTCGTACATGCTATATTAAACGCTTTCTTAAATACAAAATTTAAAGCTTTCTTAAATTTGGTTTTGAATTTTTTCTTTTAGTTTGTATTGACAATTTTCTTAAATTCCATATGTAAAAACTGTCGTAAATGCTGTATTCAAAGCTTCTTTGAAATCCTGTATTTAACAAAACATTCTGTATGTGTTGTCATAAAAGCTTCCTTGAATTCTGCATTAAAAGTTTTCTCAAATATTGCTTACACGTAATGTTGAAACTTTCTTAAATGCTGTATTTAACACTTTCCTAAATTCTTTATTTCAAACTTTAAAAAATTCTGTATTGGACGTTTATTAAAATTATGCATTGAAAACATTCTCAAATCTGTCATAACATTTTTTTCTTCAATTTAGTAATAAAGGCTTTCTAAAGTGAGCAGAAGGTCCAGTAGTTCTATATCACCCAATAATCCTCTAGCCATTAAATAATGATTGCATGATGAAAATAAAACAAAGACCTACTTACCTTCTCCATTTTTCGTTTCCATACTCCTCCGTTCTGCAGGAAACACAAACACCTCCATTTTGGCTATTGCGCATGCATGAATAAGAAATGGATGGATCGATGGATGAAAAATGATGAATAAATGGATAGAACGATAAAAGACGTAAATTTTGGATGAAAGAAGAGGTTTGATCGTTTTGACACAATACACTATTTTCTTAATATATTGAGTGAAAAAGTCATTTAGCCTACAACACAGCCCTTCCAAGCTTATAACAATTACTTATCATTCTTATATATTGTAATTTTGTGCACAAAATTTACCTGGACTGATTATATATATTCGTAAGATTGAATTATAAGCTTATAAGCATAAAAGAAACTAATTTGCCCAAAGCAATTAAAAATGTATTTAAAACCTTTTTTGAATGTACATGTAAACCGTTTAATGTTGTTGATTTTTTTTGGCATAAGTTTGCTTCTATTATATTTAAAATATCAGCTTTAAATATACTGCAAGTTTTAGGAAAGGTGTACTATGCAAGAGTTAAAACAGAATTGTTCCACACAAATAGTTATATGAAGCTGGACAAAAAACTAATGGAATGTTGGGTATTAAAAAAAATAATAATTGGTTCGTTATTATCATATATAAATGGTCAAGCTGACCTGATTGTCGGATTCGTCTTTTTTGCAAAGCGAGAAAAACGGATGAAAAAAAAGGGATGAACAAGGTTTTAAAACAAGCGAGCAAAAACAACACAAATTATATGTGATTTTTAAATGAAGGCATAAGATTTCTTTAGTGGATTGAGGGGTGGGGAGTTTTGTGGGAGAGGGGGGAGGGTGCTGATTTTTCTTTAAAAAGTTTAAAAGGAATGTGTGTGGGTGTGTGTGGGTGTAAGTGGTAGGTGTGAGTGTGTGTGTGTGTGTGTGTGTGTGTGCGCGCGCGCGCGCGTAGACATAAGCCTTGAAATAGGTGACTGACCTTGCTTTTTATGCGAAGAATGGGTGTGTGTATTAGCCACCCACTTTTTTCCAGCCACCCACTTTTTTCTAAGTGCGCAGGAGTGCTCTTTTAGTGCATGTGAGTGCAGTTGTAGTGCATGAGAGTGTTTTAAGTACAAGGGAGTGCTCTATCTTGGACGGAGAAAATAAAGTCAATTTTCGGGAAATTTTTGAAGACGGTTCGACCTATTTCGTCGCCTATAGGAGACGAATTAGGTCAACTTTTTAGTCGGAAAGAGCCAATTTTGAATCAGATTCTTACATTTTTAGATGAAGTTAGCGCTCTTTCCGTCAAAAAACCACTTTCCGATTCCTACATTCTAAAATAACCTCAGTTCTGATCATTTACAACTCTGTGTGTGTACGTGTTGTTTTCTTTCATTGAACAATTGTTCCGTGCATCCATTAAATTCCATGCGAGACTTCTAAAAGAACATTTAGCAAAATATGCAGCAGAGTGTGTGAGACTTATTATGCCTTCATTTCCACAATTGAACAAAACAAAGCAGGGTGAATAGAACAATAAAAATGCAAACAAAATAATATGTTTAATTGTGCAGTTTGAGGCAGAGGGAACAAAGCTGTCCACGCCAAAACAATAAGGTGAGGAGAGCGGGAGGAGCAAGAGGATATTTGAAGATAGAGAGAATAAAGAAAGAAATGAAACAAGAAGAAAGGAGATAGGAAAAGAAAGAAAAGAAGAGAAAATAAAATAAAGGTAGAAAGAAGAGTGACAGACAGACAGAAGGCTTACAACAGAGGCCCTCTCATACTGATGGTTTCCCCAATTCAGTTTCTCCAATGCAAAGGCCGACTATGTTCCAGATTTACTAAAGTTTACTGCCATCAATAACGCTCCTTAAATTGTTGACACACCACATTTCCTGTAACGTTCGATAGATGAACACCGAGGCATCATTACTAAAGGTCAGTGGCGTTAAATAGTGCGCCAGCTCACAGCAAGTGTGGGTCATGGCTGATGCGGGTTCGATCCATCCAGGCTTCAGCTAGCTATTTTGTGCGAAAGAAAACTGTCCAAGTCACGTCACTTTACTGCACAGGATAGTTTGAAAGGAACCGAAAGTTGCAAGTAGCGATTCTGTGTCTGAGAAATAAACATTTAGTCTTCTTCTATCATAATTATAGTTGTGCATGGCGGGCCACGTCAGCTTTGTTAGCAGTAATTCTGAGTTGTTCTATAAGCTGCTTTATAGTGGGTCTTTGGTTTATTAATTGTAATGCATTCTTATATGAACTAAGATCTTATAGGCTACTCCGTTTGCCTTGAGGTGGGATGTTAAGTCAAGGGCATCTGTAGATAAGCCTTTGTCTCAAGTAGAAGGAACCGAATTCGGCGTGGTCAAAATTTCAGACAGGCTCACCTTTACCGAAGTTTACCTGGCGGACCTGGCCGTTATTCCAAAAGTCAGACATGAAGTGAACTGCCTTGGGCACGAAGGCAGGCTCTGGCTTGGGCACGAAGGCAGTCTCCGGCACGCAACCCACGATCTTCTGGCATTTCTTGTTTAGTGTCTTGCCTCCCTTTTGGTCTGGAATAAAAGACAAATAAATTAACTGTACTACGTAAATATTATCAAGTATGTATGTTGTATGTACATAGTATGTATATATATATATATATAGTTTTTTTTAATGCTACGAAATTATGATCGTGTATTAGACTTGTTAGATCCATTGTCTATTCTTAAATGTATATCTCATTCTCAAAACTGGTTTATATAGGGAGTATATTAACGTTATACAATTAAGAATACAGGATTAGCAAGTCTAAATGTATCACAAGACAGTGAAAGAATGCCCACTATTTAAGGCCACTAACCATATTTAACAGCAAACACATCACTTGAATAAAATTATGAATTTTAATGGAGATGTTTCAGGAAAAGTTATATTTTAAAAAAAATTGTTCTAATCAAAATTAAAAGGAGAAGAATACGACGAAGTAATATAAAAGAACCAAAAGGGACAAACAATAAGAAAAAGCTGGCAATAGAAAGAGGCGCATGAGAAGAGCAGATACGCAGATAAATAAGTATAAGTAAGGTAAGGTATGGTATGGTATGGTATGGTATAGTATGGTATGGTATGGTATGGTATGGTATGGTATGGTATGGTATGGTATAGTATGGTATAGTATGGTATGGTATGGTATGGTATGGTATGGTATAGTATGGTATGGTATGGTATGGTATGGTATGGTATGGTATGGTATGGTATGGTATAGTATGGTATGGTATAGTATGGTATGGTATGGTATGGTATAGTATGGTATGGTATGGTATGGTATGGTATGGTATGGTATGGTATAGTATGGTATGGTATAGTATGGTATAGTATGGTATGGTATGGTATGGTATGGTATGGTATGGTATGGTATGGTATGGTATGGTATAGTATGGTATGGTATGGTATGGTATAGTATGGTATGGTATGGTATGGTATGGTATGGTATGGTATGGTATGGTATAGTATGGTATGGTATAGTATGGTATAGTATGGTATGGTATGGTATGGTATGGTATGGTATGGTATGGTATGGTATGGTATGGTATGGTATGGTATGGTATAGTATGGTATGGTATGGTATGGTATGGTATGGTATGGTATGGTATGGTATGGTATGGTATGGTATGGTATGGTATGGTATGGTATGGTATGGTATGGTATGGTATGGTATGGTATGGTATGGTATGGCATGGTATGGTATGGTACGTAGGGCAGGGTTGGGTAGGTTATGGTAGGGTAGGGTATGTTATAGTAGGGTAGAGTATAGTAGGGTAGGGTAGGGTATAGTAGGGTAGGGTAGGGTATAGTAGGGTAGGGTAGGGTATAGTAGGGTAGGGTAGGGTATAGTAGGGTAGGGTATATTACGGTAGGTTATAGTAGTGTAGGGTAGGATATAGTAGGGTAGGTTAGGTTATAGTAGGGTAGGATAGGGTAGGTTTGTAGTAGGGTAGGGGAGGTTATGGTAGGGTAGGGTATAGTAGGGTAGAGTATAGTAGGGTAGGTTATAGTAGGGTAGGGTAGGTTTTGGTAGGGCAGGGGAGGTTATGGTAGGGTAGGTTATAGTAGGGTAGGGTATAGTAGGGTAGGTTATAGTAGGGTAGGGTATAGTAGGGTAGGTTATAGTAGGGTAGGCTAGGTTATAGTAGGGTAGGGTATAGTAGGGTAGGTTATAGTAGGGTAGGGTAGGTTAAGGTATGGTAGGGTAGGTTATAGTAGGGTAGGGTAGGTTATAGTAGGGTAGGTTATAGTAGGGTAGGGTAGGCTATGGTAGGGTAGGGTAAAGTATGGTATGGTATTGTAAAGGAAACAGAAAAATGAGAAGGAGTGGAAATGGGGGGAAAGAAGAGAGGAGGGAAGAAGAAGAAGAAGAGGGGAGGAGAAGAAGAAAAAGAAGAAGGGGATTAGGAGGAGGCAGAAGAAGCACAAGAAGAGGAGGAGGAGAAGAAAAAGAGAAGAAGAAGATAAGGAGACCGAAGAAGACGCAGGCAGAGGAGGAAGGAGAAGAGGATTAGGATGACGCACAAGATGAGCAGAAAGAAGAAGAAGATTAAGAGGAGGCAGAAGAAGAAGAAGAAGAAGAAGAAGAAGAAGAAGAAGAAGAAGAAGAAGAAGAAGAAGATGATGATGATGATGATGATGATGATGATGATGATGATGATGATGATGATGATGATGATGATGATGATGATGATGATGATTAGGAGAAGGAGGCAGAACAAGACGCAGAAGAGGAGGAGGAGGAAGAAGAGGAAGAGGAAAAGAAGGCGGAAGGAAGATGAGGAAAAGAAGAAGAAGAAGAAGAAGGAGGAGGAGGAGGAGACGGGAAAAAATTACTAACCAGCAATGCATTTATGAACTTGCTTGCATTTGCCGCCTCCATTGTTTTCGGGCTTTCCTGCATAGTTGAAAAAAAAAGGTTAGACAAGCTAATTTTTTGAAAATAATGTCATGCAATATGATCCCAAACACATAAATATACAAACAGAAGCGATAGTTGGTATTCGGTGATTGGCGTTAATGTGGTTTCCTTCTGAGTTTCATTATTATTGTCTTTTAATTGATTTTATTTTGTCACCCATGCGAGCCAAATTCAGGCTGCCTTCAGCGAAAGCGGCGCTACCCAGGACAGGAAGGGAATAGAATCCGCAGAGCATCCAGAGTGTATTGTTGTTATCTCTCTCGCCCGATGGTGCTATGGAATGCATGCGTGCTCAGATTACACCTCGAAGGAGTAGGTGGTGACCTGACCCTGACTCGCCTCAGACCTAAGCTAAATTAGTATTTGGGCACTGGTATCTTCGGAATGCCAGACTAGCACTCCACCTCAACGCTCTGCTTCACTCACAAATCGAACCAACCGAACCCTGCATGCTATCTTGATTTATTTCATTATTTTCTTGTTACGAATTTTGTTGCGAAGATAAAGAAACCTGTTGTACCTTTCTGTCTCTTGTGCCTCTTCTTATCCTCCGCGCCATTTCCGGCTTCTCTCTTTCGCCGGTAGGCGTGATCTGGGTATCCGGGATCTTCATTTTCTTCTCCTTGGCTGTCGTGCGGCTGCAAGACGGCAATGATTACAACGATGACGACCGTGATAATGATAATGATGATAATGGTGTTGACGACGATGATGAGAAGGATACAGATCATGCCTTGTTTAGTCTAGGACCTAGAAAATTAGCTGTAGGCCTTTATAGTATGTCCTATATATTATTATTTAATTTACCAGAAAAGGGGGTTGCATCTACTACAAACAATCGTTCAAAAGTGTTGGTTACGAGGAACCATGCGGGAAATATGGAAGTCTTCTCTAATACTTCCTATTTTAAAAGCTGGCAAACAAAGAACAGACCCAGTTAATTATAGACCTATCGCCTTAACCTCTCCTGTTAGTACGCTGATGGAGAAGATAATTTTAGAACGCATGACGTATTATTGTCAAAAACAACATATAATCCCTGTTAATCAGGCAGGATTTCATAAAGGCCGATCCACTATAGATCACCTTGTTTAATTAACCACCCAAACTAAAAGACAAATTTCTAAGAGAAAGAGTATTTTGGCAACGTTTTTTGACGTGAGAAAAGCCTACGACAGGGTATGGCATGAAAAATTATTATTGAAATTAAAACAAATGTAGGATTGTCTGGACACAAATATAATTATATTAAAAGTTTCCTTTCAGGTCGAGAAATAAGTAAGTGTTAGAGTTGGTAATTCTTATTCAACATTTCATAAAAGAGACATGGGAATTCCTCAGGGAGTTTTAATTTCACCTCTTTTATTTAATATTTTAATTCATGATTTACCTAGAAATGTAAGTACAAACATATTCCAAGTTCGTTACGCTGATGACACATCAGTCTGGATGAATGTTTCATTGAGAAAAAAATCAATCCATTTTGGAAATAAAACACGTTACTAAACTTTATCAGAATGAAATAAATAATATTATACTTTATATGAGTTTAAATGGTCTGGAATTATCTAGAGAGAAGACAAACATGATCTTATTTAATACTGGTCAAGAGACAAGGCAACTGCCAAAATTTTTCAATGACAAAGAGGAACTTAAATATGTTAAAGAAGTAACATTTTTTGGGTGTTTATTTAACTTGTAAGTTGCATTGAAAAAAGCATATTGATTATTTAATACACAAAGCCGTTAAAAGGTATAATCTGTTGAAAATCATTGCTAAACAACCTTGGGGTCAAGATTCATTTAGCTTGTGCTCTCGTTAGATCAAAAATAATGTATGGACGGGAAGTTTACTTCTCTGCTCTTGCCTGCTACCTTAATAAATTACAGAGTTTAGCTAGCAAAGCTATAAGACTATACAATACAATACAATACAATACAATACAATACAATACAATACAATACAATACAATACAATACAACAAATCTTTATTATCCCATAAGGAACTTCACAGCAATGTATGTCAGGCATATAAAACATATAATTAAAAACAGTCATGTTATAACATTTAACAGAGCTACAAAATCAATATGAAATTTATATACATTCTATAAATCTAATCACTTGCGTACTCTTAAACTTCATCTTTTCCTTCAAACACCTATCCACGCACTCTGGTTCTATCACACGTATGTCAATGCCCTTTTTAGACAGTTAAAATATAATAAAAATACATACAAACATAGTGCATATGATAGTTTACCACTCTGAACTTATAAAAAATTATTTTGTTGCAACAGTGTTAGCACTAGGTGTTCAAATTTATACTAAAACAAGTTTATCGTATGACACAGCGGCTCAGCCAAAGCTTTTCAGAGTAGCAGGTGTTTTTCCTTTAAATAAATGGAGGAAAATGATGTTCGCTAAATACATTATAAAAGCAGCTGCGGTATTTAATAGCACAGAGGAAGAATTGCAGGTAAGATCAGACGTCAACTTCCTTAAAAGAACTCAAAATACTAAAATGTTTCAAACTATTGCAATTTATACAAAAGATTTAGTTCAGACACATTTAAAAAAATATAGAATTTATGTATAATAGAGAATTGATATCACCCATCCCTCTTTGGGAGCTTTAAAATGCAAGTTCTGATATAAACTACTACACTGAAAAGAAAAAGAATGAAAATACCAGCTTACTCATATTTGATGTTAATATTTATCTAGCAGAAAAATATTCATCTTCTTTAAAACTATACACTTAGGTTCTGTTTTAAAGACAGATGATACAAGCGCGGCATTTGTTATACATGATTTTTGTTTTGTAACCCTTATTGTCCCTTTTTTCCGAATCATATTATCTAGGTAAGGGAAAAATCGCTTTTCACCGCTGAACTTCTAGCAATTTTAATGGCATTAAGTAAAATCATAAGCATAACATTTAATCTATTAAGTATTGTCATATTTGTAGATTCTAAATCAGAACTTCAGGCGTTAAATTCCAATTCCTATAAAGAAAGAAAAGACATTGTCATTGAAATTAAACACCTTACTATTAATTTAATTGTAAAGGGTACAAATGTAGACTTTTGTTGGCTCCCACTCATTGTGGTTTTCGATATAATGATTGGGCAGATCGAGCCGCGAGAAACGGTGCTTTACGTATAAACGCGGTCTCTTTGTTATTACCATTGACTGTCAAAGAACATTCTAATTTAATAGTTCAAGAGGTCAAGAAAGGTTGTCCTTTTAAACAACAGTATGATAAACATTATGGAATCCACAGATCTGTTACTTGCATGGCGTACCGAATTCATGTGAATTCTGTGAGAACCATGTATTATAAAAATGATTACTTTTGTGTTGTATTGTATAGTGTTGTACTGTATTGTGTCGTATTGTATAGGTTGTTGTCTGAGAACCATGTATTATAAAAATGTTGTGTGTGGGTGTGGGTGTGTGGGTGTGGGTGTGTGTGTGTGTGCAAAGAAACTTTTTCTTTGAAACATGCATTAGATCAATGCGACAATGTGAACGATAAATTGCCTAGAAATGTAGCAAAAATAGTAGAAATTAGCTTTGAAATGTGTGTACAGTTGGGGAAAGCGTTTATATCCTCTTCAAATGGCCAGTTCATATGATGAATAATTATTAACTCTGACCGCCGAAATGTATTTATTTATTCATGTACTGCATTTTCTGACTATGTAAGATCAGTGTCTTTTCGTGTTGTTTTTTGGTCTTATCATTTTGATGAAGAAGACAATAAAACAAACGAACTTACCGGCCATATTACCTGCTCTCATGTAATGGATACGCATGTTGTTGTTGCCTCTAGTATCTATTTTTTGCGCATTACTTATGCATATGTGTGCGTGTGCGCGCGCACGCACGCATGGGTGTGCACGCACGTGTCTCTGCGCGAACATGCGCGCGTATGTAAAAGTAACACGAGGATGAATGGAGGTAGTGTACAAACTGGATTGGTAAAATTTTAGGAATGTTTGTGCGTGTGTGTGTGTGGACTTGTAGACACGGCTTTATTTGGACAAACTAGTGAGCATCCACATATCTTGTTTTGACAGCCCTAGTTTTCTTGACGTCAACACAATGATCCGTTAGGGTTAGGGCTGTATTAGGGTTAGCGTTAGAACTATAGTATCAAAGCGACTGTTTTGCGTGCTCTGAGATAACAGTTGGCTGTGTAGGGAAGGAAGGAGGACTGGGGAATGAGAGCTGAGATTAAAAAAACAAAAACCACTTATGAGTACTTGCCATTACTTTCGTGTTGCTAGGAGGTCACCGTCTGAATGCGTTTACTAGTTCTTGACGATTGAATGAATGAACATTGACGTATAACGTCTACACCCACCATTGGCGATATGGCAGATAGGGATAACCGTCCCTGGAAAGAGGGGATGTGGACCTAAATCAACACTGAACCACCAGCGCAATCATACTACGAAGAGGGACAGTGAAAAAAATAACCAGTTTTATCTTGACCACCTGGTCCATGAGATTCCAATTGTGGCCTCGGTGTGCTAGGCCAACTGAGCTACGGCTGGGGCTAAGTAATTCTTGACGTGTGTGTGTGTGAGTGTGTGTCCTTCCTAACATTTTATTGTTGTTGTCTGAAGAGGAAGAGGGAGATAGAAAAAGAGTGTATGTGGGGGGGGGGGGGGGAAGACAACATTCGAGAATGGATTGGCTTCACAATGAGTGAAGCCGTGAGGGTTGCTGGTTAAAGGATCATATGGTGCTTTCACGACTTTGGAGTTACGGGATAGGATAGGATAGAGTAGGTTGTTGTCTGAAGTCTTTCCTTACCTTGGTGCATTCTTGGACGGCGTGCCAAAGGCAAATTTATGGTTTGTATCGGAGGATAAAGTTGTGTTGTATTGTATAGTGTTGTACTGTATTGTGTTGTATTGTATAGTGTTGTACTGTATTGTGTTGTATTGTATAGTGTTGTACTGTATTGTGTTGTATTGTATAGTGTTGTACTGTTTTGTGTTGCACTGTATTGTGTTGTATTGTATAGTGTTGTACTGTATTGTGTTGTATTGTATAGTGTTGTACTGTATTGTGTTGTATTGTATTGTGTTGTATTGTATTGTGTTGTACTGTATAGTGTTGTACTGTATTGTGTTGTATGATGAGGAGGAAGACGATATGTAGCTCTCGTACAAATTACAGTACGCGATGGACTCATAAAAGTAAATACTGTACTTAGGCGTGACCGTTAGGGAAAATAGCTGTTGTATATACATGCAGATCCGTGTTACCTGTTATCTGTGTGATGTTCATGTATTTGGTGTCTCCTCTCACCCGCTCACCTCCCTCCTCTCTCTCTCACTCTCTCTCTCTCGCTCTCTCTCTCTCTCTCTCTCTCTCTCTCTCTTTATTACCCTTTCTCCTTTGGCTTAAAAGTTGTCAACTATCACCACCTTAACACTCATCCATCCTAGAACCTAAGTGGGAACCTTTAATTAGGCTAATAGCATGCCTAACATCTAATTTTATGTAAAGAAATCCAGAACAAAATAAATAATAAATGAGAAATAAATACATAAATAAATAAAACACCAACAACAACATGAAATAAATGTCAAATTTAACATGTATCTAGGATAGCAAACAAGTGAGAGTATAAAAGTACACCTGCACTCACAAACACTCCCTCCTCCCCTCCCGTTCCCTTCATGCATACACACAAACATAGACATAAACATATACACAAACATACATACAAACATACACATAAACATATACACAAACATACACACAAACATACACATAAACATATACACAAACATACACACAAACATACACATAAACACATAAACAAACATACACACAAACATACACATAAACATATACACAAACATACACACAAACATACACATAAACATATAAACAAACATACACACAAACATACACATAAACATATACACAAACATACACACAAACATACACACAAACATTCACATAAACATATACACAAACATACAAACAAACATACACATAAACATATACACTCACACATATACACAAACATGCACACAAACATATACACAAACATGCACACAAACATATACACAAACATACACACACATACACACAAATATATACACAAACATATACACACACATATACACAAACATACACACAAACATATACACAAACATACACACATATACACATAACATACACACAAACATATACACAAACATACACACATATACACATAACATATACACAAACGTACACACAAACATATACACAAACATATACACAAACATACACACAAACATATACGCAAACATATACACAAACATACACTCAAACGTATACACAAATATACACACAAACATATACACAAACATACACACAAACATACACACACATGTATACAAACACACACACAAACATATACACAAACATGCACGCGTATTTTCATAACTGCTTATGACAGAAATGTCTTCAATATGTCTTAAGTGTGGCATTGGCAAAGCAAGATTGTGTCTCAAATATGAGTAAAGGGGAAGATGATTGGCTAAAAAGTGCATTTAAATATATAGCAGCTGTACTGTTAATTCCTTTGTACGTTTCAGTTGTACACCCGAGGCTTATTAAGCATGAAATGTGAGGTCCCTCTCTCTAAGCCCCAGGAGCCGTCATAAATGAGAATACAAAAATAGATCACGAAGTAAGAGGTTCCCGAGAAGAACAAAACCCATAACTTTCTTCACGTCCGCTGACGTACAACATTGCTTTAAACCTATTCACGTCCCATGACGTAGGTGTAGAGACATAGAGTCGTTAATTAGAGTGAAACTACATCACCAAGAATGAGATTCCTGATCGAGCATTAACCCGTCCGCTGACGTACAACATTGCTTTAAACCTGTTCACGTCCCATGACGTAGATGTAGAGACAAAGAGTCGTTAATTAGAGTGAAACTACATCATGAAGAAAAAGATTTGTGAGAAAGCATTAACCCTGCTCACAGCATTAGCTTTAAAGTTACTATAGTTTTACACATTTCAGCGCGACCGATTTTTGTTGATCTTTATTTCACTTGAAAAAAAAAAGAATGTTGAAAAGCAAATAATTATAAACCTGTTTGAAATGTATGGTCTGGATGTAAAAATTAATGAAATGAATTTATTCGTTTATATGCCTATTGATAGAATCAAGGTTGATACTAACAACAGCAGCGTAGTGACATCTGCTGCATGCTTGTGGTTTACTTACCGTGCAAAAGAAGCTTAAAAATCAAAACTCAGCGGTTAGAGTCACGAGTTCCCATTGTATTATCTTTTAATGTCATACGCGCGCTCACACACACACACACACACACATACACACACACACCAACACACACCCACACACACACACACACACACAACTACGAAAATTCCAGGTCAACTCTTTGTCAGGAAAAATAAAAGAAAACTAACTGATCTTTGAAACATAGTTCCTTTAAGTGTCGTCAGCGGTGGCAACCTTGACCCTTATAGTAGTGGATGGATGGAGAAAAAGAGAGAGAGAAAAAAAGTGTAGAAAGAGAGGAAGAGAGAGAAGCACCGAGACAGAGAAAAAGAAAGAGAGACAAATAAAAGAGAGAGATACAATGAGAGACACAGAGACAGACAGTCAGACAGTGAAGAAGTGGGAGAGATAAAATGAGCGACAAAGAGATAAGAGAGAGAGAGAGAGAGAGAGAGAGAGAGAGGGAGAGAGAGAGAGAGAGAGAGAGATTTGTTCTAATATAAATACAATTGCAAAACTATTATTTGTTTATGTACTGAAGAGCATGTGTTTGGAATGTTAACGTATGCGTGTTTGTGCGTACGAGAGAGAGGGGAAGAGAGAGAGAGACAGACAGACAGACAGAGAAAGAGAGCGATTAACACTGTGACGTAAATACTGGTCTTAATAAGGCTTGTTGTGGATGTCAACGTAACTTACAGCATGTTTAGTTTCACTACACTTTGACCAATAATCAGCATTACACAATGTTTAACGTTTATAGCCACAGGCCTACAACTTTGCTTTTTGTGTCTTTTCAAATAGATGTATCATTATTATTATTCTCGCGGTTTCCAACCCATAGAATTTGATCCGTTCTTTGCTTACGTCTGTTTTGTTCTGTTATGTTATCATGTTTGAAACTAAGAATTGCCAATGGGAGGGGTTGTGGCGAGGAAGCGTCTGTGGGGGGTCTGCAATATACTTTGATTGTGTTCAATTCCGAACACATGCTCTTCAATACATACATATATATGCACTCTTTTTTCTTGCAATTGTATTTTATTAGAACAAATAAAATTGTATGCACCATATGCTCTCTCTCTCTCTCTCTCTCTCTCTCTCTCTCTCTCTATTGCGCACACACACAAGCTCTCTCTCTCGTACACACAAACACACGTATACGTTAACATTTCTCTCTCTATCTATCTCACATACACACACACACACACCCACACACACACACACACACACACACACAGACACACAGTATAATTATTTGTTGTCATTAGAACGCCTGATTTAAAAATGACAAGGCAATGTTTGCATACAATTATCACGTTATTCCCTGATTGTACTTTTGTCCATTGTGTTTTAACACTGCACCATATTACTTTATCGTATTTTGACAGACATAACTGGGTTACTATGTTTTAATGACTGCCAACATTGATTGCATAATTGTGAGTGGTTCTCGCTCTCTCTGACCCACCACTCTCTCCACCCTCTCTCTCTCTCTCTCTCTCTCTCTCTTTCTCTCTCTCTCTCTCTCTCTCTCTCTCTTATCTCTTTGTCGCTCATTTTATCTCTCCCACTTCTTCACTGTCTGACTGTCTCTGTGTCTCTCACTGTGTATATATATATATATATATATATATATATATATATATATATATATATATATATATATATATATATATATATATATATATATATAAGAAAAATAATTATCCTGCTCTCAAAGGTGGACAAATATAAAATATAAATATAAATATAAATATAAATATATATATATATATATATATATATTTATTTGAAAGTGAAAGATATTTTGACTACATAGATATTAAATGTTTTCGTGATTGTCTGGTTAAGTTAAGGCTTGGTGTCCTTCCCATTGGTGCATCTGTTTTTCGAAAAACGTTTGGCAATCACTTGAACGATAATAAGTGTAAACTTTGCAGAGTATAAGAAAACGAGGATCATATTTCATTGGTGTGTCCATTATACACCAATTTAAGATATACGTAATGGATCTATGTCAGACAATCGCAAACTTGGTGTTTTCTTATTCAATGCAATGAAGATCAGACAGGAGTTTGTAGAATGCCTTGAAAATATTGTTTAAGGTGTAGAACGAGTCTACTTTATATTCAGTGCTTCTATAATGAATATTTATATGACGTCATTAATACGTTGTGGTACAATTGTTTATAATGTTTACGGACCCCAACTAGGGGCCGGTGGCCTATAGTCATTAAACTTTGTTCTTTTCTCTCTCTCTCTCTCTCTCTCTCTCTCTCTCTCTCTCTCTCTCTCTCTCTCTCTGGTTTGTGTATGTGTGTATAAGTGTTTGTGCTGTTGGTGTTGTTGGTGTTGTTGTTTTAAGCGGCAAGGAAAGTTAATCCAGTCCTTATGAATTAGTGTTGTTTTAGTAAATCGCAAGTTGTGTACAGTACTCGTAGTAAAGATTTAAATATGATATGGCAGAAGAGTAAGCTTATCACTCGCAACCGTCCCTTCCCCCACCTTCCCACATGCGTGTCAGTGTGTGTGTGTGTGTTTTCGCACATGGGCGTGTGGGTTTGCAGGGGCGATTGGCCATGAAGCAATAAACCAAGTTCAACTCTCTATCTCTCTTTCTTTCTCTGTGTGTGTGTCTCTCTCTCTCTCTCTCTCTCTCTCTCTTTAGGTTTGCCTCTCACTATCTCTTTCAAAGCCTCTCTCTCTCTGTCTCTCTCTACTCTCCTACCCCTCTTTATCTCTCTACTTTCTCTCACACTCGCGTGCACGCACAAACACACGTGCGCCCGCGCACACACACACTTAACACACATGTTCACACGCAACATAAACATGATTTGTTGTCATTCGAACGCTGTGATAAGAAAAATGTTAAGGCAATGTTTGCATACAATAATCACGTTATTCCCAGATTGTACTTTAGTCCAGTATGTGTGTTAACACTGCACCATATTACTTTATCATATTTTGACAAACATAACTGGGTTACTATGTTTTGATGACTGTCAACATTGATTGCATAAGTGTGTGTGATATTCTCTCTCTCTCTCTCTCTCTCTCTCTCTCTCTCTCTCTCTCTCTCTCTCTCTCTCATACACACCCTTTTATCGGGAAATTCTGGAACGCCTCCCATGGGGAAGGCGCAATCGCAACTTGTGTCGTGCCCAAACCCAATCTACCTGATATCAGTTGTGTTTTTGACATTTTGCTGGGGGGAGCCAACAAGAGTACCCGGAGAAAATCCCCGAAACGCTGCCCGAGTCGAAAGTAAATAATATTCGGGGAAAACTAACGCCCAGAGGCGGATCGATCCCAACCATGTCAGGCGCCATTGGTTTCTAGCCTGTGGACAAGGCAAGGTAGTCGACTCCCGTCTTAAACCACGCGGCCACTACGCTCGCTATTCCTTCTCTTCAAAACAAATATAAAATGTAATGATTTGGGGAGGAAGAAAGGCGACGGGATGGAGAAATGTAGGGGGGAGGGGGAAGGGAGGGGCGGAAGGAGAGGGAGGCCGTTTCTTGTTAGGATTGTTCTTGAATCAACTGTACCCTAAACCGTTACGGCAGTGAGGGGATTTCTAGTAATACAAAGGGGATCAAATAAGAAACCAATTACATTAATGTGTGGATGTATCTATCTAGGTATGTGTGCATGTCTATGTATGCGTGCATGTCTATGTATGTGTGCATGTCGATGTATGTGTATGTATATGTTTGCTGAAGTCTAAAATCATTGTATCAATGGAAAGACTGTACTTTTTTAAAGGAAAACAAACTGAAGTAAATTTATTTAAAGAGTCTCACTGTCGCTACGCCCAATCGACAAATCCTTTTAATATTCACAGTGAGTGTGGCCCCACTGAACAAAATAAGCTTACAACAAAACATAACTCTTGACAAAGTATAGTTGTTGTTGTTTTTTTAATTTAATAAAATCCCTTGTTGTGCCTATTAATAGCAACGAGCCGTTGGCGTACCAGCCAACATCCTGGAGCTAAAAAATAGCATTACCAAAGCCTGTAAGAGACAGAACGCGTAAAAATAATTGCACGTAAGGTTTTTCGTTTTAGGTTGATAACATAGGCTTACCCTACCTTACCTTACCCTACCCTACCCTACCCTACCCTACCCTACTCTACCCTACCCTACCCTACCCTACTCTACCCTACCCTACTCTACCCTACCTACCCTACTCTACCCTACCCTACTCTACCCTACCCTACCCTACCCAGACACCAAAGACACGCTCTTCAGCTTTGTTGTTCACTTAGAAATAGGGTCAAAGGTCACAGGGCCATGGTGTTCAGTTAATCAGGGGAAGTCACTCCTTGTTAGAACCCAAATAAAAAATTCAAACTTCAGCAGTTGGTTTGAGCACCGAAAGCCCACTGTATCATTGTTTGGTTTAAACATGTGATTTATTCATGAAAAATATGACAACGAATTTTTTTGTGTGTGTAAAGGAAGCTTATTTAAGCCGGCTCCGCTTAGTAGTAAGCTTAGTAGTAGTAGTAGTAGTAGTAGTAGTAGTAGTAGTAGTAGTAGTAGTAGTAGTAGTAGTAGTAGTAGTAGTAGTGATGGGGCAGAACAGGCCGTGAAGCCTTTCTAACTGCCCCTCCCTCAACTTGGCAATAACTCGGTGGGTCTGTTGAGCATGTCATTGTCCTAAGCATTTCATTCATCATAGCAATAAAACATAATTTTAAACTCTGGAAGTATGTCTAACTGGTTTTTAAACGTTTTTATGCTTGAAGCGTTCTTAGGTGAGACAGGTAGATTATTGCAATTAGTAGCAACTTTGTTAGAAAACGAAAACTTCCTTATATTAGTATTGCAATGCTGAAGAAATAGGCTTACTTTCCCGTCGGACATGCGCGTAATGTTGCAATGAGGCAATGCAAAGAAATCAGACCATTTTAAATCATCCAATCCATTGTAAATGTTGTATGCTTGTATCAAATCCCGTTTAATTCTACGGTCATACAATGAATGCAGTCTTAGGTACTTTAATCTTTCATGATAGGACCTATCCCTACAAGCCTTCACAAGTTTTGTAGCTCTCCTCTGCACTCTCTCAATTACAATAGACTGTCTTTTTAACACTGGATACCCTACTGTATTGGCATACTCAAAATGAAGCCTAACCATTGACTTGTACAATTTACAGAAAATTTCTTCAACTACGAAAAGGAAAGTCCTTTTAATAGCTCCTATCATTTTGTTGGCTTTATTGACAATTCTGTATCGGTGGATCAAATGAGAGGGTTTTGTCTAATAACACACCCAAATCTTTCTCTTCATCACATGTCATAAGTGGTCTATTATCCTTGTGAACTTTGATTGTATATTTATTCTGAGGATTATACTTACCAACATACAACACTTTAAACTTTTCAACCTTAAAGTATAAAATCCACAAGTTTGACCAGTCTTGTAAGCTGTCACGATTCTGTTGTAATTTAACCCCATTGCTATTAACGTCATATATTTGTGTGTCATCTTCAAATATATTGAAAGTGCCCTGTGCACATTCTGGTTAAAGGTAAAGGTAAAGGTAGTCCCATAGCCTTGTGGCCGTAGGGGAGCGTGATGTTGGAGATCACACTTATCTTGGGCCAGCGTAATGAGGGTGATGCCCAACTCTCTCCCTCGCTGCTTTACCTTCCCCACCCTCAAGAGAGTAGGTACTCAATCACAGTTGAGTCAACTGGGGGCGTTGTTGTTTGTCGCTTCACACCTTAGCGGTCACCCATCCAAGTGCTAACCGCACCGGACGGTGCTTCACTTTCGACACAGTAGCGAGTGCTCCAACCACTGCACTATCCGACACCCCTATTCTGGTTAGTCGTTTATAAAAATTGTAAATAATATTGGGCCTAAAATGCTACCTTGGGGAATACCGTTCAGTACTTTAATTTTACTAGACGTCTTACTGCCAACCCTTACTGCTTGTTCTCTGTCAGTCAAAAAGTCACGTATCCTTCAACAATATTTCCAGTAAAACCGCAAGCTTTCAGCTTACATACAAGTCTTTGCTGGGGTACCGTATCAAACGCTTTCCGGAAATCAAGATAAATCATAACTCAAGAGGTCATCATTGACAAATCAAGATCATCCATTGTCTATCTTTGACCTAGTCTATGTCTTGTGGGTTGTGTCACCTTCTGGATTAAGACTGCATCTCTTGTACATTCTATAAACTGATTATTTTTGTCCCCCGATCATTCTCCATTCCAATTTACATCAGGAAAATTAAAATCCCCAAATATACACACCTTGTCATATTTTTTTGTATTTCATTAGATTTAAGCAACGATAAAAGATCGTTGTTTTGAGAGGAGAAACTAGGACGTCTATATACACAGCAAATAAGAACATTTTCATCACTTCCACCAACAAAGATTCACCACAGGTTCTCGTCACACAAAGGCTGGACTTCTTTAGCATTTAGTTCTCTGCCCAAATAAAGGGCAACCACACGTTTGGGGTTTTTGTTCAGGAACACATCATAGTTCGGCAATCCATATTCAGAATCAAGTGGAGAGAAAATAGTACAGTACTTTTAGCTTTGGTTTCAGTGAACCCAATAATATCTGGTTTTAAGTCATTGATGCGAGTAAGGATTTCACTTTTATTTAATATGCTATCCAGATTGCTGTAAATAACAGAATAAAACTCATTATCCCCCCCTCCCCCCACACACACACACACACACACACACACCCAAAAAAAAAGGAATCTGATGATAAATAAGAGGAATCAGATCAGCTAAGAGAAGAAAAAAAAAGATCCGAATTCACTTGACCATTTTGATCAGAATTAAGAAAAAGGGTTTCATGTTCTGTACAACTATTTACATAAGATGTGTTGTTAGCGCTAGGCTGTCAGGTCTGTGTACAACTATTTATATAAGATATGTTGTTAGCGCTAGGCTGTCAGGTCTGTGTACAACTATTTATATAAGATATGTTGTTAGCGCTAGGCTGTCAGGTCTGTGTACAACTATTTATATAAGATATGTTGTTAGCGCTAGGCTGTCAGGTCTGTGTACAACTATTTATATAAGATATGTTGTTAGCGCTAGGCTGTCAGGTCTGTGTACAACTATTTATATAAGATATGTTGTTAGCGCTAGGCTGTCAGGTCTGTGTACAACTATTTATATAAGATATGTTGTTAGCGCTAGGCTGTCAGGTCTGTGTACAACTATTTATATAAGATATGTTGTTAGCGCTAGGCTGTCAGGTCTGTGTACAACTATTTATATAAGATATGTTGTTAGCGCTAGGCTGTCAGGTCTGTGTACAACTATTTACATAAGATATGTTGTTAGCGCTAGGCTGTCAGGTCTGTGTACAACTATTTATATAAGATATGTTGTTAGCGCTAGGCTGTCAGGTCTGTGTACAACTATTTATATAAGATATGTTGTTAGCGCTAGGCTGTTAGGTCTGTGTACAACTATTTACATAAGATATATTGTTAGCGCTAGGCTGTCAGGTCTGTGTACAACTATTTACATAAGATATATTGTTAGCGCTAGGCTGTTAGGTCTGTGTACAACTATTTACATAAGATATGTTGTTAGCGCTAGGCTGTCAGGTCTGTGTACAACTATTTATATAAGATATGTTGTTAGCGCTAGGCTGTCAGGTCTGTGTACAACTATTTATATAAGATATGTTGTTAGCGCTAGGCTGTTAGGTCTGTGTACAACTATTTATATAAGATATATTGTTAGCGCTAGGCTGTCAGGTCTGTGTACAACTATTTACATAAGATATATTGTTAGCGCTAGGCTGTTAGGTCTGTGTACAACTATTTACATAAGATATATTGTTAGCGCTAGGCTGTTAGGTCTGTGTACAACTATTTACATAAGCTAGGTTGTCAGTTCTCTCCAGCACTTTTGAGAAGCTTCTGAGAAGCTGCTATACCTGGGGTTCCTGTGATGTAATATAAGACAGGTAACACATATTATAATTTCATTTAAGTGATAATAAAACAGATCCAATTATATAAATTAAAAGAAGTAAACAAAACCAATCAATAATTTTTAATTAAGGTGGAAGAATAAATCGATGTCCTTCTGCAGAAGTGACGAAAATGATGGTAAGAAAAAAACCACACACAAAGCTAGAGAAAGCGCAACAGATAAATATTAGAAGGAAAACGAGAGAGAGAGAGAGAGAGAGAGAGAGAGAGAGAGAGAGAGAGAGAGAGAGAGAGAGAGAGAGAGACAGACAGACAGACAGACAGACAGAGAAACAGAGAGAGAGAGAGAAAGACAATAATTCTGTTGGTCTGGACCCTGGGGCGCTTTTGTCTTCGAGCGGCAAATTTAAATTTTAACTTAACGAAAACGATTTGACTGTTTAATAACCTGCTGAGTGGTTCGGAAGAGGAATTGATTATTTGGTTTTTAAAAAAAATATTGATTTCCGTTATTCAGACTGATTTGTATCCCGCTGCCATTCTCTCCTCTTTTGTCTCTGTCTGATCCGTAAGTGTATACACGGCTGTAAATATTTATACTGTTTTTCCTCCTGGGCCTAGCCGGGCATATAAATAGCTGTGAATAGGTTTTTGCTATTCTATTTCTGTCTTTTTTGTCATTTGTGTACATAGTTGTAAATAGTATATTTCTGTCTTTTTTGTAATTTGTGTACATAGTTGTAAATAGTTTGTACCTTTACTGTTCCGTCTTTTGGTGTATTGTAGCAAAAGCGATGTTTTTTCGTGTGCATGTACTTATATGTAATGACTATGTAAAGCGTGGTGAGTCTGGTCATAGGCTGGAGTACCCGCTATATAAAAAAATCCGTTATGTTATGTTATAACCATATTTGGTTTTGCGCGAGGGTGGAGATTTGCTCTGACGTTAGTAAGCTTATAGAGAGGGCAGTGAAAGAGAAAATGTTCGACAGTTTAGCATTGACAACCTCAGGAGCACGAGGGATATCAGTCAAGTGTCGAGTGAAAAGGTCATGATTAAGATCGCTCATATTTCTTCGAAGTCGACAGTGGATTACTTGCTCCTTTCTGCCCCCCACCCCCCTCCTAGAAAAATACTGGGGAATGCAGGCATCATCTCTTATCACTGTTTAATGTAAAAACAAGGCGAAAGTTAGGGTAAACCCGATTTTGCCAAAAGTTAACAAAGCCTTTTAAATGAGCTGGCGGGGGAATTAAGTAAAAGAACGCCGTAAGTGGAGCATGAATATGTATGTCTGGAGTATGTCTACTTTCCTTTTGTAAATGAGGACAGTAAATCACCGTGTATCTTAAGACTGGGGCTGGGGGAGAGGGTGGGGGTGGTGTGCGTATGAACAAAGAAGATAGGGGTGGTGGGAGGAGAAGGAGGAAGAAGATTGAAGCCAGCACATTTCGTGTTCTGAACACGTGACTTTAGAGCTAAATTATAGTACTACAGTCAGTGAATAATGTCCTTTCAAAGATCGTCTTAGGAGATATTAACACTAGATTACGTGTATTCTCATTGACGGGATAATTGTGCTTCTGATTGAGTTATTGAACTAATAATCGATTCCTTGATTGGTTGATTGAATGATTGATCGATTGATTTAGTGACTGTTTGAGTGAGTTAGTGACTGTTTGAGTGATCTAGTGATGGTTTGAGTGATTTAGTGATTGTTTCAGTGATTTAGTGATTGTTTGAGTGATTTAGTGATTGACTGACCCATTGTTCTTAAATGCGCATCTGATCATCGTAGTTTTATCGTAATCTGACGCTATCTCTGTTGTTCTGTTACAGATTTCAGCCACAAAAGGCCGACAGCAACTCCATCCATGCGTTGACTACGCAGCGCAGGCTAGGAGCGCTACACACTCTGCTGCTCATTTGAGACCTTTACTGACAATTACCTTCCGTGGCCTGACAGCCCTGTACAAGTTTCCTAATTATAATTTTTTTAATAAACCCTCAAAAACTGTTTCAAATGATCTAATTCCGCACCTGAAATCTCGTGTGATTGTATGTGCTTAGCCTAAGCATTACTCTTGTCAATAAAAAGATAAAATCACTTCATTTCAGATCATTTCGGTTGAATAAAATTCTGTATTTTCATGTACTGTCTCTTTTTTTAATATAGTTTTATTAACTTGAGGAGAATGAGTCTAATAAGGCTTATCTGCAAGACGCAATCAGTACACTCCAATTTCATCTCCTAAAGCGAGACACCTTTATTACTGGTGTTGTACACAGACCTTTATCACTGGTGTTGTACACAGACCTTTATCACTGGTGTTGTACACAGACCTTTATCACTGGTGTTGTACACAGACCTTTATCTCCCCCGTTGGGGTGCAGGGGGTTTCAGTATAAATAGTATCCCCACTTTCTGGAAATTTAGTGCTTTAAATTCCCACTGTCGCTGTCTTTCTCATTCCTGCTCTGTTCTATCAATCTGCTATACTATCTTCTTCTTCGCTAGACCAGTCACCTATCTTTTTTCTTGAAAACTCTTCCAGGACAAGACTCCTTATTTGTGTATGAGGTCTGTTGGATCAGCTTGGGAATATTGGACGCTTTCTGCCAGGTGGTCACTAGGGCTTCCTATGATGTTATTATTTAGCAATGTAGGCATTTTATATGTATGTGTATTGTTGATAATTTATAATGATGTTTGTATTCTATTTTGTTTGTGTAAACGGGGGTTCGATAAATTAGAGTACAGCCTCAGCCGTCCCCTGCATGGGATGTCTTTATTGTAAAGTGACGGGCTGGTGGAGAGCTTTCAGTTTTACCACTAGGGTTGTTTCAGCAGATCTTTGATGCGGATCAGGGGTTGTCCGGTCCTGATTTGGCTCGGAAGAGTCCGCTGGACCTAAAGCAATAATCATGTAATGTAATGTAATGTAATGTAGACCTTTGTCACTTATGTTCTCCTTGTCTCTCTCGTCTTTTATTGGCTCAACGCGTTCTTGTCAGTTTACACCTCCGTTTGATTTCTCAGCCAGAAACCTCCCAAAAAAATGATACGGTTTCTTATAATAATACACTAAAATAGAAAGCAAACGTATATAGCATAACGTCGTGAAACTAAGTTGAAAAATCTCTCTTAACCCCCTCCCTCCTCATCCTATTCTCTCCTCTCCCTCATACCTCCTCCACCTTCGCCCCACCCAACAGAATGTCAAAGTCAAAGTCAAAAGCGCTTCATTCTATAAAACCCTTGGGGCAGGTGGATACAATATAAACGAATAAAAATAAAACCTAGAATAATA
>CM072523.1:9880430-10177930 GCA_036898135.1 Oncomelania hupensis | reverse complement strand
CCACATGAACATCACAAAATTATGGTGACAACTTGCAGCTTTTAAAACTCCAACTTTCATGGACTTTGGCAAGCAAAAAGTCCCACAATTCGTCTCAGCAGTATTACATCTTCTCAGCAGGTTGCAGGTAGAAAAGCATGAACACCTTCAACTCCTTTCTCTCCATGGTAGCGTGATAACACCTCGCAAGCTAATAGTTCACAGGCCAATGTTCAGTGCTCGCAAGATGACATTAAACTCGTCGCTAATTAATATTTTTTTTTTAAAACGAAATCTGTATGCACTCACCAGTAAGAACGAAGAATATTTACTAACTCTTTGATGCCAATGTTAACTCTTCGTGACTATTATAATTTCGGCAATTAAGCATGCACAATGTGCTGAACATGACGCGGGTGTTGGCACGGATTAGAATACGTGTTTAGGAAATACACTTCGCTTTTTATGGCTCGCTCTTTCTCAGCTGGTGCTAACTTGAGAGACGAGGGCGGAGCTTATACAATGTTTTGCACGGTCCCCTAGTTGGAGTTACATATTGGTAAATAGTTCCTGGATAAATTATACGCAGAATTTACTAGGCCGTTGGAACAAGTACTTTTAAATTACTACAGCGCCCACGTTTTCCTGGGATAGAACTGTTGCCATTGCATCAAATTTTCCGAGAAACAAAAAAAATTGAGTGGAGTCCTTTGTATTGTAAACTCTCGTCGTCACAATGAAAATGCTGTAAACTATAATTTGATCGTCTAGATGCTCTTGGCATTTCATGAGGATCCTTTCCTATCGTCACCTCACCGTATCGTCCAGTTTAAGTGCACCACTTATTAAGAAATTGTAAGACCCAACCTTTTCGTAATGTCCGGTAACTTATCGTTACATCGGATGAAACGGTTCCGTTGATTGTATGGCTATAGGCCTAGTTAGTATAGTTCCGGGAAAGAAGAGCAAGATCGAACCAATACTTCGTGACGCATCCCTTGATGTACTAACCATTATTTAAGTGCACTAAATCTTGTCTTGGTAGCTTTTGCTGTTGCCCCCCATTTTTACAGAAACGGGCTAAAACCAACAAATCTCTCTATATAATGGGTTGCTGAGGACAGAGAAAGATGGAGTATGCTGGTTAAACGATCATCTGTGGTACCCTAGCAACCTTCCAGTTACAGGGTAGGATAGGATAGGATAATTAAATGTACAGTTGTTATTATAGCAATTGCTTTAAACCGCTTGAAGAGAAATATTTAAAACAAACAAGCAGACTTTTCTGGACCTGAGCCTAGGGTGTTATAAAAAATACTTTGGAGAAAACCCCTTATATATGAAACTCAAACTCACTGTCTGCAACAGCCGGTTTTTGTAACATTACTTGCCAGTAGGATTGCACGTATTGGACCAGATTGTACCAGAACATTTCTTGGTAACCTACAATTAGTTTGGAGGAAAATCCCTAATCTCCCCCTTTGCGAATGTAAAACCAAGAAATAATTTGAGATACTCTGTCCACCAAGAAGGCGCTTCCATCACAGTCTGACCCTGTTTGCAGTTTCTCAAAATGTAGGAAGATATCAATTGTTTTTTTCTGGAAGTAGTCGGGTAATGTTCTGTCGTTCTTTTTCACATGTTGCAGTAAGGTTTAGGTTTTTAGAGGAATCTTGACTAATCATCTTCTTCTTCCTCTTGACCAATCATCATCATCATCATCATCATCATCATCATCATCATCATCATCATCATCATCATCATCATCATCATCATCATCATCATCATCGTCGTCGTCGTCGTCGTCGTCGTCATCATCATCCTCATCATCATTCTCAACATCTTCTTCTTCTTCTTCTCCTCCTCTTCTTCTTCTGCCAAGTAGTTTTTGGAAGTGAAGGAAAAATTTTATCAGTCACCATCATCATCATCATCATCATCATCATCATCATCATCATCATCATCATCATCATCATCATCATCATCATCATCATTATCATCATCATCAACATCATCATTAACATCATCATCATCATCACCATCATCATCATCATCATCATCATTATCATCATCATCAACATCATCATCAACATCATCGTCATTATCATCATCATCAACATCATCATCATCACTCATTCGGTCATCGATTCATTCATAAGAAGAATTAAAACGTGCTAAACTGCTTTCTTAGCAGTCGCAGTGCAGCACTACACGATCTGTGCTAAATCTTGCCGTGGATCCAGTATGTTTTACATTATAGAGGCAAATATCTTAGGTATAGGGGCGTATATTGTTGCATAAAAATAAACCGAAAAAAAAAAACACTGCGAAACTTCCACGATAAATGATGTGTACACTAATTACATAAGAATGACCTAAAAATAGTTAAAGCAAATTTCCTGAGTGATATCATCGTCAACATTCACAGTTCAAGTGTAACTTAAATTTCTGCTTCCGATATACTCTCCTTACTCGCCTGTTCCGAGATTCAACAATGCACATAGGAGAAACCTATCCTATCAAATCCCGTAACTCGAAGGTCGTTGGGGCACCACAGACGATCGTTTAACCAGCGTACTGCATCTTTCTCTGTCCTCAGCAACCCTCATGGCTTCGCACAGTTTCAAGCCAGTCCATTCTCGAATGTTGTCCTCTCACCTCTTTTTCTGTCTCCCTCTTTTTCTGCCTCCTTGCACCGTGCCTTGCAGTATGATCTTTGCAAGGTCTGAAGCTCTGGTGACGTGGCCATACCATCGGAGTTTACGTTTCTTCATCACTGTCAGCATGTCATCCTGTTGTTAAATGGCTTGTGTGATGGTCTGTCGGACTTCGTCGTTGGTGATATGCTGAGAATAGGAAATGCACAGAAGTTTTCTGTAGCACATCATCTCCATGCTTTTATTCTTCATTGTAGATCTGCTGTGAGGGTCCATGTTTCGCAAGCGTATAGGAAGATGGAGATGACAAGGGAGCGCAGCAGCCTTACCCTTACATTCGAATGTAGACTGAAGGTCCTGTCTTTCCAAAGCTTGTCAGAGCAGCAGTGGTTTGTGCGATCCTGGAGAAGACTTCCTGTCGGGACCCATTGTCTGATACAATGGCTCCTAAATATTTGAAGCTATGCACTGTGTTGAGGGACTGACCTTGGACTTTGATGTCTGTTGATACCATTGGTGTTTTTGGTCGTCATGTTGGTCTTCTCTGCACTTATTTTTACTCCACTGGTCAAGCCTCTGTACCAGCTGTTCCACATTCTTGTTCCTCCTTTCCAGCCAATCCATCAATGTCATCCGCAAAAAGGAGATTGAAGATTGCTCTGCCCCCTATGCTGACTGTGCCTTCGTGATCTGCAAGTGCATTTGACATGATGCGCTCTAGGAAGATGTTGAAGAGTGTTGGAGAGAGTAGGCATCCATGACGCACACCGATTGTTGTTCTGAACCAGTTTTCGATGGCTTTGTTATGGAGGACTGCACTGGTAGCCCACAGATCTTTTGCATGACTTCAGACTCGGTCAAACGCTTTCTTGAAGTCTACAAACACACGATACAGAGGTTGTTGGTGCTGTAGGTATTTCTCGCAGATTCTTATGAGGTTGAAAATCTGTTCAGTGGTGCGTCGTCCTGTAATGAATCTTGCTTGTTCTTCAGCTTCGGGAGGACCTTGCTGGGATGGCTGATGAGGCTGATGGTGCGGTAATTTTCACACTTCTGAAGTTACCTTTTTTGGGAAGAGTGATTGACAAGCGACTGGGTTCATGGTGTAGGCTGCACCCCACTTTGCCAGATCTTGTTACAGATAATGGTGAGGGCATCAATCATCGCTTCTTCTCCTGCTTGATGCACTTCTGCTGGTATGTTATCCACTCCCGCTGACTTCCCCTTCTTCAGTGATTGCACTGCTGCCTCAACCTCTTTTCGGAGAATAGGGAGGATTTCTTCTTCTCTGTTCGGTGGACATGCTAGAACCGATGTTTGGTGTGTGGTTGTAAAGGTCAGTGCAATACTCTGTCCATCTATCCAAGACTTCTTGTTCTTCTGTATGGCATATTCCAGACTTGCTTTGGATCGTGGAGACTTTGGGCTGTTTAACACTTGTCAACCGCTTCACAGTCTTATAGGCCTTTTTGCTGTTGTTCTTGTTCAGACTGTTCTCTATTTCCTAGCATTGATCTTCTATCCAGTTCTCCTTTGCCGTGCGCATGCTTTTTTGGATGCAATTGTGGATTTTCCTGTAGGCATCAGATCCCTGTGAGATGTTCTTTTTCTTTTTATCTCTCTTCGTTCATCACACGGGTCCAAAAGTTCTTTGGGCGGTGCTTGCCAAGGATCTCAGTGGCGGCATCTGTCACAACTGAGTTGAAGGTAGTGGTCATGGTGTTGACATCTATCACCAACTACCAGAACGAGCAGTGGTGAAAATTTCCCTCCAATTGTGGCTTGGAATATTTCTGCCACCTCCGGGTCTTGAAGTTTGTCCAGGTCGAACTTCAGTCTGGTGCACTTTGCTGTTTACTCTCTTCAAGTGGAGCCGGGAGGACATCATCACGAGATCGTTATCCCTTTCGATGTCTGCTCCTGGAAAAGTGCGTGTCCTGCCATTGTTTGATGCTTGATCTGAAGCGTTTCTTGACCATGATGTATTCAATCTGGCTGTGATGCTCCCCACTGGGACTGGGACTGTGCAATGTCCATTGTAGGGTGTGTGTTTTTTTGTGTGGAGACCAAGCGTGTTTGCCAGTATCAGGTTGTTGTATCTGGCAAACTCCAAGAGTCTCAGACCCCTGTAATTTGTCTCGTTGTTGCAGTTGGGTCCACATGTGTCTCCCCAGTTGTGGTGCGCATCTTGGCCAACCTTGACATTCCAGTCGCCTTGCACTATGAATATGTCCTTTTTAGGCACTTGGTCAAGGACAGCCTGTAGATGTTCATAGAAATCCTCGACTTTGCTGACATCATAGTCTGATGTTGGGGCATAGGCCTGGATGATGGTGATGTCAAATGGGGCTACTCTCAGATGGATGGTATTGAGTCTACTGGAGACTGGGCGGCAACCCATGACAGTGGCTAGAATGTCTTTGTGGGCGAAGAATCCAACGCCGTGTTCGTGCCTGTCATCTCTCCCGCTGAAATAAAGCTTGTGGCCGTTGTCGGTCGTTGTTTCACCTAGGCCTTTGACTTCTGGGTAGAAGACTTTCGCCCACTGATGCCGTGTTGACATCACCCCTGTTAGTCGCCTCTTACGACACGCCGGGAAACGTTGGGTAATAGTGCCCGAAACCCACAGGAGAAACACCAGGGACCTAATATTAGATGGGTTTTCAATAACGCTATCGTGGGCGATAATCCAGAGCATTAGTTACGCCTTAGAATGAGAAGATAAACCACGGTCTAGTCTGAGCACAAATGCATTCCTTTGAAGATTAGAGACCCTGACGCTCATGTCCTTGCCTTCGGACGAGAGGATAAACCAAGGTCTAGTCTGCGTACGCTTGCTTTACAAACTCAAGGATATTAAAGATCCGGACGCTCATGTCCCAGCCAGCTACCAAAACAAATTAGCAAGCACTCGCTATAATTGGTCGCATCGGCCGACCAGGATTGCTGAGTTGTCTGGAGCGTTAGACGATGCGCTTAGCAGCAAGTTTGCGCTATGGGCAGCTGGCGTTAGGTCCAGTTTCGGCCAGCAGTCCCAGCAGCTCTTGAGCTGCTCAAGTGCTACAAAATAGCGATTAATTATACTAATTAAAAAATTAACAAATAGCTGTACCTTATTCAAACCATCAGGGCAATTTTATTGAGACAAGTGGTCCTGATTCGGCTCTTTCCAGTCTGCGGGACCCTGTAAGCAATGAATAACTAACTAACGTTGGGACAATCCGTATATCTGTAAGTTTTTCTAGACTTCGTTTGCTTCAAGAAGTGTTTGATCATTTATTAATTAATTAATTAATTTATTTATTTATTTCTTGTTGTTATGCAGGGCTTTGCTAGTTCAAGGGCTGCTGGAGGAGCTGTCCAGTAAGGATCTCACTCAAGTCGCCCGAAGCACGCACTTGCCGCCTTAGGTGGATCGTCTTGACAACTGATCACAGTCCTAGGAGATCGAGAATGGGAGAGGGGATAGAAGGGTGGGGGGAGGGGAAGGGCTTGATCAACGCATTTGTGTAGCTGGCACTCATTCATCCCGTCTAGGACATGAGTGTCAGGATCTTTAAAGTGTGTGATGCAATACGGGCGTGCGCTGACTAGAGCTCGGGGGCGCATTGCCTGTGTACCAGGGTCAGGTAATCTTTTTGGCACCCCAGGCCGTAAACCTTGGGATTTCGAACCAGCCCGCCTGCAATGTCATCGCTTAACATTCATTCTTCAATTGTTTCGCCGTCGCTTTTACCACTGAGCAATCGCGTCCATCTTGTCTTGCTTTGATCGAATGGTTATCTCACTACTCATTTGCAAATGCGTGGACTTTAAAGATCCTGACGCTCACGTTCTCGACGGATGATTGCCGGTAACGCAAATACACCCAGCATGCACTAGGTCTCTCCTCCCTATTCCCGGTCGCCCAGGATTGTGCTCAGTCGTCTGGGCGTCAGGCGATGAGCCCAAAGACTGCAGGTGGGCGCCTCGAGCTGTTAGAGCTAGAGCCTGTGTCGACCAGCGCCTTGAGCAGCTCTTGAGATGGAAACGCGCTGTGTAAGATTGATTAAATGAATCAAATAGATACAATAAATAGGGGTAGCCCAAATATTCTTGACGTTTCATTGTAGGGTCTACGCCTGATTTGTATAAAATAAATGTGCTCTTGGGTAAAAAGGGTTCGAATCTACATGTTAGCAGAACTTATTTGCATATTTGCCAGGGGAACCCGTTCAACTTTGCTTTCATAAGTTGACGTCGCGGCAAAAAGACAAAACAGGGGCAGTAATCGAAACAGAAAGACTTTCGGTTGGAGTGCGTGATCCACGTAATGTCGGAAGTTTGTTACAATAAATTTCTCTGTCTGATGATTCTGTTACTACTGGTTATTATAATAGAGCGTACTAATCGATCGCTGATTCAAGAAACAGAACTGTGAATAATGTGTCGTTGTTGTTGGATGCAATTATCATGACAGAGGAAACCCCAGGACTTCGTTTTCAGTGTGGTTTAATCAAGCTATATATAGTCTTAGCTGCTGTATCGCGTAACGTAAAATGGGGAACTGAACAGAATATTTTATCTTGGATGTAATTATTAATGAAGAAGGGGAAAAAAACCTGGACTTTTCTTTTTATTTTGATGTAGTAAATAAAATAAACATTCATTAGAAGAAAAAAAACGGGATTAAAAAAGGGGGGGAAAAAGGAATGTAATGGCTGTTTGGTTATTTCTATTCTTAAAGCGAGTCTGAAGTTTTAAAAAAAATCAAACTTTTACAGCAGAAAGAAGAGTCAATGAAGAGTTTATTAATCGACATAACTGATGTAAAAGATCTCCATATAGGGTCTGTAAGCACCTCGAAAGGTCATTGAGGTCTATTGTAACGTCACGGGTTTCGCTAGCAGAGGGGTTGCTAATGCAGCCATCGGGCGTCACTTCAGACTACAGACACCGACAGACATCATTGATCCCTTAGCTAGCCCACAGCAGCCACTGATTGGCGTTTGTTGGTCACGCTGTGATGTGTTTGTCTGTGGTTCGCCTATGCCTGTATTCTAAGGGAGATAAGCCATTTGCTGCTATACGAGTCGATCTTTTGAACGCTGGGATTCGACGTTTAGATTCAAGTTTTGCCAATACGTGTATGAGATTAAAAACAATTATTGAAATCTTAAGTAATTAGTCATCTTTTAGTGTTCATTAGACTTTTTTCTCCCCAATTTTGACATAGACCTTAAACTTACTTCTTTTTTTTAATAGCCCTTTTTTTTTTCTTCTTTTTTTTTGCGTGTGCCACATTTTCTGTGGCAGACGACAATTATTTATCCCCAAAATACAGCTTTTAAAAAAAACAAATCAAACGTTTATTGTTGCTTTCTCACCTTATCCTAACATAGCAGTAGCCTTTGTCCCGGGTAGGAAATTTATCCCTTTTTGTCTTATTCTTCAAACAAAGCATCCTGCTGATGATTACGAATTGTGCTAGTTTTATTTATTTCAGCGAGTAGTGTGAAATATTGGAATATTTGGGGACTTTTGTACAAAATCTCGTGTAAACCAATCTCAAGTTGTTGCTGTTCTTTAGTTTACTTTGTTTTGTTTTCTTTCTATGTGGTATATTACCCACCACAGGCATTACATACAGACATTTGTGTCGCAGTATCAAAATGTAAACAAATATTGTGATGAGTGTGTGTGCGTGTGAGTATGTGTGTGTGTGTATACGCGCGCGTGTGCGCGTGTGTGGGTGGGTGTGCCTGTGTGTGTGCCTGTGTGTTTGTGTGTGTGTTTGATTGTGGCTGAGTAGTCTGTGTTATACGTAAACGAAATTTTAACCACCACCACCACCACCTCCTTTGTGGTTATATTCAGAAACAAAATAGCCACACTAAGGATTAGGAGTTGAAAGCCATTCAAATGCACTATTATCGATTTGGCATGCCTAGTGCGACAGCTTATAGAAGCTATTTACTCAGAAAACTAAAAATTTTTAAAACAAAGTTAAAGTGCATAGAATAGATCCGATAAAAATAAACCAAGTTATCTCGGCTGCGCTTGATTTTTTCAGAAACTGGCAACGATCATAGATCATTCACAAAGTTTAAACCGGATCAAGGTAAAAGGTCAAGGACAAAAAAAACGCGTGGGCGTGATATTCTTCAAAGTTGTAATATACCGTACTGCACAATACATCCAGACAGGACGTGCGCCCTGGAAATCGGTTTTGAGAAATGAGAACGTTAACAGGATGTTACCTCTGGATTTAGGCCGCCAACCGGAGACACTTCGTTTTCGATAGTTGAAGTTTTCACCACTTCCAAGAAATTATTCAAGAGTCTATTTACCCTACATCCAATTGCATAAGTGGTAGGGTAGGGATGGGGATGCAGGGGCGGGTTATAGGTGCAATAGGGGGGTCCCAGAGAACACGTGAATCCCCTTAGAGCCTGGAGAGAGAGAGAGAGAGAGAGAGAGAGAGAGAGAGAGAGAGAGAGAGAGAGAGAGAGAGAGAGAGAGAGAGAGATAGAGAGAGAGAGATCATATCCTATCCTGTAACTCGGAGGTCGTAGGGGCACCACAGGTGATCGCTTAACCAGTGACCTCCATCTTTCTCTGTCCTCAGCAACCCTCATGGTTTCGCTCAGTGTCAAACCAGTCCATTCTGGAATGTTGTCATCCCACCTCTTTTTCCGTCTTTCTCTTCTTCTACCTCCTTGCTCTGTGCCTTGCAGGATGGTCTTTGCAAGGCCTGATGATGTGGTGATATGGCCATACCATCGGAGTTTCAGTTTCTTCACCACTGTTTGTAATTCATCGTGTTGTCCAATGGCTTGTGTGATGGTCTGTCGGACTTCGTCGTTGGTGATGTGCTGGGTACAGGAAATGCCCAGAAGTCTTCTGTAGAACCTCATCTCCATGCTTTGTATTCTTCGTTGTAGATCTGCTGTGAGGGTCCATGTTTCGCAAGCGTATTGGAAGATGGAGATGAGAAGGGAGCGCAGCAGTCTTACCTTGAAATGTAGACTGATGGTGCTTTCCAAATTGGCTTCAACCTTGCCAGGGCAGCAGTTGTTTGTGCGATCCTGGAGAAGACTTCCTGTCGGGACCCATTGTCTGATACAATTTATCCTAAATATTTGAAGCTATGCACTGTGTTGAGGGATTGGCCTTGGACTTTGATGTCCGTGTAAATGCCATTGGTGTTGTTGGTCATCATGTTGGTCTTCTCTGCACTTATTTCCATTCCATAGGCTCTGGAGGTGGCGTCAAGCCTCTGTACCAGCTGTTCAAGTTCTTGTTCCTCTCCAGCCCAATCCATCAATGTCATCCGCAAAACGAAGGTTGGAGATTGCTCTACTCCCTAATAGACATGACGTGCTCCCATGGTGGAATCAATGGCGTTAATGGAAGAACTGAAACTGATGTGATATCAATGTCACACTTATCAAAAAAATCTTTTGCATAGTTTCTGGGCTGCAAATACTTCGTATTTTTTGTTCTTTTTGGATAATCTTGTTCAGCGTCAATATATGTTTCATCATACACCGAATTTGGAACAGATAAACACCTTACCACATATTTGGAAGTAGCCAGTTGAGGTTGTTGATTTAATGATAATATTCCAGCTTCTTGTATATTCGTAGAGGGTTTGCATGAACTAGAACTCCTAATGCATTTTTAATAGATTGAAGGCACATCTCTTTGCTTTCAGGACGGGTGAGGAGTGACCGACAATGTTTAGGCTTGAATTAGACAAATGCAAAAGTGACCGTAGACCTAGTAACCGTTTGTCCAGTTTTTTTAAGAGCCAACCGAAGCAGAATGTGGAGTTGTTTTGATTTCACAATGAACACATCTGTAAGTTTACCACTAGTTTATTTTATTTATTTATTTATTTGTAATGAAGGTCTCCTGGCAGGCAAGTAGAATGAGGATGAGGTTAGGCTGAGACTTCAAACTCCGGCTGAACAATAGCGAACACTTTTTTTTTATTGGGGGTTTGGGTGGGGGAATTAACGGTTGTGCTATTTCGCCGTCTAGTGGACAACAAAAATGGGCTTAGCAATGCGCAGTGATACATAAAAATTTGTAGTCTAATAGTATCACATAATGTTATCTATGTTAAATTTCATTTATGACACTAATTAAAAATAAGCAGACGTTAAAGATTTCATTCAAGTAGGTCTAAATTTACTAGTGTTAAAAAGTAAAAACAAATGCGGGTTCAATAAAACAGTAAAGAAAGTATACAATCGAGGTTGACGGGGCGGGGTTAGTGGTAACATCGTCGGACAGGGCACTCCCAACACGAACCCGCTCCCGCTAAGTGCTCTTAGTCAGGAAGCTGTTGATCCACCTGATGAGGACACGGTTAACGTTGAAGACCATGAGGTGAGGTTGGATGGTGTTGAAGGCGCTGCTGAAGTCAAGGAAGAGGATCCTGGCATAGGCGGAAGTCTTAGGTGCTGAGGTGCTGGTAAGCGTTGTGCAAAAGAGTCAGAGGTCAGTACTCCGGTCACGGGCATAGGCAAATTGAAGTGGATCCTTACGCTCTTCTGTCTCTGACCTCAGCCTGCGCAGAACGATCTTCAGCGCCATGGATCGGTAGTCGTTCAGCGTGGCTGGGGAGCTTTTCTTCGCCACAGGCACGGTGATGAAGCTCTTCCAGATCGCTGGGATGCAGCCTTCGTCAAGGGACCTCTAGAAGAGCTCACAGTAGACCGGGCCAAGTGCGTCGCTACACTTCCTCAAAAGTCTGCCGTTGATGTTGTCGGGTCCAGCACACCTTCACTTTCTGGAAGGACTGCTTGACTTCCCCAGCCCGTACTACAACTGGCAGGTGAGGTCGGTCTATCAACTCTTCTATGGCATGCTGCTGCTCTTCGCTGAAGTCGCGACGGTCAAACCTGGAATAGAAAGAGCTCATCTCGCCAGCCAGCCTCGCTTCATCAGGGGTCTGGATCGGAGTCTTCTGCTGCTTGTGGCTGGTGATAGCCCCGATGTCCTTCCAGTACTGCCTGACGTTGCCCTCACGGAAGTGGTTTTCCAGCTTGGGCGTGAAATGGCGTTTCTCTTCTCAGTCGTCAGAGCGCACGACTTGTGTACGTGCGTCTCGGGCGACTTGGGTTCGAATACTGACTTCAGCAAACTATTTTGTGATTGTTGAATATTAGTGGCCAGCGCTTTGAGAAGCTCTCTGAGCTTATAAGTGCGCTATATAAGAGTAATCTCTTTCTCTTTTTTTATTTCTTCTCTGATATTCTTGTTGAGCTGCTTTAGGTCTGCCTTCATCTCCTTATGCTAAAATCTTAACCTTTTAAAATAAAGTTCTGAAGTCTGAAGTATGAAGTCCTTGTCACCGTTCTTGAACGCCTCTCTCTTCCTGTACAGGAGTCTCTTAAGACCAGGAGTAATCCAGGACTTTTTGTTGGGAAAGACCTTGCAGGATTTGGCGTTTCTGGTGTCT
Source organism: Oncomelania hupensis (assembly GCA_036898135.1). Lineage (NCBI taxonomy): Eukaryota > Metazoa > Mollusca > Gastropoda > Littorinimorpha > Pomatiopsidae > Oncomelania > Oncomelania hupensis. The sequence goes on along the minus strand of CM072523.1, from coordinate 10,165,843 downwards.
GCACAGAAGGCGATGTAGGACGAGATGGAATCTGCGGTCACATCGAGGCTGGGGTCAGAAAAGACACTCCAGTTCGCGGACTCAAAAGCAGCCGCTGAGTGCGTCTGCTGAGTCTTGTGTCTGTCCGCTTCTTCACCAACTTCACGGTGGGCTTCTCCTGCTTCGGGCGTTGGCGGTAGACGGGCAGCAGTTGGACCATGTTGTGGGGTCTTCTGTCAAGACCAGGAAGCGGCTTCAACCTGTAGGCTCTGGGAATGTTCCCGTAGCAGAAGTCGATGGAGAGGTCGCTGTGGGTTGGACAGGTGACGTACTGCTTGAAGTGGGGGAGGGCGTGGTTTAGTCTGCGATGAAGAAGGCGAGTCAAGGGATTGCGAAGACATTCTATGGGCAACATCCGCCACTTTGGAGATTCCTGCCTGGGAGTCTGCCTTGGGATGGATGTACACCACGGTCACGAACAGCTGGTTAAACTCTCTCGGAAGATAGATGGGCCTGACGTATACACCCATCATTGGCGATGTGGTAGATGAGGATAACCATCCCAGGGATGGGGGTTCAGGGACCTAAATCAACACTGAAACACCAGAGCAATCACACTGCTTAGACGGACAGTGAAACAGGCCACTTTTGTTAAAAGATGGAGGAGGAGAATGAGGAGGAGGAGGAGGAGGAGGAGGAGGAGGAGGAGGAGGAGGAGGAGGAGGAGGAGGAGGAACAAAGAACATAGAAGGGTTAAACTACAAACCAGCAGAAAGAGACCGAAGCAGGATAAGGAAGAAGATAGGCGAGAAGGCAGATAAGAACATGATCGGGACTATTATGAAGACGATGATATAGTTACCGTTGACGCTGTTGCTGCTGTTGATGCTGCTGCTGCTGCTGCTGCTGCTGATGATGATGATGATGATGTTGATGCTGCTGCTGCTGATGCTGCTGCTCCTGATGCTGCTGCTGCTGATGATGATGATGATGATGATGATGATGACTGGGTGGTCTGGTAACATTACATAATTGTTGCTTTAGGTCCAGCGGACTCTTCCGAGCCAAATCAGGACCGGACAACCCCCGCATAAAAGATCTGCTGAAACAACCCTAGTGGGAAAACTAAATGCCCTCCACCAGCCAGTCACTTTACAATAAAGACATCCCACGGAGGGGACGCTGAGGCTGCACTCTAATTTATCGAACCCCCCGTTTACAAAAACAAAATAGAATACAAACATCATTATAAATTATCAACAAAACACATACATATAAAATGCCTACATTGCTAAATAATAACATCATAGGAAGCCCTAGTGACCACCTGGCAGAAAGCGTCCAATATTCCCAAACTGATCCAACAGACCCCACACACAAATAAGGAGTCTTGCCCCGGAAGAGTTTTCAAGAAAAAAGGTAGGTGACTGGTCTAGCGAAGAAGAAGATAGTATAGCAGATTGATAGAACAGAGCAGGAATGAGAAAGAACAAATGAGAAAGACAGCGACAGTGGGAATTTAAAGCACTAAATTTCCAGAAAGTGGGGATACTATTTATACTGAAACCCCCGGCACCCCAACGGGGGTAGGGTTGTCTGGTAGCTCAGCTGACAGTGGGCGGGTTTCCTATGCCGAAGGTCGCTGGTTCGAAACCCCGCGTGGGACGAACATTATTATGGGACTTAGGTACGAGACTTTTCAGGACACTGAGGGTTTTCTCCGGGTACTCTGCTTTCCTCCCTCCCTTCAATAGTGGTATTGGATGCAGTCAATCTAAAATTTATTTTTTTAAACTGATTTCCATTAGTACTGCTGTAATAGCGATTTCTTCAGATCGCCGCGCTTTGAGTTCGATTGCAGAAAACGCGTGTGTATCCTGTATTATTATTATTATTATTATTATTATTATTATTATTATTATTATTATTATTATTATTATTATTATTATTATTATTATTATTATTATTATTATTATTATTGATGGTGATGATGATGATGATTGTGATGATGATGATGATTGTGATGATCATCATAATGATCATGATGATGATCATGATGATGATCATGATGATGATCATAGTAGTTAGTAGATAGTAGTTATTGCTGTTGCGACCGATGTTAATAACAGCACCTCATGAAGTCATTAGAGGCACGGTGGTATAATGGTAGTGTTTTGGCTTGCGGATCTGAAGGTTGTGTCCCTGGGAAAGACACTTTATTCCCGTTTCCTACTCCTTCGGATGAGAGTATAAACCGAGGGCTAGTCTGTGTGTCGTATACATTCCATCATAACGGACTTTAAAGATCCTGACGCCCATGTCCTAGACGGGTGAGTGCCGGTAACAAGAACACACCCAGCATGCACATGGTCCTTCTCCCCTATCCCTGGCTGGCCAGGATAGTGCTCAGTTGTACGGGCGTCAGACCATGCGCCCAAAGGCTGCGGGTGGGCGTCTCGGGCGGTTTGAGTTAGATCCGGTATCGGCCAGTGCCTAGAGCCTGGTCAAGTACGGCGAGATAAGTGCGCTATAAAAATCCTCAATAATAATAATAATAATAATAATAATAATAATAATAATAATAATAATAATAATAATAATAATAATAATAATAGTAATAATAATAATAATAATAATAATAATAATAATAATAATAATAATAATAATAATAATAATAAGAATAATAATAATAATAATAATAATAATAATAAGAATAATAATAATAAGAATAATAATAATAATAATAATAATAACTTGTTACACCTTCCATTTAAATAGTATCATCTCTTCAATATTTGAAGCACAGCCGTCTGCACTCCAATATGCAATGGCGAACGCCATATGTTAACACAGTTAAACAATTTTTTGGAAGAGAGGATGGAGGGCGGGGGAGGATATATATTTAGATTATCTCTATTATCTATTATCACTATCAGTGCCCAGATAAATCGTGGATATCATTCGTATGTAATACAGGTATGAGCCCTCCCGCACTTCTAATACTTTAACATTATTTTGCTAAAACCGTACAGAGAACACAAGCGCAACAAGTGGTTTTAAAGCCAAATCACAGTCAAAGCGGTGTTTAGCCCACAAAAACCCCCGTTGGGGTACCGGGGGTTTCAGTATAAATAGTATCCCCACTTTCTGGAAATTTAGTGCTTTAAATTCCCACTGTCGCTGTCTTTCTCATTTGCTCTTTCTCATTCCTGCTCTGTTCTATCAATCTGCTATACTATCGTCTTCTTCGCTAGACCAGTCTCCTACCTTTTTTCTTGAAAACTCTTCCGGGACAAGACTCCTTGTTTGTGTATGAGGTCTGTTGGATCAGCTTGGGAATATTGGACGCTTTCTGCCAGGTGGTCACTAGGGCTTCCTATGATGCTATTATTTAGCAATGTAGGCATTTTATATGTATGTGTTTTGTTGATAATTTATAATGATGTTTGTATTCTATTTTGTTTTTGTAAACGGGGGTTCGATAAGTTGGGGTGAAGCCTCAGCCGTCCCCTGCGTGGGATGTCTTTATTGTAAAGTGACTGGCTGGTGGAGGGCATTCAGTTTTCCCACTAGGGTTGTTTCAGCAGATCTTTTATGCGGATTGGGGGTTGTCCGGTCCTGATTTGGCTCGGAGGAGTCCGCTGGACCTAAAGCAACAATTATGTAATGTAATGTGTCATGAATTGGCTAGTTTAACTCTGCTTGTTGACTATTTAGCCATGTGTAGTCTTGGTAACAGTAGAGAAGTTAGACTATTACACAGCAGCAATTAAATCACACGGCGAGCGAGCCACCCACATCGCAGTGAGTCAGCACTTGAGCTTTGAATCGGACCGTTTTAACCAATCAGCAGCAGGCTCAGTGGGTAGAGCAGTTTTGACTGTAGCCTAACACAGTTTGAATCAGTCGTGTGTGAGACGAGGTAGAGTCAACATCTCCACAGCTAGAGAAATCTCTACACTCATAGACCAGGAAGCAGGACTTTGAAATCTTAGAATTCTCTCAAGTCATCACGGGCCTGAACTTGTCAAACAGGTAAATGAACACCCTTCTGTTTCATCGTGATATATTTATATTATTGTTGAAATTATGTTTGTGGAATTTGCTATGCATAAATGTGAATTGTTAATCCGAATTTGCCGTACCACGTGGAAGAGCCGACCACGAGGCGAAACACGACCGGTTGCGCCGCCATGTTGCATGCCGTACGGAACCACTGTTGTTTAACTTATATGTATGTTTGCAGACCAGTGGCTGTACCACTGAATGTTTATATTATTATTAATTCTGTATGTGTATAGTTAGACACGATTTATATTTATGTATGTATAGGAATTTAGAGTGAGATTCCAGTGGAACCCGGAAGTAGCAGAATGTTCGTCGCTTATGTATAGAGATGTGGAGCTATCACTGAGGGCTACTTGGCTTTCAGTGAGACGCTCTGCACAAACCGATTATTCAGGGTTGTGCAGAATTTCGTCTCTTATATTACAGACGAGCAGGCGAGCTATCCCGAGCTATCCCGAGCTATCCTGTGCGCACCACTCCACAGAAACGACTAGTTGGCGGAGTATCCTCTACCGCACAAGACGGAAAGAGATACACGGAAAACTCCCTGTCAGACCCCACAGCGTGGCAAGGGAACCCAACTACACAACGACACAGGTGGACCAGAAGCTACCTCACAGAAGGACTTCGAACCCCCACTCATGAGTTAAGTGCATAACACGAAGGTGCACTTAAACTGATCATAACAGGACCACAGTAGTCCAACTCTTCAGAAACTGTAAAACGGACCACAGCAGTCCAAATCTACATGAGATATAATAGAAAGTGCCCGAGGAAGATATAACAGCTGCCTAGACTATCAGCGATCGAACTATTAGCAGTGACTGAGACTTTTTAAGTTAGATTAGTACTTAGAGAATCTTGTATAGAGTAGAAGAAATAAATGTGTGATTTTAACTGTTATCAAGTGGCTGGACTACATATGATTCATAGCCGTGTGAAAGCTAGTGTGACAGTAATCTTTTACCATTTTCCTATCTATCTCTGTACCCCAACCTTAACACAGAACGAGCTAAACAAATAAATTTATTAAAGTAATTCATAGGGTGACCTACTAGCAGTTCCCACCGAATAAACGTGAGGGTCCATAATTCCATTGTGCAGAGCCCATAAACCCCACGTGACATAATGTAATGTAATGTAGCCCACAAAAAAGGAAAAGCGATACTAACAGCAATAAAGCACTAGACATTACCACAGGCGTGATACCAGCACCTGTGGCCTATGCCTACGGGAGAGTAACCATCTCGGCAGGCGACAAAGAAGAAGTACAGCCTTTGTGCTTCGAGTCAGAACAGGTAGACGTGAAAGACGACGTGAACATCGCGAACACACACAACTACACAGACACACAAGTAGATCTATCAAACATGGAAACCTATACAATAGAAAGGAAATACACGGCAGGGATAGTTCAGTGGTAAGAGCGCACGACTTGTGTGAGTGTGTCTTGGGCGACGTGGGTTCGAATCCTGACTTCAGCAAACTATTGTGTGATTGCTGGATATAACGGGCCAGCGCCTTGAGAAGCTCTCTGAGCTTGTAAGTGCGCTATATAAGAGAAATCCTTCTTTTCTTTTACACGTTAACCCCTCATCTTTCTCTCTCTCTCTCTCTCTCTCTCTCTCTCTCTCTCTCTCTCTCTCAGCACATACACACACAAACACACTGACACACACATACAGCACCCATGATACATGAACGTACGCACGCAGGCAGGCGCACAAACACATACACATACATAATTTAAAAAAATATAGTAATTCTGATAATTATAATGACGATAGTGAATAATAATGATGATGATGATGATGATGATGATGATGATGATGATGATGATGATGATGATGATGATGATGATGATGATGATGATGATGATGATGATGATGATGATGATGATAGTAGTTAATATAGCTCTAATATAATACTTCATGTCGTGGCAATTCAGCGCATAGTCTAAAAATAGCAATATAATTATGGCGGCAGTATATAAATAGGTGGAAGTCTCCAATTACCAAAGGCGAAAAGGTCAATTCTGTGTCGGAGTTCCGTTCCTACTCTTGGGGAAATTCGTATTTTCCACATTCATACCAAGCGTGAACTCTAACCTTGGGACAGCACGGGGAATCACCGAATTTTACGCCGTTTACTTATTGGGAGTAGGTCATGTAAGTCTTCGCAAGATAGAGGGCGCATCACTATTGTATACGCCTATGTACACTCGGATTCGAAAGAGCGCACGCGCGTACGCCCCTCCCCCTCACACACACACACACACACACACACACACACACACACGCACACCCACACTTGCATTCATGACAGTCGCCATCGTAGGAGTATAAGCAATGCTTCTGCTGAAAACAAGTGGATATACAAATAAATCTGAAGCAAGCTACACTAATAAATACGTCATTAAGCTATGACAAGTTGTGTGCCCGGTTAGCCCAGATGATAAGGCGCTAGTTTTCTATGCCACAAGTTGCTGATTCTAACCCTGCAAGGGACGACTATAAATGACCTTGATACGAGATTTTTGTTTTTGCTGTAACATAAATGACTTGCGAAACATGGACCCTCACAGCAGGGGTGCCGGAAGTTTCAGTATGAATAGGCTTAGTATCCCCACTTTCTGGAAATGTAGAGCTTTCAATTCCCACTGTCGCTGTCTGTCTCGTTTGTTCTTATTAATTCCTACTCTATTCTATGATATCAATCTACTGTCTTCTTCTTCGCTAGGCCAGTCACCTACCTTTTTTCTTGAAAACTCTTCTGGGACAAAACTCCTGTGTGTGTGAGGTCTGTCGGATCAGCTTGGGAATACTGGACGCTTTCTGCCAAATGGTCACTAGGGCTTCCTATGATATTATTATTCCTGGGCCCAATGATGTCCCGAGGCCTCGGACATCGGTCATGGTCCGATTCGTTTGGAAAATGACCGAATGCAAACACCTGTGTCCCGTCAAATTAATGTCCGATTCTACTGCGAAATTAGCTGTCATTGTCCGATAGTATTATGACTAGAACGGTCACTGCAAGAAACATCTGTACAAACTGGAGTGTCAAAGCCGTTAAAACGAGTTTGAATAGTGGACAATGCTAGACTATTATCACTCTTTAGTACACTCCGTCGAACAACAAAAGGGCCGCAACTCTCGACACTTTTGAAAGGGAAATAACCGACACCATACTTCCTCTGCAACGATCTTAAAGAAGCACCATTACTCGGTTCGCTTCACAATCTGAATGTCCTATTGCTTTTATGTAGTCAGGACATGATGTCCGATTAGTTTTATGATTTAGGACATTTTGTCCTATTGCCCTCTAATCCTAGGAACACCCGAGTGGGGTGTCGCCCATCCTTTCTTTTTAGGCCTATCTACTTGGTCTAAATGCAGAGAGAGATCTACGATTATTTGACGAAAATACAAACAAACATAGGACAAACACAATCCCCTCGCCCTTCTACTCCCTACCTTTCCCCCCTCCCCGCCACTCCTTTTTTTTCGGTCGTCGTTCGTGTCACCAAGGACCGCGCCTTCCGTTGGCCAACAGGACGGAGGTGATAAGTGTGCTACTGGTGGACAACTTAGCAGGATCCACAAGAGAGACAACATCGGAACATAGGAACCTGGATGGTCGCCCAAAGAAAAAACCGTGGATCACACCTGAACTTTACCGCAAAATCAACAATGACATCCGAAAAGGCGTGCGCGCAGTAAAGGAGAACTGGATAGAAGAGCAATGCCAGCAAATAGAGAAAAGTATGAATAAGAACAACAAGAAGAAGGCCTACCAGACTGTGAAGCGGCTGACAAGTGTTAAACAGCACAAGATCTCCACGATCCAAAGCAAGATTGTCATACGCCTTACAGAAGAACAAGAAGTCTTGGATAGATGGACATAGTATTGCTCTGACCTTTACAACCACACACCAAACGGGGACATCAGTTCTATCATGTCCCCAGAACAGAGAAGAGGAAAAAATCCTCCCAATTCTCCGAGAAGAAGTTGAGGCAGCAGTGCAATCACTGAAGATGGGGAAGTCAGTGGGAGTGGACACCCTACCCGCGGAATTGCTTTCAGCAGGAGGAGAAGCGATGATTGACGCCCTCACCACTGTACCACGCCATCATCTGTAACAAGATCTGGCAGAGTGGAGAGTGGCCTACACCATGGACCCAGTCGCTTGTCATCACTCTTCCCAAAAAGGGTAACCTTCAGGTGTGTGAAAATTACCGCACCATCAGCCTTATCAGCCATCCAAGCAAGGTCCTTCTGAAAATAATACGCAACAGGTTGAAGAACAAGCAGGATTCAGGGCAGGGAAGAGTACCACTGAACATATTTTCAACCTCAGAATAATCTGCGAGGAATACCTACAGCACCAACAACATCTATATCATGTGTTTGTAGACTTCAAGAAAGCGTTTGACCAAGTCTGGCATGCAGCTTTGTGGGCAACCATGTGTACAGCATCAGCCCTAACTGAAGTCATCAAAAGCCTGTATAACAAGACAATCAGTGCAGTCCTCCACAACAGCGCCATCAGGAACTGGTTCAGAACAACAATCTGTGTGAGTCAAGGATGCCTACTCTCTCCAACATTCTTCTAAATCTTCCTAGAGCGCATCATTCCAGATGACCTTGTATATCATGAAGGCACAGTCAGCATAGGGGCTGGAGCAATATCCAAACTCCGTTTTGCGAATGACATTGATGGATTGGCTGGAGAGGAACAAGAACTTGAACAGCTGGTACAGAGGCTTGACACCACCTCCACAGCCTATGAAATGGAAATAAGAAGACCAAAATGATGACCAACAACATCAGTGGCAACAACATGGACATCAAAGTCCAAGGCCAATCCCTCAACACAGTGCATAGCATCAAATGTTTAGGAGTCATTGTATCAGACAATGGGTCCCGACAGGAAGTCCTCTCCAGGATCGCACAAACAACAACGGCCCTGACAAGGTTGAAGCCCATTTGGAAAGACAGGACCATCAGTCTACATTCTGAGGTAAGGCTGCTGCGCTCCCTTGTCATCTCCATCTTCCTATACGCTTGCGAAACATGGACCCTTACAGCAGATCTACAACGAAGAATACAGAGCATGGAGATGAGGTGCTACAGAAGGCTTCGAGGCATTTTCTATACCCAGCACATCACCAACAACGAAATCCGACAGACCATCACACAAGTCATTGGGCAACACGATGACATGCTCACAGTGTTGAAGAAACGGAAACTTGAATGGTTGGAACGTCACCAAAACATCAGGCCTTGAAAAGATCATCCTGCAAGGCACGGTGCATGGAGGCAGAAGAAGAAGGAGACAGAAAAGGAGATGGAAGGACTGCATTCGAGAATGGACTGGCTTGACACTGAGCGAAGCCATGGGGGTGCTGAGGAGAGAGAAAGATCGAGTGCGCTGGTTAAACGATCTTCTGTAGTGCCACAACGACATTCGAGTTACTGGATTAGATAGGATAGGATAGGATAGGATAGGATAGGATAGGATAGGATAGGATAGGATAGGATAGGATAGCTATCATGGAAACACCTTGATTAAAGAGCCAGGAAATAATATATGTTTAATTGTTTATTTTGTTTGGGGACAGTGAGTTTACTTGGGAAGTTGCAATGTTGTCACATTGAACGATGATACAATGGGTAATGTTTGCGCAAACCCACCGCTAAGTTTAGAGGTTTAGGCGTCTCTTCCTTGTTATGTAAACAAAATAACTGTGCATACTAGGCCTGCTTTCGCAGCAGTGCTATTTTTAGAATCAACCTTGATGCTATTATTAGGCAGATAAACTAAAACGAATTTATCAACTTATTTTAAAACCGTGCAATTAAAAAGGGTTATCTTTGTTGTGTTTGGGTGTGTGTGTTTTTTTTTGTTTTTTTTTTAAAATTTGTTATTTATTATATACAGCGTTTTTCCAGCTCAAGAGCTGTCAAGGCCTTGGTCGATACATGATTTAACTCAAGCCGCCCGAGGCGCCAACTTGTCGCCTTTGGGCACACAGTCTGACGCCCAGACAACTGAGCACAATCCTGGGCGACCGGGAATGTGGGGAAAAAGGACTTGGTGCGTGCTGGCCGGTGTATTTGTGCAGCAGGCACTCATCGTCTAGGACATGAGCGTCAGGATCTTTAAAGTCAGTGCGATGAAGAGCGTGCATGCACATACTGGACCTCGGTTTATGCTCTCAACCGAAGGGACAACACTCACTGTGAAAGTTTAAAGACTATGTCACGCTGTTATGTAGGTGATACTTAGGCCCTTTCGAATAACACGAATTGGAGGTATCAGCGAGATTTCAGAGTGTCGACCGTCGTCGTCATCATCATCATCATCATCATCATCATCATCATCATCATCATCATCATCATCATCATCATCATCGTCGTCGTCGTCGTCGTGTTTCTCTGAGGTAATACATATTGCTGCGATCGGTAGAAAGTATCGCCCAAACTCCCGCTAGCAGCAGGTGAAAGTATTCCCTCCATCCCTTCAAAGTATGCTTTGGGCTCGCTGCTAGCCGCGGATGCGAACCGCAGTACTGTTTAAAAGTGACAGAAAGAGCGGAATATAGCTGAATATTGCTACAAGGGTTCGGGTAAGGGTTAGTTGTAGATCTTGCCCTAACCCTTTTCTCTACAAAAATGCTCTTTTTCCGTCCCAAAAACCCATTTGCCTTCTACTTCTAGGATTCTTAAATTGTGTGAAACCAAGTGAGGACACTATCCAGCGTCAATAAACGGTTCGAAAAGATCCTCAAACGGTTGGTAAAAGACAGTTGACCTAGAAACAAATACAGCGTGACCTAATTCGTCGCCTAGAGGAGACGAAACTTTTCCGTTTCTAGTCTTTCACCGACACTGTAACTGAGCAGGATGCTAACCTCGCCAAAGTATCCCTTCAAGGGACAAGGGACATACTTTGGCCTGCTGCGCAGCGTGTGCCTGGAGTATACTTTCTTTCGAAAGTCGTTGGGGCACCACAGATGATCGTTTAACCAGCGTGTTCCATCTTTCTCTGTCCTCATCAACAGTCAGTCCGTCATGGCTTCGCTTTTACAGAAGGCGGTAGAAAAATCAAGTTGTTATTTTTAAAATTTAGATTAACTGCATCCAATATCATTATTAAAGGGTTTCAAAACCCAGCGCATCACCAACGACGAAGTCCGACAGACCATCACACAAGCCATTGGACAATACGAAGACATGCTCACAGTGGTGAAGAAACGCAAACTCCTATGGCATAGCCACGTCACCAGAGCATCAGGCATTTCAAAGACCATCCTGCAAGGCACGGTGCAACGGAGACAGAAGAAGAGGGGGACCGAAAAAGAGGTGGGAGGACAAGATTCGAGAATGGACTGGCTTGGCACTGAGCGAAGCCATGAGGGTTGCTGAGGGCAGAGAAAGATAGAGTACGCTGGTTAAACGATCATCTGTGGTGGCCCAACGAATTTTGGTTTACGGGATAGGATAGAATAGCATAGGATTAGAAAATGATACTAAGCACTGCCATCGACTCACCGCACGCATGCACAAAGGAAACGGATCCGGAAGTCTTCCGAAACTGAGTGACGCTATCTTGAACTGCGCAAATTTGTGTGCGAATTTCGCGCGGCATCCGTACCATCCAGAACATCCAGCATATTTACTTATACGAACTGTAAACTATCGCGCTGCTGAACAAAAGGTACCAGAAGATCAGATTCAGCAGACGTTTTCTTGATCTGGCAGAAATGGCGTTGGAGACAGAGTTATCTGCCCCCGTGTTCCTCCCCGGAAGACGCTCGGTCGCTTTCGGCCGAGATCGGCATCTTCCGATGTTGATCCAAGGGAGACGACTGGCACTAAAGAAAACTGATAGCGCCCTGTGTCGGGTTTTCCACGCCTGATGCCTGCAGACGATTGCGCTACCGTTCTGTCGTGTTGTTTGATGAAAAATGTCCTCGCTCCTAACGGGAGATGTCTTAACTTACTCTCTTCTTTCACCCCATCCCACCCCCTCCCGCTCCTTATTGTCAGACCTAGGTCAGTGAACGGCTGGGGTTTACGTATTTTCAGCAGAGATATCATCACTCTTGGGAGCTTTGTTTTAACTAAAGTACGCCGAGGACAGAACGAAATTTATTTCAGTGGAAAACCCTCCAAAGTGCAAACTTGATTAAAATACGCCGCGTTGGCCGAAAAAAAAAAAAGTCCATTTCCCCGAGCGTTGTGGCCAAGTGGGCTAAGGCGGGACTAACTTGCCTTGTCCACAGGCCAGAAACCAATGGCGCCTGACAGGTGTGGGTTCGATCCAGCATCTGGGCGTTATGTTTCTCCGAATATTATTTACTTTCGACTCGGGCAACGTCTCGGGGGTTTTCTCCGGGTACTCCGGTTTGCTCCCTCAGCAAAATTTCAAAAATTTGAAACATTTCTAAATTTTAATATCACAACTAATGTTAGGTAGGTTGGGTTTGGGCGCGCCACAGGCTGCGACTACGCCTTCCCCAGGGGAGGCGGCCCAGAATTTCCCGATGAAAAGGGACAATAAATAAAATAAAAATAAAATAAATAAAATAAATAATGTAGTAATAGATATATACAATATATATATTTTTTTAAGTTGCACAGAAAATTTAAATAAATGCTATGAAAATGAGGGTGAATTAAAGAATTAACTAATAAACGAAAGAAAGAAAGAAAGAAAGAAAGAAAGAAAGAAAGAAAGAAAGAAAGAAAGAAAGAAAGAAAGTGCATTAACAATAACATGTATGAAAGTAAGAAGTGTAAAACATTAATTACTTTCTTTTTAAACATACACTGAAAGAAAGAATAATATTTGGGTCGGGTGGGGCGGAGGTCAGAGTTGGGGAGAGAATGGGAAAGAAAAAAGACACATACCCCACTTTGGGTCACATTGTCTAGTGTAGTCGTTCAAGGACCGCAACTACGTAGGCTCAATATTTAATTATATAGCAGCAGTTATTTCCCTTGAATAGCATGTTGCTACCTTTAAAGCGCGCAGCACTCTGGGGCCTTCACTATAATATGTTTTCTAAAGACCCTCATCTGTTTAAAGAATTCATACTAAAATATTTTAATCACTGTTATCTTTGTAGCAACATTCCAACCATTTGGCGTGATGCCACAGTAATACCGGTACTTAAAGCTAATAAACTTAAAAATCAAATTTCAAGTTATAGCCTTAACATCACACCAAAGTTTATGAAAACGTTCTTAAAACCGGTTAGAGTACTTTTGTAGTGCAAAAAATATCATTCCCCCCTCCCAGGCGGAATTCCAAGCAGGGACGGAGCATCACTGATCATTTAGTTAGACTCAATGAGCATATCCGTAAAGCGAAAGTACGACGTCGCACGGTACTCGCATGCCTTTTTGATGTCTCTAAAGCCTTTGATACGATCTGGCATTCTGGTTTAATGAATAAGTTAGGCCTACTTGGTCTGGATCAGGCACTTTTATCCTTCGTGGGGGCATTCCTAAAGGATAGAACTATAATTGGGGGGACCCTGTCCGACATGGGTAGATTGACAATGGGAGTTCCCCAGGGCTCCGTAATCGCCCCTACACTCTTTGCCATTGCCACCTCCGATGTGGGTGCCCCTGATACCGTTACTTCTATAGCTACCTCGCTTGCCGACGATATAGCTGTATGGAGGCAAGGTGGCCTAATGGTAGAGCTTTGGCTTGCGGATCTGAAGGCCCTGGGTTCGAGCCCAGGCCGGGGCATTGTGTTGTGTCCTTGGGAAAGACACTTTACTCCCGTTTCCTACTCCTTCGGATGAGAGTATAAACCGAGGTCTAGTCTGTGTCACATACATTCCATCATAACGGACTTTAAAGATCCTGACGCTCATGTCCTAGACGGGTGAGTGCCGGTGACAAGAACACACCCAGCATGCACCTAGGTCCTTCTCCACCATCCCTGGCTGCCCAGGATTGTGCTCAGTTGTCTGGAGCGTTATTACAATGTGCCCAAGGCTGCAAGTTGGCGCCTCGTGCGGCTTGAGTTAGATCCTGTATCGGCCAGCGCATTGAGCAGCTCTTGAGCTGGAAAAGCGCTATATAAGAACGATTAAATGAAATAAATAAATAAATGGAGAACCACTCGTGGTAGCAAAATTGACCCTGATTATCACCTCTTTAAAAAAGATATGAACGAGTTTCAAACTGACTATAAACCGAGTCTAATCTGTGCACGCACGCATTTCATGCCATTGCATGGACTTTAAACATCCTGGCGCTCATGTCCTAAATGAGTTAGTGCCGGTTACACAAATGTTCAAGCCCCTACGACCTCCGAGTTACGGGATAGGATAGGGTAGTACATGTTTATCTTCATACCCACAAATCATATTGGCGGCAGGTCTTTTCAAAGAAATCGAGTCAAAAACTCATCATTGCATTTTTGTTGGTTCATGGTATCTTTAAAGGCTCCTCCCCCCCCCCCCCTCTCTCTCTCTCTCTCTCTCTCTCTCTCTCTCTCTCTCTCTCTGTGTGTGTCTCTGTTACAGTTTGTGTGTGTGGTGCCTGTGTGTTATGTGTGCGTGAGGGTGTGTGTGTGTGTGTATGTACGTGTGTGTACACATATATATGTGCATGCATGTATGTGCTTTTGTGTGATTATATGGTATATATGCGTGCGCACGTGGTTATATAGGCTACGCGCGCGTGTTTGCATGAATTTGTGTGGCTCAAGTTTTACTACTAACAGTAATAAATACAATTCATGTGTGACCTTTATCACTTGATGCATGTTTACAATACAATACAATACAATACAATACAATACAATACAATACAATACAATACAATATAACTGAGAAATTAGATACATGGTCTGCAATCCGACATAAAAATTGAGAGTACATGGACAAGAACTAAGAAACGTATTAGCACATTATGCATACATAAATATATAACACAACATATTCATTTCATTACTACTTATGCGGCACATAGACTGGACATTACTTTCAAGTTCTCGCACAGCACACTTACTATCACATTTATTCCAACATTGAACATGTCATTTCTCTAAGATGCATAGACTAGATATTGCCTTTCTCACTGCATATTATCACAACGTTTATTCCGAGATACCATCTCATCCTTTACACAAACACACACACACACACACACACACACACACACACACACACACACACACCTAGTGATTAGAAGCAAACATTATTGACTAGATTGCCTTCCTCACTACATGTTATCACAACGTTTGTTCCAAAAATACCTTCTCATCCTACACACACACATTAACACACACCCATACACACACGCACACACCCATAGTGACTAGGAACAAACTGCATGCCATTAAAATGTAAAGGCCTTGGGTTCACAGCATAACAAATGCTTGCATGGGGATCGATATTAGGCTATATAAGCTGGAACCTGGAACCTTGTTTGTGTGTAGCAGTTTAAAGAGTACATTGGCACCACCTGTCATCTTATTTTCTTATCTGTTATTCCAAGTATTAAGTGGAGCGAGTGCATGTGTATTTTAAATGTGATTTTTATTATGTTTAAATTTGTATCGCTAGAAACGATCATTGTGAAGCTTGACAGTGATATGGGATTTTGTATTCTTGTTATAATAACATGTATGATAATCCCGCCACACGGGCTCTGTGATACCCTGTGATAATAAGGCATGCAACTGCTTGGTTCGCTCCGCTGTGACTTGAGTGTGGGTTGGTGTGACTGTGGGAGAGAGACAGAGGGGAAGCGTTGGAATCACGTTTATGATGTGTGATGTGGCTGAAACGAATTATTGTGTATTCCTAATGTATATGAATTTGAAATGTTGATTCTGCGCCTGCTGAAATTCCTTTTGGGGGCAATAAGTTGGGCTCGCATTGTAAGAATTATTATCATCATCTAAAAACTACAGGCTTGTTTTGTTTACATCAGCCTACACTCCAAGCACAGACGCTTGTATCTGGACACGCGAGCGCCTATGCCTGTGACGCGTCTCCATTTGGTTATCTATAATACAGATACATGCGCCTGTGATTCCAAGGTAAGGCTGCTGCGCTCCCTTGTCATCTCCATCTTCCCATACGCGTGCGAAACATGGACCATCACAGCAGACATACAACGAAGAATACAAAGCATGGAGATGAGGTGCCGCAGAAGACTTCTGGGCATTTCCTATACCCAACACATCACCAACGACATGGTCCGACAGACCATCACACAAGGCAAGCCATTGGACAACACAATGACATGCTCACAGTGGTGAAGAAACTGAAACTCCGATGGTATGGTCACGTCACCAGAGCTTCAGCC
The DNA here is from genome assembly GCA_036898135.1 of Oncomelania hupensis. Taxonomy (NCBI): domain Eukaryota; kingdom Metazoa; phylum Mollusca; class Gastropoda; order Littorinimorpha; family Pomatiopsidae; genus Oncomelania; species Oncomelania hupensis. Next base: position 10,149,451 of record CM072523.1, on the reverse strand, counting down.
CTCGCAAAGACCATCCTGCAAGACACGGTGCAAGGAGGCAGAACAAGAGGAGACAGAAAAAGAGGTGGGAGGACAGCATTTGATAATGGACTGGCTTGACACTGAGAGAAGCGATGAGGGTTACTGAGGACAGAGAAAGATGGAGTACGCTGGGTAAACGATCACCTGTGGTGCCCCGACGACTTTCGAGTTACGGAATAGGATAGGATAGGATGTTTTATATTTGACAGAGACAGAGAGACAAGGACAGAGTGAGAGGGGTAGAGACAGACAGATAGACATAAATAAAGAGGGGGAGGGGGGTAAGAGAGAGACAGAGAGAGGGAGAGAGAGAGAGAGAGAGAGAGAGAGAGAGAGAGAGAGAGAGAGAGAGAGAGAGAGAGAGAGAGAGAGAGCAGACAAGTTGCAAAAGACAAATACTGTTAGCAAGACATAATAAGATGGTGTCCTCGTAGCTCAGTTGCTGGGGAGCTGATTTCCTATGCCCGCTTTTTCGATTCCAGCAAGGGACGAAGGTATGTGACTTAGGTATATATTAGAGACTATTTAGGTCATCGAGGGTTTTCTTCGGGTACTCCGTTTTCTCCCTCTCTTCAATAATAGTTTCGGATGCAGTCAATCTAAACATTTCTAACATAAAATTCGATTTCCTTTTTGTCTTCTAATAGCGATCTCCATGCATTTACACATTTCCCCGTTGGGTTGCAGGGTTTTTCTGTATAAATAGTATCCCCACTTATCGGAAATTTAGTACTTTAAATTACCACTATTTCTGTTATTCTCATTTGTTCTTTCTCGCTCCTAATCTGTTCTAACAATCTACTACCCTCTTCGCTAGACCAGTCACCTGCTTTTTTTTCTTCCAAAACTCCTCGTCTGTGTATGGGGTCTGTTGGGTCAGCTTGGGGCTATTGGACGCTTTCTGCCAAATGGTCACTAGGGCTTTCTATTGTTTCATTATTTACCAATGTCGCATTATATCCTATCCTATCCTATATCCTGTCCCGTAACCCGGAGGTCGTAGGGGCACCACAGATGATCGTTTAACCAGCATACTCCATCTTTCTCGGTCCTCAGCAGCCCTGATGGCTTCGCTCAGTGTCAAGCCAGTCCATTCTCGAATGTTGTCCTCCCACCTCTTTTTCGGTCTCCCTCTTCTTCTACCTCCTTGCACTGTGCCTTGCAGAATAGTCTTTGCAAGGCCTGATGATCTGGTGACGTGGCCATACCATCGGGTTACTGTTTCTTCACCACTGTGAGCAGGTCATCGTGTTGTCCAATGGCTTGTGTGATGATCTGTCGGACTTCGTCGTTGGTGATGTGTTGGGTATAGGAATTGCCCAGAAGACTTCTGTAGCACCTCATCTCCATGCTTTGTATTCTTCGTTGGAGATCTGCCGTGAGGGTCCATGCTTCGCAAACATATAGGAAGATGGAGATGACAAGGGAGCGCAGCAGTCTTACTTTGGGATGTAGACTGATGGTCCTGTCTTTACAAATGGGCTTCAACCTTGTCAGGGCAGCAGTTGTTTGTGCGATCCTGGAGAGGACTTCCTGTCGGGACCCATTGTCTGATACAATGGCTCCTAAATATTTGAAGCTATGCACTGTGTTGAGGGATTGGCCTTGGACTTTGATGTCCGTGTTGATGCCATTGGTGTTGTTGGTCATCATTTTGGTCTTCTCTGCACTTATTTCCATTCCATAAGCTCTGGAGGTGGTGTCAAGCCTCTGTACCAGCTGTTCAAGTTCTTGTTCCTCTCCAGCCGATCCATCAATGTCATCCGCAAAATGAAGATTGGAGATTGCTCTACCCCCTATGCTGACTGTGCCTTCATGATCTGCAAGAACATCTGACATGATGCGCTCTAGGAAGATGTTGAAGAGTGTTGGAGAGAGTAGGCATCCTTGACGCACACCGATTGTTGTTTTTGTTCTGAACCAGTTCCCGATAACCCTGTTGTGGAGGACTTGCCATATAGGCTTTTGATGACTTCAATAATTTTAGGGCTGATGTTGTACACTTTCATTGTTGCCCATAGAGCATTATATATATATATATATATATATATATATATATATATATATATATATATATATATATATATATATATATATATATATATATATATATATATATATATATATATATATATATATATATATCTATCTATCTATCTATCTATCTATCTATCTCTATATATATATATATATATATATATATATATATATATATATATATATACATATATATATATATATACATATATATATATATATATATATATATATATATATATGTGTGTGTGTGTGTGTGTGTGTGTGTTTGTGTGTGTGTTGTGCGCGTGTGTGTTTTGTTAATATTTTATAATGATGTTTATATTCTATTTTGTATTTGTAAACGGGGGTTCGATAAATGAGAGTAAAGCCTAAATCAGCGTCCCCTGTATGCAGAGTTACCATTAGGGTTGTTTCAGCAGATTTGTTATAAGGATCGGGGGTGAGCCCTCTTTCATCTAAGAATAATATTTGGGTCGGGTGGGGCGGAGGTCAGAGTTGGGGAGAGAATGGGAAAGAAAAAAGACACATACCCCACTTTGGGTCACATTGTCTAGTGTAGTCGTTCAAGGACCGCAACTACGTAGGCTCAATATTTAATTATATAGCAGCAGTTATTTCCCTTGAATAGCATGTTGCTACCTTTAAAGCGCGCAGCACTCTGGGGCCTTCACTATAATATGTTTTCTAAAGACCCTCATCTGTTTAAAGAATTCATACTAAAATATTTTAATCACTGTTATCTTTGTAGCAACATTCCAACCATTTGGCGTGATGCCACAGTAATACCGGTACTTAAAGCTAATAAACTTAAAAATCAAATTTCAAGTTATAGCCTTAACATCACACCAAAGTTTATGAAAACGTTCTTAAAACCGGTTAGAGTACTTTTGTAGTGCAAAAAATATCATTCCCCCCTCCCAGGCGGAATTCCAAGCAGGGACGGAGCATCACTGATCATTTAGTTAGACTCAATGAGCATATCCGTAAAGCGAAAGTACGACGTCGCACGGTACTCGCATGCCTTTTTGATGTCTCTAAAGCCTTTGATACGATCTGGCATTCTGGTTTAATGAATAAGTTAGGCCTACTTGGTCTGGATCAGGCACTTTTATCCTTCGTGGGGGCATTCCTAAAGGATAGAACTATAATTGGGGGGGACCCTGTCCGACATGGGTAGATTGACAATGGGAGTTCCCCAGGGCTCCGTAATCGCCCCTACACTCTTTGCCATTGCCACCTCCGATGTGGGTGCCCCTGATACCGTTACTTCTATAGCTACCTCGCTTGCCGACGATATAGCTGTATGGAGGCAAGGTGGCCTAATGGTAGAGCTTTGGCTTGCGGATCTGAAGGCCCTGGGTTCGAGCCCAGGCCGGGGCATTGTGTTGTGTCCTTGGGAAAGACACTTTACTCCCGTTTCCTACTCCTTCGGATGAGAGTATAAACCGAGGTCTAGTCTGTGTCACATACATTCCATCATAACGGACTTTAAAGATCCTGACGCTCATGTCCTAGACGGGTGAGTGCCGGTGACAAGAACACACCCAGCATGCACCTAGGTCCTTCTCCACCATCCCTGGCTGCCCAGGATTGTGCTCAGTTGTCTGGAGCGTTATTACAATGTGCCCAAGGCTGCAAGTTGGCGCCTCGTGCGGCTTGAGTTAGATCCTGTATCGGCCAGCGCATTGAGCAGCTCTTGAGCTGGAAAAGCGCTATATAAGAACGATTAAATGAAATAAATAAATAAATGGAGAACCACTCGTGGTAGCAAAATTGACCCTGATTATCACCTCTTTAAAAAAGATATGAACGAGTTTCAAACTGACTATAAACCGAGTCTAATCTGTGCACGCACGCATTTCATGCCATTGCATGGACTTTAAACATCCTGGCGCTCATGTCCTAAATGAGTACACAAATGTTCAAGCCCCTACGACCTCCGAGTTACGGGATAGGATAGGGTAGTACATGTTTATCTTCATACCCACAAATCATATTGGCGGCAGGTCTTTTCAAAGAAATCGAGTCAAAAACTCATTGCATTTTTGTTGGTTCATGGTATCTTTAAAGGCTCCTCCCCCCCCCCCCCCTCTCTCTCTCTCTCTCTCTCTCTCTCTCTCTCTCTGTGTGTGTCTCTGTTACAGTTTGTGTGTGTGGTGCCTGTGTGTTATGTGTGCGTGAGGGTGTGTGTGTGTGTGTATGTACGTGTGTGTACACATATATATGTGCATGCATGTATGTGCTTTTGTGTGATTATATGGTATATATGCGTGCGCACGTGGTTATATAGGCTACGCGCGCGTGTTTGCATGAATTTGTGTGGCTCAAGTTTTACTACTAACAGTAATAAATACAATTCATGTGTGACCTTTATCACTTGATGCATGTTTACAATACAATACAATACAATACAATACAATACAATACAATACAATACAATACAATACAATACAATACAATATAACTGAGAAATTAGATACATGGTCTGCAATCCGACATAAAAATTGAGAGTACATGGACAAGAACTAAGAAACGTATTAGCACATTATGCATACATAAATATATAACACAACATATTCATTTCATTACTACTTATGCGGCACATAGACTGGACATTACTTTCAAGTTCTCGCACAGCACACTTACTATCACATTTATTCCAACATTGAACATGTCATTTCTCTAAGATGCATAGACTAGATATTGCCTTTCTCACTGCATATTATCACAACGTTTATTCCGAGATACCATCTCATCCTTTACACAAACACACACACACACACACACACACACACACACACACACACCTAGTGATTAGAAGCAAACATTATTGACTAGATTGCCTTCCTCACTACATGTTATCACAACGTTTGTTCCAAAAATACCTTCTCATCCTACACACACACATTAACACACACCCATACACACACGCACACACCCATAGTGACTAGGAACAAACTGCATGCCATTAAAATGTAAAGGCCTTGGGTTCACAGCATAACAAATGCTTGCATGGGGATCGATATTAGGCTATATAAGCTGGAACCTGGAACCTTGTTTGTGTGTAGCAGTTTAAAGAGTACATTGGCACCACCTGTCATCTTATTTTCTTATCTGTTATTCCAAGTATTAAGTGGAGCGAGTGCATGTGTATTTTAAATGTGATTTTTATTATGTTTAAATTTGTATCGCTAGAAACGATCATTGTGAAGCTTGACAGTGATATGGGATTTTGTATTCTTGTTATAATAACATGTATGATAATCCCGCCACACGGGCTCTGTGATACCCTGTGATAATAAGGCATGCAACTGCTTGGTTCGCTCCGCTGTGACTTGAGTGTGGGTTGGTGTGACTGTGGGAGAGAGACAGAGGGGAAGCGTTGGAATCACGTTTATGATGTGTGATGTGGCTCGAATTATTGTGTATTCCTAATGTATATGAATTTGAAATGTTGATTCTGCGCCTGCTGAAATTCCTTTTGGGGGCAATAAGTTGGGCTCGCATTGTAAGAATTATTATCATCATCTAAAAACTACAGGCTTGTTTTGTTTACATCAGCCTACACTCCAAGCACAGACGCTTGTATCTGGACACGCGAGCGCCTATGCCTGTGACGCGTCTCCATTTGGTTATCTATAATACAGATACATGCGCCTGTGATTCCAAGGTAAGGCTGCTGCGCTCCCTTGTCATCTCCATCTTCCCATACGCGTGCGAAACATGGACCATCACAGCAGACATACAACGAAGAATACAAAGCATGGAGATGAGGTGCCGCAGAAGACTTCTGGGCATTTCCTATACCCAACACATCACCAACGACATGGTCCGACAGACCATCACACAAGGCAAGCCATTGGACAACACAATGACATGCTCACAGTGGTGAAGAAACTGAAACTCCGATGGTATGGTCACGTCACCAGAGCTTCAGCCCTCGCAAAGACCATCCTGCAAGACACGGTGCAAGGAGGCAGAACAAGAGGAGACAGAAAAAGAGGTGGGAGGACAGCATTTGATAATGGACTGGCTTGACACTGAGAGAAGCGATGAGGGTTACTGAGGACAGAGAAAGATGGAGTACGCTGGGTAAACGATCACCTGTGGTGCCCCGACGACTTTCGAGTTACGGAATAGGATAGGATAGGATGTTTTATATTTGACAGAGACAGAGAGACAAGGACAGAGTGAGAGGGGTAGAGACAGACAGATAGACATAAATAAAGAGGGGGAGGGGGGTAAGAGAGAGACAGAGAGAGGGAGAGAGAGAGAGAGAGAGAGAGAGAGAGAGAGAGAGAGAGAGAGAGAGAGAGAGAGAGAGAGAGAGAGAGAGAGAGAGAGAGAGAGCAGACAAGTTGCAAAAGACAAATACTGTTAGCAAGACATAATAAGATGGTGTCCTCGTAGCTCAGTTGCTGGGGAGCTGATTTCCTATGCCCGCGGGTTCGATTCCAGCAAGGGACGAAGGTATGTGACTTAGGTATATATTAGAGACTATTTAGGTCATCGAGGGTTTTCTTCGGGTACTCCGTTTTCTCCCTCTCTTCAATAATAGTTTCGGATGCAGTCAATCTAAACATTTCTAACATAAAATTCGATTTCCTTTTTGTCTTCTAATAGCGATCTCCATGCATTTACACATTTCCCCGTTGGGTTGCAGGGTTTTTCTGTATAAATAGTATCCCCACTTATCGGAAATTTAGTACTTTAAATTACCACTATTTCTGTTATTCTCATTTGTTCTTTCTCGCTCCTAATCTGTTCTAACAATCTACTACCCTCTTCGCTAGACCAGTCACCTGCTTTTTTTTCTTCCAAAACTCCTCGTCTGTGTATGGGGTCTGTTGGGTCAGCTTGGGGCTATTGGACGCTTTCTGCCAAATGGTCACTAGGGCTTTCTATTGTTTCATTATTTACCAATGTACGCATTATATCCTATCCTATCCTATATCCTGTCCCGTAACCCGGAGGTCGTAGGGGCACCACAGATGATCGTTTAACCAGCATACTCCATCTTTCTCGGTCCTCAGCAGCCCTGATGGCTTCGCTCAGTGTCAAGCCAGTCCATTCTCGAATGTTGTCCTCCCACCTCTTTTTCGGTCTCCCTCTTCTTCTACCTCCTTGCACTGTGCCTTGCAGAATAGTCTTTGCAAGGCCTGATGATCTGGTGACGTGGCCATACCATCGGGTTACTGTTTCTTCACCACTGTGAGCAGGTCATCGTGTTGTCCAATGGCTTGTGTGATGATCTGTCGGACTTCGTCGTTGGTGATGTGTTGGGTATAGGAATTGCCCAGAAGACTTCTGTAGCACCTCATCTCCATGCTTTGTATTCTTCGTTGGAGATCTGCCGTGAGGGTCCATGCTTCGCAAACATATAGGAAGATGGAGATGACAAGGGAGCGCAGCAGTCTTACTTTGGGATGTAGACTGATGGTCCTGTCTTTACAAATGGGCTTCAACCTTGTCAGGGCAGCAGTTGTTTGTGCGATCCTGGAGAGGACTTCCTGTCGGGACCCATTGTCTGATACAATGGCTCCTAAATATTTGAAGCTATGCACTGTGTTGAGGGATTGGCCTTGGACTTTGATGTCCGTGTTGATGCCATTGGTGTTGTTGGTCATCATTTTGGTCTTCTCTGCACTTATTTCCATTCCATAAGCTCTGGAGGTGGTGTCAAGCCTCTGTACCAGCTGTTCAAGTTCTTGTTCCTCTCCAGCCGATCCATCAATGTCATCCGCAAAATGAAGATTGGAGATTGCTCTACCCCCTATGCTGACTGTGCCTTCATGATCTGCAAGAACATCTGACATGATGCGCTCTAGGAAGATGTTGAAGAGTGTTGGAGAGAGTAGGCATCCTTGACGCACACCGATTGTTGTTTTTGTTCTGAACCAGTTCCCGATAACCCTGTTGTGGAGGACTGCACTGGTAGCCTTGCCATATAGGCTTTTGATGACTTCAATAATTTTAGGGCTGATGTTGTACACTTTCATTGTTGCCCATAGAGCATTATATATATATTATATATATATATATATATATATATATATATATTATATATATATATATATATATATATATATATATATATACATATATATATATATATATACATATATATATATATATATATATATATATATATATATATATATATATATATATATATATATATGTGTGTGTGTGTGTGTGTGTGTGTGTTTGTGTGTGTGTTGTGCGCGTGTGTGTTTTGTTAATATTTTATAATGATGTTTATATTCTATTTTGTATTTGTAAACGGGGGTTCGATAAATGAGAGTAAAGCCTAAATCAGCGTCCCCTGTATGCAGAGTTACCATTAGGGTTGTTTCAGCAGATTTGTTATAAGGATCGGGGGTGAGCCCTCTTTCATCTAAGTTGTGGTCCCGATTCGTTTCTTTGCAGTCCGTTGTACCCTATAAACAATGACTAACTAATTTTACCCCACATGTTTGAATGATAAAAAAGTGTGTGCGCGTGTGTGATAGAGTGGGTGAAACATGTGAGCGTGTATGTTGGTAAAGATCGCAGCGCTTTGAGCCTGATTAGTAATTTGGGAAAAAGCGCATATTTAGCATCAAGTATTATTATTATTATTATTATTATTATTATTATTATTATTATTATTATTATTATTATTATTATTATTATTATTATTATTTCCAATCCACCACCACCAACACCACCACGAACAACAACAACAAAACAAAAAATTGCAAGTAATGTTATTTATTGCAAAATTAACACAGCATATTTCAATAAACAATATTAAGGCAATCAATGCTCACAGTCCAAATACCTTATCTGTACATTATGTTCAAATATATAAACAATGACAACTGTATAAACAGATATTAGCCACGCATTGACATTAAAAAAACCACACACACACATTGAGATGCTGTTTGGACAGGTGTGCAACACAGGGCTGGAGTACCACAAATAAATAAAATTATTAATCACAGGCAAAATTGATTAAAAACTAAATTGATTGATTGATTGATTTATTGATGCTTTAGGTCCAGCGGACTCTTCCGATCCAAATCAGGACCGGACAACCCCCGATGATTAAAAACTAAAGAAAATAAAACAAGGAAAATACCAATGCAAAATATAATTGTTTATAATGTAAAAAGGAGAAAAATGTAGCACGCATCTATAAATGGTTGAAGCAAAATAGAATTGTTCATAACGCGTATACTGGGAAATAAATAACCCGTATATGTAAATGGACAAATCAAATTATAATTATTCATAATATAAACAGGGGGGGGGGGGGGGGGGGGCGGAGGGAGGGGAAGGAGGGAAATTACACATATGTAAATGGACAAAGCAAAATATAATAGTTCATAATGTAAACTGGGAAAAACATAATACATGGACAAAACAAAATATAATTGTTCATAATGTAAACTGGGAAAAACATAGTACATGGACAAAACAAAATATAATTGTTCATAATGTAAACAGGGGACGAGGGGGAGGAGGAGGATAGGGGGAGGGGGTGATTAAACATTATATGTAAATGGACAAAGCAACAAGAAACGTATACAAATTCTTAAACGAAACGACAAAATGTAAAAATAAACATAGACTACGTTCTCGAAACAAACGCTCACTCACAACCACACACACACAAGTTCACAAAATTGTTACCATCCACACCGTATAATCCATCACATATATAAATAAAAACAACAACAAATGGAAGTATAGTGGAAACAATGGGGCAAGTGTTTGTCATAAATAGTCTAACAAATAATGTAAATGTCAAAATATGGGTTGGCAAGCGCCTAAAGTCTTGAAAGGTACCAAAACAACTAAAAACGTTAAAACTGAACCGCCGCCATCATGGCCACTTTGCTCTCAATAATATCCTTCAGCCATTTCTCTCGAAATCTCGACTGCCCTGGTCTGAAAGCAAGAAGAAATCAGGGTTATTGGCACTGGCATCATCATCATCATCATCATCATCATCATCATCATCATCATCATCATCATCATCATCATCATCATCATCATCCATCAACCATCATCATCATCACCAATCATCAATCATCATCATCAGGAGCAGCAGCAGTAACAGTAGTATAATTAGCACCAACTTCGTTAACTTATTTTAAAAAAAAAACAATAACAACCAAACAAAAACAATAGCAAAGTAAACACTGAATTGAATTATGGTTATTCCTACTACTACACTACTACTACTACTACTACTACTACTACTACTACTACTACTACTACTACTACTAAAAGCCCCTATAATACAGGAAAGGGAAGTTAAACTTGAACAGGTCCAGATCAGCCCCAAACTCACTAAATACACAAAAGCTAAACAGGGGAGTTAAACTGGGACAATTCGAGAACAACCCCTGACTTTCTTAGTAAAACGTAACACTGGAGTTTAACTGTGACAGGGTCAGAATACTCCCAACTCCCCAAACACACACTCCTTCCTATAACACACTATAGGGGAGTTATAGAGAGAACACTATAGGGAAGTTAAACTGGGACAGGGCCAGAATAACCCCCGGCCCCCTACCCTCCTCCCTCACACACAAACCGTTAAAATATTACAGGGGAGTTAAACTGGGACAGATTCAGAAAAGCCCCATACACACGCAACTATAAAACACTAAAGGGGAGTTAAAATGGGGCAGGTAATGAACACCCTCCCCCCTCCTCCCCTTCCCTACCTCTATGACAACTATTGGTAGTTAAACTGGGACAGTCAAGAATAGCTCTCCCCCACCCCCCCACTCACAAACCTCTTTAAAACATTACAGAGGAGTTAAACAGGTACAGGTTTAGATTAGCCTCCCTCACACATCTTTAAAACACTAAGATGGAGTTAAACTGGTAAAAGTTTAGATTAGCCTCCCCCCCCCCTCCTCCCCCCCCACACAAGTTTAAAACACTAAGAGGGAGTTAAACTGGGACACAGAGAGTTAAACTGGGACAGGTCAAGAACACCTCTCCTTCACCCCCACCCCTCCCCTCACACACACACCTCGATGAAATATTACATGGGAGTTAAACTGGAACATGATTAGAATAGCCTCCCCAACACTCTTATGAAGGATTAAAAGGGAGTTAAACTGGGATGAAAAAGAGTTAAACTGGAACAGGACAAGAACAACCCCTCCCTTCTTCCTCCAACCCCCCCCCTCACACACACACACATCCCTATGACACATTATAGGGGAGTAAACCTAAGACAGGCTTAGGATAGCCTGCCCCACCACCTATAAACATTAAAAGGGAGTTCAACTCAAACGAAAGAGAGTTAAACTGGGACAGAGCCAGAACAGCCTCCCCCAGAAAACTATGGAGCCGTGAAAGGGGGCCAGATCCAGAACAGCCTCCCAACACACCTAGGAAACACTACAGGGGAGTTAAACTGGGACAGGGCCAGAACATCCACCCCTTCTTGGCCCTCCCCTCCCCCACACACACTCCGTTAATGTATTAAAGAACAGGGGAGTTAAACTGGGACAGATACAGAACCCCAGAAAGTACTCCCAGGAGTAAAATTGGTAATTGGGGGGCTGTTTGGGCAAGTTACACCGGCAAAACCCCTATTTTTCTGAATTTCATATGGCCGCTTTGTCACCACTGTGGACTATGAAACAATTTATTTAATCGTTCTTATATAGCGCTTTTCCAGCTCAAGAGCTGCTCAAGGCGCTGCCCGATACAGGATCTAACTCAAGCAGCCCGAGACGCCCACCCGCAGCCTTTGGGCGCATGGTCTGACGCTCGGACAACTGAGCACAATCCTGTGCAGCCAGGGATGGGGGAGAAGGACCTACGTGCATGCTGGGTGTTTTCTTGTCACCGGCACTCACCCGTCTAGGACATGAACGTCAGGATCTTTAAAGTCCGTTATGATGGAATGTATGCGACACAGACTAGACCTCGGTTTATACTCTCATCCGAAGGAGTAGGAAAACAGGAGTAAAGTGTCTTTCCCAGGGACACAACACAATGGCCCGGCCAGGGCTCGAACCCGGGACCTTCCGATCCGCAAGCCGAAGCACTACCATTAGACCACCGTGCCTCCAACAATGTCAGAAAAACGCTTACTTGTGCACAAGTCTGTTGGTTTCAAAAACGTAGAACACCTCCACAGGGTAGTTCTGGAAAAAAGTACAAAAGCCACATAAAATGTATTTGCAGACAACCACATTCATTTACAAAATGTGTTGAGTTGTGGTGTTTTTGTTCACACACACTCGCTCGCACACACGCACGAGCATTCCGGCAAGCTTGCAGCACATGCATATGTACAAACAGTTGTCAACTTCAGCCTCTTCCAAAATAGATAATAAGAATAATAATAATAAAAGTAAAATTCTAAGTAAATTTTTTTTTTAATACACAACATTAAAAAAAATAAAGATTACTATTACTCCACAAGTATATCAACTAACAAGTTAGTATCTCGTATTGGCCCCAGTCGACGTGCGGTGGTCCCGTTTAGCCACAAGCTGGAACGGGGATATCCGAAACCTAAAAATAGAATAGAGAATTCTGGGAAATCTGTTCTCGCGAAGATGTGCTCGCTGAAATGAAACGAAAGTTGGGAGAGGAACTGCATATTTCTGGTAGTGAACAAAGGCAGAAACTTGTCAGCAGTATTATCAGCGATAGAGTTATAATGGACGAAGTGCTCCATACCTATGAGGTTGCCTTTGCTCGAGCAAAGAAACTAAAGAAGGATTTGGCCGACGTCATTTCAAAAAAGGATTTCTCTACCCATAATTCCCCTGGGTTTTGAAGTTTCTAAAAAGTTATTTCAGGCCGATGATGCTTTATGGAGCTCAAAGCATGTAAAGGGAAGCAACCGGTTGTACGCGCACGTCGATAGAGACATAGAAGAGAGATACTAACTTGTTAGTTGATATACTTGTGTATTACTCCTACTACTCCTACTACTACTACTACTACTATATACTACTACTACTACTACTACTACTATAGAATACAGAATTTATTCAGCCAAATGACAACATAAACTGCGTATGGAAATTGCTTCGATGTTGGTGGACAGTGTGTTTTTATTGGTCATTTCTTGGCCTTTGTTCTTGCGGTTTTATCCTTTTTGCATTACTTTTTGTTGCTAATGTGTTTTCGTGGTCCTGAAGGATGTTTATCTTTAACCTGTTTTATCTTTTATTTTGCGGCTTTTATATTCCGTCAGCCCCGCTCCTGTTGCTACAGTTTTACAGACTTGGTCTGTCTTCATATAAAAGTTGTTGTAATGTCTGCCCCTCCTTAGCATTTGGCCAGTAGCCTTCACCCTTAAAGGTCAACCACAGTGCTCGGTCAAAAAGTTTCTGCTGAAAGAACTTTACTAAATAATACCAGATGCAAAAAATTCGGTAAGCAAAGCTCTACCGTTTAATAGATATCGATCACTGAAAGTGGGATTTCCTACCTGTAATTAAGAGTAAGGGAAGTAATAATCTAAAACGCAGCTATCGCTGATCTCCCCTCGCAGTGACGTCGCCAGCTGAATACAATGGCCGATTGCGAAGAAGTTACAAGCGAGACAAGCTGTGTTTCTTCACTCGATCTGTCGTGTTACAGCAGTGCTCTCTTCTGTTAGAAACGAATTCGACCCCCGAGTACTAATTGTAATAATAAACAAATAATTATACGAGCTAGACCAGTGAATACATACCCTCTTGCGTTCCCTTTTCTGAAAAGCTGCGGGTGGGTGTCTCGTGCGGCTTGAGTTAGATCCTGTATCGGCCAGCGCCTTGAGCAGCTCTTGAGCTGGAAAAGCGCTATATAAGAACGATTAAATAAATAAATAAATAAATAAATAAATAAATAAATAAAAGCTCCTCTGACTTTCCTGACACGCGGCAAACTGATAGCAGACGATGGATGTGTAGTAGCCACTGTGACTGTAGTTCACAGTTGAAGTTGAAGCAGTACTAGTAGGCCTACTACTAGTACTAGTAACTTGAATCACTGTTGCTGTTGTTGAGGCGCTTGTTGCAATGGCACACGGCCTTTGGATCGTTGGAACAGAACCAGGCTTTAATGTCTGTATTGTTTTCATCCCAAAGCTCCGCATTAATTAAAGTGGCACTTGGGGGGAAGCAGTCTTCAGCGAAGTGTTTTGCGCAAATTGCTTACTTCGGACCGAAGTTTACACGCTTTTCCTGCACGAATCTCACCCACTTATTTCGCACTTCTTCGTTTTTTGGAAACGTATGCAATGTTAACCCATCCGCTTGTTTGTTTGTACAACCCGCAACGGCACAATATAGGCCACTGCTCTTCGTTTTCCTGCGTTTTGATAGAGAGGGGGCACTATCGGACTCCATTGTTGTCTACAGGCGTTGACGTCACGAGCCATGTGGTCACGTGAGCGGGCTTTTCGAAGGTGCAAAAGTTTATTCGAAGTAGATTTTATTAAATATTTTTAAAAGGCAGTATTTTTCGGAAAAAAGTTGTTTGGCATGTGACTTCTTTTATTATGTAGATATTTTGTGCTCAGTTTTATGTTTCAATGATGTTGACCTTTAAGTGCGTATAAGCGCCACCCTGTTCCTGTTGTGCGCCTACGATCACACTGCGGCCTCCTTCATCCATGCCATGCTACTACTACAATTGTACCAGTCGTCGATCCAACTCTACTCTCACCCTCACCGGGAACCTTCCTTCAGTCTGCAACTAACCAAGTCCCCTATATGCCAAAGTGTCCGGGTAGCGACGGTAATTTAACCAACAACAGACAGTCACACACACATACACACTCCACACAACACCTTTTAAGACTTCAATTAAAAGATCTTGCATACACAGTTACAACAGTAAACGCAATCTACTATTGTAGTACTAGTACTACTACTGCAATTACTACTACTATTATTATTACTAATAATAATAATTGAAGGCAATGACAAACAACAACAAAAACATAAGCACATTATAAAAATAAATAAATAAATTTTAAAAAATAAAACTAAATAAAAGAATAACAGCTTCAGCTGAGAACCGAACGCCTGACTTTGTGATTGTGCCTCCCAAACCTAATCCACTGAACTTTTATTTCCTTTTGTTTATCTGCAAGCGCAATGAGCATTAACTTTGTCTGCGCATGCAGAGAGCTGCGCCATACAAGACTAGGACATCATCATCACTGACCTTGGGTTTGATGGTGGAGATGACAAAAGTAAAGTAGACGCTAGCTGTGGCTCGTGGGACTTGTTTCCTGCGTGTGGGAATGCTCCAGCGCACCCTAAACCTGTAGCGCTTGTCGTACTTGTGGACGTCCTCCCCAAGAAAGTCCACGCAGTACAGCCAGCTGTTCTCATACTCCCACGTCTGCCACAAAACACAAAAAATTGCGGTTTCCATTGCAAAATTAAAACTAGAAGGGTAAAGCCCATATGACTCGCGTGGCACTAAAGGGAACTTAATCACAGTATTATACATCAAACTGAGTGCTCAGTGTGGATTAAAGCTGGATCTCATCTATATTTGTGAAGGAAATTTAACTGTAGTCATCTTTGTAGTACCTGTTTGTGAAAGTATTTGCACGGTCATGACGGCCGACAACCGTCTCCATAATGGCGTTAGCGTGACCCGGATGGGAGCGCCTGTGGTGATTCGTGAAAAGCTATGTCAAAACAGCAAATCGGGCTTTCCCGTTTGTGACGTGAAGGATTACAAGATGATGATGATGAAGATGATCATGAAGATGATGATGATAATGATGAAGATGATGATGATGATGATGATGATGATGATGATGATGATGATGATGATGATGATGATGAAAATGATGATGATGCTGATGAAGATGATGAAGATGATGATGATGATGATGATGATGATGATGATGATGATGATGATGATGATGATGATGATGATGATGATGATGTCCACTTGTAAGGCGCAGCTCATCCATGCTGGCAGCACGCTCAGGACACACAGGGGTGGATGGGGGGGGGGGGGGGAAGGGAAGAGAGTGAGAGAAGGAGGCAGAGAAAAATGGTGGGATTGGTGGGGCAAAATGGCAGGATGGTGGGGGAAGGGGCCAGAGTTGGTGCACAGCAAAGAAAGGGGGGAGGGCTTGAGTGAGAAGAAGGGCAGTAACAATTGTTCAAACAGGTGTGCCTTTAGACGCCTCTTGAAGACATCCAGGCAGTCCATGTCCCTAAGTTTTTGTTGCAATAAATTCCAGAGCTTTGAGCCACAATGGGAAAAAGAACGAAAACTGTGTCGCTTCTTTTGATGGTTGCTCACTGATGGCACACAGTTTTGAGTTTGATGTTGAGCGAAGTTGTCAGGATGGCTTGTGAAGGGGAATTACATCTTGAAAGTACATGGAAGAAAGCTTTGAACCTTTGACGCATTTATGACATAGTGACAGCACTTTGAAGTCTATCCGTTGCCTCATTGGAAGCCAGTAGAATCATCTGAGTACTGGTTGAATATGTTAACTTTTCTTTGAACGAGTAACAATTCTAACTAAAGTGTTCAAAACATGTTGGAGACGACTGAACAGCTGGCCCGGAAGTCCCCAAAGACAACTGCTGTCATAGTCCAATCTGGATATGACCAGGGCAACGGCAATGACGGCCGCAGTCTTCAAGTAAAGCAATGGTAGCAGTTCGCCAAGACAGCAGATATGGAAGTAGCAGCCCTTCACAACAGCATTCTCATGGCCAGTCATGGACAGACCAGCATCACTAATGACGTACAGTAGGCGAGAATGGAATGACAGAACCTCCAATTGTGATGGGTGGAGTGTGTGCTGTCTCGGGGTGAGGAATTTCATCCAGTCACAAGATATGATATTAGCATGCAATGGCAGCTATTGCAAACGACAACAGAAATATTTCTATCAAGACCACAAAATGACCTTCACGGTTTGTGACGTCGAATCGAATTCTCGGATTTTTCCGCTGCATTTTCAAATGCACTCAGCAATCTCTGGAAACGTGAACTTTTGTTAGAATATACGCTGGCATGGGAGCAGTTCTAAAACAAAGGGGATATGAGTTTAGACTACAGTAAGGGGATATGAGTTTAGACTACAGTAAGGGTATGAGTTTAGACTACAGTAAGGGGATATGAGTTTAGACTACAGTAAGGGGATATGAGTTTAGACTACAGTAAGGGGATATGAGTTTAGACTACAGTAAGGGTATGAGTTTAGACTACAGTAAGGGTATGAGTTTAGACTACAGTAAGGGTATGAGTTTAGACTACAGTAAGGGTATGAGTTTAGACTACAGTAAGGGGTATGAGTTCAGACTATAGTAAGGGGTATGAGTTTAGACTACAGTAAGGGTATGAGTTTAGACTACAGTAAGGGGTATGAGTTTAGACTACAGTAAGGGTATGAGTTTAGACTACAGTAAGGGATATGAGTTTAGACTACAGTAAGGGGTATGAGTTTAGACTACAGTAAGGGGTATGAGTTTAGACTACAGTAAGGGGTATGAGTTTAGACTACAGTAAGGGGTATGAGTTTAGACTACAGTAAGGGGTATGAGTTTAGACTACAGTAAGGGGTATGAGTTTAGACTATAGTAAGGATACGAGTTTATAGTAAGGGGTATGAGTTTAGACTACAGTAAGGGATATGAGTTTATAGTAAGGGGTATGAGTTTAGACTATAGTAAGGGATATGAGTTTATAGTAAGGGGTATGAGTTTAGACTACAGTAAGGGGTATGAGTTTAGACTATAGTAAGGGGTATTACATTACATTACATTATTATTGCTTTAGGTCCAAGCCAAATCAGGACCGGACAACCCCCGATCCGCATAAAAGATCTGCCGAAACAGCCTTAGTGGTAAAACCGAAAGCTCTCCACCAGCCAGTCACTTTACAATAAAGACATCCCACGCAGGGGACGGCTGAGGCTTCACCCCAACTTATCGAACCCCCTTTTACAAAAACAAAATAGAATACAAACATCATTATAAATTATCAACAAAACGCATACATATAAAATGCCTACATTGCTAAATAATAACATCATAGGAAGCCCTAGTGACCACCCGGCAGAAAGCGTCCAATATTCCCAAGCTGATCCAACAGACCTCATACACAAATAAGGAGTTTTCAAGAAAAAAGGTAGCGAAGAAGACGATAGTATAGCAGATTGATAGAACAGAGCAGGAATGAGAAAGAGCAAATGAGAAAGACAGCGACAGGTGGGAATTTAAAGCACTAAATTTCCAGAAAGTGGGGATACTATTTATACTGAAACCCCCGGCACTCCAACGGGGGTAAGTAAGGGGTATGAGTTCAGACTACAGTAAGGGATATGAGTTCAGACTACAGTAAGGGGTATGAGTTCAGACTATAGTAAGGGGTATGAGTTTAGACTACAGTAAGGGGTATGAGTTCAGACTACAGTAAGGGGTATGAGTTTAGACTACAGTAAGGGGTATGAGTTCAGACTATAGTAAGGGGTATGAGTTTAGACTACAGTAAGGGGTATGAGTTCAGACTACAGTAAGGGATATGAGTTCAGACTATAGTAAGGGATATGAGTTCAGACTACAGTAAGGGATATGAGTTCAGACTATAGTAAGGGGTATGAGTTCAGACTACAGTAAGGGGTATGAGTTCAGACTACAGTAAGGGGTATGAGTTCAGACTACAGTAAGGGGTATGAGTTTAGACTACAGTAAGGGGTATGAGTTTAGACTATAGTAAGGGGTATGAGTTTAGACTATAGCACTGTTTCATAATGAAAGCGAAAGTGGCGGATCGGTTGCGGCCCTTGGGTTTCGGCTAGTTCCGGTTGAAGCAAGAAAGATGCAGGGTTATATAAATTATATTTCTCTTGTACAATCGTTCAAATTTTACTCAGGGTGGCTGCTTGCCTAAACATTGATTGCTGATTTGTTTGTTCAGTAGGCCTAATTCGTTTGTCAGTGACCTACATTCACGAGAAATTCGAAGTCTCTTTCTTTTTCTTTGCTTTAATTTTTTAATTGAGAAATGTTAATTTTGCAGTTTATCTAGAAGATAACATTATTATACAGTAGAATAATTTTTGTTTTTAATTCAGTGAAGCAACTGCAATTATGTCTTATTATTTTCAGTCGTTCAGTTGTTATTATTATTAGTTGTAGTAGTATTGTTATTATTATTATCATTATTACCATATATTAATTATTAGTTGTCTGTTGGTGCTGCTGTTGTATTATTATTATTATTATTATTATTATTATTATTATTATTAGTTGTAGTTGCATTGTTATTATTATTATTTCTATAATTATAAATTACTCTAATGATTACGATTATTATTAATATTATGATGATTATTTTGTATTATTACTCTTATTATTATAATGATTATTATTATTATTATTATTATTATTATTATGATCTAGGATGGATCTAAGACATGGAAGAATGGGTGAGTGTTGTAGTTGTGTATACATATACTGTGGAATAATGATGCTTTTTAAAATGTAGACAGAGAGAACTTTTGTCTGTGAGTTTCATTTGGACGATGATACCTCCCCATATCCCCCTTGATACCTCACCATACCCCCCCCCCCTGATATCTCCCCGTCCCGCCCCCATGATGCCTCATCATACCCCCTTGATACCTCCCCGAACCTACTTGATACCTCCCCATACCCCCTTGATTCCTTCCATACCCCCTTGGTTCCTAACTGTACCCTCCTTGATACTTCCCCGTTGATCGTTTCGCAGGTATGGATGAAAGGAATCGACCATCACCATACCCCCTTATAGATACCCGTATCCCCGTTATGCCTACTCATGCCCCTTTAAACCTACCCATAGCCCCCTTTTACCTACACGTACCACCCCATCCCGATCCTTGGTAGTAATAATAATAATAATAATAATAATAATAATAAAAATAATAATAATAATAATAATAATAATAATAATAATAATAATAATAATAATAATAATAATAATAATAATAATAATAATAATAATAATAATAATAATGAATATAGAATAATACAAATAGAAATCAGAAAAACCACCAAGGTTTTAAAATAAAGTTTGATATAAGATAGTATAATTGTTATTATAAGAATAATAATAATTATTATTATTAGTTTATAAGTAATAATAATAATAATAATAATAATAATAATAATAATAATAATAATAATAATAATAATAATAATATTGAATATAGAATAATACAAATAGAACTCATAAAAAACACCAAGGTTTTAAAAGAAAATTTGATATAAGATATAATAATAATAATAATAATAATAATAATAATAATAATAATAATAATAATAATAATAATAATAATAATAATTTATTATTATTAGTTTATAAATAATAATAATAATAATAATAATAATAATAATAATAATAATAATAATAATAATAATAAATAATAATAATAATAATAATAATAATAATAATAATAATAATAATAATAATAATAATAATAATAATAATAATAATAATAAAAAATTAAAGGTAAAAAGCCTAAATTAAAAAGAAAAATATTCATATTTTAGTGTACTAAAAAAATATATATATAAATAAGGGGCCGGGTGAGATTTGACCTTCGGTCGCACTGCACGGTAGGCGAATGGTTTTACTAACTAAGCTACCAACGCTTCCTAGAAATACCATCCATTTTTTGGTCTATATGGGAAAACATGCTGAAACCTCAATTTGATTTTTAATGGAAGCGCGCGGAATGAGGCTATTACAGTTTGTGGACATTTTGTTTATTTATTTATCTCATAAACGGTTAAACGTTCGGTAAGGAAATGTCGGCTAAAACGATTTTGCTGGTTTTGAGCACACAGCAGGCCTACTACTACTACTACTACTACTACTACTACTACTACTACTACTACTACTACTACTACTACTACTACTAATAATAATAATAATAATAATAATAATAATAATAATAATAATAATAATAATAATAATAATAATATTGAATATAGAATAATACAAATAGAAATCATAAAAAACACCAAGGTTTTAAAAGAAAATTTGATATAATAATAATACTGTAATAATAATAATAATAATAATAATAATAATAATAATAATAATAATAATAATAATAATAATAATAATAATAATTTATTATTATTAATATTAATATTATTATTATTATTAGTTCATTAATAATAATAATAATAATAATAATAATAATAATAATAATAATAATAATAATAATAAATAATAATAAATTAAAGGTAAAAAGTCTAAATTAAAAAAAAATATCCATATTGTAGTGTAAAAAAAAAAATCTTTAAAAAAATATGGCCCGCGTGATTATCGATCTTGGGTCGGCCGAAACCGTAGGCGAAAGATTAACCCACTACGCTATCAAGGCTTCGTAGAAAAACCATGAATTTTTTTGTCTATATGGGGAAACATGCTGAAACCTCAATTTGATTTTTAATGGAAGCGCGCGGAATGAGGCTATTGCAGTTTGTGGACATTTTGTTGATTTATTTATCTCAGAAACGGTTAAACGTTCGGTAAGGAAATGTCGGCTAAAACGATTTGGCTGGTTTTGAGCACACAGCAGGCCGATCAGCAGCACTCAGCACCTGCCCAGATCAGCGTCCATAGGAGACAAACTTTATAGTAGCGGCGAAGAAGGACTTCCGGCTAAGCAATTTATATATATAGATAACCCTAACCCATCCTGGCGCTCATGTCCTAAATGAGTTAGTGCCGGCTACACAAATGATCAAGGTCCCTCCTCCCCCTCCCCACTCCTTATTCCCTCCCCCAACCTCCGTGGCACAGGATTGTGCTCAGTCGTCTTTGCGTCAGACGATGTGCCCAGACGATGTGTATTTATGTATGTCTGTCTGCTCACAGTGGTGAACAAACGTAAACTCCGATGGTATGGCCACGTCACCAGATCATCAGGTCTTGCAAAGAGCATCCTGCAAGGCACAGTGCAAGGAGGTAGAAGAAGAGGGAGACCGAAAAAGAGGTGGGAGGACAACATTCGAGAATGGATTGGTTTGACACTAAGCGAAACAATCAGGGTTGCTGAGGACAGAGAAAGATGGAGTATGCTGGTTAAACGATCATCTGTGGTTCCCCGTACGACCTCCGAGTTACTGGATAGAATGGGATAGGATAGGATAGGATAGGATAGGGTAGTACATGTTTATCTTCATACCCACAAAATCATAACCGCTTGGTTACATCCATATTGGCGGCAGGTCTTTTCAAAAAATGCAATGATGAGTTTTTGACTCAATTTCTTTGAATCAAAGAAATTGAGTCAAAAACTCATCATTGCATCAAAGAAATTGAGTCAAAAACTCATCATTGCATTTTTGTTGGTTCATGGTATCTTTAAAGGCTTTTTTCCCCTCTCTTCCCCCCCCCTCTTCTCTCTCTCTCTCTCTCTCTCTCTCTCTCTCTCTCTCTCTCTCTCTCTCTGTTACAGTTTGTGTGTGTGTTGTCTGTGTGTTGTGTATGTGTGTGTGTGTACACATATATATGTGCATGCATGTATGTGTTTTTGTGTGATTATATGGTATATATGCGTGCGCACGTGGTTATATAGGCTACGCGCGCGTGTTTGCATGAATGTGTGTGGCTCAAGTTTTACTACTAACAGTAATAAATACAATTCCTGTGTGACCCTTATCACTTGATGCATGTTTACAATACAATACAATACAATACAATACAATACAATACAATATAACTGAGAAATTAGATACATGGTCTGCAATCCGACATAAAAATTGAGAGTACATGGACAAGAACTAAGAAACGTATTAGCACATTATGCATACATAAATATATAACACAACATATTCATTTCATTACTACTTATGGGGCACATAGACTGGACATTACTTTCAAGTTCTCGCACAGCACACTTACTATCACATTTATTCCAACATTGAACATGTCATTTCTCTAAGATGCATAGACTAGATATTGCCTTTCTCACTGCATATTATCACAACGTTTATTCCGAGATACCATCTCATCCTTTACACCCCCCCCCCCCCACACACACACACACACACCTACACACACCTAGTGATTAGAAGCAAACATTATTGACTAGATTGCCTTCCTCACTACATGTTATCACAACGTTTGTTCCAAAAATACCTTCTCATCCTACACACACACATTAACACACACACATACACACACGCACACACCCATAGTGACTAGGAACAAACTGCATGCCATTAAAATGTAAAGGCCTGGGGTTCACAGCATAACAAATGCTTGCATGGGGATCGATATTAGGCTATATAAGCTGGAACCTGGAACCTTGTTTGTGTGTAGCAGTTCAAAGAGTACATTGGCACCACCTGTAATCTTATTTTCTTATCTGTTATTCCAAGTATTAAGTGGAGCGAGTGCATGTGTATTTTAAATGTGATTTTTATTATGTTTAAATTTGTATCGCTAGAAACGATCATTGTGAAGCTTGACAGTGATATGGGATTTTGTATTCTTGTCATAATAACATGTATGGTAATCCCGCCACACGGGCTCTGTGATACCCTGTGATAATAAGGCATGCAACTGCTTGGTTCGCTCCGCTGTGACTTGAGTGTGGGTTGGAGTGACTGTGGGAGAGAGACAGGGGAAGAGTTGGAATCACGTTTATGATGTGTGATGTGGATGAAACGAATTATTGTGTATTCCTAATGTATATGAATTTGAAATGTTGATTCTGCGCCTGCTGAAATTCCTTTTGGGGGCAATAAGTTGGGCTCGCATTGTAAGAATTATTATCATCATCTAAAAACTACAGGCTTGTTTTGTTTACATCAGCCTACACTCCAAGCACAGACGCTTGTATCTGGACACGCGAGCGCCTATGCCTGTGACGCGTCTCCATTTGGTGATCTATAATACAGATACATGCGCCTGTGATTCCAAGGTAAGGCTGCTTCGCTCCCTTGTCATCTCCATCTTCCCATACGCGTGCGAAACATGGACCATCACAGCAGACATACAACGAAGAATACAAAGCATGGAGATGAGGTGCCGCAGAAGACTTCTGGGCATTTCCTATACCCAGCACATCACCAACGACAAAGTCCGACAGACCATCACACAAGGCAAGCCATTGGACAACACGATGACATGCTCACAGTGGAGAAGAAACGGAAACTCCGATGGTATGGTCACGTCACCAGAGCTTCAGGCCTCGCAAAGACCATCCTGCAAGACACGGTGCAAGGAGACAGAACAAGAGGAGACAGAAAAAGAGGTGGGAGGATAGCATTCTATAATGGACTGGCTTGACACTGAGAGAAGCGCTGAAGGTTACTGAGGACAGAGAAAGATGGAGTACGCTGGTTAAACGATCATCTGTGGTGCCCCGACGACTTTCGAGTTACGGAATAGGATAGGATAGGATGTTTTATATTTGACAGAGACAGAGAGACAAGGACAGAGTGAGAGGGGGAGAGACAGACAGACAGACATAAATAAATAAAGAGGGGGGTAAAGGTGGGTGGGTAAGAGAGAGACAGAGAGAGAGAGAGCAGACAAGTTGCAAAAGACAAATACTGTTTGCAAGACATCATAAGATGGTGTCCTCGTAGCTCAGCTGCTAGGGAGCTGATTTCCTATGCCGCGGGTTCGATTCCAGCAAGGGACGAAGGTATGTGACTTAGGTATTATACTAGAGACTATTTAGGTCATCGAGGGTTTTCTTTGGGTACTCCGTTTTCCTCCCTCTCTTCAATAATGGTTTCGGATGCAGTCAATCTAAAAATTTCTCACATAAAATTCGATTTCCTTTTTGTCTTCTAATAGCGATCTCCCTGCATTTACACCACATTTCCTTGTTGGGTTGCCGGGTTTTTCTGTATAAATAGTATCCCCATTTATTGGAAATTTAGTACTTTAAATTAACACTGTTTCTGTTATTCTCATTTGTTCTTTCTCGCTCCTAATCTGTTCTATCACTCTACTACCCTCATCGCTAGACCAGTCATCTGCCTTTTTTTCTTCCAAAACTCCTCGTCTGTGTATGGGGTCTGTTGGGTCAGCTTGGGGCTATTGGGCGCTTTCTGCCAAATGGTCACTAGGGCTTTCTATTGTATTATTATTTACCAATGCACGCATTATTTATATATATATATATTTGTGTGTGTGTGTGTGTTTTGTTAATATTTTATAATGATGTTTATATTCTATTTTGTATTTGTAAACGGTGGTTCGATAAATGAGAGTAAAGCCTAAATCAGCGTCCCCTGCATACAGAGTTACCATTAGGGTTGTTTCAGCAGATTTGTTATAAGGATCGGGGGTGAGCCCTCTTTCATCTAAGTTGTGGTCCTGACTCGGCTCTTTGCAGTCCGTTGTACCCTATAAACAATGACTAAATAACTTTACCCCACATATTTGAATGATAAATGTGTGTGTGTGTGCGTGTGTGATAGAGTGGGTGAAACATGTGAGCGTGTATGTTGGTACAGATCGCCGCGCTTTGAGCCTGATTGGTAATTTGGGAAAAAAGCGCATATAAAGCATCAAGTATTATTATTATTATTATTATTATTATTATTATTATTATTATTATTATTATTATTATTATTTCCAATCCACCACCACCAACACCACCACGAACAACAACAACAAAACAAAAAATTGCAAGTAATGTTATTTATTGCAAAATTAACACAGCATATTTCAATAAACAATATTAAGGCAACAGAATCAATGCTAGCAGTCCAAATACCTTATCTGTAAATTATGTTCAAATATATAAACAATGACAACTGTATAAACAGATATTAACCACGCATTGACATTAAAAAAACAACAACGCACACATTGAGATGCTGTTTGGACAGGTGTGCAACACAGGGCTGGAGTACCACAAATAAATCAAATTATAAATCACAGGTAAAACTGATTAAAAACTAAAGAAAATAAAACAAGGAAAATACCAATGCAAAATATAATTGTTTATAATGTAAAAAGGAGAAAAATGTAGCACGCATCTATAAATGGTTGAAGCTAAATAGAATTGTTCATAACGCATATACTGGGAAATAAATAACCCCTATATGTAAATGGACAAATCAAATTATAATTATTCATAATATAAACAGGGGGAAGGGGGCGGAGGGAGCGGAAGGAGGGAAATTACACATATGTAAATGGACAAAGCAAAATATAATTGTTCATAATGTAAACTGGGAAAAACATAATACATGGACAAAACAAAATATAATTGTTCAAATTGTAAACTAGGAAACACATAATACATGGACAAAACAAAATATAATTGTTCATAATGTAAACTGGGAAAAACATAATACATGGACAACACAAAATATAATTGTTCATAATGTAAACTGGGAAAAACATAATACATGGACAAAACAAAATATAATTGTTCATAATGTAAACTGGGAAAAACATAATACATGGACAACACAAAATATAATTGTTCATAATGTAAACAGGGGACGAGGGGGAGGGGTGATTAAACATATATGTAAATGGACAAAGCAACAAGAAACGTATACAAATTCTTAAACGAAACAACACAATGTAAAAATAAACATAGACTACGTTCTCGAAACAAACGCTCACTCACAACCACACACACACAAGTTCACAAAATTGTTAGCATCCACACCGTATAATCCATCACATAATTATATAAATAAAAACAACAACAAATGGAAGTATAGTGGAAACAATGGGGCAAGTGTTTGTCATAAATAGTCTAACAAATAATGTAAATGTCAAAATATGGGTTGGCAAACGCCTAAAGTCTTGAAAGGTACCAAAACAACTAAAAACGTTAAAACTGAACCGCCGCCATCATGGCCACTTTGCTCTCAATAATATCCTTCAGCCATTTCTCTCGAAATCTCGACTGCCCTGGTCTGAAAGCAAGAAGAAATCAGGGTTATTGGCACTGGCAGCATCATCATCATCATCATCATCATCATCATCATCATCATCATCATCATCATCATCATCATCAATCATCATCATCATCATCATCCATCAACCATCATCATCATCACCAATCATCAATCATCATCATCAGGAGCAGTAGCAGTAACAGTAGTATAATCAGCACCAACTTCGTTAACTTATTTTAAAAAAATACCAATAACAACCAAACAAAAACAATAGCAAAGTAAACACTGAATTGAATTATGGTTATTCCTCCTCCTCCTCCTCCTCCTCCTCCTACTACTACTACTACTACTACTACTACTACTACTACTACTACTACTACTACTACTACTACTACTACTACTAAAAGCCCCTATAATACAGGAAAGGGAAGTTAAACTTGGACAGGTCCAGATCAGCCCCAAACTCACTAAATACACAAAAGCTAAACAGGGGAGTTAAACTGGGACAATTCGAGAACAACCCCTGACTTTCTTAGTAAAACGTAACACTGGAGTTTAACTGTGACAGGGCCAGAATACTCCCAACTCCCCAAACACTCCTTCCTATAACACACTATAGGGGACTTAAAGAGAGTAGGGAAGTTAAACTGGGACAGGGCCAGAATAGCCCCCCTACCCTCCTCCCTCACACACAAACCGTTAAAATATTACAGGGGAGTTAAACTGGGACAGATTCAGAAAAGCCCCACACGCAACTATAAAACACTAAAGGGGAGTTAAAATGGGGCAGGTAATGAACGCCCCCCCCCCCTCCTCCCCTCCACTACCTCTATGACAACTATTGGGAGTTAAACTGGGACAGTCAAGAATAGCTCTCCCCCATTCCCCCACTCACAAACCTCTTTAAAACATTACAGAGGAGTTAAACAGGTACAGGTTTAGATTAGCCTCCCTCACACATCTTAAAACACTAAGATGGAGTTAAACTGGTAAAAGTTTAGATTAGCCTCCCCTTTCCTCCCCCACACATGTTTAAAACACTAAGAGGGAGTTAAACTGGGACAAAGAGAGTTAAACTGGGACAGGTCAAGAACACCTCTCCTTCACCCCCTACCCCTCCCCTCACACACACAGACCTCGATGACGATGAAATATTACATGGGAGTTAAACTGGAACATGATTAGAATAGCCTCCCCAACACTTATGAAGGAATAAAAGGGAGTTAAACTGGGATGAAAAAGAGTTAAACTGGAACAGGACAAGAACAACCCATCCCTTCTTCCTCCCCCCCCACACACACACTCACACACATCCCTACGACACATTATATGGGAGTAAACCTAAGACAGGCTTAGGATAGCCTGCCCCACATTAAAAGGGAGTTAAACTCAAACGAAAGAGAGTTAAACTGGGACAGAGCCATAACAGCCTCCCCCAGAAAACTATGGAGTCGTGAAAGGGGGCCAGATCCAGAACAGCCTCCCAACACACCTAGGAAACACTACAGGGGAGTTAATCTGGGACAGGGCCAGAACATTCACCCCTTCCTGGCCCTCCCCTCCCCCACATACACTCCGTTAATGTATTAAAGAACAGGGGAGTTAAACTGGGACAGATACAGAACCCCTGAAAGTACTCCCAGGACTAAAATTGGTAATTGGGGGGCTGTTTGGGCAAGTTACACCGGCAAAACCCCTATTTTTCTGAATTTCATGTGGCCGCTTTCGGCACAACTGTGGACTATGAAACAATGTCAGAAAAACGCTTACTTGTGCACAAGTCTGTTGGTTTCAAAAACGTAGAACACCTCCACAGGGTAGTTCTGGAAAAAAGTACAAAAGCCACATAAAATGTATTTCCAGACAACCACATTCATTTACAAAATGTGTTGAGTTGGCATCAATACGGACATCAAAGTCCAAGGCCAATCCCTCAACACAGTGCATAGCTTCAAATATTTAGGAGCCATTGTATCAGACAATGGGTCCCGACAGGAAGTCCTCTCCAGGATCGCACAAACAACTGCTGCCATGACAAGGTTGAAGCCCATTTGGAAAGACAGGACCATCAGTCTACATTCCAAAGTAAGACTGCTGTGCTCCCTTGTCATCTCCATCTTCCTATATGCTTGCGAAGCATGGACCATCACAGCAGATCTCCAACGAAGAATACAAAGCATGGAGATGAGGTGCTACAGAAGACTTCTGGGCATTTCCTATACCCAACACATCACCAACGACGAAGTCCGACAGACCATCACACAAGCCATTGGACAACACGATGACCTGCTCACAGTGGTGAAGAAACGGAAACTCCGATGGTATGGCCACGTCACCAGATCATCAGGCCTTACAAAGGCTATTCTGCAAGGCACAGTGCAAGGAGGTAGAAGAAGAGGGAGACCGAAAAAGAGGTGGGAGGACAACATTCGAGAATGGACTGGTTTGACACTGAGCGAAGCCATCAGGGCTGCTGAGGACAGAGAAAGATGGAGTATGCTGGTTAAACGATCATCTGTGGTGCCCCTATGACCTTCGGGTTACGGGACAGGATAGGATAGGATAGGTTGAGTTGTGGTGTTTTTGTTCACACACACTTGCTCGCACACAAGCACGAGCATTCCGGCAAGCTTGCACGTAAATGCATATGTAGTACTACACAAAGTTGTCAACTTCAGCCTCTTCCAAAATAGATAATAATTATAATAATAATAATAATAATAATAATAATAATAATAATAATAATAATAATAATAATAATAATAATAACAATAAAAGTAAAATTCTAAGTAAATTTTTTTTTAAATACACAACATTAAAAAAAGAAAGATTACTACTACTCCTACTCCTATTACTACTACTACTACTACTACTACTACTACTACTACTACTACTACTACTACTATTACTACTACTACTACTACTACTATTACTACTACCAGGGCTAGAAATTAACTTTTTTCTTTGGGGGCCACCGGGCCCCTTGATTGAAAAATTTGAGGGCCCACAAGCAACTTTCGGGGCCCAACTTGAAAAATAATACTAACAAAAAACAAAAGAATTATTGACAATATAATAAGTAGAAAGTACAATTTGTCTGATAATCTAAAATAAAAACAATTGAATTTCCAATTTTGCTGAGTGATGTCATTTTTATTTGCTGTTTCTTTCACTTTCAAACATTACCAACAAAAAAGGGGAAAAAAAACACACACACACATTCAGTGACACACATATTCCAGTGACTAGTGAGCCTGAAATGGCCATTAAACAAAATAGAAAAAAATCAAGTGAGTCTCTTGTATAATACTTTTCAGTTTTGTGACTGACTATCGCACAATACACATCATTAAATTTGTAATATGAGTAACCTAACAAAAAATCTGACCTCAATGCACAAAAGTTCCAAACAAAACCATGAAAGGGAACTAAACTTAACAGTACTCTTCCTCGTTCACATCAAGGCCATGCCATAGAAATCTTTTTTCCCACCCTTCATTGTAGTTCCTTGATCTTTTTTCCTCTTCATACTTCTTTTTTCTCTCTTTTTCTTGTTCTTTCCTTTCGTCGACGTTTTCTTCTGGCGTCTTTCGCTTCCCAAAAATTGGAAAATACGCCATCGCGGATTGTTTTAGCAACTGTATGGCGACGATATGTAGCCATACTTTCGTAGTTGCAAAGAGGGACATTTTGCGCTTATGTTGTGCCATAGCCTTTAGTTTATTATATTAAAAAGATATTGAAGTGTATATTAAACTTTTGAGTGCAAAATTAAAGGGTTTTCGCTTCTTTTCTCTGTTTTCTTTTTCTGTCCAAATTTAGGGCACCGGTGTGGGTTGCTTTCCTTGGTCCAAATACGAAACTGCCGAGTAGAGCTAGCTGTAGCAGACGAATTATTTTGCGGGCCAAGCGGGCCCTTCGTTTTTCAACTTTCCGAGCCCGAAATCAACTTTGCGGGTTTTTGGCCCCGGGCCCCCGCTAATTTCGAGCCCTGACTACTATTACTACTACTACTATTACTACTACTACTACTACTACTACTATTACTACTACTACTACTACTACTACTATTACTACTACTACTACTACTACTACTACTACTACTATAGAATACAGAATTTATTCAGCCAAATGACAATATAAACTGCATATGGAAATTGCTTCGATGTTGGTAGACAGTCACACACACAAACACACTTCACACAATGTTGGTAGACAGTCACACACACAAACACACTTCACACAATGTTGGTAGACAGTCACACACACAAACACACTTCACACAACACCTTTTAAGACTTCAATTAAAAGATCTTGCATACACAGTTGCAACAGTACGTGCAATCTATATACTATTGTAGTACTACTACTGCAATTACTACTACTACTAGTACTACTATTAGTATTACTACTACTAGTAATTGAAGGCAATGACAAACAACAACAAAAACATGAGCACATTATAAAAATAAATAAATAAATTAAAAAAAATAAAACTAAATAAAAGAATAACAGCTTCAGCTGAGAACCGAACCCCTGACTTTGTGATTGTGCATCCCAGACCTTATCCACTGAGCTTTTATTTCCTTTTGTTTATCTGCAAGCGCAATGAGCATTACCTTTGTCTGCGCATGCAGAGAGCTGCGCCATACAAGACTAGGACATCATCATCACTGACCTTGGGTTTGATGGTGGAGACGACAAAAGTAAAGTAGACGCTAGCTGTGGCTCGTGGGACGGGTTTCCTGCGTGTGGGAATGCTCCAGCGCACCCTAAACCTGTAGCGCTTGTCGTACTTGTGGACGTCCTCCCCAAGAAAGTCCACGCAGTACAGCCAGCTGTTCTCATACTCCCACGTCTGCCACAAAACACAAAATATTGCAGTTTCCATTTCAACATTAAAATTAGAAGGGTTAAGCCCATATATGACTCGCGTAGCACTAAATAGAACTTAATCACAGTGTTGTACATCACACTGAGTGCTCAGTGTGGATTAAAGCTGGATCTCATCTATATTTGTGAAGGAAATTTAACTGTAGTCATCTTTGTAGTACCTGTTTGTGAAAGTATTTGCACGGTCATGACGGCCGACAACCGTCTCCATAATGGCGTTAGCGTGACCCGGATGGGAGCGCCTGTGGTGAATCGTGAAAAGCTATGTCAAAACAGCAAATCAGGCTTTCCCATTTGTGACGTGAAGAAGGATTACAAGATGATGATGATGAAGATGATGATGAAGATGATGATGAAGATGATGATGATGATGATGATGATGATGATGATGATGATGATGATGATGATGATGATGATGATGTCCACTTGTAAGGCGCAGCTCATCCCACCCATTGCACATAGCTGCGATCGAAAGAAAGTATACTCCAGGCACACGCTGCGCAGCAGGCCAAAGTATGTCCCTTGTCCCTTGAAGGGAGGTAAGCGAGGTTAGCAGCCTGCTCAGTTACCGTGTCGGTGAAACACTCCAAACGGAAAAGTAAGTTTCGTCTCCTCTAGGCGACGAATTAGGTCACGCTGTATTTGTTTCTAGGTCAACTGTCTTTTACGAACCGTCTGAGAATTTTTTCGAACCGTTTATTGACGGCGGATAGTGTCCTCACTTGGTTTCATACAATTTAAGAATCCAAGAAGGCAAATGGGTTTTTGGGACGGTAAAAGCATTTTTGTAGAGAAAAGGGTTAGGGCAAGGGCTAGGGATATATCTACAACTAGCCCTTACCGGAACCCTTGTAGCAATATTCTGCTCTTTCCGTCACTTTTAAACAGTAGTGCGCTTCGCATCCGCGGCTAGCAGCGAGCCCAAAGTATACTTTGAAGGGATGGAGGGAATACTTTCACCTGCTGCTAGCGGGAGTTTTGGCGATACTTTGTACCGATCGCAGCAATGTGTAATACCTCCTCATCCATGCTGGCAGCACGCTCAGGACACACAGGGGTGGATGGGGGGGGGGGGGGGGGAAGAGAGAGAGAGAAGGAGGCAGAGAAATGATGGGATTGGTGGGGCAAAATGGCAGGATGGTGGGGGAAGGGGCCAGAGTTGGTGCACAGCAAAGAAAGGGGGGAGGGCTTGAGTGAGAAGAAGGGCAGTAACAATTGTTCAAACAGATGTGCCTTTAGACGCCTCTTGAAGACATCCAGGCAGTCCATGTCCCTAAGTTTTTGTTGCAATAAATTCCAGAGCTTTGAGCCACAATGGGAAAAAGAACGAAAACTGAGTCGCTTCTTTTGACGGTTGCTCACTGATGGCACACAGTTTTGAGTTTGATGTTGAGCGAAGTTGTTAGGATGGCTTGTGAAGGGGAATTACATCTTGAAAGTACATGGGAGAAGACTTTGAACCGTTGACGCATTTATGACATAGTGACAGCACTTTGAAGTCTATCCGTTGCCTCATTGGAAGCCAGTAGAACCATCTGAGTACTGGTTGAATATGTTCACTTTTCTTTGAACGAGTAACAATTCTAACTAAAGTGTTTCACAACACGTTGGAGACGACTAAACAGCTGGCCCGGAAGTCCCCAAAGACAACTGCTGTCGTAGTCCAATCTGGATATAACCAGGGCAACGGCAATGATGGCCGCAGTCTTCAAGTAAAGCAATGGTCGCAGTTCGCCAAGACAGCAGATATGGAAGTAGCAGCCCTTCACAACAGCATTCAGTCATGGACAGACCAGCATCACTAATGATGCCCATGTTTCGTACAGCAGGCGAGAATGTATGGCGTACGAACAGTGTCAAACGCGCGATGAAAAGTAGCTATGCTTTGCATCGATACTTTTTGAAAAGTATCGCTACTTTGCATCGCTCCGTTACGAAAGGATCGATCCTTTTCATCGCGCATTTCCGAGTTCTTCCGAATACACAGTATGCAAATTTTCCAAAAGTTTGATCGGAACTAAAGCGGAACACAAAACAGGCAATCTCGCCAATCTGCTTACTTTCCTTTTGTTTTGCGTTACTTAAGGCGGGAAGATGGATGTAGATATTATTTATTAACTAATATTAATTCTTATATTTAGCTATTTGGAAAAATTATATTTATTAATTAATTTGCTCTGCAAAGGACAATTGGAACTGCGGAATGTTACATAATACATGTATATTATTTCATTAGCTTGACCGATTTCAGTTTTGCAGAAACAGTGTGTTTCGCCTCGGTAAACTTCGGAACTGCGCGATGAAACTGCTCGAGATAAAGTATCGATGCAAAGTATCGATACTTTAAAAAAAAGTATCGATGCAAAGCAATTGGCGTTCCATTTGAGAAAATGAGCGATCATTTTGAGAAAAGTAGCGATACTTTCCTAAACGGATGGATCCTTATGAGAATAGTATCGATGCAAAGCATCGATCGCTACTTTTCATCGCGCGTTTGACCCTGTTCGTACGCCATAATAATGGAATGACAGAACCTCCAATTGTGATGGGTGGAATGTGTGCTGTCTCGGGGTGAGGAATTTCATCCAGTCACAAGATATGATATTAGCATGCAATGGCAGCTATTGCAAACGACAACAGATATATTTCTATCAAGACCACAAATGACCTTCACGGTTTGTGACGTCGAATCGAATTCTCGGATTTTTCCGCTGCGTTTTCAAATGCACTCAGCAATCTCTGGAAACGTGAACTTTTGTTGGAATATACGCTGGCATGGGAGCAGTTCTAAAACAAAGGGGGTCTGAGTTTAGACTACAGTAAGGGGTATGAGTTTAGACTACAGTAAGGGGTATGAGTTTAGACTACAGTAAGGGGTATGAGTTTAGACTACAGTAAGGGGTATGAGTTTAGACTACAGTAAGGGGTATGAGTTTAGACTACAGTAAGGGGTATGAGTTTAGACTACAGTAAGGGGTATGAGTTTAGACTACAGTAAGGGGTATGAGTTTAGACTACAGTAAGGGGTATGAGTTTAGACTACAGTAAGGGGTATGAGTTCAGACTACAGTAAGGGGTATGAGTTCAGACTACAGTAAGGGGTATGAGTTTAGACTACAGTAAGGGGTATGAGTTCAGACAACAGTAAGGGGTATGAGTTTAGACTACAGTAAGGGGTATGAGTTCAGACAACAGTAAGGGGTATGAGTTCAGACAACAGTAAGGGGTATGAGTTTAGACTACAGTAAGGGGTATGAGTTCAGACAACAGTAAGGGGTATGAGTTCAGACTACAGTAAGGGGGATGAGTTTAGACTACAGTAAGGGATATGAGTTTAGACTACAGTAAGGGGTATGAGTTTAGACTACAGTAAGGGGTATGAGTTTAGACTACAGTAAGGGATATGAGTTTAGACTACAGTAAGGGGTATGAGTTCAGACTACAGTAAGGGGTATGAGTTTAGACTACAGTAAGGGGTATGAGTTTAGACTACAGTAAGGGGTATGAGTTTAGACTACAGTAAGGGGTATGAGTTTAGACTACAGTAAGGGGTATGAGTTCAGACAACAGTAAGGGGTATGAGTTTAGACTACAGTAAGGGATATGAGTTTAGACTATAGTAAGGGATATGAGTTTAGACTACAGTAAGGGGTATTACATTACATTACATTATTATTGCTTTAGGTCCAGCGGACTCTTCCGAGCCAAATCAGGACCGGACAACCCCCGATCCGCATAAAAGATCTGCCGAAACAGCCCTAGTGGTAAAACCGAAAGCTCTCCACCAGCCAGTCATTTTACAATAAAGACATCCCACGCAGGGGACGGCTGAGGCTTCACCCCAACTTATCGAACCCCCGTTTACAAAAACAAAATAGAATACAAACATCATTGAGAAAGACAGCGACAGTGGGAATTTAAAGCATTAAATTTCCAGAAAGTGGGGATACTATTTATACTGAAACCCCCGGCAGCCCAACGGGGGTAAGTAAGCGGTATGAGTTCAGACTACAGTAAGGGGTATGAGTTTAGACTATAGTAAGGGGTATGAGTTCAGACTACAGTAAGGGGTATGAGTTTAGACTACAGTAAGGGATATGAGTTTAGACTATAGTAAGGGGTATGAGTTTAGACTACAGTAAGCGGTATGAGTTTAGACTACAGTAAGGGGTATGAGTTTAGACTACAGTAAGGGGTATGAGTTTAGACTACAGTAAGGGGTATGAGTTCAGACTACAGTAAGGGGTATGAGTTTAGACTATAGTAAGGGGTATGAGTTCAGACTACAGTAAGGGGTATGAGTTTAGACTACAGTAAGGGATATGAGTTTAGACTATAGTAAGGGGTATGAGTTTAGACTATAGTAAGGGATATGCGTTTAGACTATAGTTTGGCTATACGCTTGAACCCAAAAAGGTTGTTTCTGACAATTAAAACCCATTTACATGTTAGTTTTATATTTTTTATATTTTTTATTTTTTAAAGAAACTAAACGGTTGCGTTAAAACACAAAGTAATATTAACTTTGATCTGGAGATGACTTTGATTTTATCATCTTCTTTATCATCATCATCATCATGACATCATCATCATCATCATCATCATCATCATCATCATCATCATCATTATCATCACTGCTCAGTGTAGTTTTCTAACCTGAACATATTCATTGATCTTCTGCTCGGCAAGCTGGAGGGAAAACTCTTCGATGGTCATCCAGCCAATGTCTTTTGGTACGTAGTTCTCATCTCGTGAGATAAATGTGCTCTCTTTAGACACCTGACCCGCCTGAGCAAACAAAAATGCAAATCAATACAATAAATTAACACAGAATGAAGAAAGACGGAAAGAAAGTAAGCAAGCAAAGGAAGAAAGGCAGACGAAGAAAGAAAGAAACGGAATGAAAGAAATAAAATTTAAAAAAGCAAGCAAGAGAGAAAGAAAAGAAATAGAATGAAATAAAGAAATATTAAAAAGCTGAAAGGTTTTGCATGCGGGCGAGTCAAGACGATTTGAACCCATGATTAGCACGGCACTAAGCGGCAGGCAAGGATACGAAGATGTAGGGATGTGCTCCAGATAGCAATATTTAGGGGAGGGTGGGGCACCTTGTGCCAGAAAAAGCTATTTCACTTCTCATTTGCTGGCAATTCACAACAAAAAGCTCAATCAAGTTTAAAACAACACTTTAATCTCTTATGAACATAATACAACAAAGGAAATTACGTTTGTATGAATAATTTTACTGCACTTTGGCAAACAAATGAGTAGGTGGGACTGACACAGCCTGCCCCACTGTGGGGCAGGTTGTGTATCCTTCTGGGGCACAGTCTGTCAATACTGCACAAAGAAGGGAAAGAAGCATAGTTTTGCAAGTTAGAAGAACTATGAATAAATGGTTATTTTTGCCACAAATGAACCATGTAGGATTTCTTCACAATTCTAAATCTTTCTTCATAATGTCGTTATCAATTAAACAAAAAAATCACTTCACCAACACAGCAAAAACAAAGCACAAATGTTAAATTTGTAAAATAAAATACACAGTTTGATTTTTAAATTGTTTTAAATATAAAGCTGGTAACATGAAATAAAATGTATTCTCTTATGTGAAATAAACAATAAAACTCTCAGTTTCTTGTATTGAACACAGAAACAATGACAATGACGCATATTTTGGCAGTTAAAACTACACGAAAACATAGAGAACTGTTTCTTTTCATTACAAGGTCTTTGATGTTTTAGTCACTCACACTTGGAGTGAAAAATCACAGACACAAAATTTATGTTGCTGAAGAAAATGCAAAAACAAATTAAAACATTTGCAACAACTCAAATATCAACCATGTATGTTTGCTTAGTCTTAGTAAGTTTGATTAGCCTGAGTAGGTTTGCTTAGCCTTAACTTTACCTTTCTTTGTTTTGTTCCTTATTACCAGGGGTTGAAATTGATAAACACAACAGCAACACAAAGCACAATTATTCAGTTCTAAACACAATGCATGGGCACTTGTTTGCAAAAGTTAAACCAAAAACTAAGAAAATAAATCGCAAAAAAACCAACACTACAGTATATCAATATTTTGCATCAGAAAAAAAAGTCTTACATGACTTTAGCTGTGAGGATGGGGGTAATTTCGTAAGGGAAGGGGGCTGCATCAAATTGCTCAATGACATTTTGAAAGTAATCCATCAAGTCATCAGATGATGCAAAGGAAAGAAGAACGGCTCGTCCTCTTGAAGTGGGCAAGCCTTGATCACATCTCGAGTGTGAATCGTACAAAGCATTGTGTGTTTTCAGAAGTACAATCGCAGTTTCTTTCATGATAATGACTGCTGCTGGCGACTGAACTCTGGTGAGACTACTTTTCAGAGAGGATCTACTGTTTTCTTTGATGTCAGGCCTCCAGATGCCATACGACGCAGGCATGATGGCTACAGAAAATTTATCATTGAAGGCAGTTATGCAATCTGGCACATCAGAAACCATAAGAAATTCGGTGATGTTACATGGTTGATTACTCGCAATTCCTCTGTAAAGTGCATCACCATTGAGCATGATGTCATTCAGGTCGCTGGTGACCCATGCTTCAACTGGTTTGATAGTAGCATGGCAAGCTGCAGCAACATCCATTGCTACACACTGTCGCCCTCTTGAGCAACTAGGGAATATGGTTTGACCTTGGTGCAATCCTGCTTTGACAACAGAAGCTGGCTTTGTCGCACATGAATCAGGAAGTCGTCGTCTGGCAAGTGGTGCTTTCTTCTGAGTTGTTTGTGTTCCTTTCTTCTCATTTTTTTGCGTTCCGTTCTTCTCATTTTTTTGTGTTCCTTTATTCTGAGTTTTTTCTGCTTGGCTGCAGCTAGCAGCTCTTTTTCAGGAGTGTCTGTCATGATTGCACATCTGCCAGGGGGTCGTCCACGCTTACGACTTTCACGTCTTGGTGGAATAGGATAGGGTCGAATCATTTCGGGGGAAATTCTCTGATTTTCTTCGTTGCTGCCCTGTGGCTGTTCTGAAGCCGTGGGTGGGGGTGGAGGAGGTGTGGTGAGTGGTGCATCACCAGGCTGTGGGTGGAAGGGAGATGGCGACCTGTGTCTTTCATTTGTTGTGGGCTGTGTTGGAGGAGCGACTGGGTCGTCATCAACATCGGTTCTCTCATGTCCAGTGTCAGTTGCAGGGCCACAGCTTGGTGAAGCCAGGAAGTCAGAGTCATTAAAGACGTCTGGATCCAGAGGAGAAATGCCTGTGCTTTTGAAGCCAGCAGTGATGTTTGCCATTGTGAACGCTTTGGGGTAGGCATGCCCCACTACCTCAGCAACATAATGAATAGTCATTGGCTGATTTGGGTGGTTGCACATCCACGCGTTGCACGCTTTGTTGTAAGCCGTTTTGAAAGGCCCAAAGACGGAACAATCCAAGGGTTGAAGTCGATGAGTACAGTGTGGCGGGAATATCAATACCACGATCCCTTGTTCTTTGCAGAAATCAACAGCATCGAGCGACAGGTGACTTTCATGGTTGTCCATCAAGAGAACAACATTCCTTGTGGGACTGCAGTGGGTATATTTCACAATATGCTGCAAACATTCTAGGAACAACTCTGTTGTCATGTATCCCGAACTGTGGCACATTCCTTTTGTGCCCGGAGGAGCCCCTGTCAACATGGTGGGCAGGAACTTCTTGCGTGGGAATATGAGACATGGCGGGGCAGCATTGCCATTTGCATTGACAATGCCAAGGAGGGTCACATGTTGTCCTCTTTCATGGGAATCAAGCTGACTGATTTGTCGGGGTCCAGTTTTTGCTACAACCTTCTGTGGCTTTTGTGAGGTCGTCAGCCCTGTCTCGTCCAAATTGAATATTCGGTCAGGGGTAAGGCCCAGTCGTTCATACAGCTCTTGAAGTTTAGTGAAGAAAGAGCGCACATTCTCTGCTGTGAAACTTCTAGCACGAGCTAGGTTCACTGCTTCTGGAATTCTGTAACTCAAAGAACTATTCCTCTTTAAGAAAGACATAAGCCAGTCTTTTCCAGCGAGCTGAGTTTCATGCCAAGCATGCGGGACATTGTTGTTGTTGTTGCGACATGCAAACTAATAAGCAAGCTTTCTTATTGTTTGTCCGTCCAATGGGAAACCCAACTGTGAGCATGTTATGATATAGTCCACCAGCTCATTTTCTTCTTTGTCATCAAAGATTCGCCTGCTACCACACGTATCATGAAACGGCTTGGGCTGATAGTTAGGGTTTGCCTTTTTTTAATGGAATGGCGGCGTAAACTTTCTCGGTTTAGGTTGAACTGATAAGCGGCTTTTCTTATGGAGAGACCATTTTGTATGGCTTCAAGGGCTTCATTCATCTGGCTGGTAGTAGGCTCTTTCCAAAGGCCTTTTCTGCGGTAATGCCGAACCATCCTGAAAATCAGACAGCACGTCATATTTTAAATAGCATCGTCGGCGTTCAACATAATACTCTTGCATACAGATGACTGCTCCGTAGGGCAGTTTGAGATGTAGAATATCTCTGTGACGTCACAAGAATGTTGTGATTAATCGGAATGTCACTCAAGTCTGTCTTTAATTCTGGTCCAGCACGTATGCAACACCAAGCTATCACAATCACACATGAGTCAAGATGGGGTAGGTTGTGCCTAGATGGGGTAGGTTGTGTCTCTGTGGGGTAGCTTGTGTCAGTGACATACAATGCCCCTGCTCAACCTGCCCCACAGGGGGGTGGTCTTATTCAACCTTGCTTCATTCAGTGCAATAAATGTTTTCTGTTTTAGAAGTTTTGTCATCATGAGCTAGATTCATTAAAGTATGTTATAAAACAAACAAGTTTGAAACTTGTTATTTAGTACACAAGCCACACAAAGAATTTCAAACAGACAAATGCTTACTTTCAGCAGAGAATCACTTGAGTGTGTTGCCTCTCCATGGGCTGTCGTGCAAATGGCGGTAAAAAACTTCTGTTTTTATGGAAAACTGGTTTTATGGATCGGAAAACGAAACAAAACAGGAAATAAACCAAATTAAGGACATATTATTGCTACTGACATATGCTGCCTCGTGACATAAGGTGCCCCACCCTCCTATATAATATTCAATAAATATTTATATAGTGAGACAACACTTACATTTTTGGAAGAGCAAAGCTTCACAAAGCTGCAAGTCTATAGACCCAAACTTAAGATGCGAATTGGGTAACGAAGCTGGTTAGCAAAATAAGAACCTGGGCTCAAAGAACCCTTCGCTTTTCACTACCTCGGCTCCACACCCAACAATCCCACAAGGAAACGAGCACGTCAAACCCATTCACTAGTGTCAAAGACGAGTGAATATAACATTTTGCACGTGAACATTAAGTTTATGAACGTGCGTGCAGATAATATTGCCAGAAGCTATTCTTCTTTCTAATTCACACTTTTCTGCTATCCTATGCACCAACGGGAATCCCCTCTATGAAAAATACTTCCGGTTTTTTTTTCTACGCGTGTTTTAGTGAGTTATTTCCAAATATTCAAGAATAATAACATATGTCACTGGCCACCTGTATCGTACCCTCACATATTTTTATTTCTTTTGCTGCAGTTTATTATCCCTTTCTATCGCCAGTGGCGCGCCTAAACCCTACCTACCTAACATTATTTGTGAATTTTTGAAAAAATATTCGGAAAAAACATAACGCCCAGATGCTGGCTCGAACCCACACCTGTCAGGCGCACAGCTTGTGGACAAGGCAAGTTAGTCCCGCCTTAGCCCACTTGGCCACAACGCTCGCCTAAAATAGTCAGTTACTTCGTGTTTTGTGAAGGTTGCGACGGCGAAGCTATGTTGTTTCACTTTCTGTCGATGATCGACGCACCTCCGAAGTCGCCACAAATACAGGCCTCTACGATTGTTTTTTGCATTCTTTCACTGAGCATGTACTTCCTCCACCGTTTTTATACTTATCCCACTCGTTTTCTGGCTCTAACAATCGTCGTTTTCGGCAATTTGCCATATTTAAAAGTCACGCATCAAGCATTGATAAAAGCAAAACAAGCCATACCGGAACTTGGTTTCATATAACCTCGTTTTAATTTATAATGGCGATACCCACGAGTTTTTATGAGAGGTGCCGGAAAGTTGTGAATACACCAGCGATGTGTGCCTGAACTTTGCATAAGTTATGGATAACATGCAGTGTACAGCAAAGACAACAAGCACGTACCACACATCTTCCACCGAACATTTAAATGTAAAGCCCAGATTTAGAGAACAACCTTCAGTGATTCACAAGTTTTCTCCCTCTCAGACATGCGGGTTTCTAGGCGGCGAAAGGCACTGGCGATGACGTCATCAACCATTTCTTTGGCACTGTTGATCACGCTGTCGACGACATCCTTGGCTTGGTCCGCATATGGGTCTGGCTCCGTTTCCATGGTACTAGCACTGGGACTAGTTCGAGCGCTCTGCAACCATAGCAACATCATCAGTACAGAGGTACGTATTCCGATTCCCTTTCTAAAATGTATTTGAAAAAAAAAAAAAAAAACGTCACCCACGCCAGTGTGGTCTGTACAGAGAACGGGGTATTTCTTTTACCATGCGGCCTATTCGTAGTCGGGTGGGTCTTAGACGACCCTGATTATGTCCGGTACTTTTTTTTTTTCATTTCTAAACCTGAAGCAATTAGCAATTTACTTGATATAGAGACAACTCTTTTTCTTTGTCAATTGACACAGCTATAATACATTGTTTGACAAATGAGTAATTTGCATAACCTCCTATGCATTATCAAACGGCTCAATGCTCAGATCACCTTCAGTGAAGTAAAGCGCTAACAGTAACGATTGCGAAATACCACTGAGATAAATGTATCCAGTTAGGTAAATTTCAACCCTTTCACTGACGATGGGGCATTGACGCGAAGTCACATCTCTGCAATGAGACGACCCATGGGAGAAAACACGGACTCTAGTTATAATATCAATGGGAGATAATAATAATAATAATAATAATAATAATAATAATAATAATAATAATAATAATAATAATAATAATAATAATAATAATAATAATAATAAAGGATGCTATCACGTGCTTTTTCTTTAATCGAGCTCAAAGCACGGCGAACTGAGATCGCTATTACAGAAGCGGAATAGAAACCAATACTTTATTTTCAAATTTTAGATTGACTGCATCCAATACCAATACAGAGAGAGAGAGGAAACCGGAGTACCTGGATAAAACCCTCGGTGTCTTGAAAAGTCTGGTACCTAAGTCACCTAAGTTCGTCTGACGCGGGGTTCGAATCCGCAACCTTCGGCATAGGAAACCAGCTCACTATCAACTCAGCAGCCAGGCCACCCAGAAAACACTATAGTCAATACCCTTAGGAGAGAATTCACAGACTCTATAGTCAATACCCTTAGGAGAGAATGTCACAGACTCTATAGTCACTACCCTTAGGAGAGAATGTCACAGACTCTATAGTCAATACCCTTAGGAGAGAATGTCACAGACTCTATAGTCACTACCCTTAGGAGAGAATGTCACAGACTCTATAGTCACTACCCTTAGGAGAGAATGTCACAGACTCTATAGGCACTACCCTTAGGAGAGAATGTCACAGACTCTATAGTCACTACCCATAGGAGAGAATGTCACAGACTCTATAGTCACTACCCATAGGAGAGAATGTCACAGACACTATTGTCAATACCCTTAGGAGAGAATGTCACAGACTCTATAGTCACTACCCTTAGGAGAGAATGTCACAGACTCTATAGTCACTACCCTAAGGAGAGAATGTCACAGACTCTATAGTCACTAACCATAGGAGAGAATATCACAGACTCTATAGTCACTAACCATAGGAGGGAATGTCACAGACTCTATAGTCACTAACTGTTACGTTGAAACGCGAACGAAAGTATGTCGGAAGCGTGTACGATAGATCTAATCGTTTCGATTTGCAAAGTATTCAATAATGGAGTTTATTTACCTTTGATTTGAGTTTGCATTGTTG
This sequence comes from Oncomelania hupensis, assembly GCA_036898135.1. NCBI lineage: Eukaryota > Metazoa > Mollusca > Gastropoda > Littorinimorpha > Pomatiopsidae > Oncomelania > Oncomelania hupensis. Next base: position 10,105,594 of record CM072523.1, on the reverse strand, counting down.
TTAGGAGAGGCTTTGCATAACGTTGATAATTTGCTTTGGTCGATATTACTGTAGAAGTTTCTGGATCTGAGTGTTTACTTTCTATAGAAATTTCCCGATACATGTCGAAGCAAGAGGTCGTTCCAGAAGGAGAAATAATAATGTATGACGTAAGTCAGTGATGACGATCTTTTATTCGATTGGTGGCAGTGCGTCATTTCTACATTATTCGAAATTCATCCGGAAGAGAGAGAGGTTATTTAATCGTGTGCCGAGTTGCTGTTGGGAGAGTAAAGTTGTTGATAGTGATTTGGAAAGTTGCTGTGAAAGTTGTTGAGTTGAATTGAGAATTGCATGCAGTTGTTGATGTGTGCTGAATAAAAGTGGAAAACTTCATACGTCGACTTTGTGACTTGTATGCTGCTGAGCGGGTTGCGTGAATAAACGAATCTGAGTTACACAACTATCAGGAATTCAAGCATCGGGGCTGAATCAGATACTGATAGAAAACTCCAACATCAAACGGAGTGTAACATTTTGGGGGTCAAGCCGCGATTCACGCCATAGCCAAGGGTTCAACTGCTACAACAAGCGAGTCAACGTTACGAGAGGCAGTCATCGAGGGTAGCCGCCAACGAGTTGCGTCGAGAGGGGCCAACATACTGGGACTACATCACCGATAGATTCGGGTTGACTGCAAGGGCGTGTAGTCGCTGAAGAGTTGCTTCGTGAGCGAACAACAGATCGGGACTACGTAGCTGCCGTAAGACTACGTCGAGGGACAGTCTCGGAGCTACATCGCCAGTGTTACAGAGAGCGGCGAGCGGACGTCGCGTATACTTCAGCACAGGAGCGTATACATCAACACCAGCGTGGTGCAGCGTCGCATACGACGAGGACAGCGGGGCCTGCGTCAACGAAGGCGACTAGTGACAAGCATCAGCGCTACTGCAGAAAGCGTGCTGTTCTAGAACAGTCTAGAAAGGTACAGCACAGTCAAGAACTTTCCAGAAAAAAAGAACTCTACAGTCAAGAACTTTCTAGAAGAAGAACCTTCCAGAAAAGAACTTTCCAGAAAAGAACTTTCTTGAAAAGAACTTTCCAGAAGCATCAAGATGGCTGACTTCTGGCAGAAAGGGGTTGAACTAAATCTAAAAGGCAAACAGCTGACGGAGTACGTCAAATGCCAGGAGAGAATATTGCGTGAAGAAAGAGAAGAACAGCGAAGGCGCGAAGAAAGAGAATTGGAAGAGAAGCGTCTAGAAAAAGAAATAGAATTAGAACAGAAGCGTCTAGAAATTGAACAGCAGCGGCAAGAAAAAGACAGAGAATTCGAGCTGAAGCGTCTTTAGTTCCAGCTAGAAATGGCGCGCATCCAGCAACAGCAGCATGCGCCACAAGTTATCAGTGACAACACGGCTCCAAAATTGCCAGCTTTCGTCGACGGGAAGGACCAGATTGACAGTTATCTGGCGAGATTCGAAAGGTTCGCTGAAAGCTCTAACTGGCAACCTCAAGACTGGGCAATTCGACTGAGTGCACTTCTGACGGGGCAAGCTCTCGAAGTTTACACCAGACTGTCGAACGATGACGCCAAAAACTACGACGTCTTGAAAGAGGCTCTGTTGCAGTGCTACAACTTTACAGAAAAGGGCTACCGTCAACGCTTTCGTGAATGCCGGCCTTTGTCAGACGAGACACCAAAGCAATTTGTGGAGCGCCTGTCATCATATCTACACAAGTGGGTGGAATTATCAGGCAAAGGGAAGACTTACGAGAGTCTCCATGAGCTGATCGTGAGGGAACAATTACTCAACGCCTGCCCTAAGGACCTCGCGATCCACTTGGAAATACAAAAGTTGCAGACGCTAAAAGACGTTGCTGAGGCTGCTGAAAGGTATCTCATCGCTCATGAGAAAACGTTGGGGCCACCCAGCGCGACGAAACATTTTCAGAAGACTGCAAACCATGGGAACCAGGTCCAAGGGAGCCAGACGAGCCAGAGACAGACGGACTCCACGCCTCCTCCCAGGGAAGGACATTCAAGAGGCTGTTTCACTTGCAACGCTACAGACCACAGGGCGGCTAATTGTCCTCAAAACAAAAGTAGCGGACAGCGGAACAGTACGGACAACGCAGCGGCGGGCAACCGGCAGAGGCGGTTCTCCAATCAACGGCAAACCAGTAGATCTGACCATCAGGTGTGCGGCGGGAGCGTCATTCTTCCGAGTGAGACCGAGCGCACAGCTACCCCTGCGGACGTGCAAGAGTGCATGACCGATGGCCAACTACTTCTTGCCAACGGAAAATCCATCCCCGTCGTCGCCAGCGCAGCTGTGACCGTCCAGAACATGCCTGTTTCAAAGGGACGCGTCGGAAATCATGAAGTGACTGTCTTAAGAGACTCTGGCTGCAGTGGGGTCATCGTCAGAGAAGACCTAATCGCTAAAGAACAGTTCACTGGCGATTCAAAATGGACGCTTATGGCCGACAGCAAATGTTTGAAAGCGCCAGTTGCGAAGATTCATGTCAACACCCCTTTCTACACAGGCGAAGTAGAAGCGGTTTGCCTGAAAAAGCCGCTATACGATTTGATGATCGGGAATATCGACGGCGCGAGACGACCCGACGACCCCGATCCAGAGTGGAGTCCTGCCTCAACTCAACACGTCGAAGTTGTGGAGGAGGATCCATTGCCGTTTCCCGATGGAGACCTTACAGAGCTGCTACGGGACAATGTGGTTACTCCGGCTCAGCCCTGCCGACCAGAGATCGTCGGTGCTGTTACAACCAGGGCCCAGGCCAAGAGAGACAAGACGTCTACGCCACTGAAGGTCGCCGACAACTCCAAAGCTGCCATCGTGGACAGAGATAAGCTGATCCAGCTCCAGGAAGCTGATAGCACTTTAAACAAGTATAGGAACCGCCAAGACCACGTGACCAAGGGCAGTGGCACGGTCTATTTTGAGGTGAAAGCCAAGATCCTGTACCGAATCTTCCAGCACCCGAGGGTCAACGGAGGGAAACCACTACGTCAAGTCTTGGTACCGTTACCTCTAAGGCGCCAAGTGATGGAAGTAGCTCATGACTCTATCATGGGAGGTCACCTAGGCATCAGAAAGACGTCAGACAGAATCCAGGCGGTGTTCTACTGGCCAGGGCTTCATGCGGACGTCAGCCGTTTCTGCCGATCATGTGACATTTGCCAGAAGACCATACCTCGAGGAAGGGTCCCGAAAGTGCCTATGCAGAGGATGCCTCTGATCGACCGACCTTTCAAGAGGGTGGCCTTAGACTTAATCGGCGAAATAAGACCTCCGAGTGAAGAAGGTCATCGGTGGGTACTGACTTTAGTGGACTATGCGACTCGGTACCCAGAAGCAGTGCCACTGAAGAAGATTGACACTGAAACTGTAGCAGAGGCACTGGTGGACATGTTCAGTAGGCTTGGAGTGCCTGAAGAAATTCTGACAGACCTCGGGACGCAGTTCGTCTCTGACTGCATGAAGGAGGTCAACAGACTGCTGAGCATCCGGCATTTGACTACGACACCCTACCATCCGATGTGCAACGGGCTTGTCGAGAAGTTCAATGCTACGCTGAAGTCCACCCTGAAGAAACTGTGCAGCGAGCAGCCCAGACAATGGCATCGCTATATCAACGCCTTACTTTTCGCCTACAGAGAAGTACCGCAGGAGTCCACCGGCTTTTCTCCGTTCGAGCTGCTGTACGGAAGAACCATCCGAGGGCCGATGCACATCCTAAAAGAACTGTGGACGAAAGAAGTAGACACCCCGGAGGTGAAGAACAGCTACCAGTACGTGTTTGAGCTACGGGAGAAGCTGGAGCAGACTCTCGAGATAGCCAGAGAAAACCTGAAGAAGTCCCAGGACTGTGGAAAGCACTACTATGACCGTAGGGCTGTGAACAGGAAGTTCAAACCTGGCAACAAAGTGCTGGTGCTGCTACCTACCGATCACAATAAGTTGCTGATGCAGTGGAAAGGCCCGTACGAAGTGGAGACCGTGGTGGGAATCAACGACTACAAGGTGAAGGTCGGCCAGCATTCCAAGATATACCACGCCAACCTCCTTAAGCTGTACGTGGAAAGGCCATCAGAGACTGTGCACGCAGCCACAGCAGCTGTGACCGACGACAGCTTTGACAGCGAAGAACTGTTGGAACTGGGAGACTTCCACAGCAAAGAAGGCATCGATGATGTTAAGCTAGGACCGAGCTTGACGGAAGGTCAAAAGTTGGAGCTCAAGGACCTTATGGGCGAGTTTCCCCACAACTTCAGCGATGTCCCTGGCTCTACAACTTTGGTCGAACACGAAGTCCACCTCACTTCGAATATCCCTGTTCGATCCAAGCCCTTCCCGATCCCTTTCAAGGCCCGTGAATCCTTGAAGAAAGACATCGATGAGATGCTGAAGATGGGTATCATCAAGGAGTCCAGTTCCCCCTACGCGTCCCCTGTCGTGGTCGTGAAGAAGAAGGACGGGAGCAACCGAGTATGCATCGACTACAGGAAGGTTAATAAGATCACCGTCTTCGACCCTGAGCCGATGCCTACCGCAGCAGACCTCTTCCGCCAATTATCGGGGAGTAGAATCTTCTCAAAGATTGACCTCAGCAAAGGTTATTGGCAAGTCCCCGTGCGTCAACAGGACATACCAAAGACTGCTTTTATAACCCCTGATGGGACGTACGAGTGCCTAAGGATGCCCTTTGGCATGGTCAACAGCGGAGCTACCCTGAAGAGAGGGATGAAGAAGATGCTCAAAGGGATGGACAATGTCGTGTGTTACTGGGACGACCTGCTAGTCCACACTCGCACCTGGGAAGAGCATCTGCAGACCTTGAGGGAGCTGTTTCACCGTCTCACAGAAGCCAACCTGACCGTGAGACCCAGTAAGTGCATTCTGGGGACTGACAACGTAGACTTTATCGGCCATTCGCTGAAAGAAGGACAAAAGGGGCTTCTACTAGAAAACGTCACCAAGATTCTGAACGCTCCACGTCCCCAAACCAAGAAGCAGGTGCGATCTTTCCTGGGGTTGGCTGGATACTACAGGGAGTTTGTACCAAACTACTCCGCCATCACAGCACCCTTGTCGGACCTGGTGCGGAAAGGCTGTCCAAACCAAGTGCAGTGGGGACCGTCTCAGGAGAGGGCATACCAGACTGTGCGCGACCTCCTTTCGAAGGATCCGGTGCTACGACTGCCTGACACTTCCAAAGAATTCGTCTTAAGAACAGACGCAGCGGACGAAGGCATCGGCGCCATACTGATGCAAGAACACGAAGGGAAACTATTTCCGGTCAGTTACGCCAGCAAGAAGCTGTCCAGGGCTGAGAAAAATTACTCGACCATGGAGAAAGAGTGCCTTGCCATCATATGGGGAATCCGGAAGTTCGAACTGTACCTTCAAGGAGTGAAGTTCGTGCTACAGACTGATCACAAGCCGCTAACTTACTTGAACTCTGCCAAGTTTGTGAACAGTCGGATCATGAGATGGGCTATGTACTTGCAGAACTTTAACATGCGAGTAGAATCTATCAAAGGATCGGACAATGTTGGTGCGGACTTCCTCAGCAGAGTGTGTGAGTGAAGAACATTGACAGTATCCAGAAAGACTTGCGGATGAAAAACATGGACTCTGTGTATATAAACTGAGAACATTGACAGTAAATGAGACAGTCTGAAGTAAGTTTTAATTCTGTACATTGTTTGTGCATTACGTTTCAACGTTGTTGAAAGAAATTGGGTAAATTTCTTCTTGAGTGGGGGGTTATGTTACGTTGAAACGCGAACGAAAGTATGTCGGAAGCGTGTACGATAGATCTAATCGTTTCGATTTGCAAAGTATTCAATAATGGAGTTTATTTACCTTTGATTTGAGTTTGCATTGTTGTTAGGAGAGGCTTTGCTTAACGTTGATAATTTGCTTTGGTCGATATTACTGTAGAAGTTTCTGGATCTGAGTGTTTACTTTCTATAGAAATTTCCCGATACATGTCGAAGCAAGAGGTCGTTCCAGAAGGAGAAATAATAATGTATGACGTAAGTCAGTGATGACGATCTTTTATTCGATTGGTGGCAGTGCGTCATTTCTACATTATTCGAAATTCTTCCGGAAGAGAGAGAGGTTATTTAATCGTGTGCCGAGTTGCTGTTGGGAGAGTAAAGTTGTTGATAGTGATTTGGAAAGTTGCTGTGAAAGTTGTTGAGTTGAATTGAGAATTGCATGCAGTTGTTGATGTGTGCTGAATAAAAGTGGAAAACTTCATACGTCGACTTTGTGACTTGTATGCTGCTGAGCGGGTTGCGTGAATAAACGAATCTGAGTTACACAACTATCAGGAATTCAAGCATCGGGGCTGAATCAGATACTGATAGAAAACTCCAACATCAAACTGAGTGTAACACTAACCATAGGAGGGAATGTCACAGACTCTATAGTCACTAACCCTTAGGAGAGAATGTCACAGACTCTATAGTCACTACCCTAAGGAGAGAATGTCACAGACTCTATAGTCACTAACCCTTAGGAGAGAATGTCACAGACTCTATAGTCACTACCCTAAGGAGAGAATGTCACAGACTCTATAGTCACTACCCTAAGGAGAGAATGTCACCGACTCTATTGTCACTTACCCTTAGGAGAGAATGTCACAGACTCTATAGTCACTAACCTTAGGAGAGAGACTCTATAGTCACTAACCCTTAGGAGAGAATGTCACAGACTCTATAGTCACTAACCCTTAGGAGAGAATGTCACAGACTCTATAGTCACTAACCTTAGGAGAGAGACTCTATAGTCACTAACCCTTAGGAGAGAATGTCACAGACTCTATAGTCACTAACCCTTAGGAGAGAATGTCACAGACTCTACAGTCACTAACCCTTAGGAGAGAATGTCACAGACTCTATAGTCACTACCCTAAGGAGAGAATGTCACCGACTCTATTGTCACTTACTTTTAGGAGAGAATGTCACAAACTCTATAGTCACTAACCTTAGGAGAGAATGTCACAGACTCTATAGTCACTACCCTTAGGAGAGAATGTCACAGACTCTATAGTCACTACCCTTAGGAGAGAATGTCACAGACTCGATCTATAGTCACTACCCAAAGGAGAGAATGCCACAGACTCTATAGTCACTAAGCATAGGAGAGAATGTCACAGACTCTATAGTCAATACCCTTAGGAGAGAATGTCATAGACTCTATAGTCACTACCCTTAGGAGAGAATGTCACAGACTCTATAGTCACTAACCCTTAGGAGAGAATGTCACAGACTCTATAGTCACTACCCTTAGGAGAGAATGTCACAGACTCTATAGTCACTAACCCTTAGGAGAGAATGTCACAGACTCTATAGTCACTACCCTTAGGAGAGAATGTCACAGACTCTATAGTCACTACCCAAAGGAGAGAATGCCACAGACTCTATAGTCACTAAGCATAGGAGAGAATGTCACAGACTCTATAGTCACTACCCATAGGAGAGAATGTCACAGACTATATAGTCACTAACCATAGGAGAGAATGTCACAGACTCTATAGTCACTAACCATAGGATAGAATGTCACAGACTCTATAGTCACTACCCTTAAGAGAGAATGTCACAGACTCTATAGTCACTACCCATAGGAGAGAATGTCACAGACTCTATAGTCACTACCCATAATTATGCAGATTCTAATAGTTACTAGAGTCTGTGTTCTCTCCCTTGGATCGTCTGCCGCAGAAATGCCACTTCGGCACTTGGCCCTACACAGACTGTAATAAAAGTATGATGTTGATTTGTGTGTATAGTTGAACGAACACTGTCTGAGATTCTGGACAGCTGCTGGTGAAAACCCTGTCTGTGCAATAGGTGTCGACACATTTCTGACACAATTTAATAGTGGGAACCATGGACTCAAACGGCACTACATTGGTCGCTGTCTGTAATTCCTCTGATTAAGTGTGAATTTCCTCTAAATATGCTTCATGCCACATCAAGTTTTTTTAAAATAATATTTGTTGTGCTGTGACGTGCACAAAAGTTCCAGAATTGGGCATCCCTCAAAGGGTTAACTAACTCAACAGCACCTAGCCTTCACAAAGAAAGCAACAACAAAAAAAAAAAACAAAAAATAAACGCCCAAGCAGCAAAAAGAGAAGATGAGATATATTATGACTAAGCACATAAGGACAAAATAAATTGTGTGCTGTAACCCAAACCAAATTGCAGGTTCATGTTGTGTCAAAACTGTTATGAGAGAATTCAGCAGAAAGTAATTGCTTACTTAATTGAGATGAGTGACACAACAAATACCCAAAAGAAACAACAGAAATGTTAGTAAGATTATCATCGCCGCTTGAAAGACGTGTTACGTGCAGCATAAAGAAATGAAATCAACAACAAACTGAGAAAAAAATCCTCCCAATCAATAATTACAAAAATCACCAAACACCATTCGCCAAAAAGTCAGGAATACTTTAAAACAATTCAAATAATGGATTGACTTCATACTGCAAGAAAAGCATTATTACACGTTTTGAAAAAGATTCAAAGGTTGGTACAAAATTGATTTCATTTCATTTATGCTTTCACAGAAAAACTGAAAAACTGATTTTACACTGCGCACGATAGATTGTTTTTTCCACATGTAATTATGCCACTCCTTGCATTAAAATGTCATGAATGTTTAACCAACGAACAAGGAGCAACAGTGTTCCCCAAATCACAATGGTTTGCCATGGTCAAAATGCCCTACCTCTCAAAGTCTCAAGTCTTCTTACCCCAATATGTAAATTACAACGCTTGAAAGAGGGGAAAAATGTGCATCAAGTTACTCAGTATTAACATTTTATAGATGCAATTTGAAACAACTGGGCGCAGAACACCAGTGGAGTTCTGTGTTTATACTTATCACATTGTTCAAGCACTTTTACTGGGAACACTGAGCTTACATTTTTCGCTTACATTTCTTTCACGTTGAATTTAAACCAGAAAAAGTAAACAACGCCCCCATGGCAAAATGGGCTGTTGTGACAATATGACAATAATAATAAAAATGCAACTGGCTGATGATGAACATTGGCAACTGAATTACCGCAGTTCTCTTCAAGGCGGTTGTCTTCTTAGTCTTGTGACTGAAGGGCACATCGATCAGGACTGTCTCAGCCAACAGTGGACAGAAACTATCAGACGGTTTAAGGTCCAACGTGTCAGTTACCTCCGACATATAAAGCGATTGATGACTGGACACTCTACCAAACGGCTTGTCCACTCTCACATGGCGGGCCAGCTCAGGATCGAAGAAACAACGCGACGACGTCTCTCCAATCTTACTGGATTCGTAGCCTGATTCCTCCGTGCCAATAGAAAACCTATGTTGGATGACAGGTGGGTCTTCCGTCTGGTCGTCACTAAAACCCACCTCTATGCGGGAAGGCCGGAAGGGGAGGGTCTTGGAAATCTCCAGACTGTCCGTCTTGATGACGTCCACCACGTCTAGCTCCTCGTCACTGGCACTCTCCACTACAATGGTCCCGCTGGTCAGACACCTAATCTGGTCCTCCATCATCTGGTTCTGGGCCCCCACCAATGCCTCTGCAACCAATGAGGAGCTGGCTTTGCGTAGCAGTACACTATCTACAGATTCATCCTCTTGCGTGCAGACCTGCATCGCTTCTTTGGAAACAATGCTGGGCACCCACTCTGCATCAGAATTAAGCCCTGAAGAGGACGGGCTTTCACACTTGACTTCAACATAATTTTGTTCAGCTTCCTGAGCACTCTTACTCTCTACATCTGGTGGAGTCGTTTCCATCTCACCCCCAGCTGGTAGAACTATTCTAACCTCACCCACCTCTTGCAGAACAGATTTAGTGGCAATATCTTCTTGATCCAAATCGTTTTCCATTGTGTACAATACGGCAAACAAAATTCTTCAGATTTACGCAGCTGAACAAATGCTGAAAGTCATAGTGAAAGCTACTTCTAGTAAACTGAACTGAGGACTGGTTGCTGTTTTTCCACTGCAAATATAATACCATGCAACAAGTAAATGTAAGTAAAACTATTTTTAAAAACAAAAGTTAAGAAATTATTTCAAATGTTTACATATCACAATTCTTTAAGTCAGACATATAGGTCAGGATAGGACATGTGTAACAAAAACAAAAACATCATAAAAGTGAAATCCATGAAAATGAGCAGTATTTATAATTTACTATGTGTGGGTTAAGTGCGTGCATGAACCTTTCTACCCTCTGTTTGATTGGACAGGTGTGGATCTCAAGTGTATATCTCTGGCTCTCAGTGTGCATGGCTGTGCCAGTGTGTGTGTGTGTGTGTGTGTGTGTGTGTGTGGGTGTGTGTGTGTGTGTGTGTGTGTGTGTGTGTTGGAGATATTGTGTATGCTGCACAAAAGCACCTGTATTAAAACAAGCATGTCTCTTACTCTGGAACAGAAAGTCTGTGTGTATGTTTGTGTGTGTGTGCAAGTGTGTGTGTGTCTGTGTGTAGAATATAGAATAGTGAGCGTAAGTATATACTTATGATTTATTAGCTCAAGGCAACCGCTCCTACCCCCCCTACCCCCGCCTCTTCCCTCCCTCCCTCCCTCCCTCTCTCTCTCTCTCTCTCTCTCTCTCTCTCTCTCTCTCTCTCTGTGTCAGTAATGATGTAATGACTAGCTGGCTCCTTTCTTAATACGTCAACTTATTGTAATATGACATAATTAATGTGTTTACTTCCAAGTCTCTCCACGTGTCCTTTCATGTGTGGGATTCGGTCTTTAATCACTTCTGTGAATGATGAAATGAAGATGTGAATATAAAGTATTTGCTCAAAAGGCAGCATGTTTTTTGACATAACCTCATTCTTCAAATCATGCTCACAAAGTCAAAACCCAAACGCCGCTATATGCTGTCTCTGCAGGTCGAACAATAGGGATTTTTAAATCATTGAATGATTGCCATCGTTCAATAGATCGTTACAGAGGGGCTGAATTCAAATCCTACAATTGTATATAATAGAGGAAGCCAAAGTAGCATTGACATCAAGAGGGTTTCCAAAATCCTATTATCATTGGAGATGAGGACGCATTTCTTGAAAATAACACTACTGAAGAAACTGTTTCAAACACTGAATACTGTCAGCAGTCTTCCAGCTCTGACAAAAACTCTCCCAGTAATTCTCTTACAGTTGATTCAGAATTGATAATCGATGCTATTATGAAAAGCAACTATAAAAAGCGACTTTCACATAGTTTTGTGAAAACCTCCGCCAAGCTTCGCACGCCTGCCTCGATCTATAACTAATCAACAACATTGTTGTCGAGGCAATAGTCCATCTCAAATTGAATCTCCCTCAAGCCATGTTTAGAAAAGAACAAAATGCATCTACTTGTCGACGAGGTTGTTCGTCATGAACAATTAATTCCAAGTTGCTGTTAAGGATGCAATACAAGAATGTCTACAATCTGATATTGCTACTATAAAAACTCAGATTAAAAATGAAGTGAAAGTAGCTATTTCACTTTTTTTTGAAACAATGAAAGAAGAAACTGAACAACTGAAGACTGTCGTATCCTCTGCCAACACAGAAATCCACAAATTATTATTTCTTGTTGGTGATAAAAAAACAACAACAACATCGCGCGATTTGCTCATCGTGAAAACTAAAATGGAAAATGAAATAGAAAATCTGAAATCAAGAGTTATTGAGCAAAGTAATATGATTGATGAGCTGCTTCTACAAATTTCTACTCTCCATTGCTTCTAATATTTAAGATTATATACTTTTGTTCTTTCCTACCTTGCGACAATTTAAGCTTTTGAGAATGTGTGAATTTGCGCGCTCATGTGTGTGTGTGTGTATGTGTGGGTGTGTGTGTGTGTATGTGCGTGTAGGAGTGGGTTGGAAGAAAGGGGTATAGCGGGAATGGGGGAAGAAGGAAAGAAGGGAGTAGTATGCATATTTAGGTACTTACGCTTCAAATTAATTTTATCTTACTTCTTTTGTTCTTAATTGTTTATTAAGGATTGGCGGGTCCTTAGGTCTTAATACTATTATCTTATTAAAAGGTTCGACTTTGACTTTTCGACTCCTCCCCCCCCCCCCCTCCACCTTCCTCTCTCTCTCTCTCTGACCTGGATCTGGATTCCCGCTGTAGTTGATGTTTTGGCGCATACTTCACAGCTGTAACTTTTTTCTCAGTCAGTGAACTCGCCTGCCTGACTTTATTCCCAATTTCTTCTTTTGCTGACTTCATTTGAGTTACTCACTTTCTTTCCTACAAACAATTAACCGACCAGTCCATGCTGCTCCACAGCTTCAAGATATATATTTTACCAGCGTGTTCATTCATAATCTCAAATACCTCCAACCCGCACCATATTCTGATCATCCATGCTTCCGGAAAGTTAAAAAGTTATATACAACCAAACATGCATGCAACGAACATGCTTTCAGGACTTTCTGGATACAACGAACATGGCTACAGCATAGCTTTGCTTATAATAAATGTATCTTCTTATCACATACACCAAATTTTGATGGATATAATGAAGTCGAAGTATACAAACATTGCAAATGACTCACGGAAATGACATAAAATCCGCATAAGAAATTTTGACTTCATTCATGTGTCTGCAGCAAAACCCCACATGCTATCTCTTTTTAACCCTTTGTAGAGGATGTCATTTTGCAAAGTGCTAGTTTAAAAGAAGATGTCATTTTAAGATTTGGCAGAAAGTGACAGACCTAACTTTTTCTTTGTGCAGGAATTTTTAACATGTACAGGAAAGTTAACAGTTTCTGAAAGAAAAATAGACTGAATTTTCCAAATGTATATCAGAATATAAAGTACATGAATGTGTATTTTGTGAAAATATACAAGGTTGTTACCATGTTTTAACTCCAATACACTTAGAACAAAAGAAATATGTTACTCCAAACCCCCACCAGTATTATTGTGACTGTTTTACAAAGGCTAACAGAAGCATTCATTTTCTTATTATTCACAGAAAAATACAGCAGACAAAATTTCACATTTATAATGGACGACTGACCATGCATCTTTCACACTTTCACATTACATCCTCTGGAAAATAGTTCGGAACACGTCAAAATGATTGCTGATAATGATCATTTGCAAGTTCGTTCGTTCTAAACACAAAGCATCTAATGAACCAGTTTCGTGCTTTGAGAGTGAATCTGAGATGATCCTCATCTGGGGCCAATAGATCGACCTAGTCTCCTAAGGGTTAAAAAAAAAAGAGCAGCAAAACACAAATTAATTCAGCTCAACCTGATAGAGAACTTGAAATAATATCACTAATGGGAGCGCGCCCACATAAGAAAAATTAAAGAGCTGATATAACCAAGGAATTTGAAATTCTATTATCAATGCTAAGCACCTTCATTCAAAATACAGATTATTCAGCCAAATGACAACAGTTACATTGCATATATTGAAATTGCTCCTTAAATGTTGGTAAACAGCCACATACACACACATACTCACACACACACAAACACACACCCATACACACACACATACACATCAAAACCACATGCAAATATAATCATTCCTACATAGATCTCTCATACACAAAACACTTTATAATATTCCAACTTAAAAAAAACCCTGACAGACACCATTGCGACATTGGACACAATCACAATTGACATATAAAATATCAAAAACGGACAAGTGTTTATCATCGATAAGCCAATTATCATACATAATGCTAAATAAAAGAAAGGAAGCACACATGCGCACACACTCAAAAGAAGATACATCAATATATGCTTAAAAGAGCACTGTTGCATTAACAAAATAGTACAATGAGAAAACAAGAAAACAACTATATATGAATAAAAGTGCATGTTAACATACAAAGAAAATATAATCACACACACACACACATACACACACACAAACTCTTTCTCTCTCTCTCTCTCACATACACATACTCTCTCTCTCTCTCTCTCTCTCTCTCTCTCTCTCTCTCTCTTTCAACCACAGGTATACACGCATCTCACACTTTCGTGACCATGCAGGGGGCTAAATCTCTCTCTCTCTCTCTCTCTCTCTCTCTCTCTCTCTCTCTCTCTCTCTCTCTCTCTCTCTCTTCTCTACCCCTTCCCTCCCCCCCCTTATTTGGCAAAAATCTTCTAAAATCAACCCGTTGGCTTTGACAATAACATAACGAAAATACCGTTTGACGTGTTCTGAGCTGTAAATCTATTTACGCCAGACTCATTTTAGAGACATTACGGATATAACGAAAACAAAAACACAAGTCGGTCATTAACCGTCGACTACGGGTACAACAAACTTCGGCTATAACGAAGGGAAAATGTTTTTTCCCCTGGACTTCGTAATTGAATTCGACTTTACCAACCGAAAATCAGGCATCGTAGTCTCAAAAAAACACCTTTAAATAATTCAATTGCACGCCACTTGAAAATGAATACAATACAATACAGATTAATTGTCAATATTTACGCTGGACCTACCTTTTCACAAGATCAAAGATTTAAAAGAAAATCCACAGGAGTAATCTCTTGATGTTGAGTGTGGTCAGCAAGCCCAACAGTCAGATTCCCAGATCCTCCATTTTGTTACCAGAGCGTTGCTATGTCTCTCTCGCCCAATGAAATCGAGCATAATGTCTGAGTATTGCTTCAAAGGTTTTCATTGGTCAGAACATCTTCCGGTTAAAATTTTGAAGCAAGATGGCCGGGGAAACTGCTAGAGGATCAGCGAGTCAGACAAAAGTTAAATTCAACTTGGATCGTTTGCGCGAACTTGTTAAAAAGTACATCGATAAGGTTAGTTTAGTTTGAAGATAATGCAATAAAATATATCTCTGTTCGTGTCAATCCTGGTGCAATCGAATCTTGCACGCCCATTATGTAATTTGATTTATGTCGTGGTATCGGGGGGAAAATAAAAGTCCGTCCGCCCGACTGTCTGTGCAAAAACTGTAAAGTGACCTATCTCAGCTATCACTACCAAATTTGGTTAGATGGTGTATACTCAAGACCTCGAAAATGATCAGTGAATGAATTACTACTTAAAATAAATGTCAGGGTCATTAAATATTAGTCAAACCGCTTATGTTTATGTTCCAGGACTTAGTGGAGCATTGTCCTTTGCCCGGTTCTTGTAGCAATCACTTGTTGTTCATTCACTTGACTTATTTTATGGGCTTTTGGCCTTAGTGGGTGCATACCTTAGTTTTAAACCTGTGTTCTCTAAAAGTAAAAACGTTGTCTATCTTATTTTTAAAACTGTTCAATGACGAGGCGTCTACCGAGTCTACGTCCTGTGGAGCATGTTCCATTTTCTACCACTCGGTTCGCAAAGAAATGGCGTCACAGATCTGTTCTACTGTCTATAGTGCTTTTTGAGTTTCAACTTATCATGACCTCCAGTGCGCACGTCCATGTTGTATTCGAAAGGAGACTCACTAAAAAAAAATTATACAGTCCATGCACGTGTCGTATGAGGTCGGCCCTCAGGTGTCTGTAGCTCATTCTGGGTAGATCTAGCGCTTCTAGTCTTTGGTCGTACAAGTTCCTAACACTATCCTATCCTATCCTGTCCCGTAACCTGGAGGTCGTAGGGGCACCACAGATGATCGTTTAGCCAGCATACTTCATCTTTCTCTGTCCGCAGCAGCCCTGATGGCTTCGCTCAGTGTCAAACCAGTCCATTCTCAAATGTTGTCCTCCCACCTCTTTTTCGGTCTCCCTCTTCTTCTACCTCCTTGCACTTTGCCTTGCAAAATAGTCTTTGCAAGGCCTGATGATCTGGTGACGTGGCCATACCATCAGAGTTTCCGTTTCTTCACCGCTGTGAGCAGGTCATAAAGTTGTCCAATGGCTTGTGTGATGGTCTGTCGGACTTCGTCGTTGGTGATGTGTTGGGTATAGGAAATGCCCAGAAGTCTTCTAGCACCTCATCTCCATGCTTTGTATTCTTCGTTGGAGATCTGCTGTGAGGGTCCATGCTTTGCAAGCATAGGAAGATGGAGATCTATGACAAGGGAGCGAAGCAGTCAGGAAGATGGAGATGACAAGGGAGCGCAGCAGTCTTACTTTGGAATGTAGACTGATGATCCTGTCTTTCCAAATTGGGCTTCAACCTTGTCAGGGCAGCAGTTGTTTGTGCGATCCTGGAGAGGACTTCCTGTCGGGACACATTGTCTGATACAATGGCTCCTAAATATTTGAAGCTAGCTATGCATTGTGTTGAGGGATTGGCCTTGGACTTTGATGTCCGTGTTGTTGCCATTGCCATTGGTGTTGTTGGTCATCATTTTGGTCTTCTCTGCACTTATTTCCATTCCATAAGCTCTGGAGGTGGTGTCAAGCCTCTGTATCAGCTGTTCCAGATCTTGTTCCTCTCCAGCCAATCCATCAATGTCATCCGCAAAACACTAGGAATGCATTTAGTGGCTCTGCGCAAGACATGCTCCATTATTTTTTTGTCCTTCTCATAGCACGGGCCCACACACAGTTCCCGAACTCCAGATGAGGTCTAACTAGCGCTATGAAGAGCAGCCTCATAGACTCTTCATCTAGTTATTCGTAAGATCGATGTATTAGCCCCAGCAGCCTGTTTACCTTGTTGACTTGTGTTTCGGCGTGTTTAGAGAATTTCAGCTCGTGATCTATTTGAATGCTTAAGTCCCTTTCCATATATTTAAGAGTGTTATAACTGAACCGTATTAGCGCTGTTATGTGTTCTCATGTTGTAGGTTCTGTTTTTGTTGAGCACGCACTGCTTCCTAGATGGAGCACGTTGCATTTACCAGCATTGAACTTCAGCTGCCATTTGTCCGCCCAGTTAACCAAACTGTCCAAATCCCTCTGAAGAGATTCATGTTCTTTGGCTGGACCACAGACCTTGGGTGTCATCTGAGTACATGCTGCACACATTCTTTATAACCTGTGGGAGATCATTAATAAATATGACAAAGAGGACTGGACCCAGAACGCTCCCTTGAGGGACCCCGCTGGCCACTTCAGCTCAGGCAGAAATGCTCGACCATTAACTTTAACCCGCTGTGTACGCCCAACCAGGAAGTCTCTAACCCAGTCATGCAGGTTTCCCCCTGTCCAATAGGCTCTCAGCTTCTCTAGGAGTCTGTAGTGTGGTACGGAGTCAAACGCCCTAGCGAAGTCCAGGTATATAGCGTCAATGTCGTCTCCACTGTCCAGACTTGATGTCCAGTCTTCCATTACTCCCTGCAGGTTGGTGAAACATGACCTCTTCGGCCCAAAGCCATGTTGACAGTCGGAAAGAATATTGTTATTCTCTAAGTGAGCAAATAGAGCTTCTCGTATAATTGTTTTCCAAAATCTTTCAGGGTATGCTGGTCAAACTAACTGGCCTATAATTTCCAGGATCACTTTTATCGCCCTTCTTAAAAATGGGTGACGTTCGCTTCCTTCCACTGAGTAGGAAAAGTTCCCTCGTTCAGCGATTTTTCGAACACAACTGTTAGTTGGCGCCTCGGGCGGCTTGAGTTAGATCCTGTATCGGCCAGCGCCTTGAGTCGCCAAGTACGGTGAGATATATGTGTACTATAAAAATCCTTGATAATAAAAATTAGTGGCTTCGCAAGCTCAACTGCTAACTCTCGCAAAACCCTTGGGTGCATATCGTCTGGGCCTGCTGACTTGAAATGGTTTAATGAGCTTAAACATTTTTCTACATGCGCTATCTCTATTTTCACTGTATCCAGGTTGGTAAAACTGCCCTTAAGATCCTGACTGAAATCAGCTTGTGGGATGGAGTCCAGGTTTTCTTTAGTGAAAACGCTGCACCCTGTTCACATTGAGTCGTAATTTCCCCTATTGTACGAAAACTTCTTTTCCGTATGAATCTATGATTACTTGTCCTGATAAAATAGCACACATAGTTGAGAATCAAACAATGTTTATGGCTTTTACCCAGAGGAGCTCGATGAACAAGATTCTCTACCATACCTTCTTCGTTGGTGAAGACCCGAACTATTAATCAGGGTGGAGAATTCTCCGCGGATTTCCGCGGAAGGCATTTGCATTTCCGAGAAAAAAAAATTGAGTTCCGAGTGTGAGAAGCTGAAGGCTACCCTTTACTGGGCATAGCGGCCAAAAGCGGCCGAAGGTCTAAACAGGCAAAACGTCCAAGAGCGTCCGTATCAACCATGTGGTTATATTCTCGCGTTGTTTGAAAGATTGCGAGACTTCCGGCAATTGACTTCCGGTTAAGTTCTCTGTTGTGAAAACATTCGACTGCATTTCCACAAGTTTTCTCTGTGATGCGTTCGTTTTTTCGATTTTTTTTTCAAATTTTCTTGTGTGTGTGTCTAAAATGGATGGTTTGGATTCTTCGACTGATGAAGAAGAGTTTACAGGCTTCCATTTATCAGACATTAAAGTGAGAGAAATGGACTTGGAGTCGGAGGAAGAGATCGGTACTGACATTAGACAATTAGTGTCAGTAGTGTGCATGCATACGATCTTTCAGACTGGCATGAAAGTGAAGAAGAGGGGGGGGGGGGGGGGTGGGGGGGGCTTGTTTGGACGTTTTAAAACTTTTTTATTGTATACACATGGAGTAATCAAAAACAAGACATGACAAGAGAAGTATAAAAAGGTAGATAATCAAAAGAGATTTATTTCTGTTCATTTTGCATTTTATTTCATTTAAATCTATACACTAGTCACTAATACCTAAGATGTAGTGTTTTTACTAACGTATACCTAAATATCTCTAAAATTATAAAAATTCTTGCCTGTTTACAGCTAAAAAATAGACAAACGTGTGCCCAGTAAAATTTGAAATGTGGAGTTTGTGTGTAACAGTGGTGGACCTCAAACTTTGTTAGGCCTACAAATCAAGATTCTTAACTTTTTTGAAAGACATGTGCATAAAACATTCTTTTTTTTTTTGGTTGTTGTTGTTTCTATTCATGTTTACTTTGTGCTTTTTGCTTTCAGGAGAGGCCCTAAATTACTTTCAAAATAGCATAAATTCATTTTCTTCCAGGGGGCGAATACCGGGGCTTGGCCCCTGGGCCCCGGCCGGATTTCAGAGATTTCTTGATTCAGTTGTTCTCCACCCTGATTAATGTAGGGTTCTGCTGTGCTCTGTAGTGCGTAGGGCTGTGTATATGCTGATATAGGGAAAGTGTCTCTGATTGCTTCCAAAAATGTTGTTGCCCTATGTTCCTCGCCTGCTGTTGATGTGCAGTCAGACCAGCTGATTTCGGGGTAGTTAAAGTCTCCATCTATCAAAACATGGGATCTTCTGCTTGTTATGTTCCTAAGAAAGTTGTTCAACTGTAGGTGATTTTCGTTTGAATTATTGGGTGATCTATAGGGAGGCGAGGTGGCCGAGTGGTTAGAGCGTTGGCTTGCGGATCTGAAGGTCCCGAGTTCGAGCCCAGGCCGGGGCATTGTGTTATGTCCTTGGGAAAGACACTTTACTCCCGTTTCCTACTCCTCCAGATAAGAGTATAAACCGAGGTCTAGTCTGTGCCGCATGCATTCCATCATAACGGACTTTAAAGAGCCTGACTCTCATGTCCTAAACGGGTGAGTGCCGGTGACAAGAACACACCCAGCATGTACCTTGGGTAAAGCGCTTCACTTGGGGCTACTGTACTTTCGAAAACGAAAGTGCCCAAATTTCACCTTGGCAATAATAAAGTTGTTAAAATTAAAATAAAATAAAAAATAATTAAATAAATAAAATATACACTGCGCCAATCAAAAGTTTATCTCCTTCCTCCAGACGTATCTCACGCCACACTTATTCAGCAGCCTTCTTCCATACTGTGTCTAAAATAATTTGCTGTGCTCCCAAACTTTCTTTCACATAGATTAAACCCCATAAACCTGGGGTATTACATAAAATGTTAGTAAAACACGAATAACCAGCAATCTTCAATTCACAGGTTTGCACTTGCTGTTTGAGATTCTTGGGTATAACTTCTGTTATACATATTACATCGGACTTGTCTGTCTCTATCACAAAACTTGACCATTTTTCACAGAATTTCGCTTTTTTTTCCCCTAGGTTATTAATATTGAACTTATGATTTTTTTTTTTTTAATGCATGATAGATATCAATGGGACACACATACTATGCAAATTTAGTCAACCTTACTCCAAGGTCAAGATCACTGGAGCTGTCCAAAGTTGGTTTGAGGAGACCTTGACCCTAAACTATGAGAGATATTAAGTCCATACTTGTTGTGTATATTAGATATTATAGATTGATCTTTCATATATGTTCTATTTTTGTGTTGATCTTGAAGGTCAAGGTCATTTTAGGCCTTGCAAAAAAATACAAAAAAAAAATGTAATCGTACAGTGGAATGGCTGTTTATTTAACCCATAGTGTGCAACATTGGCTTATTTGATCAGACATGCATGAGAGATCATGTGAGGGTCAAGGTCATCCCAAGGTGAAGGTCAAGGTCATCCCAAAGTGACCGTTTTTTTTTTTTTTGGGGGGGGGGGTGGGGGTGGGGGGGGGTCGAGGGGGGGGGCATAATACAACTTTTGATGCAGTTTATTTTACATTACATGAGTGTGTTTGGAGCCAGAGGTCAATGTCATTTCAAGGTCAAAAGCATTTAAAGATCAAAGTAGGTATTTGCATTTTAATGCCACCTTTTCATTTTGTTTTTACTGGGGACACATTTTCATGTTAAATATTGAGTTCTATAAAGAGCATGTGAGTCATATGGGCTTTACCCTTCTAGTTTAATAAATATTTAATTAAAGTGTGTGAAATATGCAGGAAACAGGTGCAAATGCAGTCCTTTTACCAAAATAAAATCTATAATTGGAAATTGTGCACATATACGTTCCATCTCAGGCATTTGTGTTCTAGTCTTTAAAAGACTTGCAGACACTTATGGTCAACCTCCCTCCCACCAGTCAACCGTGTACAGATGGGTTGGCACCAAAAAGTGAAGTAAGAGACGAGGATAAAATAGTAATAATTATTGTTTGAAGCTTATATTCATGACCTGATAATATTATATTATGTATGCATACTGCATGCACAGTGTTGTAAAGTTAAATTTTAAATTCACAACACATTCTACAGTACACAGTAATTGACATAAGCTTTAGTATAGCAATACTTAACAGTAAACATTTGAATCAGACTGTTAGTTACATTTAGGCCAGAGGCCAGGTTTTATCTACTTCTTCAAGCCTTTTTATGGTATCAAATTTAGTCCTTACATATAACTGTAAATAAATGATGTGTTTCAGCTCCATTATGAATCTGCATTGTTCTGGGCAGATAAATTGGTCTCCTTGTCTGGAGGTTAGTAGTACTGTATTAGAACTAAAGGACTTGTTTATAATTGTAATGTCAAAATTAGAAATGTACAGCTCCTTCACTCATCAGCCTCATGTCAGTCGCACAGGCTTGCCATCACTTGAGATTCACTTTAGACCAATGTTTCAAGTGCACACGTTTGCCTTTGCTGTGACGCAGAGCATTGGTGCTGGACACGTTCAGCTCTCCTGCTGAGGACCAGCTGAAGTGCACTCTTCCGTCAAAACTCTGTAAAATTCTTTTTATGCTTTTATAAATGCAAAACCGTTTTAAGATCTGGAGCTTGCTTTGCACAGTTCTAAAGTTATGGAGTTTTGCTTTTGAGACTGTATTTTGGTATCGTCAGAAATGTATTTTGTATCAGCAGGGTTTCTGGTAGGTTTGGTACTTGAACATGTTAAGTATGTAGTAGTGCTAAAGGTGGTGTTGAGGATCCAACCTGCTTTTTTTAAAAATGTCTTCGCTTAACAGTAACGTTGATCTGTAGACTTTATGCAGCAAATACATTCATTTATTAATGAAACACATTTATGTATTTAAATTTAACAGTTTAATTCTTTTACTGTTATAAAATAATGTTGTTTTATAACTTGCCCATCATCATTCATCAATTAGTGGGTTGGGGTGCATGTGTGTGTTTTATTTCACTCCATTTTATGTTTCATTACGGAAAATGAATTCTATTGAAGTGAAATGTTGGCTTCTTGAGTGTTTGGAGTTACTTCTTTTAATTTTCAAATATAATTTGTTGCCCCATGTGCTTATTGTAACCAGGTGCAGTGGAGGATGTCTACTGGTACTCTCAGACGTTGTATCACACAGGCCAGTACCACAGGGCAGCCACACTTTTGTGCAACAGAAAGCTGGACAAGGTACATACATGTTATAGCATTAGAATTTTGCATGCACCCAAGCTCCTGGGGAGCCTTAATTCCTGCTTGGGCACTCAGATCTTAATTGATCCAACGGGAGCGTGTAAAATAATACCCCCCAAAAATCGAAGTATTCTAAATATAAGGCATCACCCTTCAACAATCAAAAATTACTTACCAAGAAAGCTCTTAACTCATAGCATCCTACAGCGTGGTAATGCGCGCCTCGCTCGTAATCCTGAAGCGCGGTAATGCGCGCCTCGTTAGTGCACCTTTTAGTCATCAGAGCATGGAATTCTCCGCGTTTCCGTGATTTTCCGCGGTACAGGGCCTTGCTTTTCGCGGAAATCTTTTAAGTTTCCGCGGAAAAAAATCTGTATGGAGGTGTGACAGCTAACCGATTTTTTTCTTGTTCTGATCCAGTGAATCTCTAAACGGGTTGCAGATCTCAAAAAGCGCGATTCACACTGGTGTTGCTGGGTAGCTTTAGTTGTCAAAGATGGCGGAGAGGCGAATTGTGAATCGTGGTGAGGTTTTTGTGGATGACACTGCTAGAAATAGGTGGAGGTGAGCTTGGTTAGAAGTAAAAGTCGGAGAAGAATTGCTTGATTTGACAGAAAACATAAGCATAAGCTGCATTAGAAAATGAGACCAAAAAATCTACTTGTGTGTACATTTCAAAATATGTTTCTTTCTTTCAATTTAGGATATTTGTGTTTTTCCCCAAAACAGTCTTTTAATCTAGTGAGTTCAACAAGCAAGGCAGAGTATGCATACTTTCTGTCATTGTTAGAAATAATTAATAATCTAAAACCATATTTAGATAAATATATGTAGATAAATATGTACAAACAGAAAATAATATTAAATAAATACAAATACATATGCATGTAAATGTATACAATAATTATTAAAATATACAATTAAATTATCTATGTAAACTAACAGAATAATGTGCAAGCAGGAAAAGCAATGGAGTGGAGAGAGAGGAGAGAGTGAGAGTTGTGCAATTTAAAATGAAACAAAAACAATACTCAACAAAGATACAAAAACACAGTGTTAGCTGCATGTGAATGCATGAAATAAATGATACTACCAGAACTTATGTGTGTGTCCTTTGCCAAACTTGTAAAGTATCCATTTAATACACATGAAAAAATCCTTCGGCAGTACTGTCAGTGATCAAGTATCTTAATTTTTGTAGAAGATATTTGAACAAGTTATATACATACAGTGCATTAAATTTGATGCTGTTTGCATAAGTTGTTCAGAGCTTCACACAGTCAACGAAGTCTGGTACTGAAACCTTAAAAACACCACACTTTTAAATCACTAATAACGTCTTTCACAATTAAACAGTCATTTAGATTCTTATATTTTTCAATGCACAGAAAGTATATCTTACAGTGTTAACAACTTAAAAAGCACTTGAAATGCAAGTGATTACAGAAATTGAAGTCAAACTTCACCAAAAATGTGTTCTTACCATTCACAGTAACAGAGAAACAGTACCACAAACAGCACACCATACCACATTATATATCACTTTTCTTCTTAAATATCACAACAGTCAACAAAATATAACTTTTAGTCAGTGCTTCAAACACTATATAAACCAAGTTTTAAAAACCAATGGTCAGAAATATGCAATTCTTCTGAATAAACTAGAAAAACAGATGAAAATATTCCAAGCACAGCACCAGAAATGAGCAAGTTAACACTGACAGAGGAGCCCGCTAAAAGAAAAGGGAAGGAATGGCTGGGGTCAGTGATAAGAGCAGGAGGCGCGGCAGTTCAGATTTTATGCTGGAAGAAAATTCAAAGATTGGAAACAGAGGCTACAGTTTCAGCTATGCTCTTCTTCTGCCTCCTTGCACCATGCCTTGCAGGATGGGCTTTGCAAGGCCTGATGCTCTGGTGACATGGCCATACAGTCATACCATCGGAGTTTCCGTTTCTTCACCACTGTGAGCATGTCATCGTGTTGGTAACAGGCTTGTTTGATGGTCTGTCGGATTTCGTTGTTGGTGTTGTGCTGGGTATCCCCAGAAGTCTTCTGTAGCACCTCATCTCCATGCTTTGTATTCTTCGTTGTAGATCTGCTGTGAGGCTCCATGTTTCGCAAGCATATAGGAAAATGGAGAAGACAAGGGAGCGCAGCAGCCTTACCTTGGAATGTAGACTGGTGCTGTCTTTTCAAATGGGTTTGAACCTTGTCAGGGCAGCAGTTGTTTGTGCGATCCTGGAGAGGATTTCCTGTCGGGACCCATTGTCTGATACAATGGTTCTTAAATATTTGAAGCTATGCACTGTGTTGAGGGATTGGCCTTGGACTTTGATGTCCATGTTAATGCCATTGGTGTTGTTGGTCATCAGTTTGGTCTTCTCTGCACTTATTTCCAGAGATGCCTAGTATTACGGAACGTCCGTAATGTTACGGAAAAACAATAGTTACTACGGAAATACGGAATAATTAGCGAAATTACGGATTTGCAGCGATCAATTTTACGGATTTTCATAGCGCCGCTGATGCCTATATTTATAGGTTCGTTTGAGGCTCTTATTTTTAACCGCGAAGCTAATGGTTCGTCTGAGGCTTTTTTGTAACCGTGAAGCTTGCGCGAAATGTTACGAGAGGTGATCACGTGACCAAGCGAGAGTTCTAAAATGGCTTCCAAACGAAAGCACAAAACCGAGGAGTCTGACAGTGAAATAGAATTTAGTTTTTTGCTTAGTTTTTGTGTGTTTATATTAGCTTTAAAGAATTACTGATGATTACTGAAAAAGGTTCCAAAATTACTGAAAACAAGTTGCCAAATTACTGAGAGGCATCAAGGCGCCTAGGCATCTCTGTATTTCTATTCCATAGGCTCTGGAGGTGGTGTCAAGCTTTTGTACCAGCTGTTCAAGTTATAATAACTGATTTTTTTATATCGGGTACTCCAGCCTATGACCAGACTCACCGCGCTTTACATAGTCATTACAATAAAATACATGCACTCGATCAAACATCGCTGTTCTTGTACCTCTCCAGCCAATCCATCAATGTCAGATCTTGTTACATATAATTACTGGAAAACTAACATGATTTGTGTGGGTGTTCATTTCAGCAATATGCAGCCTGCAGATATTTGGCAGCCAAATGTCACGTAAGTTATTCTAAGCTTTTAATTTACAAATTATATGAGCATGTGACAAAAGGTCGGCATAAAAAAGTTACAAAATAGCATTTTCTAAAAGTGTTTTAAAATAACCCAGGTTTTAAAGTTTGAAAAAGGAATGTTTCTGCATTCTTAAAATGTGCTTTAAAAGATAGTTGCTTTAAACAATTTTGAGTAATAGTCAATTTTAGTGACAATTTTGAAACTTGTCGCGTGTTATGGTGGACATACAATTATCATTATTGTAATAAAGAAAAGTGCTTAAATAGAAAAGTAATGGTGGAAACAAGATTAAATGCAATGAAAATGAAGGTACACTTCTGATGATTCAAGTTTACAGGTATGCTACTTTTCCGCGATTTCGCGGATTTCCGCGGCAGCCACATTTGGTTTCCGCTTAAGTTAAACATTTTCCAAGAAAGTTAAAAATGTTCAATGGAAAAAAAAATCGAGATCAAATTTTTAAATCGCGCAACACATTCGTGAGCCAGTCCCTGTGAGATACCGCGGATCCAGTTTAATCAATGCGCATGCGCGTAACGATATTCGACTTCCGCATTCTTTTCCGTACCTCCATAGTAAGAATATGTTCGTTTAGACTCCGCTTGCTTTCGCCTAGAAATGTATCGCAATTACATTGTGGAGAGGGGCAGTCTTGGAGACTGGGATAAGGGAGAAAAAAACAAGTGGCTCTGGAAATGGCTTGAGAGAAAACACGAGGATGTCGAGTACGGAACGTACGTCTGCAAAATCAAACAGCCTGGAAAGGCCTACTGCACGCTCTGCCGATGAGAATTAAATTACAAAAATAAATTCATTATGTGTTGAGCTGTGGAGAGCTAACAACAGCATTTTAGTACCAAAAAAAACAACTGATCTGACCCCATAAAATAAGGCTCAGAATGCATAGATTTTAACCATCTTTTCAAAAATTCCCAGGGGGGCATGCCCCCGGACCCCCCTAGCATCGCGTCCCTGCTTTGCAGGTACGCACACTCGTGGCTGCGCCACTCGACAGAATTTCAGATAAATCTTAATTTTGCCTGTAGCATGCCTGGTTTATTAAAAGGAATAGTTTATTTTCATAGTTTTTTTTCCTCAATAACAACCAACAGGCAGTATAGTTTTCTGTTAGTGGACAATCTTTGACTCTATTTTCGCATTATGAAAAAGCCTAATTCATATACAATAAATTTGAAAGCAATGAAAAATTCGATCTATCTTCTTCTAATTATCGATTTTGTAGTGATATAATTTTATAAATGTCGATTAAGTTTTAAACATCCTTTATTTCTAAAAAGTGTAAACTGCTGGTTGTCATTTTTCTGTCTGTTGTCACATTTTTAAAGCATAATATTCGATTAGACATACAAGAAATATCTTCCTTTCTCTTCTTCTTGCTGCCATTTTGCCTTTCAATCAAAGCACAGGCTACTTACGGTTACTTCAGGGTTTAAAATAAAACGTGGATTGGAAGTGTGGAACGATGATATCGATCACTTTCGGACAAACATGTTTTGCAGATGCATATTATTTGCCTTTTATAAAGCTTTGATTGAAGTTATATAAATATAACTGATATTTATTTGTAAACATATCTAAATCTAACAAATTTAATGCGTGGTCCAAGTTCCAATCCTATATTTAATATTAAAATTTCCTGAAAAGATACAGGCACCCGAAATGGACAAACGAGAGTGACGACTAACATGCGATATTTTACCGCTAAAAAAAATAACAAACGGATCGCTTTTCGTTGAATATAATCATATTGGAAGCATTTTCAAACATTTTTTTATATTTTAAAGAAGTTATTATTACAAAATAAGCGTTTTCTTAATGATACGATTATTAGATGAAAACTGAAAAATTGCCATGCTTTCTTTTCCGTTCAATTTCAATCTTTGGAATATAAAAAATAGCACTTGTAGCAATCGATATAATTTCAAGTTATCTTATGTATCTCTCAGATGTTTGATGTAAATAAAGATGTATAAAACACCTATTGCATTTTCTCTGTTACGTTTCTATAATGGTTTCAAATACCCAACCCATGGAGTCCCCACCTTTCGTCGCATGCTCAAATGTTTATCATTTTATTAACTCTTTCCCTGCCAATCGACGATATATCGTCGATCTGAGCCGCCATGTTTGTGCCAATCGACGATATATCGTCGATTGCAGTATTCCGTTTCGTTCCGGTTTTTTGCACAGTCCAATCCAAGTTTTATTTTAACCAAAGAGAGATAACTCTTTCTACTTTCGTTCGCGATCGACAGGCGCATTTTTTCTTCAAATTGATTCGTTTTTAGAGTGTTTATTGTGCATTTTACTAAGCATAGTGATGGGCACAATCGACAGTGTGTCAAACTCTGTGCTAATAATCAATATAATTTCAAACTGTAAAGTGTATTTTGATCCTAAATAAATTTTCTTTCTGGTGTGTGAAGCTGATTCAGTGATTGGAATTATTCCTCCAGATTTGTTTTATCCCTGTGGTATGTAGAAATATTTTTATTTTATTTTATCATTTCAAAAAAGATCAACATGCATGCTTTCAAAACACATATTTCAATAACATAATCAAATTAACATTTTTGTGGTTTGTTTTCTTATTCTTCACTCTTTTACCTTTAATTTGATATGAAATATGTCTATTTGACAACTATTATTGAAAGAACAGTAGCTTAAATGCCTAAGGTACTGAACTTTCTTTCCGGTGCCAGAGAAATGTCTGGCACAAACGTGGAAACATGCCTGGCAGGGAAAGAGTTAAAAGTAAAAAAAATTACATTTTGATTCCTTTTTTGTTTTTTTGGTAATGAATGCTCAATAAATTAAATGTTCCTACTCACCACCCCCTCACCCCAAAAACAAAAAAAATGATATTCATACCAAATAAAATAAATGATTTTACAAAATTCAAATAATTGTATTGATTTGTCGGAGTTTATTTATGTATAGAATTGTCACACGTCATCATCATCATTCATCGTCACTGCTAATTAGCCTTGTCAACGCATTGTGTTTCTTGACTTGCAGTTTGAGTGCCGAGAGTTTCAAGAGGCGCTGAACATTCTAGACATGGCTGATGTGTCTTTATCAAGGACTTCCTTCCTTCAAACAAGTCTCAGCCAGCACAGCACTGATGTGGACACAAGCCTAGCTGTTCCTGGGGTCAGTGTGTGTTAGAGGGAGAGAGAAGCTGAATTGGGGTTGTGTGTGTGTGTGTAAAAGGAGTTGTGTGAAGGAGAGAGATTACACTTGTTCCTTCATTGTGACACTTATTCTAAGCACAACAGTCTCTTTGGTCCTGGGATAGGTGATTTTTGTGTGTTATACACCAAATGAAGATTCAGCCCAGGTACTTTTATTTTTATTTTATTTATTTAATCGTTCTTATATAGCGCTTTTCCAGCTCAAGAGGTGCTCAAGGCGCTGGCCGATACAGGATCTAACTCAAGCCGCCCAAGACGCCCACCCGCAGCCTTTGGGCGCATGGTCTGACGCCCGGACAACTGAGCACAATCCTGGGCAGCCAGGGATGGGGGAGAAGGACCTAGGTGAATGCTGGGTGTTTTCTTGTCACCGGCACTCACCCGTCTAGGACATGAGCGTCAGGATCTTTAAAGTCCGTTATGTTGGAATGTATGCGACACACAGACTAGACCTCGGTTTATACTCTCATCCGAAGGAGTAGGAAACGGGAGTAAAGTGTCTTTCCCAAGGACACAACACACTGGCCCGGACAGGGCTCGAACCCAGGACTTTCAGATCCGCAAGCCAAAGCACTACCATAAGACCACCGTGCCTCGCTTGCATCTGTGTGACTAGAGTTCGTATCCAAGCAGCCTGTTCACTCACAAACTAGGTTGTGTAATTTCTTCAACTTGATTCAACAAAGGCCTTACTTATTATACCATCTGTACATTGTAGAAAACCTTAGAATATTGAAAATAATAATAATAATAATGAATGGCACTTATATCGCGCAAATCCCACATTGTGACTCATTGCGCACAAAGGATGTAACCAGTGACCAATCTGTTGCACGCCAAATCCTGATGCTTGAATCTGTGTAACTAGTGTTGGTATCTGCGCAGCCCGTTCACTCGGTTACAAGGCAAGAGTCATTTTATAAAAGTTGTCCAACTTTATTCAGAAAAATTCTCAAACGGCGTCAACAACTCCGTTCAAAAATTGAATCTCAAACCTGCAGACACTGAGACAGCGCTATATGTATATATATATATTTATACTTGCTGTACAGGGTGGAAAGCCTTAGAACATTCCATAATTAAGTAATCAATAACCAATCAGAACGAATATCGTTTCAGGAATATGCACTCTGTTAAACCAAATAATGTTGTTCAAAGTTCGGGTTTTGACTATTTGCCATCAGATAGTTCTTGAACCCTCTGTTGGCGATAAATTCAGGTTTTGACCACTTGCAATCAGATAGTTCTTGAACCTTTTGTCAGCGATAAACAAACAATTCCTGAAAGAGTTTGATATTGCTACAATATGCAATACAACAATGTGGAGATCCTGTAATCTTTAAACCCTCTTATCCCCACAGAAATAAGACTTATCAGCTTCTATTTTATAGATCAAGGCAAATAACTCTGTCAAAATGCTACACTATGCACATACAAAAATTAATTACAAATGCACCACCCAAAATTATGCTCCACTCATTATTAATAAATCAACCACATATTTTTCTTCAAAATGAAATGTTACACATACATTTTTACAGTGTGTTGCAACTGGAAAAAAAATCTGAATGTCAACATTGCATACTGCACAACATGCAGCAATACGATCACTGCCACAAATAATAAAGCACAGATTGTTTATCGTTGCTGTTATTCAAATCCGACGGAAACAGATTGTCAAAGTGAAAGTCCAAATCACTTTCCTCTCCATCATTCTTCACCTGCACCAAATCAGCCTCCTAAAATCTTTCAAATGGGTCATCCTCTTCATCAGATCTGCAAGAATCTGACGCCATAATTCTCAGCCTCTCAAACTTCAAACTTTAATCAAACTTTGAAAATTCACAGTGTGTGGTCTACACACTCTAAAAATGCAGTGAAAACTCCGCCGGAAACTGCAGGAAATCATGATCACTTGTGCGAAAGTCTCGCACGTGTGCTATAAATTGATTTGCACATGGCAGCAGCTGAGCAGACCACGTCATTACCGGCCGCTGACGGTCGCTCCGCCAGCGTGCAATAGCAAAAATTTTGGTCGCTCTATGTTGCTCCACGTGTAAAAGGGTTAATTTTATTGTTTTGTATTTTATTTTATTTATGTATTTCTTTTATTTTGTTTATTAGATAGAGAACTCCATCAGTTTGCTGCGAGGGAGGATCTACGAGGCGATGGACAACCGAGGGTTGGCGACGGACTGCTTTAAGCGAGCATTGCAGGAAGATGTGTATTGCTTTGAGGCCTTTGACCTGTTGGTCAATCACCACATGATGTCCGCTCAAGAAGGTCAGTCTGTATTCCACCGCTTTTTGTTGGTTTTTTTTGGCCTGGTTTGACTGCCGCTTGGAATCTGTTCCTGGCGCCACACTATACACAGTTGTATCAGATTATCTTCCCGTGTTTTTGTTTTGTTGTTGCATGTGCTGTGCTGGCCTGCTCCTATTTGCCGTTATCCTTCCCTGGCCCAGTGTCCCGTGCTGACTGTGTTAACAGGTCTTTTTTGTGCTGATGATTGTGCTTCAGAACAGGAGTTGTTGAACTCCCTGCCATTGGCCGCGCAGTGTCCTGACGATGAAGTGGAGCTCTTGAAATTTCTGTACCAGAACAGATTGAAAAAGGTATGCTTGCCATCTTCATCTCTTGGTTTGTTTGCCATCTTCATTTTTGCCCTACCTAGTTTTGTAGCTCTCTTTCCCCCCACCCTTCACCCACTCCTAAGTGTTTTGCTCCATTTCAATGATTTGGGTTACATTGAGTACTTTTTGTGAACCTGGAAAGCAGGCAGTTTAAAGGAGCTGTGATTGAATTACTTTATTGTATTTTCCAGTACGACAAACCAGGGAAACAGCCAGTACCAGACAGCCTAGCACCCCTGATGGAAAATTTAGACGTAGTAGTCAACTTAGCTGAGCGTTTGTATTACAACTGTGATTTCCATGAATGCTTCAAAATTACCAACAGGTATAGAGCTTGTTATATCTTCTTCTTATCTTTCTTCTTCTTCTTCTCCTCTTATCTTTCTTCTTCTTCTTCTTCTTCTTCTTCTTCTTCTTCTTCTTCTTCTTCTTCTTCTTCTTCTCCTTCTTCTTCTTCTTCTCGTTTGTCACCTACCCCACCCCCTACCCTACCCCCTTAAATCCCTCAAACCTCTCTTTTTATTAAATTAAATGGTTAAGTTAAAGGTTTCATATTAATTATTGTTAGTTTCGTTGTTACAAAATTAGTTATTTAGGCTTTTTTTCTCTTCAATTTAAATCTATTTTTGTTTGTGCATGAGCGACTGAAAGAAGGACTGACTGTAAGATTAGCAAATTAATGTTAAAATCATTTTCTTGTCATAGTAAAATATTGAATCTTCTTCTTCTTCTTCTTCTTCTTCTTCTTCTTCTTCTTCTTCTTCTTCTTCTACTTTTCTGTTAATTCTTCTTCTTCTAGTTATTATCTTTAATTAGTTTTAAATCTATGTTTGTCTGCATCATTGAGGGCGTATTATTAAATGAAATGTGTGAATGATTGAAGGAAGAACTGATTGTAAGCTGGGCAAATTAATGCAATTGCAAAAATCATTTTCTTCTGTAATAAAATTCTTCTTCTTGTTCTTCTTCTTGTTCTTGTTCTTGTTCTTCTTCTTCTTCTTCTTCTTCTTCTTCTTCTTCTTCTTCTTCTTCTTCTTCTTCTTCTTCTTCTTCTTCTTCCCAGCTATCACACCATTACAGAATTAAATCCAGTGTTTACTTTTTAATTTTATGTCACACATAATGTTGATGTCATGCTATTTAAAAAAATTTGTTTTTTTGCTAGTTGTGTTATAATTTTAATTAACGAATGACATATATTTCTGTACAGTGTTGGTTTGTTTTTTTTGTTTTTTCCCCTGCAGTTTATTATCCCTTTTTGCAGTTTATTATCCCTTTCTGCAGTTTATTATCCCTTTCTGCAGTTTATTATCTCTTTCTGCAGTTTATTATCCCTTTCTGCAGTTTATTATTCCTTTCTGCAGTTTATTATTCCTTTCTGCAGTTTATTATCCCTTTCTTTCCCCGTTGTTTGTACAGACATTTTTTTTTCAGTTGGCTTTTGAAGAGTTGAGGACTCCATACGCTGCCAAGTTTGATTCTACTGGACCTAGTTTTACCACCTCAATTTTGTCATATTACTTGAAAGCTCCATGATCCAGCAGTCTCCCTCTATTGTGTTAATGAATTACTTTGCTTATTTGTTTGTCTACAGTGTTCTTAGTAAAGACCCTTATAACAGTCGGTGCTTGCCTCTTCATATAGCGGTGCTGGTGGAACTGAAAAAACCTAATGGTAAATAGCCTGTGTTTATGGGTGTGGGGATGTGCTGACAGTGTTGCCCATGCTAATACACTACACAGCGCTGTAATTTAAATTAATGTGCATCCTTAGGAAACAGCGCTGTATTATTAACCCAGATGCATGGGCATTACAGCACTGTTTCCTTATGATGCATGTGCATGAGTTGAAATTGCAGTGCTTTTCCTTTAGGATGTGCAGGAGTTAAAATTACAGCGGTATTTCTGTAGGGTGCACATAAACTAAAATTACAGCACTGTTTCTTTAGGATGCATAATTACGCATGAGTTGAAATTACAGCACTGTTTCCTTTGGATGCACATGAAATGACATTACAGTGCTGTTTTCTTAGGATGCAAATGAAATGAAATTACAATGCTGTTTCCGTATGATGTGCATGAGTTGAAATAACAGCTCTATTTTCTTAGGATGTGCATAGTTAAAATTACAGCACTGTTTCCTTAGATGTCTTCTACAGTTGAAATTACAGCACTTTTTCCAAAGGATGCACACAAAATGAATTTACGTCACTGTTTTCTTAGGAAGTGCATGGTTGACATTACAGCATTGTTTCCTTAGGATGTACATGAGTTGAAATTACTGCACTGTTTTCTTAGGATGTGCATAGTTGAAATTACAGCACTGTTTCATTAGGATGCACATGAAATTAAATTCCTGCACTGTTTCCTTTGGATGCACATGAAATGAAATTAGAGTGCCGTTTCCTTTGGATATGCATGAGTTGAAATTACAGCACTGTTTTCTTAGGATGTGCATAGTTAAAATTACAACACTGTTACCTTAGGATCCCCATTTATGAAGTTAGCCGAGACGAGACGATGTCAAGACGATGGACATAACACAGTCCCGGCGGGTAGCATCACAACCAGATCGACTACATCATGGTCAAGAAACGCTTCAGATCAAGCATCAACATTGGCAGGAAACGCACTTTTCCAGGACCAGACATCGGAAGTGACCACGATCTCGTGATGATGTCTTTCTGGCTTCACAGTAAACACAGCAAAGTGCACTAGACTGAAGTTCGACCTGGACAAACTACAAGACCCGGAGGTGGCAGAAATATTTCAGGCCACAATTGGAGGGAAATTGCACCATTGCTCATTTTTGCTCACCTTGATCACCACCTTCAACTTAGCTGTGACAGATGCCGCCACAGAGATCCTTGGAAAGTACCGGCCAAAGAAGAAGCTGTGGATCACACCTGAACTTTTGGACCTGTTTGATAAACGAAGAGAGATGAAAAAGGAAAAGAACACCTCACAGGAGCTAATGCCTACCGAAAAATCAACAATGACATCCGAAAAGGCATGCGCACAGCAAAGGAGAACTGGATAGAAGATCAATGCCAGGAAATAGTAACAGTCTGAAATTTCAGCACTGTTTCATTAGGATGCACATGAAATTAAATTATAGTGCTAGCACTGTTTCATTAGGATGCATATGAAATTAAATTATAGTGCTGTTTCCTTAGGATGTGCATGAGTTGAAATTACAGCACTGTTTTCTTAGATGTGCATAAATTAAATTACAGCTCTGTTTTCTTAGGGTGCACATGAGTTTAAATTATGGCACTGGTTTCTTAGGAAATGCATAGTTGAAATTGCAGCACTGTTTTCTTGAAATGTGTATAGTTGAAATTACAGCATTATTTCTTACACATTAAATGAAATTATAGAACTGTTTCCTTACAATGCACATGAAATGAAATTAGAGTGCTGTTTCCTTAGGATGTGCATGAGTTGAAATTACAGCTATGTTTTCTTAGGATGCACATGAGTTTAAATTATGGCACTGTTTTCTTGGGAAATGCATAGTTGAAATTGCAGCACTGTTTTCTTGAAATGTGTATAGTTGAAATTACAGCATTATTTCTTACACATTAAATGAAATTATAGAACTGTTTCCTTACAATGCACATGAAATGAAATTAGAGTGCTGTTTC
Source organism: Oncomelania hupensis (assembly GCA_036898135.1). NCBI lineage: Eukaryota > Metazoa > Mollusca > Gastropoda > Littorinimorpha > Pomatiopsidae > Oncomelania > Oncomelania hupensis. The sequence goes on along the minus strand of CM072523.1, from coordinate 10,070,709 downwards.
CTTAGGATGTGCATGAGTTGAAATTGCAGCACTGTTTTCTAAGGACATGCATAGTTGAAATTAAAGCCCTGCTTCCTATGGATGCGCATTATATGAAATAATAGCACTGTCTCCTTAAAATGCGTTGAAATTGCAGCGGGCTTTGGATGCACATAAATTCAAATTGCTACAGTTTCCTTAGGAATAGGATGCACAAGAAACTACAATGCTGTGTCCTTAGGATGCACTTGTATTGAAATTACATCACTGTTTCCTTAGGATGTGCATAGTTGAAATCACAGCACTGTTTCCTTAAAGTGCACATAGATTGAAATGACAGTGCTGTGTTTCCTTAGCATCCACACCACTTGCCATCTACAATTTATAAAGAGCCACAAGGTCGTGTAAGACAAGGGGGATAATTTGAAAACTGTTGTGACAGTACAATAGGCTATTATTTTCATATCCAAAACTACTTCCTTTCCTTTAATGAAAACAAAAGTTTGTCATTTAACTCCATTCTTCTTTCTTTAGGCAAGATAACTTCTACCGGCAGGGATAGCTCAGTGGTCAGAGCGCACGACTTGTATGAGTGCGTTTTGGGTGACGTGGGTTCGAATTCTGACTTCAGCAAACTATTTTGTGATTGCTGGATATTACGGGCCAGCGCCTTGAGAAGCTCTCTGAGCTTGTAAGTGCGCTATATAAGAGAAATCTCTTTCTTTCTTTTCTTTTACCTTAACATTTTTGTCAGTCTTTTTCTCCCTGTATGTGACACCACTTTGTTTCTCCCTCTGACATAATTTGAAATTGACTTAATAATAATAATAAAGCTGATTTATATAGCGCAGTTTCCTGATATACAATAAGGCATTCTGCTTTTCACAGTAAAACCATTGTAAACATTTTATTAAAACACTCAAATGACAATAAATACATACTACTAACATTGCAATAACTTGTACTCCTTCTTTGTAGTTTCTCTCTCTCTCTCTCTCGCTCTCTCTCTCTCTCTCTCTCTGAGTCTCTCTCTCTCTTTCTCTCTCTCTCCCTCTCTCTCTCCCTCTTTCTCCCTCTCTCTCTCTCTCTCTGAGTCTCTCTCTCTCTCTCTTTTTCTTTCTCTTTGGGTGTGTTGTTTTTCTTACTGAACTATGCCTTTCCAAAGAAAAATATTATGATTGTGAAAGAGTAGAGTTTGTAAACTATATTTATGATTGTTGCCTTATTACTTCAGCTAAATAGTTAGCTTAAACCTACCCTTTTGTTGTTGTTATTGGAAGTTTTTAAAAGATTTATTCAGTTGGTTCTTTAAATTCTGTTTTTGACCAAAAATGTGTAGTTGGAAGATTTTAAAAGATTTATTCTGTTTTTGACCTAAAATTCCTTATAACAAAAACAAGATGAATGTGATTGTTTGACTTATTATTTTCTATTAATTTGACTTATTCTCTTTCTTTGTTCAGAACATGGTAGTACATGTGATTATAATTGGTCCTGTATAATTGGTTTGTAGATTTGGAAGTCAGTCTTTATTTCAAAGCAGTAATATTCGTTGATTATACTCCTTCTTTGTAGTTTTTTTCTTTTTATTAAAATTTTTTGAAATTTATTTCTATTTTTAATTTTTTTTCTCTTTTTCTCTCTTTTTGGGTGTGTTGTTTTTCTTATACCTTTTCACAGAAAAATATAACGATTGTGAAGGAGTATGGTTTGTAAACTATAATATAGATGTCTGTTGCCTTATTATATTAATTATGATTGCTGCCTTACTTTTTCAGCTAAATAGTTAGCTTAAACTTACCTTTTTGTTGTTGTGGTTATGTATAGTTTGAAGTTTTTAAGGGATTTATTCTGGTTTTGACCAAAGATTCCTTCTAACAAAAACAATATGAATATGATTGTCTGACTTATTGTTTTATATCAATTTGACTTATTCTCTTTCTTTGTCCAAAAAATGCTAGTACATATGTTTATAATTGGTCCTGTATAATTGGTTTGTAAATTGGGAAGTCAGACTTTCTTTCAAAGCAGTAATATTTGTTGATTGTACACCTTCTTTATAATTTCTCTTCCTCTCTCTCTCTCTCTCTCTCTCTCTCTCTCTCTCTCTCTCTCTCTCTCTCTCTTTCTCTCTCTCTCTCTCTTTGGTGTGTTGTTTTTCTTAACTATACCTTTTCAAAGAATAATATAACGATTGTGGAAGAGTACGGTTTGTAAACTATATTTATGATTGTTGCCTTATTATTTCAGCTAAATAGTTAGCTTAAACTTACCTTTTTGTTGTTGTTATGTATAGTTGGAAGTTTTTAAAAGATTTATTCTGTTTTTGACCAAAGATTTCTTCTAACAAAATCAAGATGAATATGATTGTCTGACTTACTATTTTCTATTAATTTGACTTATTCTCTTTCTTTGTCCAAAAAATGCTAGTACATCACTACATGTGTTTATAATTGGTCCTGTATAATTGGTTTGTAAATTTGGAAGTCAGTCTTTCTTTCAAAGCAGTAATATTTGTTGATTATACTCTGTTGTATTTTTTTTAAATTATTTTTTAAAATTATTATTCTTATTTTTAATTCGTTTGTTTTTTATCGGTATTGCTGTTGTGTTCTAAAACTGAGTCGTGTACTTCTATTTGAAAATATTGATATTTAGGTTGTTATGTATGGATTTATTTATTGTTTAACCTTCCTTTGACTACTTGTTTACCTCGAGGTAAATACACCTTTGAATTGTCCAATCATTATGATTAATTCAATTATTCTGTTCTTGCAAATGAAGCCTACCGATGTCATTTTCTGTGTTATTTGTGATTGTTTACTTCAATAGTTGAGTTGATCAGATTTAAGTGAAATGTTTAACTGACTAATATTGATTTATGACATTACTGAATTATTCACTGAAAAAAGTAATGCAATACTTTTCAAACTGCAGTTTTTTATTAAGTAAATAGTCTCAGAGTGGTTTATTTTTGCCATCTTATATTTGATATTTGCTTTTTTGTCTAGGTAGTCACGCCATTATCTTCTTCACCCAGTTTAAGCATTGACGCATAAACTTAATGTATGAATCGTTTGTTGTGTATGAAAGAAGTTTGAACTGTATGGGTCTGTTAAAGTTGATTGCTCTGGAGGTATGTACTCAATTCATTTTTGTGTCAGTTATGATAAAGACAATTAGGGTAAATTTACATAATGATTACATGATCAGGAATAGTTCTTTAAAGGGATTATAATGAGAAAAAATGACAAATACTTGTAAGGATAATTTTTCTATATGTACATATAATTGTAATGGTCTGGGGGATGCAAAGAAACGTAGAGACGTGTTTGATTATTTAAGGAACCAAAAGTGCAACATTTATATGCTTCAAGAAACACACTGGAAAACAGAAAGTGAAAGCTTTATTAGGGCGGCTTGGGGATATAATATTTGGATTAGTGGTGAAGAAACAAACAAAAACGGTGTGGCAATTCTGTTCAATAATAATTTTGAATATAAAATGTTCGATGTATTAAGAGATCCACATGGCACATTTTTGATTATAGATGTAGAAATAATGAAAAGAAGAATACTTCTTGTAAACTTATATGGCCCTAGTGTTGGCGATCATCCAGAATTTTTTGAAAAAATATGGGATCATATTGATCATTATGGCAGTGATAATGTAATTATGGCAGGGGATTGGAATTGTCCTCTTAATATGACGATTGATGTTCGTAACTATGTAAGCACATCAAGCCGCCCTAGAACAAGAAGAAAACTGCTTGAAATGTTTGCCAAATATGGTTATTATGATGTTTTTAGGCAGATTTACCCAGATAAAAAAATGTATACATGGAGAAAATATAATACAATCAAACAAGCAAGACTAGATTATTTTATTATGAGTGAAGAAATCATGAATGAAACTGTTGATATAAAAATATATCCAGGCTATCGTTCAGATCACTCCTTAGTAGTTCTGTTTATTAAAAAAGAACAACTTCAGAGAGATAGACCCTTATGGAAATTTAATAATTCATTACTTAAAGATAAAGAATACATTTTAGAAATAAAAAAAGTTATTAGTAATCTTAAAAAACAGTATGCTGCTTTGGTATATAACTTTGATGGAATTGATGGTATTCCAGATGATCAGCTTCAGCTTCAAATAAGTGATCAACTTTTTTTTGAGATGATTCTTTTAGAGATAAGGGGTAAAACAATATCGTATGCTAGTTATAGAAAAAAGATTAATAGTCAAATGGAAATGGATTTGGAACAAAAAATTAAGAGAATTGAGGAAAATATAAAAGACGAGAATCTGGAAGAGTTGGAAAACCTTAAGGTACAACTTCAGGAACTTAGAGATATTAAAATGGACGGGATTGCGGTTCGGTCCAGAGTCAAATGGCTAAATGAAGGAAAAAAAATGAGCAAATACTTTTGTAACTTAGAAAACAGAAATTATCTAGATAAAGCTATGCCCATATTGGAAACAGAAAATGGAGAAATCATTACTGAACAAAAACATATTTTAGAAGAAGTGCAAGATTTTTACAAAAATCTTTACAGACATAAAGATGTTAAAAATATGGATATTGGTGTAGAGTTAAAGGATGTACCTAAACTTCAAGAAGAAGATAGAGAAAAGACAGAAGGTGTGATTAAATTTGGCGAAGCAGCCACGGCTCTGAAAAAAATGAAAAATAATAAAAGCCCAGGACCTGACGGATTCACGGTAGAATTCTTTAAATTCTTTTTCATAGATATTGGTACATTTTATATTCGTTCTATAAATGAAGGATTCCAAAAAGAGCAATTGTCTGTTACACAGAGACGTGGTACTATTGTTTGTATACCTAAAGAAGGAAAATCTAAACGTCTGGTAAGAAACTGGAGGCCAATATCCCTGTTAAACATTTCTTATAAAATTGCTTCGGCTTGTGTGGCTGACAGATTGAAGGCTGTTTTACCTAAAATTATTGATGAATCTCAAAAGGCTTTTATAAAAGGACGTTATATAGGTGAACATATTCGCTTATTGTATGATACTATAATATATGTAGAAAAAGAGAATGTTCCGGGACTCTTATTTACCGTAGACATGGAAAAAGCTTTTGACAGTGTTTCCTGGACTTTTCTATTTTCTTGTCTTAATTTTTTTGAATTTGGACCAGATCTAATTCAATGGATAAAAACATTTTATTCTAATATTTCATCAACTATATTAGTTAATGGCCAATACTCGCAGTGTTTTTCAATAGAGAGAGGTGTCCGACAAGGTGACCCATGCAGTCCCTATTTATACCTTATTTGTGCTGAAATATTATCTTTAATGATTCGTAAAAATAAATTAATTAAAGGTATTCAAATTAAAGACAAGGAAAATTTATTGTCTCAGTTTGCTGATGACACAACCATTTGTCTTGATGGTTCAGAACGATCTTTTAAAGCAGTAGTTGATGTTCTGTTGGCATATGCAGAAATATCTGGATTGAAGGTAAATTTTGAAAAATCACTTGCTACATGGATAGGAAGTAGGAAGAAGTGTAATATCCAGTATATGAGAGATAAAAATTTTGTTTGGGACCCAGGAACCTTTAGAGTTTTAGGGGTTTTGTTCTCAACGGATACTAATAGTATTGTTCGTATTAATTATGAAGAAAAACTCTCAAATATGAAAAAGGTCATGGCTGCCTGGTGTCGAAGGCATCTTACCCCATTGGGGAAGATTTTAATTATTAAAACGCTGGTACTTTCAAAAATCACTCATTTATTAACGACCTTGCCAGATCCGTCTGAGGAAATTTTACTTTTGCTAGAAAAGGAAATTTATTCATTTTTATGGGATAAAAAAAGAAGTAAAATAAAAAAATCTATTGTATGTAAGTCCTATGAAGAGGGTGGATTGAGAATGATTAATGTCCGAAACTTTCTGACTTCGCTTAAAGTTCAGTGGTTAATAAGATTGAGAAATGAAACATCCTGGAAGGAAATGGTGCTTACGATGTATCCAAAGTTAAGTAATATTTATAAGTATGGTGCGGAATATTGTAATGTGCTCAGTACAAAGGTGAACAATCCCTTTTGGAAGGATGTTTTGAAACACTTTAGGAGGATTGCTGTTAAATGTCAACCTTCGGATAATAATGAATTCATGTCTGAAAATATTCATTACAACAAAAATATTTTGAGAGATAAAAAGGTTATTTACTTAAAGGAATGGTGTGATTGTGACATACTATTTATTAAGCAGCTTGTTAATGAGGAGGGCACTTACCTTTCATTCCAGGAGTTTAAAACAAAATTTCCCAATGCGATAAAAACAAATTTTTTGACATATCAAGGAGTATTAAATGCGGTTAAGAACTTTCAGAAGAGGTTAGGTTTAGAACTAGGCATTACATATGAGGAATCAGTCCCGAAAGTATGGAAATACATTAATAGGGGTAAAAATCAAGTACGAGCATTGTTGGCTGAAAACAGTTTCTCTCCGACCGCAGTAGCAAGATGGAATACTTTTTTTGAAAATCTACATTGGGAAAAAATCTTCCCTCACTGCTTTAGAATAACACAAGACACGCAGTTAAGATGGTTTCAAACTCGACTATTACATAGGCTACTTCCAACCCAACAATATTTATTCAGGTGTAAAATTATAGATTCACCCATATGTAATTTTTGTGAAATAGAAGATCAGACGTTAACACATATGCTCTATGAGTGTAGGGTTGTTTTAAAATTTTGGAGTGACTTAAAGGATTGTTTGGTGGAAAAGTGTGCCTGTCATAATATTTGTCTGGATAAAGCATTAATTTTATTCGGTATAAAAGAAGATGTCCATACAGATATTACGTTTGACTTGATCATACTGCTTGCTAAATTCTATATATATAAATGTAAGTTAGGTAATTCTCAACCACAAATTCAACAGTTCAGAATGATTCTTAAAAAGCGTTTTTGTTTAGAGAAATATGTGGCTATTATAAATGATAAATACCACAAATTCATTAGTGAATGGATCTTGTACTTATCACTCATCGAAGATTGAACTGTTTGTTGTTGTTGTTGTTGTTGTTGTTGTTTTTTTTTTTTTTTTTTTTTTTTTTTTTTTTTTAATGTATATCTGCTCATTATTTTCCTCCTGAGTCGAATTCCAGTTGACCCAGAGCAATAAGTATAGAAATCAGAAGTAATGCAGTTTGAACAAATGAATGCGATAAATGTATAATTGTATGTATGCGTGAGTATGGGTGTTTTTTGGGGGGAGGGGGCCGCTCATGTTTATTTTGTTTAATCTTTTTCATTCATCCATTTTTGTTAAACCCATTCTCATTTTGAAGAAATAAAAAGTACAAAAAAAAAAAAAAAAAAAAAAAAAAAAAAAAAAAAAAAAAAAACATTGCAATAACAATACTAGTCGGCAAAACCAAACAGAACCAAAATGATGATATTAAGCCTATTCCATAAAACAACATACAAATGTGCTCAAAATACACAATAGCATAGACAATCAAACACCAAATACATTATAACTTGCTGGACTAATGTGATACATGATGTTGAAATTTTCCTCCAGTGAGATCAGGAAAAGGAATTTCAAAATAACCTTGCTGTTGTTCTGTTGCAGCATTGTTTTACTTAGGCCACAAGTTGGTGGACTTCTATCCAAACAAACCAGTGAGTATTTATTGCAGATTTTCTGGAAAAATTCAACAGTTCTGGAATCTGAGAATAATTTGTTGTCCCCAACTAATAGCCAGAAATATTAATTTGTTTGTGGAGTGGAACAAACATAGGAAAATGTACTTACAGCACAGGTTCGTTTGTTTCAACAACTTTAATTGTAAACCCAATGGCCCCAACAGGTGATCTTTTTGGCGGTTTCTATATAAGTAGTATCCCCACTTTCTGGAAATTTAGTGCTTTAAATTCCCACTGTCGCTGTCTTTCTCCTTTATTCTTTCTCATTGATTCTCTGTTCTATCAATCTACTATATGTATCTTTTTCGCTAGACCAGTCACCTACCTATTTTCTTAAAAACTCTCCCACAACTTATTTGTGTATGGGATCTGTTGGATCAACTTGGGGTTATTGGATGCTTTCTGCCAAATGGTCACTACGGCCTAATATGGTATTATTTAGTAATGTGGGCATTTTATATGTATGTGTTTCGTTCATATTTTATAATGATGTTTATATTTTATTTTGTTTTTGTAAACAGGGTTTTGATAAACTAGAGTAAAGCCTCAGAATCCCCTGCATGGGATGCCTTTATTGTAAAGTGACTGGCTGGTGGAGTGCCTTCAGTGTTACTTTAAGAGTTGCTTCAGATTTTTTATACGGATCGGGGGTGAATCCTCTTTCAATTAAGTTATGGTCCTGATTTTGTGGTCCTGATTTGTCTCTTTGTAGTCTGCAGGACCTTATAAACAATAACTAACGAACCAACTGATTCTTTGTCATACCTGGAGCAAGGATGTTATATAATATTCTTACACAAAAACTACATTACAAAACTGTTGTGCAAAAACAAGATTTCGAGAATTGTCCGTACAATTGAATGTAAATGTTGTTTTGGAAAAGTTCGCTGGCATAAAAAATTTTAAACTAAAGAGGTTGCAGATTAGGATTGTCCATTGAACACTTGACACAAATGTTGATTGTCACAGCATGGGCACAAACGTTGATTGTCACAGCATGGCTCTTTTGCAGATTAAGATTGTCCACTGAACACTTGACACAAACGTTGATTGTTACAGCATGGGTCTTTTGCAGATTAGGATTGTCCATTGAACATTTGACACAAACGTTGATTGTTACAGCATGGGTCTTTTGCAGATTAGGATTGTCCATTGAACACTTGACCCAAACATTGGTTGTCACAGCATGGGTCTTTCGCTGATAAGGATTGTCCATTGAACACTTGACACAACCGTTGATTGTCAAACGTGGGTCTTGAGGGTGATCATTTGTTTTTGCGTAGGTTTTCACTTCGCTGTCTCTTGTCATGGGCAGACACAAATTTTAGTTGTAATTTGTATAAATGAGGCGAGGATTTTGGCCGAGTATAGACTTGGGCCTGTAAAGTTGGGCCAATTTAAAGTTCACCTTTCTCAGCACCTTGGGGTTGATAAATGATTGTCATGACATTGTTTCTGTATTTTATTTAATTAATTTATTTATCTTGTTAGTGAATTCATTTCTTTGTGTTGCTATGTGTAGGTATCGTGGTTTGCTGTGGGTTGTTACTATTTGTTGATCAAGAACTTTGAGCCTGCCAGGCGTTACCTCAGGTAAGCGTACTGTTCATGTTTTGAAGACTCTCTTTCTCTCCTTTGAGATGTGAGCATGCTGTCATTGCTATTATGGAATTTTTCAGTAAAGCAACAACACTTGACAAGACCTTTGGGCCAGCTTGGTTAGCGTATGGCCACTCCTTTGCAGCAGACAATGAACATGATCAAGCCATGGCTGCCTACTTCACGGCTTCACAGATCATGAAAGGGTAAGGACGTAGGATTTTTGACTCCCATGCATAGCAATGTAATTCTATGTATTCACACACACCAAAAAAGGAAAAAAAATCCAGATTTTTGGAAATCTGTGCGAGATGAATCTTAAATAGTCCCCCAAAATTGGGGTGGGAGGGTGCCGTTCGCCTTCTGGCCATGCAAAACTTGCAAGTGGATTAATATCACAGAATCTATTTCAACTATCACAACTAGACTTGGTAAGATGGTGTATATCCATGAGACCTCATAAATGATCAGGGAATGAATTACTTCACTTCAAGGTCAAGTTTACAGGGTCAACAAATGTTAGTTAAAAAGAAAAAAAAAAGACAATTTTTTTTACAGAATTTAACTTATTTTACAAGTGAGAAATATTGAGCTTACGATTTTTTGGTGCATGATAGATATCAATGAGACACACATCCTGTGTACATTTGGTCAAACTCTCTCCAAGGTCACTGGAGCTGTGTCCAAAGTCAGTTGGTATAGATACTTTGAAGTGATCTTGACCCTAAACTATAAGAGATAGGAAGTTCAAACTTGTCTTATTTAGAGGTGAAAGTATTTAGAGATGATAGATTGATCTTTCATATATGTTCTGTTTTTGCGTTGATCTTGAAGATCAAGGTCATTTTAGGTCTTGCAAAAACTTACAAAAATAAGTCATCATACAGTGGAATGGCTCTAATTAACCCATAATATGCAACAATATTGGATTATTTGATCATACATGAGCATGACAGGTTACATGAAGGTCAAGGTCACTGAAGGTCAAAGTCTTAGGGTCACTTTAAAAAAAACAAAAAAACTTTTGCTGTAGTTTATTTGATATTAAATGAGTGTATTTGAAGCTGGAGGTCAAGGTCATCTTGAGGTCAAGAGCATAGAAAAATCAATCAGTATTACTTTGCATTTTAATGCCTTTTTTGTATTTGTGGGCAGTCATTTTCGTGTTAAACATAGCAAGTATCATAAGGAGCATAGGAGTAATATGGGCTTTGCCCTTCTAGTTTTGTTTTCATTGTGGTATTTGCTGTTGGCTAAGCAAGTAACAAAGTAACATTTAGAGGGTGAGAATGAAAGGTGAGTTTGCATTACTTATCATACTGTGGTAACTTCCTCAACGAATTTCTGGTTTGTGTAGGTGAGAGGGTGTCACGGTGTGTTGTCATGGATTAAGGTGTTAGATATTGCTTTTGTTGTTAGCTTGTGATGTAAATCTGTGATACCCATACTACATTTATGTTGTGTATACAGTGGAACCTCTCATGTATACAGTGGAACCTCTCACAACGACCCCCCTCTATAACGACTCCCCCGCTACAACTAGGTACTCCAAGCCCTTCATTGGCTCTTGTCCGCTTGGCACTTTTGACTCAGTTTTCACTTCACTTTCAACACTTATTATTAATGTAAAACTGCATCAAAACGAACAGTGGCTGTATTCAAATAAAAATTGAAAGCTTTATCTTTACATCTGTGTTGTTTTTAATGCATGTTTATGCGAAAGATTCCGAGAAAACAGCTTTTGAATACGCCCCTATCCGAACGCTGAATGCCGCTGCGAAAAAAATGTCACCGTTGTTTGCTGAGAGGTGACTCGTTTCAAACGTCAAGCGCTTTGCGATACTTCATTGGATGGCCTAAAAATAAGAACCAATGAGAAGTTCGGATACTTAGCTTCATTTACATATCAGTATGGTGGGCTCTCGTGTGTAAACGTTTTGTTACGAGCCGAATAAAGTGGATAAAGCGGTTTTGATGTAAGTTTGATTTTAACTAGAAGTTTAAAACTTAGCAAGAAATAAAGAGCAGACTTTCCTTTATAAAACTAGGGTATTTATTAATTTGTGCATTACTGTATCGCGGAGCGCTTTGCCGTAGAAAAGTGTACCCAAACGGTGTTCGGGTTTTCTTCCGGCCATGGGCCAACTCGTAGGCCTATTCAGCGACACGCGTGCTGAGCGTAGTAGCACACCAGTAGGCCTATACTTTGCCGGCACGCACTGCGAATTTGATGATTTCACAACTTTGAAGCACCAAAACGGCTGAACATTACATGGGATAGGCCTGAAGAAAATTGGGCTTGGAGTATAACATATGAAGGGGTTACCTGTCAAAAATCAGCTTTCTGGTATCAATATTGGCTTCACTTTGAGACTCCAAAGTTGTCAATTTCTTCAATTCCAAAACGTTGCCAAAAAAACACCAACATTCGGCATTTTCAAACATTAATAACTTTTTACCTATTTGTCCTATGGGGAAAAAAAATATACCACTGTGTTCAGAATGAAAAGCTCTTTAAATCTATGTCAGTTTTGTGATGAGGAAATCATTTTTTTAAAATGGCTTTTGACTACCTACTAAAACGACCCATTTTATTTTAACCGATGTATTTCCTTATATTGCTGTCATCAGTATAGCCACTCCCTCGCTATAACGTCTAACGACCGATCTTTGCAGACCGTATAGCGACTTTCTCGGCATGACTGCACAATAAAAACTGTCTACGATCTTGTTCAGCACAGTCAGACAGGTACCTATATGTGACACGCCAGCCGATAAAGTAATCTTCTATAAGTTTGACGTCATCTTGTAACGTCACATTCTAGATTCTACTCGTTTGGGGTTTGCATTTCACTTTATTCACATCACGAGCGCGGCACTGAGAAGAAGCAAAGAAAGCGTGATGGGATGATGGAGTCTACAAAGAAAAGAAAATTTTTATCTCTGGAAGATCGAGTTAATGTTGTAAACAGACACAAAAAAGGAGAGACTGCCATTGCGATCGCAAAGAGTTTTAAAGTTGGAAAAACACAAATTCAAGGAATTATCCGAGACAAAGATGACATTCTTAAAAGGTGGGAAAGTGGTGATAATGCCGATCGTACGCGATCAAAACGGAGGAAGACAACATACTCGGAAGTAAATGAGAAAGTTTGGGATTGGTTTCTGGATGCTAGAAGAAAGAATATTCCGATCACTGGCAAATTGATTCAAGAAAAGGCCATTATGCTCTCTGTAAAGACCCCTCTCTATAAAGACCCCTCTCTATAAAGACCGATTTTTGTCAACATTTTCAAGGTCGTTGTAGAGAGGTTCCACTGTATATACTTCTTTGTTACGTGTGGCGTATATATCTTAAATTTATTTATTTTTTGTTAATGTTACATCGTTTTTCTTGGGGTTATTTTTTTGCCATGTTGTGTTGATAAATGTACGCTGCACACACATTTTGTTGGCTTTTTATGGGGTCAACTATCCTATCCTATCCTGTCACGTAACCCGAAGGTCGTAGGGGCACCACAGATGATCGTTTAACCAGCATACTCCATCTTTCTCTGTCCTCAGCAGCCCTGATGGCTTCGCTCAGTGTCAAACCAGTCCATTCTCGAATGTTGTCCTTCCACCTCTTTTTCGGTCTCCCTCTTCTTCTACCTCCTTGCACTGTGCCTTGCAGAATAGTCTTTGCAGAATGGGGTCAACAAAAATTGTTATTGCAATATGTCAAATGACCTAGCATGCCAGACCCATTTTTATTATAGACTTTCCTCAGCTATCCGGTAGATTACAGTGGAGGTGATGTGTCGCCACCCGTCGCATTCTCTCCTCCTCCCCCCCCCCCTCCTCCCCCCCTCTATCTTCCGTCTCCTCCCAAACACACAAACACTTTTCTATCACTGGTCAAAGGATAAGTTGATGTGACGGCCGTTTGTGGAAAAATAAATTTATGAATAAATAAATAAGTAAAGGAGTGTCCTTGCTCTATTTATTTTTTGTTTATATGTTAATTGTTGAATTAGGAATATGTTATAAGATGACGTGTTCGAGCCTAAACCTTTTGTCCTATTAAGTTGTTCAATGTTGATATCTTTACAGGTGTCACCTACCAGTGTTGTACATAGGGTTGGAGTATGGCCTGACCAGCAACGCCAAATTGGCGGAACGCTTCTTCTCTCTGTCGAAGAACATCGCGCCAGAGGACCCCTTTGTGCTGCACGAGATGGGCGTCATTGCATTCCAGAACGAAGAGTGAGGACACCTGGTTTTGTAGAATGCTCACTATGATATTGCTGTTTTGTTTTGTTGCTGGAGGGTGGTCGGGACACACTCTTGTCAGATAAGGCCAGTCACTGAAATCCCACTGAGAAAGCTAGCCCTGAGAAAAGAGACATTCTGGATGCTTCCCATCCAACATCCCTCAGGATGTTACGAGAAGGCATTACCTATGTAATAAGTTGACCTACTTTCAGCCATGATAAGACAGTTGATAGCGATGATGAGACAGTTGATAGTGATGATGAGACAGTTGATAGCGATGATGAGACAGTTGATAGCGATGGTGAGACTGTTGATAGCCATGATGAGACAGTTGATAGTTATGATGAGACAGTTGATAGCTATGAGACAGTTGATAGCTATGATGAGACAATTGATAGCTATGATGGGACAGTTGATAGCCATGATGAGACAGTTGATAGCCATGATGAGACAGTTGATAGCTATGATGAGACAGTTGATAGCTATGATGAGACAGTTGATAGCTGTCATGAGACAGTTGATAGCTATGATGAGACAGTTAATAGTCATGATGAGGCAGGTATAACGTTATTTTTATGATGTTGGTCCCCTGATCCTCCTAACTGCAGTGAAACGGCAGTGTTTTGATGATGATGTTGTTGTGGTATTGTAAATGCTACGGATGAGGATGATGTTGTTGTGGTATTGTAAATGCTACAGATGAGGATGATGTTGTTGTGGTATTGTAAATGCTACAGATGAGGATGATGTTGTGGTATTGTAAATGCTAACTGATGTATTACTCCTTCGGATGAGAATATGCTTGCGTATATTACATCTCATGGACTTTGAAGATCCTGACGCTCCTGTCCTGTCCTAGTGAGTGCCTGCTATATATAAATGTCCTAGGGAGTGCCAGCTATATATCAATGTCCTAGGGAGTGCCAGCTATATATCAATGTCCTAGTGAGTGCCAGCTATATATCAATGTTCTAGGTAGTGCCAGCTATATATCAATGTCCTAGGTAGTGCCAGCTATATATCAATGTCCTAGGGAGTGCCAGCTATATATAAATGTCCTAGTGAGTGCCAGCTATATATCAATGTCCTAGGGAGTGCCAGCTATATATCAATGTCCTAGGGAGTGCCAGCTATATATATCAATGTCCTAGGGAGTGCCAGCTATATATCAATGTCCTAGGGAGTGCCAGCTATATATCAATGTCCTAGGGAGTGCCAGCTATATATCAATGTCCTAGTGAGTGCCAGCTATATATCAATGTCCTAGGGAGTGCCAGCTATATATCAATGTCCTAGGGAGTGCCAGCTATATATCAATGTCCTAGTGAGTGCCAGCTATATATCAATGACCTAGGGAGTGCCAGCTATATATCAATGTCCTAGTGAGTGCCAGCTATATATCAATGTCCTAGGGAGTGCCAGCTATATATCAATGTCCTAGGGAGTGCCAGCTATATATCAATGTCCCCAGCAAGCACTATGTCCCTTCTCCCCATTCCCAGTTTACATTACATGGTTATTGCTTTAGGCCTAGCCGACTGTTTTGAGCCAAATCAGTTGACCCAGGATTATACACCATTGTCTGGGGTGTCAGATAATGCGTCTAAAGCAGCAAGAGGGCACCTTGAGAGGGCAGCTTGTGCTATCTTGTTTGGATCAGCGCCATCAGCAGCTCTTGAGCTGGAAAAGCACTAAATAAGAAGGCGAGGAGCCATAGGAGGTACAACGCAGCAGGTTAAACAGTTCTCTAAGAGCGATAACATTTTAAAAAAATTAATGAAATAAACGATGTTCTGTTCAGTTGGAAGGAAGCGGAGCGTCTGTTCAAGGAAGCGCTGGGCAGGATACAGAGCGTGGACTACCATCAGCTGCCAGGCAAGTGGGAACCGTTGCTCAACAATCTGGGACACGTGGCACGCAAGTTACAGTAGGTCCCCCTTCCCCTGCCTCCTCTTGCCCCACTCTCCCTCCGTCTGCCCTTTCTCTTTCTCTTGTCTTTCTTCTTCACTCGCTCTTACATTGTGGATCTTCCTTTTTAAAATTTGTGTTTAGAGCCATAGTATTAACTGCTTGAATGTTTGCTTGGCATTATCCAGAACAGGACGAACCGTGTGATGCTTACATGGAGGGTTGGTGTTCCTATCATTCAGATGAAAATTATCCTTCAAAGCTTCGTACATTTCTTTGTCATGACTTTGGACACTGAATTTTGATGAAGAGATTGATGGCCAGACCAATAGCAGATATAGTTACCAGGGCTTCCTATAGCTTTCTAACATAGAGGATCTCAGGGACCCCCTCTTGAGAATTTTAGGGGGTCCCCAAGTGATGTCAGAGGGTCCCACTAGAGAAAGAGTGAAAGAAATGAACTAGCAGACGACAAGATGTTCCTGGCACTGGCTGCTCGCGAGGCTATAGTCTGATTTTGATCGGCGTGGGTTATGGTCATGCCACACGAGCGTCAAATCTTGAATCCAATTCATGAAATCACGACAAAATCCCGTGATTGTCGTGTGGCACTCTGTGCATCGCGAATCCAGATTCTTTGAATTGGCTCCGATTGCCGACTTTCAACATGTTCCAATTCCGTGAGTCTCGATTGTGTGATTCTGACCTTTTGGCCAATGAGAAGCAGAATACGAATCACGTGATCACAATTCCGACTTCGAAGTCGAAAATTGCTCCGATTCGCGTCAAGTCCAGTAGATTTGACGCTCGTGTGGCATGGGCTTTATTGCGTCCCACGGACTTCCAGTTAAAAGTTTTAGTGCATCCTGTAAGGCTTTAAAGGGTCAGGGACGCACATATGTGCGTTATCTGAAGCCCTGAGTTCCGCAGGCGCACTATGCCCATAACTAACTGTACACCTTAAAATGCAAGCATCTCCTCAGCACAGGTGGCTTCAAAGCGATCTCTGTGTTTCTGTTGTGCGTACAAGTTCATCTGCGTTGCGAAACTCTCGAACATTTCCGCAGGAAAATATTGATGAAAGTAGTCAAGAGGTGCAGCATCTATTCTAACTCAATTGTTGTTGGGCCTTTATATTGTGTACAAGGCTGCAAAACGGGGTCTGAAATCGGTCGTTGATGCCAGATCGCATCGCTGCCACCATTTTGCAAGTGTTGCCTAGGTAAACAAGGTACGCACTGCCGAAAAACTCCAGTATTTTCATCATCAAAGTCCGACAAATCAATAGTATGCACACTAGAGACACTTATATCACTACTCCCTGAATCTGATAGAGGATTGTTTTTTAGATTCGCCCTAAATTTAGAGAACTCAGGATCACTATCGCTCGACAGATTGTAGGTCGCCATTTTTTCTCTATGCTTGTTTGGCAGGTTCGCTCTGCGGTCAGTAAAACTGTCAAGTTTGATGCACACAGCGTCTTAGTTTGTTTGACCTTTGCCCTATAGCAGACAACTGTTGTAGTCATCATAGAAGCAGGCACTAACGAATCACTTGGCTTCCAAATTGAGGTATGTAGGACGGGCTTCACTGGGTGTTTTAGGTACAGACATACTGGGCGATTAGCGGTGTTATAAGTTATTAAGAGTTAAACAGTTCTCTAAGAGCGATTAAATTTTAAAAAATAATTAAATTATGTTCTCTTCAGTTGGAAGGAAAGCAGGGCGTCTGTTCAGTGAAGCGCTGGGCAGTAGTGAGAAGCCAATGTGTGCATATGGCTTTTCAGAGACCCCATCCCTCATGGATGATTTTTTGCTATCCTGCACTTGTTTTTCTTTCTTGAAATATTCCTTTAATGGTGACCAGTTTTGCAAAAGACGTTCCAAGCAGCGGCCAGTGGTCAACCAACGAGAGCACACATGCTTGAGCATTCTTTTTTGTTCAACATCAAAAACAACTTGCATACTGGAAAATTCTTGTTTTCTCTTATCACTTTTAAAAAAAAAGTAATAAACATCCTGCAGAATGTCTCCCACATCCGGTAGACATTGTGCACCCTTCTTTGCTCAATGTGAACAAGGTGCAGGCAACAGCCTGCCACGTATACTTCTGGGTGCTGATGCCTGACAAAAGCCATAACTCCCTTGTGCTTTCCCGTCATAACTGCAGCATTGTCGCATCCTATTGAGAGACAGTTCTTCCATTCAATGTGTCTTGCTTTCAGTTCAGAATCCAACAGCTTAAAAATGTTTTCGCCAGTGGAGGGTCCAGTGCACTCTGGTAAAGACAATAACTCAGAGTTAACTAGCCCAGTACAAAGGTCGACAGATCTGACAACCAGCGGATATTGTTTACTCTTTTCATCATTACTTCCGTCTGTGGATAGTGTAAATGCTGAGTTTTGAACTTGAAGCCTCTCAGACAACACTTGTTGATCCTTACCAAGGGTCTTGATTAAACAAGTTGCTTTTCTTCTCCCACACTTAATGTCTGAAATGTGGAGATAGAGAAAGAATATAAGCAAATATAACATTCACATTTGCATTAATATTAAAATAGATAAGAGCTCGCTCATTAGACCACTTTTTAAAGCATATTGACACATTGATTTAGTGGTGCTACATTTTTTTTTTTTTTTTTAAAATGACAGGGAAAGGGTAACGGCAAAAATCTTTGGAAGAGAACCCCCACAAGAAATAAGGCAACACTGGTAAATTTAGTAGGCCTACACACCTAATTTGTATTTAATATAATAATGTTGTAAAATGGTGACCTGTTCTATAGCCTATCTATTACACTGCTACTCCTACCGGGCAGTAACGGTAGTCTACTACAACAATAATACTAATTAAAAATAAGAATACATGTTTAATCCCTGTTTGGTATGTAGACATTTCTTGTTTTAATATATTGTGTTTTGATTATAAGTGTTTTGATCTGAAACTAACATTAGGGCATACTATGATGGAATAATCAGTATATCTACCAGAATTGTGAAAAGTTATCATTTAGGCTATTAGTATTACTGTGCCTTACAAAAGCAAATTATTTGACTTCACTTGGTTACTGATAATGGATTGCAGACTAATATGAACATTTATAATAATTTAACATTTTATTAATTTCTACACTCTCTTTTGGCATGACATTGTGTTGAACATTGCAATAAAATCGGAAACACAAAGAAATATAAAATAAAATATACTGTTAATTATGCTCTTTTTCATATTACAAACAAACAAACATAAAATGACAAAATGCAGCAGAATGCAAAAAAAATGTCACTTCAAGAAAATAAATGAAAAGAAAATGTATTGGGCCTAGCAAACAAGGTGACAGCTATATTTTTTGCAGACTTTGTGAAACTGACCTTTTGATAGGAAGTGGGGGAGGGAATGACATTACAAGGCAAGTCAAAAAACCATCAGGAAATCGAGAAAGTGAAAACTTCAAAATCGAACACTGCAATTACTGCATTTTTTTCATCCTCAAGTGGAAGGCAGCTAAACGAAGATGCCAATGGCGAGCATTCAGTTGCAGTTACACGTGCCGAGGTAATGATGTGTGAACTTCTTGTTCATCATAATTTGCCCTTTGCTGCTGCTGACACTTGGGCCAGTGGATTCAAACACATGTTTCCAGATAGTAAAATTGCAGCAGGTATGTAAATGGTTATGTAAATTATAGCCTAATATCTATGTACTTAAAAAAAAAGTAACGCAACAGCAACATTAAAAAAATCGTAAACACAACTGAGACTGCTAAGTATCTTGAAACGAAAATCAGAAAAACAACAAAGAAATACTTTTAATTGTGAAACAATACCACACAAATTAATTTTCGAGCTAACTTCCTGTTCAAACATTTTTTTCTTGAAATAAAAACAACAAAGCTGAGTCATCGGAAAATTGTATCAGGAAATTATTTTTAGCAGTGCTTCTATAGCCGTCAGTGTACATAATAAAAAATAATGGTGACAGAACACAACTCTGACAATTTCAAACTCAGGATCAAAAACAAATTTAGATTCAACTTCATCGATGTCATCAGCTTGCAGCCACTTGAAGGTATTGTCAAGTCCGCTGGCCATGAAAATGACCTGTGCTAGGTCAGGATTCAGGGTTTGCAGTACCTGACCCACATAGAAAGTGTTGTCATAGTAGACAGCTACTGTCTGTCCTTGATTGTGAAATTCAAATTTAAAGTCTGACTCAACAAAGACATCTTCAGTAGGTTCTGATTCCTCCAAAGTGTCGCTTTCTGTGCTCTCACATTCAGACTCCGGCTCAAGTCTGATTCAGGTTTTGAAGACACTGCTTTTCTCTTCTGCCCTCTTGTGCAGCGACACGCTTCAACGACTTCACATTTCAGCTGATCACTGGCAGGGCCAAACTTGAACTTGATAAAGTTGAGGGACAGATCCATGAGAATGACCTTGGTGGTTTTGAGATCTGGAGACAGGGAACCCAAAACAAACTTTTTAAAATCTACTTCAGCCTTAATAGCTGCAAGTTTCTCTTTCTTTGATGGAAACTTTGCTAGCAATGTCACAACATCTTGTGTAGTTCTGCAAGGACCACCATGTTTGGTAACTGTGTTAACTGTGGTTTCTTTGCGCAACCTGATCTTCTCGGCCTGTTTTGTTGAGCTTCGTGCGTCTCCCTTTTTTTCCTTTCCATAGACTTGTTGAGGTCATGCAGCACTTGCTTGTTTTGCTCCACAAGCTGACGTTCAAACGCCACAACAAATTCTGAAGCCAAGGCTTTCAACAGTTGTTGAAGAAGTTGTTGGTCTTCTCCGGACAGTTCATTCCTCTGTTGCAGCACAACGTTTGCCATCTCTGTGTCGAGGCGACCTGGAATGGTGTCGGCATCAAGTGTCAGTATGATGGCACATTTCTTACAGCATGCTGTGCATAGGCTGAATGAACTGGTACTGATCGAGGTAGTGAGTGTCACTTTTGACAAGAACCCAGAATGGCCCTGTTAGAAATATGTACATCAACGCCAGCCCAAGCAGCATGATGTCCAAGAGGGAGCGTTCTGCATCCGCAAGTACACATTTCGGTTTCATGTTGGATGGTTCTCTCAAAGAAAAAAAAATTGCGAATGTCCTTTCGATGGCACACAAGTCCTGCAGATGATGCAAACAGGTTGTTAAACCTGTTCGACCTGTAGCTGGTAATGTGGCTGGGTTGCTTGTTTGAAGTGCAGTAAGCTTGCCAGTCCACTTGACAGCCATTCTTTTCGTCCCCCTTTGGCCCAATAGTGTCACAGGTTGTCCAAACATATCTGAAACACAGCAAACAGACAACTTCAATAGTACATGAAGCACTGTAATGTAATGTAATGAGCAAATGATGTTAATTGCAGTTTTTTTTTTTAAAGAATATTTTATCATATTACCCACCTGCATGCAGCTGGTTGTTGGCGTGACTTGTAATTGAAGCCAAAAGCAGGCAGCTTGTCTCTCCTAAGGGTACCTTCCAGTTGGTTGTCCTTCTCAACTTGTTGCAGGGCCTTTTCTGATGCTGAAGATAGGGCAAGCAGGAAGTGAGCATTGCAGTGCAAAAATTCAAGCTGTAGATAGGCATCCCGGTCTTCCTATGTTCATCAAGCAACCTGCTGTAGCACTTCATGGTGTTAGCCTGGTCGGTCATGGTGGAAATCATATTGCTGAGAATCTTTTTCCTGTCTGACTCGGAATCTTCAGGATTGTGCAACTCTGCCAACTCTTGAACTTTGTCAAGTGTCACTTGAAGCAGAGTTTGGGCTGTTCCGTTTGCGACAGCTTCAAAACCCAAAGACAGTGTTTCTTTGTTCTCAAGTGTCACTTGAATGCCCACATATTTTCTGTTGTGTTTGGTAACCCCGTCCACATGAATGTCATAGTGCTGGTTGACAACTGTCTCAGCTACTTGCATTCTGGCAAGAGAATGGCACTGGTCAGCAAACCGAAGACTTGATGTTTTGCCAGGCAGCTGATGATCTTCGAAGATCACACCAAAGATGTGCTTAGAAACTGTGAATAACTTCGCGACATCTCATGGCAGGTACTTCGCGCTCCCCGATGAGTTCATAAATACACCTAATAACAAAGTCTTTGTAGAAGCCGCTATCTGTTTTGGTTTCCGGCACTTGCACTTTGTCATCATTTAGCAGAATGGCAATTCGGCTGCTCCTAGTTCTGCACCCAGCTTTTGCGTCTGGTTTGGTGGCACGAAATTTTTCTCTGAAACCTTCAGCAGTACATTGGAATTTTTTCAACAAATTGTCTTTCAAAATGTCATAATCACAATGTTCATTGGCAGCTAAACTGTGATATAAACTCAAAGCATTTCCTTCAAATAAAGCAGACAAATAAACAACCCATTGTCCCTTTTCCCAGCCAAGTGCAGTAGCATTTGTTTCAAAACGAAACAAGTATGAATCAATATGAATCAGTCTTCTCTCTAAACATGGGAAGTTTAGGAAAAATAGGTCTAGCTTTAACTCTTTTGACACTGGTCGTTTTTATAATTACTAGCTAAAAACACTGTGCACTAATTAAGGGAATTAATTAGTCTCGAGTGGGTTACCATCTTTGAAAGCAAAAATGTCAGTGTTAGAGACAGAATACACATAGAAAACTATATATCAGTTGAAAGGTAAGAAAATAAAGAATACAGTCAAGACTGAAATAAGTCAAAACACTGCCATGTGTTTTTGAATATATCTATTAGAAAATGAGTTAATGATTAAAAAAAAATCAGAATTATTTTTTCTTCAATTTTCAGGAAGATTTTCTGGATGAAATGTCTTTGAAATACACACTAAATGCATATTTTTGAGTAGGGGGATATGTTTTCTTTGCACTACATAGATTTTTACATTCCCATTTAGTGTTTTATACACTTTGTGGTGGGTTTAGAAAAAGTCACTAGTTTTGTTATTTTTGCGCGACGACATGGCAGCATGCACTTTTATCATCATAAACAAAATACAAGCAATGAAAAGTAACATTTATTTATTAGAAGAAGTCTCAGAAGTCCCAGAACACAAATAATATGAATAATAACTTACCAATTTGCTTTTCCTCATGTAGTATTATCCAGTGCAAGTAATCCAGTTATTTACAGAATAATATGCTTTACAGCAACAACACTTTACAAAGTCATGCAAAAAAAAAAGTTCACCACATTATTTACAAAGCTATTTACACAGAAAGAAGAACAAGTTAGCATTTGTGCTTTGGAAAGCAAGGCCCATGAAGTCCTTTGGTGCATTTAGTGCACATGGTGCGGCTTCGCTTTCTGCCACCTGGTTTCTTCCTATCGCTGCAAATGCAGCAGTCCTTCTCCTTCCCTCCAGGTATTTCTGCAACACCACTAGGTCCTGGAGCTGGTGCATTCTTCTCCTCAAGATAGTCCTTAGCTAAGGCATCCACCACCTTCTCTGTGAAGGAAAAGCGAGACATCACCTTCATCCCAGCCGCCTCGTGCTGCTCCTTGTAAAGGAGATAAGCATTCAGAATCATACGGCTTATTATATTGAAAGTCACCTTCTTCCAGTACTTCACCGTCCGCCGTTCATCAAGGTAAGCATACAGCATCTGGTCACTTGAATCGACACCTCCCATGAACTTGTTGTAGTCCAGGATGCTCTTCGGCTTCTTCACTCTCTCGGGCGCATCTCTTCCAGCTCGTCTGTGTCTTGTTGCCACCTCCTCACACTCTGCCTTATGGTAGGTTGACAGCATCAACACAGCATTCTTTTGTGATTTTTTCTCCCTAAATGCTGTCACCAGAGTCTCCCCTTGCCTGTAATTCACTATTTCAGTGGGCTTTAGCTTGGTTTTTGCTCCTTTGGGAAGCTCGCGCTTATTCCGTCGCACGGTAACAGTAAGATGTGTCCGATTTTCTGCAAGTTCACTGACCAGTGGAAAGCTAGTAAAGAAATTATCAACAAAAAGGTGGTACCCTTTCAGGAGATAATTCCCCATCGACATCAGCTTCATAACCACTCTGTGTGCCAGGCCCTTGGTTCCGTCCCCTGCATCTCCACGTTTTCCCTTGTAAGCGTAGAAGCTAAGCAGATATGCACTGACTGAGTCACATGGCATGTAGAATTTGATGCCCCATTTGTGGTGGTGTTTGTTTGGCATATACTGTATCAGTTCTGTGCGGTTCTTGGTTCCTACAAGACTTTCATCAATGCAAACCTGCCTGTGAGGCTTGTAGTGGCGCTTGAAAACTTCGTTGCTGTGGTCGACAATGGGCTGGAATTTTGCGCAGGGGTCATAATTAGGCTCGCCTGGTTTTGACAGTTTGTTGTTGTCAGTAAGATGAAAGAATTTTAGAAGCAGATGAAATCTTTTACTTGCCATAACTTCGCCGAACCACGGTGTTCTCTGTGATGCTGATCGCGACCAGTAAGAGCTGATGCTTGGCTTTCTGTTGAGTCCCATGTTTACAATGATGGCGAGGAACGCCCTCATTTCGATCACTGTTGTTTGTACCCATTTCCGAGCGATCGAGTTGGGTTTCAGCACCACTGCTGCTAAAAACTGGGTCGCATAGAAGTTCGTCTTCTGTACTAGCGAATGTATCAATCCGATTGTGAAAAACAATGACACATAATCAATAGGTTGACTACCCACTGGTGGCACTCGGCGCGGCCCACTTTCTTCGAAGAAGGGGTATGGGTCCTCTCGATCGTTCGTTCTCAGGCACTCTAAACCATGGATTCCTTGCTTCCACCTCCTCTTCACTATTCTCTTCACTGCTCTCATCACTTTCTTCTTCTTCTTCAGAAACAACATCACTTTCATCACTAAAATCCGATTCACTAAAAGCAGCGTCACTCTCACTCTCACTCTCCGACATTTTCTCACAGCTGGCACTCCAAAACACAAGAGAAAAAGACAAATAAAACGCTGTAAACAATCCAAAAACTTCAAAACTGACGCTATTCGACCTGGCGGAAGTAGAAAAAAGTAACAGAAATTATCTGATTGGCTGCATTTATTATTAGCCAGCCAACCAGAGTCGGTCTCTCATGAGGCCGATGGATCGGCCCTTTTGTAATTTTCGCTACGTGTTTTAAGGGTTAAGTTTCCACAATAATTCTTTTTTTTTTATTTCTTTTACTTTATTTTCCTGGTCTGAAACAGTGACTCTACCACATACGACCACGCACCTTGCGACACAGAATTTGAGTGAGTGACAATCCCTAACTGCGAACTATTCATTATTCCATTGGCTCAGCAATTTCGGCCAATCAGAATAATACTTAATTATTTTATTTTATTTTTTTTTACGGAAAAAAACAGTTCTCTTCACAAACCAAACAACTAAAGGCAAAACAAACAAAAATATTTAGCAAAATATATTAGCTTCAAGAAAAATACAAACATGACAGCAAAAATGTGATTAGTAGGCTAGTAATAGCAATTATAAGAACTTAAGAAGGTAACCCCACGTTTTTTGTCCACTGATTAAAATAAAGAAAAAGAAGGTGATGTATTGTGTGTGGAATGTTGTTGCTTCGAATGAAAGTGTAATTCCACTCACCACATATCCTTTGCTATTGCATGACGGTCAGAAAGCATTATCCCAAAGCATTAAGAGTTATCTGGGCAGCACCTCCATCTCCTGGTTCATGACGGGGCTTTTGCCCATGTTGTGTAACACTCCTCCTCTATATGTGCTTTACATTTTTCATGACAGCCTATGTACCATTACGTTGGTATTATCAAAAACTAGTGACAAGCAATTCTCCCATGCAATGTCATGATTTGTAAGCTCATTGTCAAGGAGAGAAAAAAATTGCCTCCCCAGCTGCAGACTCGCTACAAGAAGGCAATGAAAGCAGCTCATTCTGGATTCCATCATTGTTCAGTGAACGTACTACAATAGGAAAGTACTTTACCCCACCCTCTTGGCTTCCATCTGTTCCAAGAATTCCCCCGTTGGGGAGCGTGGGGGTTTCAGTATAAATAGTATCCCCACTTTCTGGAAATTTAGTGCTTTAAATTCCCACTGTCGCTGTCTTTCTCATTTGTTCTTTCTCAGTCCTGCTCTGTTCTATCAATCTCCTATACTATCTTCTTCTTCGCTAGACCAGTCACCTACCTTTTTTTTTAAAAACTCTTCCGGGACAAGCCTCCTTATTTGTGTACGAGGTCTGTTGGATCAGCTTGGGAATATTGGACGCTTTCTGCCAGGTGGTCACTAGGGCTTCCTTTGATGTTATTATTTAGCAATGTAGGCATTTTATATGTATGTGTTTTGTTGATAATTTATATTGTTTGTATTCTATTTTGTTTTTGTAAACGGGGGTTCGATAAATTAGAGTACAGCCTCAGCATCCCCAGCGTGGGATGTCATTATTGTAAAGTGACTGGCTGGTGGAGAGCTTTCAGTTTTACCACTAGGGTTGTTTCAGCAGATCTTTTATGCGGATCAGGGGTTGTCCGGTCCTGATTTGGCTCGGAAGAGTCCGCTGGACCTAAAGCAATAATCATGTAATGTAAAATAATGTTCCAAGAATGAAAGGTCCTTCCTTCATTCGCTGAATCAACTGTTCCTTCAAGTCATTGCTGCAGGCTTTGATGCTGACAGTGGCTTTTGTTCTGCCACATGCAAACTCCTTTGCAATACTGTTTCCAGGGAACATCATCTTAAATAGTTGAGAGCTATGGTCAGCAGCACTTACGGGTATGTTATGTTCGACGAGGAACATACAGAACAGTGTCTCTGCTCAAATGACATTGTCACTGACACTGTCGTCATCTTTCTTTGCACTAAAATAACTCGTCAACTGTTTTGCTCCTCTTTGGGCTGATCCTGCACGAATATGGTTCAGATACTTTGTATGCCAGAAAACATCGTCATACCCACCATGGGCGACCGAAAAATATGACTCACATATTGTACATCTTGCATAAGAATTAGAAATGCTAGAAGGCTTAATGCAGGGAAATTCATCGGTATAGGTCGATATAAAACGCTGACAGCATGACTTGGCCCCAGGTGCAGATGCTGATGGATCACTACTGCTTGGCCGTTTTCTTGGCCGTCCTGCACCCTTAGCACTCATGATTCTTGTAAAGAAAGTAACATACAGTGGCAGACAAGTCCCACACAATGTAAACTTTCATCAGACTTTATTTAAGCAGCGGAATTGAACAATATAAATTTTCTGATTGGCTGATTAACTTACGTCATGTGACATGGCTTGTGCATCCGCGATCGATTCCGCACTGTCAGTGCCTCGACCGTTGCGCATTGCGCTAGGTGTGAAAGATAAATTTAAAAAAAAATTTCAAGTGCCCAATTTTTTCCCATAATTATTTTGGCAATTCCGTAATTCCATAGTTTTTCATTTTTTCCGTAAAAACCATAGGGGTTGGCACCTCTGAACTTTGAATGTGTGTCCGACTTTGACCCACAATGTTTACTTTGTGTGCTGTACTGTTAATGTGTCATTTGATGTCGTAGGCGCCGCCGTGTGAATTGCAAATGTCCGTGTTGCAATGGCTGCAAAACACATAAGAATCACCTTTTGTGGACTTCTTACTCCTGGTGTCACGTCCCCCGAGCGGGTTCAGTGACGTCAGCTCATAAAGCGAGTGAAAAGAATAAACTCAAACAAAATAAACTAACACAAAATGCCAGAGTACAAACACACACTCTTTTATTCAACAATCAACAAGCAAACACAGGACAAATGGGAACTAACCTTCCCTCAACCCCTAAACAGACCCCCGTCCCAATACTAACTAACAATTACCTCCCCTTGCAACAAACCCCAAATAGAACTAAATAACAACAGTTTCTTTACAGAGTGTATACAGAAAATCACAATCAACAAATCAATTCAAAATGCAAGTCCTCAAATAATAAGCGATGGCGTTGAATCATGAACTATTAGCTAGACAAAGCTGTGGCACAGAAGTAATGTCTCAATGTTCTTGTTAAGTAGCTCAGAGAGCTAACAGTCTCTTTCACAAAGTGGATGATTCTTCTAACTAAATGGATATGTTTTTAGGTGCGTGTAATGTGAGTCTGTGTGTGCATGAATTAGGCATGAAAACCTCCTGGAAGCATGTTGCCTCGGTACACAGGCAAACCTGCAGCAGTGTAAGAAATCACCACAACACTACTGTGTCGTAGAGGCAAAGGTACATCCCAGGCTGGTTAGGACCCAGTCAGCGGCAACAACATCAACATCAGTACAGCACAACAGGCACATCAAAGGCAACCGCGTGGGAATAATGCGTAGAAATAAACACGTAGATGTAATAATCATCATCATCTCATCAGCCCACACCTTACAGGCCTCGGCTCGTGACGCCCTTTACCCCCAACACCACAACACGACACAACACTGTCACAACATTGGCACAACACAATGGATTAGTCTTTTGAGAGTCTCTTTCTCTTGCTCTTGCACGTTATTTCACTGTCCAAATAACATTTATTCTGAGGATGAGGACACCTTAGCTCTGCTACAGACACTAAGTTTTGGTGGGTGTTCAATCGAGAACCACACGCACCTTAAGTATGGAACTCTACACTCACTGGCGAATGGCAGTTACCATCTTCCTTCGAATTCTACACATCCTTATCCCGACGAGGGCATAAGACCTTGGGTGGCTATAAAACAATACACACACCCTTCCAACAGTACCCTACACTACGATGACCTCTGTCACAGGGCTGCTGTCTCGTTAGAATTCCTTCCTCACGCAATAGCATCTCAAACCACTCTGCCCTTCAAAATCTGCGCCGGCCACAAGCCAAACAGTCGAGCTCTCGTCAGTATGCACGTTCTTTATTACGCGTACCCCTATTCGAAATTGGCCGACTCCCTGTCTTTTATGAATCGCACGGACTTTACGAAACTGCACTTTCATACGCAAAAGTAAATCGGTCACGCTATTCTATGTACAACAGATATACGGAGAAGTGTAACTTCGTAAAAAGTGTATCTCTCCCTACCATCTGAAAACTCGTGTCGTCACACAACCCCCCCCCAGTTCTTAACACCTTGAAGAACCTTAACTACGACGCGAATTTCCAATACCCCCTATGCTACCTACTGAGCGTTTCTGCTGAGGAAATCTGCTGGAACGTTGTCCTTCCCAGAAATGTGCTCCACAGACATTGAGAAAGGTTGCAGCTGAAGTGCCCATCTCATCAGTCGGCTGTTGGTGTTCTTCACTTGCTGTAGGTACTGCAGTGGCATATGGTCAGTCTGCACTACGAAAGTACGTCCGTACAGATATTGACTGAATTTCTGCACACCCCACACCAACGCTAGACACTCCCTCTCAATGGTCGAATAGTTCCTCTCGGGTTTCGACAGTTTCTTGCTTGCACACGCAATAGGCTGTAATCCCTGTCCCCTGTTCTGGCTCAAAATGGCCCCTACTCCATCCTCCGACGCATCTGTCTGTAGCACAAACGGTAGGGTGAAGTCCGGCAGACAGCACACAGGGTCAGAGCACAGCTTCTCCTTCAGGGTGCAAAATGCAGCTTCGCATGCTTCGGTCCATTGTACCGCCCCTGGCTTGCCTCCCTTGGTCAGATCGTGTAGTGGTGAAGCAATCGCTGAAAAGTTGGGTACGAACCGCCTGTAGTATCCGGCTAAACCCAAAAATGAGCGCACTTGCCGCTTGGTCGTTGGTCGTGGTGCATCTCGGATTCTCTCCATCTTTGACACCTCAGGACGAATTTCTCCCTGTCCAACCACGTGCCCAAGATACTCTACTCTTCGGAAACCCAGGTAACACTTCGATGGTTTGGCGGATAGCTGCACCTCACGCAACCTAAGGAAAAGACGTGCCAAGCATTCCAGGTGTCTCTGCTTGGTAATGGTGGCTACCAACAAGTCGTCAACAAAATTGTCGATCTCCGACATTCACAGGGGTGCTAATAACTTCCGCATCATGCGAGAAAAGACTGCCCCCGCCGTCTTCAGCCCAAATGGCATTACAGTCCACTGAAATTGTCCCTCTGGCGTTGTAAATGCCGTCTTCGCTTTATCTCCCTTGTTCATAGGCACTTGCCAGTAACCTTTGGTCAAGTCGATCTTGGTGAGATACTTGGCCCCTGACAGTTTGGAAAACAAGTAGTCGATGTTCGGCAATGGTTCCGCATCGAATACGACGTGCTTGTTTAACTTCCGGAAATCAACGCAGAAACGCATCGTGCCCTCCTTCTTCTTTACTAATACGATGGGCGAGCTGTATGGCGAACTGGCCCTCTCAATGACGCCCATCGCTAGCATCGCTTCCACTTCCTTCTTGATGGTCTCGTGATGCGAATGGGGAAGTGGGTACTGCCGCGTCCTCACTGGAATGTCGCTGTCTACACGTATTTCGCACACGTCCAGTGTAGTGCGTAACGGCAAGTCGGTTAGGACATCCTCAAACTGCCACACCAGCTCCTGCAATTCTTCCCGTATTTCTGGGCAGTTGTCGTCCATCTTCACGTCGCGGGGTGTCTCTGATGCTGTCAAGGTGATTACGGGAATATCCCCAAACACCGGCATAGTTTCCTCCTCCTCCACCCCTTCGTCGTCTACGACGATCGTGGCCACCGTCGCTCTGGTATGAAACTTCTTCAAGAGATTGGCGTGGTATAGTTTACTTTTCCCACGCATCCTGATCCGGTAGTCGCACTCTCCCACGCGTTCGATCACCTCGTACGGTCCTCGCCATGCTAGCTGCAGCTTGTTGTGTTTCTCAGGTAACAGCAGCAACACTTGATCCCCCGCGTTGAACAAACGCCGTTTCGCCTTCTTATCGAAGTGCCGCTTCTGCTTGGCTGACGCGGTTCTGAGGTTTCCTTGTGCCAACTTACATGTTTCCTCGATGCGGTTACGCAAATCCACCACGTACTGGCTACTCAATTTCACCTCCTCCTCTTGTATTTCCTTGGTCCAGAGGTCTCGCAATACAGCCATCGGTCCCCGCACGGTCTTTCCATATAGGAGCTCGAAGGGAGAGAACCCTGTAGACTCCTGTGCTACTTCACGGTATGCAAATAGTAGCGCTGGAATGTAGCGGTCCCACGCTGTAGGTTGTTCTGAGGCTAACTTCTTGAGCATGGACACTAGCGTCCCGTTGAATCGCTCAACCAGACCGTTGCACTGTGGATGATACGGCGTGGTGGCCTTCCCATGGATCGACAGTAGTCTGTTCATCTCCCGCATGACTTCAGACATGAATTGCGTCCCCTGATCTGTCAAAATTTCCCTAGGAACGCCCACCCTCGACCAAATCTCCCACAGCGCTTCTGCCACCCTCTCTGCCTCTATGCCCTTGAGCGGTACAGCCTCGGGATAGCGTGTGGCATAGTCTACTACCACTAGGATGTACATGTTACCCCGATCTGACTTGGGTTTGATGGGTCCCACAATGTCTACCGCCACCCTCTGAAATGGCTCGTCCACCAGCGGAAGTTGCTGTAGTGGTACCTTCCTCACCCGTCCCCTCGGTACTACCTTCTGACACTCTGGACAACTGGCGCAATACCTCCGTACTTCGGCACACATTCCCGGCCAATAGAATGTCCCCCAGATCCGCTCCCTGGTACGTTTCCCTCCCAAATGCCCAGCCATGGGTGGATCATGAGCCAACTGAAGGATCCCCCCCCTCAACTGTTTCGGGACTACCAGTTGCGTGACCTGGCTACCTCTCTTCGTGTGTACCCGGTACAACACCCCCTTCTTCTTGCGAAACTCAGCTGACGCCCTACCTGACGCTATCGCCCCACCGCTCTGTGCCAACGTTCTCGCCTTCGCGAGCGTCTCGTCGGTCTCTTGCATCCTGATCAACTCTGGGGTGCTAACAGAGATCTGGGATGGTTCGACCACTGCTAAGGGTACCTCCCTCTTCTTCTCGGCCTTCACCTGCGCCCGAGTCTGCACTGCTGCAGCCATTGCGCACTCACCTCCGAACAAGGAAACAGGACTCTTTTCCCCGCTATCAAACGTTACCCAGTTACCCAGGATGATATCGGGCCCGTCCTCGAAAACCACCAGCTCTACTCTCCCCCTGACCAGCGCACAATCCAACTCCACCCAAGCTGTAGGTAGCAGACCCACGTTCGATCGATTCGCCAAGCAAATCTCGACAGTCCGACCCGTCAAATCAGCTGGTTTGACTAACCTGCTCGCGACTGCCCCTATCTCCGCCCCCGTATCTCTCAATACTCGAACGTCCTGCCCGTTCGCCCTACCTTGGCCCCATGGATCATAAGGTTTGATTGCACACACGCTAGCCCGAGGTGCGGTCTCCGTGGAAATAGTCCGTCCCACTGTAACCTGGCCTACTGTCTGAGGTTTGACCTTGCAGTCCCTGACCACATGCTTCTCCGACCCACATCGGTAGCAACGGCGTACCCCACTACCCCCTTCCGTCCTCCCTACCTTCTGACCCTGACTTCCCCTGTTGCTAGGCTGCTGAGGAGTCTCCGGTCGTCTGGGAAAACTGCGTCTCTGACTGGGTAGTACGGGTGCCGGTGCTGATGCTGCCCGCTTGGCATCTACCACGCGCTGCGCCAACTCTGCTGCGGCATGGCTTGTCTCAGGTAGATTCTCCCTCACGTAGATCTCTAACTCGGTAGTCATGATGGAGAAAAGCTGCTCTCCAATGAAGGTGTCTAGTACCTGCTCTACGTCGGTGATGTCTTTGCCGGCGAGCGAAAACCACTTCTTCACTAACGACCCTAGCCTTACTACTAGCTGAGGAAACGTCTCTGCAGCTTCCTTCTTGGCCTCTCGAAACTGCCTACGATAGTAGTCGGCGTCCTTCCTGAAGCGTTTCAACAGCGCATTCCTCACAATGTCGAAATCCTGGGCTTGCTCAGGCGTTAGACGAAGGTACGTATCTCGGGCTTCCCCTTGTAACAAAGGCGCTAGCCTAACCGCCCATACCTCCCTCCTCCAACCCTGAATCTCTGCCACCCGTTCGAACATCTGGAGGTAGGCCTCCACATCCTCCCTCTCCTCCAAGGGTTTCAACTTGACTGAGTACGCTGCCCCTCTATCTCTAGCCCTATTCTCCCTCTGATCAGCTCGGTCTTCATCTCTGGCTCTACGTTCCTCCTCTAGCCTCATCTCAAACATCCTCCTTTCCTCTTCCTTAGCCTCTCTCTCTTCTCGCTTCTCATTTTCCACCCTCTGTTCCAACCGACGTCGGTCTTCCCTCTCAGTTTCTAATCTAAGCTCTAAAAGCCTCCTCTCATCTGCCCTCGCTGCCTTTTCTGCCTCTAACCTAGCCTCCATTCGACGACGATCTTCTTCTCTTTCTTTCCTTTCTTCCTCCCTAACTAACCTCTCTGCTGCCTCCTTCCTCATTCTCTCCCTTTTCTCTTCCTCCTTCTCCCTCCGCTCGTCCTCCCTTCTCATCTCGCTAACGACATAGTGTGCCAACGCTCCATCACGGAAACCCAGACTTTCCCCAATCTGTCTAAATCTCTCACTATCACCGAGCGCGACCTCGACTTTGCTCTGTGCACCGGGCGATTTGGCATACATCTTAGGCATAGTGGTCTGAGTACTCACTGCGTAAGGTTCCTCCAACAACCCTGTCACAGAGCCGTCATCACGGAAGTCCTGCTCCTCCTGCTCGGCCTCCTCCTTACGAGTCCTAGCGTCGCGGCGCATCGCGGCTCGAGCATCCCGCGTAGCCATGTCGGAAAAGAAGGGAAGAACAGATGTTAGTATACACAAAACAAATAACACCTAACTGATACAAACACCTAACAGAATGAATACGCAACACAACAGTCACAGGAGCCGAGGAATCGTTCACCGTCGTACCCCTGAAGGCGAGCAAGTGAACCCTGCAATCCAATTCCCCGTTAATGCTGCACTCCGAGTGTGTTCCCTAGTGCAATACACCCACACTCCCGCCAACCGCCCGCTGCGTACCCTTTCACACAACAACTCAAACACACAACATACACCTCTGGCAATACCCTAACAAAATAAATGAGTAAATCCCACTTCTGACACCAAAAATGTCACGTCCCCCGAGCGGGTTCAGTGACGTCAGCTCATAAAGCGAGTGAAAAGAATAAACTCAAACAAAATAAACTAACACAAAATGCCAGAGTACAAACACACACTCTTTTATTCAACAATCAACAAGCAAACACAGGACAAATGGGAACTAACCTTCCCTCAACCCCTAAACAGACCCCCGTCCCAATACTAACTAACAATTACCTCCCCTTGCAACAAACCCCAAATAGAACTAAATAACAACAGTTTCTTTACAGAGTGTATACAGAAAATCACAATCAACAAATCAATTCAAAATGCAAGTCCTCAAATAATAAGCGATGGCGTTGAATCATGAACTATTAGCTAGACAAAGCTGTGGCACAGAAGTAATGTCTCAATGTTCTTGTTAAGTAGCTCAGAGAGCTAACAGTCTCTTTCACAAAGTGGATGATTCTTCTAACTAAATGGATATGTTTTTAGGTGCGTGTAATGTGAGTCTGTGTGTGCATGAATTAGGCATGAAAACCTCCTGGAAGCATGTTGCCTCGGTACACAGGCAAACCTGCAGCAGTGTAAGAAATCACCACAACACTACTGTGTCGTAGAGGCAAAGGTACATCCCAGGCTGGTTAGGACCCAGTCAGCGGCAACAACATCAACATCAGTACAGCACAACAGGCACATCAAAGGCAACCGCGTGGGAATAATGCGTAGAAATAAACACGTAGATGTAATAATCATCATCATCTCATCAGCCCACACCTTACAGGCCTCGGCTCGTGACGCCCTTTACCCCCAACACCACAACACGACACAACACTGTCACAACATTGGCACAACACAATGGATTAGTCTTTTGAGAGTCTCTTTCTCTTGCTCTTGCACGTTATTTCACTGTCCAAATAACATTTATTCTGAGGATGAGGACACCTTAGCTCTGCTACAGACACTAAGTTTTGGTGGGTGTTCAATCGAGAACCACACGCACCTTAAGTATGGAACTCTACACTCACTGGCGAATGGCAGTTACCATCTTCCTTCGAATTCTACACATCCTTATCCCGACGAGGGCATAAGACCTTGGGTGGCTATAAAACAATACACACACCCTTCCAACAGTACCCTACACTACGATGACCTCTGTCACAGGGCTGCTGTCTCGTTAGAATTCCTTCCTCACGCAATAGCATCTCAAACCACTCTGCCCTTCAAAATCTGCGCCGGCCACAAGCCAAACAGTCGAGCTCTCGTCAGTATGCACGTTCTTTATTACGCGTACCCCTATTCGAAATTGGCCGACTCCCTGTCTTTTATGAATCGCACGGACTTTACGAAACTGCACTTTCATACGCAAAAGTAAATCGGTCACGCTATTCTATGTACAACAGATATACGGAGAAGTGTAACTTCGTAAAAAGTGTATCTCTCCCTACCATCTGAAAACTCGTGTCGTCACACCTGGAAAGCGAGATGAATATTCATCATTGAATCTTTGATGATATTTTGCCTTCTTCTTATTCTTTTCATCACCGACGGTGACATCGTCACTATCTGTCTCGTGGAGTTTCTCTCTGCCTCCCGTTTCGCCATTTTTGTCACTCGGGTAATCAAAAACGCGGACCGGAAGTCAGAAAATTGCTCGGTCACATAAAAATACGAAACCAGTTCGAAATTCACCGAATCAAAACAATGCGTAGACCGACGAACTCGGAATGCGAATTATTTGTTTCTAATACGTAGGAGTGTAAAATGATCTCCAAAATCGGGAGATTTTACGCAAAAAGCGAAAGATAACCAGGTCTGCTACAACTTATTCAAAAGTTATCTACAAGTAAACTAGAGTGATGTATAGATGTAAAACATAATTTTATGACAATCAACATTACTGAACATTGATATAAATGGCGCAAACCTACCTATACCCTTTAAATCTTCTCATCTAGCATCATTGAGACATTGCTTCAGTTTGAGGTTTATACACACCTACAATCCTAAGATTAACAGCACTGTGTGGATGGTTTTATCTTCTGATGTTTTCATCAATTAATAATCAGTCATCCATGCACTGGTTACACATATTAATAATGTAGTTGTCACAAACGGCAGAAGAAAGTACACTAGTCTTTCAAAAAAAAGTGGTGTCCACGACCGTTTATAGCTGGGGGTGGAACTTTCCTGACTTCATGACAGGGTACTGACCACTTGTCATCAACATCAGGAAACACATAATATTTCCCATTGGTGCTGGATTTTTAAACACTGATATACACGGCATGTTTTATGGTATCGAGTTGCTTGATTTACTTTTGAGATGCCATTTAAAGCTAAACTAAAATATTAACAAACAACATAAAACACACATGCTTGAGTAGCTGTACATCCTTACCATTCAAAAACAAATAAATATGTATAGGTTTAGCATTCATTTCCATGAAAATCTGGTACACACCTATGTACCCCTCATGACTTGAAAAATTACACTGCTGTACAAAAACAATGCATTGAAGTGGCAAACTTGCTAATAAATAAACAAATGATGTTGAATCCTTTTCCTTTGAGCAATCTAAATACTTACATCAGTTCTTGAAGTAGGTAAATACAATTTTCCTACATGTGAGAGCTGAAAATTACAGCAGGCTGAGCTTTTCCCCATAAATCATCAAGATTGTTTTTCATAAGTTCAATTATATTTATTGCACATCCCCAGAGGAATACTATGTTGCAGACAAATCATTGGGGAATGCAAAAAAAGTTCTTACAGCCCAGTACTTAAGAAAATATGCAAGTTAAGCTCGAAACCACAACCCTACCCCCAAAATTGGTCTAAACGCCAATTTTTACAATTACCCGGTTCTTATTAAAGAACCCAAAAAGGGCAAGTATTTTCTTACCTGTACAATATTTAAGTAATAAATTATTATCAATATACCTGGATTTACACTTGAGGTGATCAAAACTATATACTAATTGTAAGGCCCAAGTGAAGAAAGCGGAGTGGAAAAGAGAAAAGGGAGGTAAAAAATGTAAACTGAAAAAAAAACCCACTCAGTTGTGTTTTACAATTTTATTTACATTTTGAACAGAATAGACAAACTATTTCACTAGTTATTAATACATTAATTCATAATAATAATAAATGTAATAATAATTGTTTATTTTGTAAAGCTCTAATCAAAACTAAAAGTCTGCTCTAAGCGCCTGCTTGCACCCACATACACAAGCACTCAAAATAATATATAGTTATGACATTAAAAAAAAAATCAAACACTAAAACTAAGCACTAAAAAACATACATCAAATATATGCAAATGCACATCAAATGAACTGCCAGTAACAGTAAACGTCATTCACAAACATACAAACACACGCACCAATATATTTATACATAAATGCATACATTCTGTCTAGAGACACACACACACACACACACACACACACACACACAAACTTAGGTACTGATGATAAAATACTGAATCTTTAAATTAGGATAATTTCTTAAAACAAAAAGACTTTACACTGTGTACACATCTGTATGTACACTAAAGAGAGAAAAAAACTACTGGCCAGTCACTTAAGATTTACACACATTGTTTGTAAAGCTCTAATCCAAACTAGAAGTCTGCTTGCACCCACATACACAAGCACTCAAAAGAATATATAGTTATGACATTTAAATAAATATCAAACACTAAAACTAAGCACTAAAAAACATACATCAAATATATGCAAATGCACATCAAATGAACTGCCAGTAACAGTAAACGTCATTCACAAACATACAAACACACGCACCAATATATTTATACATAAATGCATACATTCTGTCTAGAGAGACACACACACACACTTAGGTATTGATGATAAAATACTGAATCTTCAAATTAGAATAACTTCTTAAAACAAAAAGACTTTACACTGTGTACACATCTGTATGTACACTAAAGAGAAAAAAAATACTGGCCAGTCACTTAAGATTTACACACATTTGTACACCCAAAAAGAAAAAACCAATATTGCTAATTTTAGCTGGACACTAATATAATACAAAACACTAAAATAATACAAAAACAAAATTAGAAAAAGTGCTGGTTTCGTCCGTTTATTTTTGGCTGGGAGCATTTAATAATGTCTTTGAAATTGACCATTGACACATCATCTGTGTCTGGAAACACATAGTACTTCCCACTCTGTCTCATGTATTTGACAAACACTTCCCCATCTTTCATTGTTAGGTTTGATGGTGGTTGTATGATGACACCTTTGTAGATGACCTCACGGCGGGAAGTTTTAAAAACAACATCTACAAAATCTCCAACATTCAGACAGAAAGGGGCAGAGGGTTGCTTTTCTTTACACACAGGCACAAAGTGGTTGGCATTCCACATAGGGCCCACATCTTTCTGTACAGTAGATGTCCACTGAATAAAAACTGGTGTGCGTTGTGTGGTGCAGTCTGGCACGAATGGTCTGTGGACTTCCCTTCTCAGCTTTTCAGAGTTCCCGCCAAGATCGGGGTAAACTGAGTAAATAGTGCACCCCAGTACATTGGATGCAGCAAGCAGCTGCCACATGCCCATATCTCTGGATGGAGATGCAGTGGCCAACACCTCGCATTCAAAAGCAGTTTCTAGCAATGGAACACCATAAAAATCTCCAGATCTGTGGTAAAAATCCAGAGATTCTAACCCGTTTAGGGATGTCCCTTGAGAGATAAATTCTCCTTTGAGATAGTTTGCTTTGTTAGCTGAGTTTGAGATAGTTTGCTTTGTTAGCTGCCAACTCACATGTAATCCTTACTCGCATTTCCTGGTGGTAGTCTTGGGATCCAAATACTACTAAAGAAAGGGCTCGAGGTAAACAATTACCATCTGCGGAAGTGGACATCGAAAAATATCCTTCCGGAGCAGCTCCTGCTGGACGCTGCTTTTCAGCAATAGGATCCACCTTCAAAACATACATATACCAGGCTTACAAAGCAGGCTTACAAAGTCATATAATAATTGGACATGCAGGTTAATTTACTGTCAATGTATTGTCAATTAACAATAATGTTATAAACCGTAATAGAGTTCTCAAATAGATATGTACATGCACCCTGCTTAAATTATTATTTTCCCGTACCTGGCCTGCTTTGATGAACTCCATTTCCACAGGATCTGGCAGAGGGTAGTCGGTGAATCTGCGTATGCAGTTTTCAGCACATGAAGAGAATGCACCAAAACCACTTTTCTGGGCATGGATCAGCTCTTGTTGTATCCTGATGAAAAACTCATCTCTTGGCACCTGTGGTGGTGATGGTGGTGGTTGTGATAGCTCTTCTCTCTCTTCATCTGTGTTGTCAGCACTGGAAGCAATCTGTTTTAGCTGGTGGATCTGCCATGTGCCAACATAATGCATCCACTCACAAGCACCAAAGTCTTTCAGTTGGCAGTGGGTACAGAAGCATGCCAGTTCTCTGGACTTCATAATATGATGTGCAATTGGCATAATCTGATGGAACTTACGGCTACCACGGACTGGTTCCACGTCAGAGACTAGTGAGGAAAAACAAACAACAAAAGTAATTATGAAAACTCAACCACTCACAAAGAGCTATTGTTCTTTTCCTTTTTTCAAAACTGAGAGAGCGAAACTCCTTTTATGTTAAATGAGCACACAGCATTTCTCACATTAAAGTAAGTTAAATTACAGTTTTAACTAAAAAGAAAGGTAGTTGAATACACACTTGATCGATGTCGCTGAATGTCTTCTGGCATGACATAAATGAACTGCCTCTTTGACTGCTGGGTGTCCTTGGTGAAATGGGTTTGACACCAGTTGAAGAAGTCTGATGCATTCCTGATGTCGACTTGGCGGCACAGTACTGCAGCCTCTACAGCCTTTGAGACAATACCAGTTTCCCCATCGGCTTCCCCTGTTGACGAATTATTCACAAATTTAGTCAAACATTTGTAAAAAGTTTTTTTTTAATAAAACAATTGTACACTTTATTATGGTACCTATAGATTTCTTGCAACAACATTAAATTTAAAAAAATGACATGCATGAAATACAAACATTTAGTGGCAAGTTCTTAATGTTAAAAGTTACCTTTTCCATGCTCAGCTCCAAAGTATACCCTCTGCACCCTCTGTCTGTAACCTGTCAGGTCAGCAAAGTTACCCCTGCACTTGTATTGTGCTGCACAGTTGTCACTGAAGATGAATACTTCTGAACTGGCATGGATGACTTCTAGATCTGTGAAGTGCTGTAGGGCCTGCTTGGTGAAATGGTGTACTGCATGATAATCATGCAACACATCTGGAGTCACAAAATTTAGTGCATGACGAATCAGGGTGTCCTCTCTACCACGGTAAAATGCAACCACAGGGTGCAGAGTGAACTGTTGTTTGTTGTAGTGTGCAGATTTGATTTCATCTTGCACCTTGCTCTTTCGGTTTTCTGCAAAGTCCATGACTAGCAGTAACTGGCCCTGTTTCAAAGTTTTTTTCAACAAGCGGTACTGACTGTGCTGCCAGTCAGCTGTGAATAGATGCTGCATAAATGTGATGCTTTTTGAAGGGCAGGTGACATCCAGCACCAATTCTTCCAACATCTCTCTAAAGGGTGCTGATTGCACTGTTGGCTCACGTACTTTGTTCACCGACTGCCTGTTCCACTTGCTCCAAGTTACTGTTGGATTGGCGTCAAAAATCTGCATGTAATGTTTGGTCAGAGTTGCTCTCACATCGGAGCAAGCAGGGCATTTGCCCTGAATACAGCGTGGAGTAGGAAATTGGTTGCCATCTTTTTTGCATAGGACAAGTTTATACAGCCCTCTTTCATCCTCAATCTTCATGTTGTTGTCTAGCTGTGCAAATCGCACAGCTCTGTTGGCGGCAAGGACCTTAAGTCTGATATTTACACAGTATACACACTGGCAAGTATCTAGAAATTTTGATGAAATCTTGCGAACGTTTTTGGGGCGTAGCTGTTTGAACTTGCTGTAGCTGATTTTAACCTCTGGGTGGTCTCCAAGAAAAATTTTATGTGCAGCTCTCAGAGTCTGTTGCATGACAAATCCTGGGCCGTGCTTGGTTGAATACCGTTTGTGTGGAAGAGCCCTTGAAATGTCTTCTCTCATGAAAAATACACGCAATGCCTGTTGGTCCCTTTCACTCAAAGCATCTTTCCTTCGCTTTCTCTTAATTGAAGCAAATAGCCTTCTTCTTGAAGCAGTGAACTTGTGCTTGAGCACTCTCCAACGCTGACCATGATGTAGATCATTCTGCAACAGCCCTTCTCTGTGCAGCGCCTGGTCTGTTTTTTTGCAGCCACTGTTCTTTACAAGGTTTGCCATCATTCTAGCAAACTTGGATGGTGTCTTGTCTGCCAGCTTTTTCCGAAACGAAGAAACCAAATTGTACTCTGCTTGCTTCATTGGACTAGCCGTGGGTGGTGTAAGTGGTGGCATGGTGGACTGCTGCTCCTGTCCAAGGCATTGTGGTGAAGACGTAAGCATCTGCTGTATTCTAGACTTCCGCTTTAGTGCCCTCTTCTCTTTTTGGTATTTGGCGTCTTTCCTCTTCCTCCAGACAACTTTCATTGAAGTTTCTTGCTGTCTTGACTGTGCCTTCAGCATCCGCTTATGCTCCCTCAGCTCTTCAACCGTCATGTCTTTAGGACGCTTGCCCGTTCTCAGTTTTTGCATCTCATGGCAGGACTTCTGGCTATTGGAAGACCTCCTTGTAGCCATTTTATCTTTATTTTTCTTTTTAGTAAAGAAACGATGCCATCGCTCCCTGCAACATATACACAATACCTGTGTATTTCACTGGTTTTTAACTAAGCATGCGTCCGTTGGAAGCTCACACAGGGCAGTCAACTTGGTCTCATTGTTATCCTAAATATGGTTCTTTTTTATGACTATTTTAAAACTTTCATTAACACAAGTCCACAATATACAAAATAGTATTTATCAAAGATAAACTTAAAATAAATGCATTTATTTGTATGAGCACACAACGTTTTTTTTTTATCACGTTTTATTCAAGTAGAAATATAAATTTTACTAAAATGCAGAGCATTCTTTATTCACATTCTACAGATTGGTTTTGAAACAATGATCCAAAAATTGTGCATACCTTTGCTTTTGTTTAAGCTGTTCAATTTCATGCAGAATGCCACGTGTTAGAGGCTCCTGCTCCCACCTCTGTTTCCTCTTCTCTCTGTTTTGTTTATTCCTCTCCCGCGCCTTCATCAGCATTTCTTCATATTTTTGAGGATTTGTTATTTTTAGACGTTCTCGATACTTAGCAGACTTGGACACCATCTGAAGAAATAAATGATATATGCTTACTAATGCATGTTTGTGATGCTTGCACTAATAGAATTGAATATTATTTCTAAGGATTAACTTGTTAATTCCTAAAAGGCACTCTTCTTACCTACAGAATGTTTACATACACTACCAATAAAGTAAAATTATAGCAGTTTCACACAAAATAAGATTTTTTACAATATTTGCTGTTTTATAAACTGATCATCATCTGCATCGGTCATTACGCTAACGATCGAACAGTTCCATCTGTCTGTATAGCAACAATCGAATCTTCCGTCTGTCTTTCACACTAACGATCGCCAAAATGTGCCCGCTTGAACTCCAGTTTTTGTTAGAACTGCTAAAGGATGTGTAAATCGGACATTACAGGAGTAGTATTACCGATTTTCACTGGTATAGCATTTGCTAAGTACAACAAATACTCATTAAAATGCCTAAAACTGTATAAAAATCCAATATTAGAGCGCCGTGTAATGCAGTGGCGATCGTTAGGGTTCGATCGTTAGTCGACAGACGGAAGAAAAAGTCTAAAAAGAGTTAAAAAAAAACATTTTATCCTACCTTCAACACGTGTCAAACAGCGTCTTTTATCACCGGAAATGATTTACAGAGGTCAAGGTCGCATCCGGTGGGGCAGTATGGGATAAAATTGTAAAAAATAGAAAGTGACGATCGTTAGTGTTTGATGTTATGTTATGTTATGTTTATCAGTTTATAGTCCCCTCCCTTCCCGTAAGGATAAGTGTTTGATGTCCGATGGCACTAGAACTCGAACATCGAAGTCCAATGTGCTTTGTATCGCGACATTTTGACGCACTAAATACTGTTATTGCTCCTAGAAAAGCACATAATTGATTTTATCATCCCAAAAAGTGGTCTGTTTATTTTCTTTTCTATAAAATGGTCGGTGTTAAATGCCGTGGTGAAACAGCATGTTCGGCGACCGACGCTTTCCGGTTTAACGAATCGATGTTTTGTTTTAATCGTTAAAAGCAAAGTAGTAAATTTTTCTGAAGATATTGGAATGCTTAAGATGCAGAAAACATCATTCTACTATAATTTAACCACATATATCTAGTTTGTGGCCCCAAACGCAATTACCTTCTTCGCAAAGTAGGTACTGCCCAGAGTCAAAAGTAAATGCCGTCTGTCGTAAAACTAACGTTCGTCACCATTCACACGCAAAAAAGATATTCAAAGATAACACTTTTTTTTTTTTACACATAAATATTTATTCATTTTCAAATAATATTTCACATTAAACTTCAAAACACAACATACATGTACTGTCAAATGCACAATGACATCAGAAAGGTTATCAACAGTAAAATGACTGAATACTGTAAATCGTGTCACACTTCATTTTCTCCCACAGTTGTGTTGAGTGGAGGAGGGATAACCAAGGCATAGAACTGCCTTAATTTACC
This sequence comes from Oncomelania hupensis, assembly GCA_036898135.1. Taxonomy (NCBI): domain Eukaryota; kingdom Metazoa; phylum Mollusca; class Gastropoda; order Littorinimorpha; family Pomatiopsidae; genus Oncomelania; species Oncomelania hupensis. The sequence goes on along the minus strand of CM072523.1, from coordinate 10,027,531 downwards.
ATCCACTGTGATGACATTTGCTAGAACAAAGTCCCCAACTCCTTGTCTGGGAAGAACAACTGTCCTTGACAAGAGGAACAAAGTGGTTGGCAATCCACTCCTGTGTGATCTGCTCCATTTCATCCCTATTGGATGTCCACTGAACATACACAGGAAAGTTCTCAACTGTGTCTGTCACACAACACCGGTTGAAGTCAGCCACTGGAAGAGGATATATGTCTTCTCTGGATCCCTTGTTTTTAGACTTTGTCGATACTTTGTAGATTTTGATGCCATCTACCAAGTCAAATGCTAGCACATTATAATCAGTGGCAAACAATAACATATTACATTCATAAGTTAATTACTTATTGTCAACATTTCAAAGTTAAAGTCTCATACTTGTAAGCTTACAAAAAAATATTTTCCTGTTAATTGTGTGTTCTTTATTTTCTGTTATTAATATATAAAAGCTTAGCATTTACAGAAATTATGGAATTTGTAAATTTTTGAGATTGGTAATAATGTTCCATTTTCCCAATGAAATTTTTTTTTTTAACATGGATTTCACTTTTTTATTCAAAACTTTAGTCTTCACCACCTTCTTACCCCTTCCCCTCCCCTCCCACCCCAACTGTATTACTAGCAAGAAGATTTGTGTTTTCAAAGCAAAGTACATTTGCAGTATGTCAACAAACAATTGCTGTGTTCTTTTCTGCAAAGTACAAAGAAAGAGCCCACACAAGACATTCAGGCATATTTGTATTGTCTACAGTTGTTTAACTTTAATATGAGAAATTATGGAACACAGAACCATTTTATTTGTAATAAATGTGTGCATTGAGTGACATATCTTGCACTCTCAATGTGTGTATTGAGTGACATAACTTGCACATAGGTAGATTCTAATAAATCTACATAATCTACATAAATCTACTTCTATTCTAAATTATAGCTTTACAAAAATGCACACAAAATTCAATCATTAAAGTGTATGTAACACTCGATGTACTAGTACTAATGTTCTTTGAAAAACATCTTCTCGATGAGGGCAGTTTGATGGTGATCTTTAATGAATGCCTCCAAGTGCTCAACCATTGATTCAATGAAAGTGTCATTGCGCTTGATGTTGATGATGCCAAAGTCTAAAATTGTGTAGACAGCAAAGTCAACACTCTGGATGTCCTTGCCAACACAGAACATTTGGCCCTGAACCTGGTAGAAGTAGTCATGAGTTTCCTTCAAACTCAGCTCCCCATCAACATCATGAAGGTGACTGTTACTATACTATAATAGGACAGAACCCAAAATCACTACAACAGTCTGCTGTAGGCTTCAGCAATGGCTTGAATGTCTGCAACTTGCCAACAGGCAGCACCTCTATATCCCAACGAAACACAAATTTGCTTTCAACTTGGGCAACGTCTTCAAGTCTTGGCCACCTGAAGTAGTCTCTACGACCTTTAGTGTTTTCAAGGAAGGTGACATGGGCTGCTTCATTGCTCAGAATGTTCAAGACTTGGCCTATGAAGAATCTTTCATCGTAGTAGACAGCAACCCATTGACCTTGCCTGGAAAACTGATGCGGTCCACTTGGAGTGAAATCCTCTGTCCGTTGACGCCATGATGGAGGAGGATCCAGTAGTTTGTCATCACTGCTGGAGTCATCAACCTCATAGGGACGTGGTCCCAAGTGAGCCTCGAGAGTTTGCTGCAGTTCACCAGTTGTTGATGCTATCTTCAACCCTTTCCCCACTCCAAGAACTTGCTTCTGAAACCGTACTTCAGAAATGAGTCCATGTCTCCACCATCTCTTTGCAGTTCTTGGGATTTCTTCTTCACTCTGTCTAGTGCAGCACTAAGACGAGAAGTTGGGTAGCTGACATCAGGGAAAAGCCATGTTGAACCATTGGGAAACCTGAAACATACAAATTTAATAACATCAATAATAAAAATGTAAATAAACTAGTAAGCCAAACATTTTAGAATGTCCGAACAAATTTAGTCTTCTGTGTTCAAGTTCATCATATTAATTTATTAGCAAAGTAATATGATTGTGTAAAAAAAAAAAGTGCTCTTCACAACAAAACCACATTTTAAAAAAAATTCCTTACATCATTTGATGTCTTTTTTCCTTCAAACTGAAACTTCTTCAGCTGCATCAGTAGACAGTAGGACTAAAAAGACCAATGTCAAAGTCAACTCTAATCTCATGCTCAGAAAATTACTTGTAGGCTGATAACACAATAAAAGTCTAATTAAAAAGTCATTGTGCCATTAGGTCAATTCAGTGCGCGGGCTAACAACAATAAAGGTAAGCAGGCTCACCCAAAATTAGTAGTGGAAATACACTACTGATAAACTCAAATTAACAATTAAAGTCACTTTATCACTAGTCATAAGGGGTCTAATGCATGGCGACTGACTTGTAGAGCGTCTAGTAGGTGCATAGTTTGTTATAAACTTTCATGTAGTTGTGAACTACGGTAGAGCGCTATGCACGTATGCAACCCATCTGTCGATTGGCCATCTGGTAAAGGTCAGAGAGGGCTGGGGAAAAGGAGGGTCAAGCCGCGTAGCATCATGCCTTTCCTGCTTGCTCTAATACAACTTGTAGTGTGAGTCACAGAACTTCACTGCCCTACAAAACTAAAAGTTTCTGAGGTGGCAGCGAGAGTCTTATTTATTTATTTTTTTTAACAAAACAGAGTATGAAATGTTGATATATTTACAAACTATTAACACCACTGTAAAGTGCACTCCAAGACAAATACACTAATATAAAAGTTGGAAAGATGTAACCACTTATTCCTGTACACAATCACAACATTCACAGAGCTCCACACACTTGCAGCCTGCTGGCGCAAGCACTCTCTATGGATTCAAATAGATTCAATTGTTTCATTATGCGGATGCAAAGGTGGAAGCAAGGCAGATAGGTTGTTGCAAACTTTCCATATTTTGGAAACTGAACATTTTATGGAGCCTGTTAGATTATGTAATATCTTCCAGTTTTTAACTCTTTCCATGTGTCTTTCTACATGGATTCTGTAGTTCGCAAGGCGTCTGGTCAGTTCTGTGTCTCTTTTTGACAACTGTTATAGCTTTCCCTTTCTAGGTGGTACAATAAGTTCTATGCTACGTGCAGCTGTTAGATCAGAAATGAGAAATCCTTTATCGCCCATGATTGCATCACCTACTTCCATTAGATCCAGAATCCCAGACTTTATAACTAATTGTTTGTCACTTATCCCACCTGTCCAGAGATCACTGACAACTGAAACAACACAATTTGGTGTTACACCAACTAATGCTTTCCAAGTCATATGACTTTTGTATTGGCTCCACATCATAGATCGATGTACCAGTGATCTTGGTGTTTCCGTCAAGAGCTCAGTACGATCAAATGATCACACGAGTGTTGGGAAATCTTTTTCTAAAATCATTTGGCATTGTGTTCTGCACTTGTTCTCTGGATGGCCAATATGTCAAGAATGCCAAATGTTGGAAGAGATAGTCTACCCATATGATAATAATGCGACTACAGGTAGATCGTGCAATACAAAAGCGAAAACACAAATCTGCCATCACCAATCCTAGCCTCAAACGCGTGAGCGCCAACAGAAACTCGTCAACACTTCGCAGTGCTTTTTTTCTTCTTCCACAGCTTCGCTCTTCCTTTACAAGAGGCAAGCTTTGAAACACAAGATTAAATGTCTCTTTGTTTGGAAGACCTGTATTTAAGCGGATATTTTCATCACTGTCTGCAATGTGCTTAAACATCATGGGCATAGGTGCTGGCACTGTCTGTGTAGCTTGATCTTTACGGCTTGGTTTGTCAGCAGATTGCGGAGATGATTGTTGAATCAGTTTCTGTGTGCCACAGCATATGTTCACCTGACACATTTGATTAAAAGTTTTAAAATTCACAGTGGTAGGGTCCACTGGTCCACAGTAGTCATGCAGCATGAGAGAGACAGCTGGCTCAGACAGTTCTCCCTGTGTCAAGGCAGTGGCAGCATTCTCCTGTTCACTGTAGGGCTGATCCAACTGCATTGGTTGGTCAGTTTCTTCTTGGCCACCATCCTCTGTCAACTGAAACAAATTACACTAAAATACATGTACAACAGTTTTACACAAAATTTATTATTATACACAAACACATGCACAACATGTTTCAATTTTACCTTTCATACCATTCAATTAAATCCTGTGCCTCAAATTTGAAATTGTTCTATAAAGGCTAATATTTTGTTTGTTTACCCATTTCTTCCCAAAACCTTTCTCTCAAACCATTTCTGTACATGGACCATGGTGCATAAAATTCACATACACCTCGTGCACCGCTGTCATATGATTAAGATTTCATTTCTCGCCTTCAAATGCGTGGCTTTATTAATATCTCTTGGAATGGGAAGTGGTAGGGGAGGAGTGGAGTGAGAGAAGAAATCATTCCTATGTTTATGATAAATAAGTTTGTGGGAAAATGTCATGTGTTTAGTCATCAAACCACAAGTATTATTTCTCTGAACACTGACAGTGCAGCATGCAGTGTCTGGTTGGCGATTTTTCAAGTAGTCCATTCTTTTGATGATCCTTTTCTAAATTGTGTAATCCACTCAAAAGCACATTTGCCAAATGTCTCAGTAATGTCTCACATTGTGGGCCAATATCATAGAATTGCTGCATTGTGGACTAAATCACAAGTCTCTGGCGACAGTATGCTCTATGCCTTGTATTTTTGACAAAAGTCAGTCCAACTTGGACAGGTTCCAAGGCACATTCATGAGGAACTTTAAGTGACCCCCTAGATACTTCCTCTACAAAGTCCTTCACTTCACTTGTCACTAAAGGGTCTACATCATCAAACTTGATCTGAACTTCACACTTAGCTCCAGCCATCCAGCCACATAGGCAGCACTGCTATCTTCATTAATAGTCTGAGTGACATTCTCTATGCTATTTTCTATGAAAACAGCATCATCAGTATTCATAGAGCCCATACAGGTGTTTATTTTCCTTCTTTTGGAATTCCAATGACTGGAGATATGATGCAGCATGTCTGGCTAGGCGTTTTTTACATGCTGCAAGAACATCACTGTATGTCATAAAGGCATATGCTTCTGTGCACTGACGATACACTGAAAATTTGCCTTCAATCCTGTAACTCTCAATTTCTTGCAGCAAAACATAGTCAAATCCTGTGTTTGTAACTAAGTGGTTACCTTCAACCTGCACCATGCCCTGAATCTGAAGCTTCAAACTAATGAAGAAATTTGGTTAAATTGGTTTTGTCTTGAACACTTGAATGTGGATTGTTCATGCGGATATCTTGTCCTTTTGCTGAAACATTGACCATGTTCCATCAATCCAGCACAGTTTGAATAAAGTTAGCAGTTTCATGATTCTCTTTAACTTGAGTCCAGCCACCACTTTGTCATTGAAAACTCTCAGTACATGCTGAACATTTTGCAGTTGAAGTTTAGAAGGATAGACTGCCGTTTGAGTGAGAGGAGAGGTCTTTAAGATACAGTGTTTCTCAGCCTCATACAGCTTCTTTACATCCAAGAATCTTAGAATGATCCAACAGCGTCAGTCTCTGGCACTTTTCAGTGATCCAATTGTTGCGAATACACTTAAAGAGATGCACGTTGTCAAATAAAAGATACCAGACATGAGCCTCATCCAATGGGTGGGTGGCTGTTGAAGAGCAGTCAGTCGTTTGAGAGAAAAGCTTATAGAATTGCTGATTCACTTTGTGATTGTCAGTGATGGATCCCAAAACAATCCCACCCGCTTTCTCAACTTTGGCTGCAGCTGCTTTGACAACATTGAACTGGTAGGCAGCTGCCAACTTGTGACAGAAATCATGACGCTGGGTCCCCTGTGTAGACATTTCACAGGCTTGAGGCTCTGAAGTCTCTTCTTTTGTCTTTGTTAACTCAATTACTAGTATTTTACAGTAAGTGAAGCCTACGTGTTTACAAAGACGAAAGAACTAAGAGACTGCAGAGCCTTTGTCTGAACATGTTGTCGTGATCTCAAAATCGATAGTACAACACTTTCACGTGAATAAATAATATCGACAAATGATGTACAACATTCTTAATATTTACTGTTCTGCGGACGACCCCAAGTATCAGCACAAATCATAGAATTGAAAAAAGAATCATCTTGAAAAACAAATCCCAGCAAAACTGACGCCATCTTGGAACACAGTGCGCTGTGCTGGCGAGCAATGCCAAAAGGTGCCCACGGTGCGCTTTGCTTCCGCTTTTCCGCTCGGCCCCAAGAAACGGGTTTTTGTCCTGCGCACTGCGGGCGCTTCGAAGTGCTTCGCCCTATGCAACTCGTTTCTTTGATAGGAAATTTGAATTGCTCGGAACGGTTAAGACCCACGGTTGAAAAGAATTACAAATAAAATAAGATAAAATAACTAAGTGAATAAAAATAAATATAAAGTTTTATATAGTCTTATAGAATGCAATAAATACCCTTTTAAATTATTTTTGTTTTGTTTACAATTTTGATTCTGCAGATTGTTCTAGGCTAATGCTTGGACACCAAGAAGTTTATTTTTAGCTGCAGTGGGAATTCCTTGGCATCCAATCACGCGCGCGGTCAGACTGGCTTTAACTAGGATGCCTTGCTTGGGGCAAGGTCGGTGTGCCAACGCCAAGAACCCCCAAGTAATTGACAGCCTTGGCACGGGGAGTTCCCTAGAAGCATATTGTTACGCCCTTACCCTACTGCGCAACATCTAAAAGTCCCTACAAATGAGACAATCAAGGGTTCTTACCGTAATTCGAAGCTCCTGTCACTGTTTGGACGTCCTCCCTCCTCGGTATCCACACAAACAACGCTTAGCTTGTCACGTGACTCTTTTCTTGTGTCTTTCCGGAGCGCTCCGAAACGATGACGTCAAGTTCGTCGTTCGTCAATCGTCCCCACCCAGTTATTCCCCTTACCTCTTAGGCCGGCATTACACTCTCCCCCCCTTTTAATGATTAGGAGCCACTCTACCCCCCATTAAACACCATCCTCTACCCAAATGAGCATTAAAATATTTTAGTTAAAAAGTCAAAATATATATTATAATTGAAAACCCCTTTCCTGGGTTCTCAGTAAGCCACAGCGTTTTTCAACAATTCCAGACCCACCACCATCGTCACAAAACCAAACCTTTCCCTGTTGTTATATTAAAAGCCTGAAATGTTTCATTTTAACTTCTATTTCAGTGAATTAAGATTATATTTTAACAAATTAATTCCTAACAATTTTACATAACACTATCTTACTTTTGAGAAGTTTTTCTATAATTAGAATATATACTAAAAATTTGCTTTTATTGAAGTGGAACTTAAAGTGGAACCCCCATTGGGTTGTCATTTCCCATTATTCCTTTTTCCTCCGAAAATTCCTAACAGATATAGATAGCCCACGAATTCCTACAGAAAATACCCTACTAATGGTATAACAATTACAAAAGAATAATGCACTATGTGGCTAATATAGTGCTAAAAACATACATTCTGACTATACATATTTAGATTAATACTGAATTAACTAACAAAACCTACACTATCTGATTAATTTAATGTATAAAGCGTACTTGTTCTTAAAGTGTACTTGTTCTTTTGGAAAAACTATACCCCCCTTTTTTCACCTCCCTCAATTATTATTTAAATCTCTCCCCCCTTGTTTCCCAGGAATCCAGTAGGCCATCTACCTCCCCATCTCTACTCCCACCCTGAGGCTTCCTCACCCGACTCCTTCTTCTCTGAGTCCTCCAATAATTTATTTTCTAATTCTATTGGCAACTCTTCAATTTCCATCCCCACCTCCTCCATGGTCTCACCACTGCCTAGGACTGCGACCTCGGTAGGTCTTTCAGATTCTGCTACAGGAACCATCACAGTTGCCTCTGTAGGTCTTTCATCTTTTCCCTCCGGCCCTGTTGGCGTGTCTTCTATCACAGCTTTAACCCGTTCCAGTTCACCCTCCTCCCAATCATCAGGCTCCGAGTCCGAATCTGTAGAATAAGTTTTCCTCGGAGGAGGAACCCAGCCCTTTCTCATCTTCCTTTTCATGGTCTCGATGACCCTTCTTCTTTTTTGGGTCAACATCCCCAATGCTGTAGCGAAAAAGAGAGATCACGTAAAGTAAGGGTACCCTGTTGGCTTTTTGTCCTTATTTCTTGTAATTTATTTTTTAATTCAATGGGATAGTTCCCCCACGAATAACTCCTCACCCTCCTTGTTTACAACAAAAGCCCCCTCCCCTGGTTTCAGCCCATATTTGACTGCCATCTCTTGTGCTGTTCGAAGTCCACCTGGAACAGCCGATGACCTTCTCTGTTGAAAAGACTTTTTCGACCCTATTGGTCTCTCCCTCGACTCTGAAGATCTTCTCTCCATTGGCCCAACTGGCCTCTCAATTGACCTTGATCTTCTTTCGTCTCTAAACCCTGCTGGCCATTCTCCTTGTTTTGAACCTCCCCCTTGTTGACTTCTCATGGTGGCTGTGACATCCGCTGTAATTCCTCGACCATATCCCCCCCTTTGACCCTGGAGAGCATGCCCACTTCCTCTATTTCCCTTTAAAATTCCTCGAGGCGAATTACTGTTTTCCTCCACTGGACTCTGATTAGTCCATGGACCTTGTTCATTCGCTCCTCTTGATGAACAGAACACTCCTCCCTCCCTTTGAGCCTCACTTTCCTTCCTATTTTGATACTGGTTTTGATATTTGACCCCCCACCAAATATATTGTGTCCTAGTATCCCTTGCGGGTGCTTTATTGCTGAACTTCACTCTCTTAGAAGGAGACTCCCCAGCTACCACTGAGGCATATGAACTTCCCCACCGCTGTAGCTTTCCCTCTTTCTGTCCTGCCCTCTTCCTTCTCCTAAACGGCTTTGAGGTTGTTGACCCTGATGGTCAAGCTTGGGACAGCCCTGTACCTCCGATTGAGTCTGTTTCTGTGGGTTAGACCCAGCACTTGTGGCATTAGACTCATTACGACCCTGTTGGTCCATCTGAGAAGTTTGCCCCACAGCCATGTAGAAACTACGTAAGTGTCGGGCAAACCTTTCTCCGGCTATGCTTAACATCCGTTGAATGACTGCCCAATGGGCTAACATGCCAACGGAGCTGGGTGGAAATAGGATCCTCTGATCCGAGTCATTGGCCTGCCCTAAATGGCGGTCCAGTCTCTGAAAGAATTCAGTCTCCTCTTGAGACAACTGTGCAGAAATATCATGCCCTAAATTACCTGGGTATTTTCGGGCCAGATATTCCTGCAGGTTCAACAATGACGCTGACCCCGTAATGCCAATGGCCAGAACTTGAAGTGCTGAAACAACTTCAGCACTACGGGCTTTGTAAAATTCCCTGGGCAAGTGGAATTCCTCCATGTGGGCTCTCAAGCCTTTCTTCATAGTCTCGCCACACCAAGGCAATTCGCATCTCCCCGCTAGGAAATTTCTACCTGCATTTACCGGTGGTGGTGGTGGTGGTGTTACAGGTTCAGTCAAGGTCTGGCTTCTAGAAGCCTCTCTCCCCTGGTTTATTTCTAATGAAATCTTTTCTGACTCCTGTTGAGTCTCCCTGGTCACAGTGTGACTAACCGCAGACTCCTGTTGAGTCTCCCTTGTCACTGTATGACTGACCACAGGCCTCATTCCCAAATTGAAATTTCCCTCTGATCCTTGTGGCCATGGACCCCCACACCCTGAGCCCCCCCCCAGTTTTGAAATCCTATTGGACTTCCCATACTATCTGAGGGTATGGGTGTGCTCATCATCCATGGAGCCCCATATGCTCCCATTCCTGCAAATCCAGCCGGTCCAGGAACTCCACCCATTCCTCCATACCACTGCATCCCCAATGGATGCATCAACCCTGGAAATCCCATTGGCCCTGTCTGTACTGGCCATGCTGGAAAACCTGGGGGTCCTGTCATCCCCCATCCACCTTAAAATAGGGCCCTGATAGCCCTTCTCGGGGATTGAACCCCACTCCTCCTTGCAACCCTGCAAACCCTCCTCCACCTTGACAATAGGGCCCTGACAGCCCTTCTCGGAGATTGAACCCCACTCCTTGCGACCCTTCCATTCTTCCACTCCCCCCTGATCTCCCACCGTCACCTCCTCCTGAATCATCCCTTGACCCCCCTCCTCTATCATCCCCACCACCTCGGTCACTCATCCGTCGTTGGTCCATCTGAAAATAAAATAGAACCCTCACAAATATCACATAAATAATTTTTCATGGTTTTTGCCTTGCTTTCCTCCAAATGAATGCACTCACAATGAAACCATTCATCACAGCCATCACACTGCACCATGACGCGACCGTCATCTTCCTTAGCACAAATGCAAAAAGTTTCTCCCAACACCCCTGTCTTATTCTTTCGTTCCTTTAAACTTTTCATAATCTTAATTTTCTTCCTCTGCAACCACAAGGGTACACTGCCTCGATAAGGTTTCACCCTATCATGATGAATCACAAAAGTTCTCTTTCGAGTTCCTATTTCAATCAGGATAGGGGAAAACACCCTGGTGACTACAAAGGGTCCGTCCCAGCAAGAGGCTAGTTTTTTACATTGACCTATTTTAGTGGTTGAATTAATAATCATCACAATATCACCCACTTGATACTCCGACACCCTCACATCAGTGTCTTTCAGTTGCCTCTGTCTTTTTTGTTGTTCTAATAATTTGTCTCTTGCCATCTTATGACATTCTTGTAATTCTTCACTAACATGTCTCACATACTCTGGTAGTGAGTACGTATCATGTTCCCCTGTAATTAATTTTAGAGGATGAGAAACCTCTCTACCCAACATCAGCTTGTTAGGAGTAAAACCCGTAGTCTGATTAATAGTACTTCGAATGGCTGCTGTTAAAAATGGTAACTTTTCATCCCAAGAGTGTTGATGTTCTCCTGCTGAGCATCTGATCAATTGCATAATAGTTCTGTTCATCCTCTCAACTTGCCCATTAGCACTAGGATGATAAGGAGTAGTTATTTTCTTAGAAATTTCCAATAATTCACACAGCTGTTTAAACAATTCAATTTCAAAGTTAGTCCCTTGGTCAGTAATTAATTCATCAGGACAGCCCATTCTCGAAAAGAATTGTTCAAATACAGCTTTGGCGACTTGTTCGGCTGATTGATTGGCTAAGGGGATTCAGGGTTCCCACTTACTGGCAGTAAAAAAATTCAAGGGGTTTTCAAGGGGTTTTCAAGGGATTATTCTCTATTTTCAAGGGTTGCCTCCAGTGATTAAAAGAGATATTTAGTAACAAAACCTTTCTTTAAAAAAATATTTCGCATATATTTTACAGTTCATTTTAATTAATTTACTTCACTTTCTTCTCTTGAGTTTGTTAAAACAATGTTTTGTCCACAATATTTTAACACATGTTGCATTAATAATTTTTACTATTTCGTACAAGGTTCACAGTAGGGCCTGCTTTTCAAAAATTATATAATTTATTTAAGGCTCTCCATTTCCTTCTCAAGAGTGGCTATTTGGTTTTGCTTTTCATTTGCTTTGCTTCTCAAAGCACTGCTTTTGCTGATGAGGAGCCACTGCTGCTTGGTCTCTCCTTCCTCGAGCAATCTGTCAGACTCTGACATGAGATCTGACACATCTCTTTCTAATCTCCTCTTCTTGGCTTTCATTTTTGACATTTGTTCCTCTTCCTTTCTTCTCTTGTCGCCAGCTTTTTTCTGCAGCTCTTCATCTCTCTTTGAGTCCAGATACATGTTGTATTTGCTGCGAGCAGATGAAGCAAACATAAGGAGCTCTTTGGTTATCTCAACTTTCTGTATTCCTCCTGCCTGCCTGACATGGTTGATGATTTGCCGCTTGGCAATCATGGCCTTTTCAGATAGATTGTCAGCGACTGCTTCTTTGTTGATGGAAAACCCACGTTCCACGGTTGCCTGACCATGAGACAGAAGTAGGAGCTGTCAGAAAACTGACCACAAATCAGCAAACTTCTTGTCTGAGGCTAATACAGTGGACAGTAAGACATCCAGGCGGTGCTCCTCTTTATCTGGGTCAAACTCAAGAAATTCACTTCTCTCAGAAGAGTGCACCACACTGACAAATGCGTTGAACTGAGACAAAATTCGGTCACATGCATCTTTATGAACCCGATGTGCCTTCTCCATTATATCAAGGATCCGCTCCATCTTCTTTACTAGCACTTCCTTGTTTTCTTTCTTGCTGAGATATCTTGGATCTAAGATAATGAGGTGACGAACAAGGGGGTAGGTGACAGGAGACTTGTCAAGAATTTTCTTGATAAGTTCACAGAGGAAGTCTCTACAGTTGATCTTGAATTCTGACCGCTGTTTGTCAGTCACCTGCACTTTTACCAGTTCCTTGCTGCAAATGTAGCCAACTTTAATTTTGTCCACAGGCAGAAGATTTCCAGTGTCCATTTTGATTTTAAGTATCTTATAACGGGGGTTTGAAACAATTTAGAGAAATTCACTCTCCTCCCTCAGATTACTGAAGCACTGAGCACCTCCAACCTTACTGAAACACTTGTATGTTTATAGTTATATGTAGGACAACAAAGTCCTCAACAGCTAAGGTTATGCCAATTTAAGATATAATATATATATTGTTTTTTATGTAGAACAAAATCCTACATAAATATTGTTTTTATGTAGGACAAAGTCCTTAACAACTAAGGTTATTCCGATTTTAGTTATAATATATATATATTGTTTTTTATGTAGGACAAAGTCCTAAATAAATATTGTTTTTTTATGTAGGACAAAGTCCTTAACAACTAAGGTTATACCAACTCTAGTTATAATATATATTTTAGATTTTTATATAATATGGATAAATATTGTGTTTTTATATGTTAATAAGTAGGTCCAGATTAACCGCCATATTTTAAACTAGTCAATACCAACTTGTTTTGATAATTGCCAAGCATTCTGTCACGTGGGTTTATGGGTTTTAGGGCTCTGCACAATGGATTGATGTAAACCTCACGCTTTATCCTATGGGAACTGCTAGTTCGTCACCCTGTGGATTACTATAATAAATTTATTTATTTAGCTCGGTCTGTGTAAAGGCTGGGTTATAGAGATAGATAGGAAAATGGTAAAAGATTACTGTCACACTAGCTTTCACACAGCTATGAATCATATGTAGTCCAGCCACTTGATAACAGTTAAACATCACACATTTATTTCTTCTACTCTATACAAGATTCTCTAAGTACTAATCTACCTTAAACGTTAAATAGTCACTGTGAATAATTCGATCGCTGATAGTCTATGCAGCTAATAGTTCATCCTTGGGCACTAGATGTAATAGTTCATGAGAAGTGGACTACTGTGGTCCTGTAGCTCTCAGTTTTGTGTGCACACACGTGTAGGGACTTTACTGTGAGTCAGCCGTGCTGTGCTGTGGTCGGTTTGTTGACAACTTGTGTTGTCTTCTTCTGGTTTTTCCCTGTGGGTAGACTGGTTGGCTTTCCTCGCTCAATGCTGGGGATACCGTTGCAACCAACTGATGCGTCGACGAGGTTTCGTCTGAGGCTGTGTTGGGCTCACTACAGAACGCCTGTACGTCTGTAACATATGAGACGAAATTCTGCACAACCTTGAATGATAGGTGTGTGCAGAGCGTCTCACTGAAGGTCGTAATAGCCCTCAGTGATTAGCTCCACATCTACATATATAAGCGACGAACATTCTGCTAAGTCCGTGGTCCACTGGAATCTCCACTCTAATTTCCTATACATTCAAAAATGTAAAACATGGCTACTTATACACATCAAGAATTAATAATATTATACACATTCATTTTGTACAGCCACTGGTCTGTAAGCATACATATAAGTTAAACAACAGTGGGTCCGTACAAAATTCAAGATGGCGTCTGCCCGGTCGTCTTTTGCCTCGTGGTCGGCTTCTCCACGTGTCCGGCACAGTTGGGCTAACAATTCAATTCTATGCATATCAATTTTCACAAACATAATTCAACAATAATATAATACATCACGATGAAACAGAAATATGTTCATTTACCTTCGTGACAATATCAGGCCAGTGGCTACTGGTGTAAATTCGGATTTACACAAGTACTGCGTCCTAGTCTTTTCTGAAGAGAACTACTGCTCCTGTGTAGCAGTCTACTGCTCCGTGGTTTAAACTCGACTGAAGTAAGCTATGCGAGGTTTTGACACAGTCCGAACTGGCTCTAACCGCTCGGCCTGCGTCTCATTGGTTAAACTTTCTCGCCTATCGTAATTACGATGATGTCATTGCCTGAGCCAGCGTCAGCTACCACTGTGTGTAGGCGGTAGTATGATATTGCTGCGCTTGATTACTTCCGTCGTCTGCTGCTTGCTACTTTGAAATTCTAATATTATACAGACTAACCAAGCTAAATATTAAAATAAGCAGAGTAAAACTAGTCCTCCTGCGACACATTCAACAGCAGAATGTTGAAAAATATAAAGATGATATAGGTAGATATATTATTGTTATAGATTTATATGTGGAACAAAGTCCATTTGGAATTTTATATAATATAGATAAATATATTGTTTTTTATGTAGGACAAAATAGATTTAATCATCCATGGCAGTCACTGAACGCAGAGAAATTTTGGGATTGAAACACAAATCAAGGAAAGGGTTGCCCACTGTTTCGTCTTCTCTGAACTAGTTGTACGATGAAAGTCAACTTGTCGAAAGTTTTTGTCACTTTTTCTAACTTAAATACAGGCTTGGATGGTTTCTAAGTGTTTGTCCCATCCGTGTTCATGAAAGTTAATATAACACTTAACGCATGAATGAGTTTAAAGCTAGATAAATCAGATTTACTATATTTGAAGGTGATAAGAAATGGAATACTTTGCTTCAAAATCCCAGAAATGACAACAGTGTGAGTGTGTATTGGTTGCGGAGAAAATTTATTGTTTTGTGTCATGGGAACACGCGAGTTAACTGACTTTTTATTTTATGTCTTAGTTTTAGATATATGTGCGTCCTGTTTTATTTTTTCTTTCATCTGTGCTCCCCGTTTCTCTTATTTTATTTCCTCGACCATTGTTTAAACCTGTACAGATATTATTTGGACGTTTATTTGAATGAAGATGTTACGTTGAAACGAACGAAAGTGTGTCTAAAGCGCGCACGATAGATCTAATCGTTTCGTTTTGCAAAGTATTCAATAATGGAGTTTATTTACCTTTGATTTGAGTTTGCATTGTTGTTAGGAGAGGCTTTGTATAACGTTGATAATTTGCGTTAGTCGATATTATTTGAGAATCTTCTGGATATGCGTGTTTACTCTTGATAGAATTTTCCCGATGGATATCGAAGGTCGTGAATGTTCCCGGAAGTAGAGAAAATGTGAGTGACGTAAGTCAGTGATGACGATCTTTAGTTCGATTGGTGGCAGTGCGTCATTTCTACCACGTACCAAATCGTTCCAGAAAAGAGAGAGGTTATTTAATCGTGAGCCGAGTCGCTGTTGAAAGAGTAAAGTTGTTGATAGTGATTTGGAAAGTTGCTGTGAAAGTTGTTGAGTTGAATTGAGAATTGTATGCAGTTGTTGATGTGTGCTGAATAAAAGTGGAAAACTTCATACGCCGACTTTGTGACTTGTATGCTGTTTGGACGGGCTGTGTGAATAAACGAATCTGAGTTACACAACTATCAGGAATTCAAGCATCGGGGCTGAATCAGATACTGATAGAAAATACCAACATCGAATCGAGTGTAACATTTTGGGGGCCAAGCCGGGATTCACGCCATAGCCAAGGGTTCAACTACTACAACAAGCGAGTCAACGTTACGAGAGGCAGTCATCGAGGGTAGCCGCCAACAAGTTGCGTCGAGAGGGGCCAACATACTGGGACTACATCACCGATAGGTTCGGGTTGACTGCAAGGGCGTGTAGTCGCTGAAGAGTTGCTTCGTGAGCGAACAACAGATCAGGACTACGTGGCTGCCGCAGGACTACGTCGAGGGACAGTCTCGGAGCTACATCGCCAGTGTTAGAGAGCGGCTAGCGGACGTCGCGTCTACTTCAGCACAGGAGCGTGTACATCAACACCAGCGTGGTGCAGCGTCGCATACGACGAGGACAGCGGGGCCTGCGTCAACGAAGGCGACTAGTGACAAGCATCAGCGCTACTGCAGAAAGCGTGCTGTTCTAGAACAGTCTAGAAAGGTACAGCACAGTCAAGAACTTTCCAGAAAAAGAACTCTACAGTCAAGAACTTTCTAGAAAAAGAACTTTCTTGAAAAGAACTTTCCAGAAGCATCAAGATGGCTGACTTCTGGCAGAAAGGGATTCAACTGAATCTAAAAGGCAAACAGCTGACGGAGTACGTCAAATCCCAGGAGAGAATACAAGAACGAGAATTAGAAGAGCAGCGTCGCCGTGAAGAAAGAGAATTGGAAGAGAAGCGTCTAGAAAAAGAAATAGAACTAGAACAGAAGCGTCTAGAAATTGAACAGCAGCGGCAAGAAAAAGAAGAGCAACGACGTCGTGAAGAAAGAGAAATTGAACAGCAGCGGCAAGAGAAAGAAGAGCAACGACGTCGTGAAGAAAGAGAGGAAAGAGAGGCTGAGCGTCAATACCAGCTAGAGTTGGCGCGTATCCAGAACAATCAGCATGCGCCACAAGTCACCAACGACCATACGGCTCCAAGATTGCCAGCTTTCGTCGACGGGAAGGACCAGATTGACTGTTATCTGGCGAGATTTGAAAGGTTTGCCAAAAGCTCTAACTGGCAACCTCAAGACTGGGCGATTCGACTAAGTGCACTTCTGACGGGAGAAGCACTCGACGTCTACACCAGATTGTCGGACGATGACGCTAAAGACTACGACGTCTTGAAAGAGGCCCTATTGCAGTGCTACAACTTTACAGAGAAGGGCTACCGTAAACGCTTCCGTGAATGCCGGCCTAAGTCAGGCGAGACGCCAAAGCAGTTTGTGGAGCGCCTGTCGTCATATCTACACAAGTGGGTGGAGTTATCAGGCGAAACGAAGTCTTACAACAGTCTCCATGACCTGATCGTGAAGGAACAATTTCTCAATGCCTGTCACAAGGACCTAGCGACCCACTTAGAAGAACAAAAGCTGCAGACGCTTAAAGATGTGACTGAGGCTGCTGAAAGATATCTTATCGCTCATGGGAAAACCCTGGGGCCACCCAGCGCGACGAAACATTTTCAGAAGACTGGAAACCATGGGAACCAGATCCATGGGAGCCAGACGAGCCAGAGACAGACGGACTCCACGCCTCCTCCCAGAGAAGGGCATTCAAGGGGCTGTTTCACCTGCAACGCTACAGACCACAGAGCGGCTAACTGTCCTCAAAACAAAAGTAGCGGACAGCGGAGCAGTACGGACAATTCAGCGGCGGGCAACCGGCAGAGGCGGTTCTCCAATCAACGGCAAACCAGTAGATCTGACCATCAAGTGTGCGGCGGGAGCGTCATTCTTCCGAGTGAGACCGAGCGCACAGCTACCCCTGCGGACGTGCAAGAGTGCATGACTGATGGCCAACTCCTCCTTGCCAACGGGAAATCCATCCCCGTCGTCGCCAGCGCAGCTGTGACCGTACAGAACATGCCTGTTTCCAAGGGACGCGTCGGAAATCATGAAGTGACTGTTTTAAGAGACTCTGGCTGCAGTGGGGTCATCGTCAGAGAAGACCTAATCGCTAAAGAACAGTTCACTGGCGATTCAAAATGGACACTTATGGCCGACAGCAAATGTGTGAGAGCGCCAGTTGCGAAGATTCATGTCAACACCCCTTTCTACATAGGCGAAGTCGAAGCGGTTTGCCTGAAGAAGCCGCTGTATGATTTGATGATCGGGAATATCGACGGCGCGAGACGACCCGACGACCCCGATCCAGAGTGGAGTCCTGCCTCAACTCAACACGTCGAAGTTGTGGAGGAGGATCCATTGCCATTTCCCGATGGAGACCTTACAGAGCTGCTACGGGACAATGTGGTTACTCCGGCTCAGCCCTGCCGACCAGAGATCGTCGGTGCTGTCACTACCAGGGCCCAGGCCAAGAGAGACAAGACGTCTACGCCACTGAAGGTCGCCGACAACTCTAAAGCTGCCATCGTGGACCGAGATAAGCTGATCCAGCTCCAGGAAGCTGATAGTACTTTAAACAAGTACAGGAACCGCCAAGACCACGTGACCAAAGGCAGTGGTACGGTCTACTTTGAGGTGAAGGCCAAGATCTTGTACCGAATCTTCCAGCACCCGAGGGTCAATGGAGGGAAACCACTACGTCAAGTATTGGTACCGTTACCCCTAAGGCGCCAAGTGATGGAAGTAGCTCATGACTCTATCATGGGAGGTCACCTAGGCATCAGAAAGACGTCAGACAGAATCCAGGCGGTGTTCTACTGGCCAGGGCTTCATGCGGACGTCAGCCGTTTCTGCCGATCGTGTGACATTTGCCAGAAGACCATACCTCGAGGAAGGGTCCCGAAAGTGCCTATGCAGAGGATGCCTCTGATCGACCGACCTTTCAAGAGGGTGGCCTTAGACTTAATCGGCGAAATAAGACCTCCGAGTGAAGAAGGTCATCGGTGGGTACTGACTTTAGTGGACTATGCGACTCGGTACCCAGAAGCAGTGCCTCTGAAGAAGATTGACACTGAAACTGTTGCAGAGGCGCTGGTGGACATGTTCAGTAGACTTGGAGTGCCTGAAGAAATTCTGACAGACCTCGGGACGCAGTTCGTCTCTGACTGCATGAAGGAGGTCAACAGACTGCTGAGCATCCGGCATTTGACTACGACACCCTACCATCCAATGTGCAACGGGCTTGTCGAAAAGTTCAATGCTACGTTGAAGTCCACCCTGAAGAAACTGTGCAGCGAGCAGCCCAGACAATGGCATCGCTACATCAACGCCTTACTTTTCGCCTACAGAGAAGTACCGCAGGAGTCCACCGGCTTTTCTCCGTTCGAGCTGCTGTACGGAAGAACCATTCGAGGGCCGATGCACATCCTGAAAGAACTGTGGACGAAAGAAGTAGACACCCCAGAGGTGAAGAACAGCTACCAGTACGTGTTTGAGCTACGGGAGAAGCTGGAGCAGACTCTCGAGATAGCCAGAGAAAACCTGAAGAAGTCCCAGGACTGTGGAAAGCACTACTATGATCGTAGGGCTGTGAACAGGAAGTTTAAACCTGGCAACAAAGTGCTGGTGCTGCTACCTACCGACCACAATAAGTTGCTGATGCAGTGGAAAGGCCCGTACGAAGTGGAGACCGTGGTGGGAATCAACGACTACAAGGTGAAGGTCGGCCAGCATTCCAAGATATACCACGCCAACCTCCTTAAGCTGTACGTGGAAAGGCCATCAGAGACTGTACATGTGGCAACAGCAGCTGAGGTCGACAACAGCTTTGACAGCGAGGAACTGTTGGAACTTGGAGACGTCCACAGCAAAGAAGCTATTGATGATGTTAAGCTAGGACCAAGCTTGACGGAAGGTCAAAAGATTGAGCTCAAGGACCTTATGGGCGAATTTCCCCATAGCTTCAGTGATGTCCCAGGCTCTACGACTTTGGTCGAACATGAAGTCCACACCCAGACCTGGAAGGAGCATCTGCAGACCTTGAGGGAGCTGTTCCACCGTCCCGCAGAAGCCAACCTGATCGTGAGACCCAGCAAGTGCATTCTGAAAGCTGACAAAGTCGACTGCGTCGGACATCCGACGGGAGAGGAAGACAACGGAGGATGCACTGACTCCAGGAAAGCCCACGAGATCACTGTCTTTGACCCTGGGCCGATGACGACCGCAACTGACGAGGGCGTCGTTTCCTTGCGGTTGAAAGAACATTGACTGTGTGGTGAACATTGGCAATATTTAAACAGACTTGCAGATGAGAAACATTGACCTTGTGTGAATGAACTGTGAACATTGACAATATCCAGATAGACTTGAAGATGAAAACCATTGACTCTGTGTAGATAAGCTGAGCGCAATTACAGTATTCAGAAAGTCTTAAATTAGTTTCAATTGTGGACTTTGTTTGTGCATTACGTTTCAACGTTGTTGAAAGAAATTGGGTAAATTTCTTCTTGAGTGGGGGGTTATGTTACGTTGAAACGAACGAAAGTGTGTCTAAAGCGCGCACGATAGATCTAATCGTTTCGTTTTGCAAAGTATTCAATAATGGAGTTTATTTACCTTTGATTTGAGTTTGCATTGTTGTTAGGAGAGGCTTTGTATAACGTTGATAATTTGCGTTAGTCGATATTATTTGAGAATCTTCTGGATATGCGTGTTTACTCTTGATAGAATTTTCCCGATGGATATCGAAGGTCGTGAATGTTCCCGGAAGTAGAGAAAATGTGAGTGACGTAAGTCAGTGATGACGATCTTTAGTTCGATTGGTGGCAGTGCGTCATTTCTACCACGTACCAAATCGTTCCAGAAAAGAGAGAGGTTATTTAATCGTGAGCCGAGTCGCTGTTGAAAGAGTAAAGTTGTTGATAGTGATTTGGAAAGTTGCTGTGAAAGTTGTTGAGTTGAATTGAGAATTGTATGCAGTTGTTGATGTGTGCTGAATAAAAGTGGAAAACTTCATACGCCGACTTTGTGACTTGTATGCTGTTTGGACGGGCTGTGTGAATAAACGAATCTGAGTTACACAACTATCAGGAATTCAAGCATCGGGGCTGAATCAGATACTGATAGAAAATACCAACATCGAATCGAGTGTAACAGAAGATGAACATTTTCTTTCCCTTTTGAGTTAGCCAAATATTGATTTTGATCTAACCCTTCCATTTGTGTTTGAGGAAGGTTGACAAATAAAGAGTTGTTTTCTATTAGGCTAAGCCGTTTTATTTTATATTTTTTAATTGTTTTAATTTTATTTTTGTGTACATAGTTGAGTACCTGTTGATGGTATCTTTGTTTTCAAAAATAGTTTATCGATATGTCAGTCTAGCCTGTCCCTCTTACCACATTAACGTTCTAAGTATATTAATATTAGTGATATGTAGTGAATGCAGTTACATTATATATTTTTTGCGCGTCTGAATCTTAGCCATATTGCAATATAATCTATATATGTAAAATATTGAACGCAACGTCATGCAATAAAAATATATGGGAAATATAATGTTGTGCATGCATGAAAATATTATATGGTACTTTATATTATTGAAAGTGTTGCAACCTAATATGGGAGATAACTCCGAAAAGTATACGCATATTCCCTTTAGAATTTCAGACATAGGCTGACATTCAAAAACAAAGAAAAATATCAAGAACAAGGAAAACACCTGAATGGCCAAGTTCTTCCCCAGCTAATGCCTGGTACTTCCCAGACATTTGATCACTACAAGTGACATTTAGCCGCACTAGATTAAGTAATAATAAGTCTATGGATATTTGAAGTAGACAGTAATGATTGTCCTATGGTTTGTATTTTTAATATTTTAGGTTTTTATATAGGCAAGAGCAACAAGCTCTGAGCAGGTATGAAGAAATAAAACCTCGGTTCAAGTTTGCTGGTTTTCAGAACACAAGATCATTACTGAACAACGGTAAAAACATGGGCCAAGCATGTTGTAAGTTTTTTGATAATGATGAAAGATAGAGAGCAAAAGTGAGAACATGGGCCTAGCATGTTGTCAGTTTTCGGGTTTTTGATAGTGTTGAAACAGAAAGCAACAACTACACGCCTGGAACTGGAGAGCAGAGTGAAAATGAGGAAAGATAGAGAACGACTGTGAAAACATGGGCCAAGCAAAACGATGAAAGATAGAGAACGACTGTGAGAACATGGGCCTAGCATGTTGTCAGTTTTTTTTATAGTGAGGAAAGATAGAGAGTAAAAGTGAGAACATGGGCCTAGCATGTTGTCAGTTTTTTGATAATGAGGAAAGATAGAGAGCAAAAGTGAGAACATGGGCTCAGCATGTTGTCAGTTTTTTTATAATGAGGAAAGATAGAGAGTAAAAGTGAGAACATGGGCCTAGCATGTTGTCAGTTTTTTGATAATGAGGAAAGATAGAGAGCAAAAGTGAGAACATGGGCCTAGCATGTTTTCAGTTTTCAGATTTCTGATAGTGTTGAAACAGAGAACAACAACTACCCGCCTGGAAATGGAGAGTAAGATGATAAAGATGAAAGACAGAGAGTAAAAGTGAAAACATGGGCCAAGCATGTTTTCAGTTTTCGGGTTTCAAGGGCAGATATATATTAAAAATAAAGATACTGGATATTAAAGAAAAGGAAGCGTTAGCTCGCCTAATTGACTTGGAATTTGATATTGGTGAACCAGAAATCACTACCAACTACACGCCTGGAACTGGCAAACTGCGCAACATCTAAAAGTCCCTACAAATTAGACAATCAAGGGTTCTTACCGTAATTCGAAGCTCCTGTCACTGTTTGGACGTCCTCCCTCCTCGGTATCCACACAAACAACGCTTAGCTTGTCACGTGACTCTTTTCTCGTGTCTTTCCGGAGCGCTCCGAAACGATGACGTCAAGTTCGTCGTTCGTCACTCGTTCCCCACCCAGTTATTTCCCTTACCTCTTAGGCCGGCATTACAATATGTTGTTTACTGGGTAGTTGCTTCCTTCGTGGGTCGAGTCTGTCTTACATCACCTGGAGCTTAAGGAGCAATAAACACAATTTAAGTCAACATGTATTTGCTTAAAATAACAGATCTTGTGTCTGCCACTATGTGAGTGTACACAACGAGAATGTACCTCTGTAACATTATGTAAATTATTCATAAAATATTTTATTCCATATATTATGACTGTCTTTACTTTATTTTCAGTCTACATTGATTGTGAATGTACACAACTATAACATTCTAAAACTAATACTATAACATTCAACTGCTGTTAAATGCTCCACCTGTCAAGTTGTCTGGCCCCCATGGAAATCAGTTATTGTGCACTTGTACAGACAGGTATTTCCTCTTACAGCTGAACGAACATAACCCAACTTGTACAGTTATATGCATTTAGATTGCTTGATGGCATAAGGCTCCCCTAAAAGCACTGATTATCTATCTAACCCATTTACAC
Source organism: Oncomelania hupensis (assembly GCA_036898135.1). NCBI lineage: Eukaryota > Metazoa > Mollusca > Gastropoda > Littorinimorpha > Pomatiopsidae > Oncomelania > Oncomelania hupensis. The sequence goes on along the minus strand of CM072523.1, from coordinate 10,004,454 downwards.
AAATCAAAAGACTCAGAAGTATAACAAATTTAAAAAGTACTTACTGTAAATTACGCTTGTCAGCCGTAGAGATGAGAAGCCCATCTTGCCTCCAACGCCTGTCCAGAAAGATGAGGACTATACTGCAGGTTATCCCCATCTGCAAATCAAATAAATAATAGTAACATCCACACTCAGGACTAACATTCTGCCTACAAATCATTGTATGTTTGAAGTATTTGAATATGTTCAGATGAAAAAGAAATATATAAATATGTCTGTTTCTGATAATCCAATCAACCTTATTTTGTCCTGCAGACCCTCTTAACCATGTTGTGTCCTGCAGACCCTTTCAAATTATACAAACAAAAAACACCCTAGGCCCTATTACTCAATAAATTGTGTTGACCAAGTGATTTCAGAGCTGAAAACAATAATATAATTCCACACTGAACAACAGTATAGGTTACTAATACTTAGCAACAACAACTTTATATAGATACATTTTAAAATTTGAAAAATGTAGATGCAAAATTTAAATAATAATAATAATAAATCTGATTTATATAGCGCAAATTTCCTGCCTATGATCAGGAGCACTGCACTGTACATTAAAACCATTTAAAAACATTATTTAAAAGACTCTAATAAATACCAAATATAATACTTAATTAAAATCAGTAAAACTAAATAAAAAGGACAAGACCATGCCTCCTACCTTAAAGCTACTATCTACGCACGCTTTACATTAAAACCATTTGAAAACATTGATTAAAAGCCACTAATACATACCAAAGATACACAATTACAATCAGCAAACCAAACTAAATACAGAGGACAAGACCATGCATGGAAAATCACATAATGCATATTAACAAACGTTACCTCTTTAACTGCAAGGACTGGTGCCTGAGAACTGCAGTGGCCATGCCGAGCTATTTGTTGCAACAGGACAAGGTTGAGGAGGAGGTGGTGGCGGAACTGGCAAAGCATTCTTGCGAGCAGTGGGTGTGGATGACACTGGCAATGCGGAGGTACATTGCCCTGTTCTTTAACCTGAACACAAGAAAGCAGATATAGACTGAATGGTTGTAATTTAATGCGAGTCAAACTAATCATTCAGTTCACAAAATAATAAATAGCTTTACAAAATGCAGACACAATTTACTCATGAAAGTGTATGCAATAAGATAAAATATTCCTTAAAGGGTCCAGCGGACTACAGGAGCCGAATCTGGACCACAGCGTACGCAATACTCATAAATATAATTATAATTTTACAAAAATGCACACAAAAGTCAATCATTAAAGTGTATGTAACGCTCAATGATTTAAGATCAAAGGATGCTAGTGATTATTGGTGGATATCGTCATTGTCCAGCGATAAAGATTTAATCAGATTTTTTGCCTTCAAGTTTTGTTTCAATCGATTACACTTTAAGCTTGTTTAGGACAAAAAGTCCCATTTTAATTGCATCACAAAGCAGCCTACTACTTGTACTAGTACTAATGTTCTTTGAAAAACATCTTCTCGATGAGGGCAGTTTGATGGTGATCTTTAAAGAATGCCTTCAAGTGCTCAACCATTGCTTCAATGAAAGTGTCATTGCACTTGATGTTGATGATGCCAATGTCTGAAATTGTGTAGACAACAAAGTCAACACTCTGGGTGTCCCTGCCAACACAGAACATTTGGCCCTGAACCTGGTAGAAGTAGTCGTGAGTTTCCTTCAAACGCAGCTCCCCATCAACATCGTGAAGGTAAGAAGAGAACTTGGAGTTATTTGCTTTCCTTCCGCTGATTTTGGGCATTTCACTTCCAGTAATTTGTTGTCCGTAACCATTCTGTCTGGCAGACTGGCCAAGTAAGGGTGACTTGTAGAAATGTACAGGCCACAATGAGGGGTTGCTTGACCTGTCATTCGTAGCAATGAACTGCAGGTTCCTCATGCTTCCTGCCATGCATCACAGCAGGTGTCAGGAGCTTCCCGGCTTGACATCAGCCGCTCAGAAAGCTTTCCAAGATCTGCTCGCACAGTCAGTTTTGCGAGCACACATCGTACATGCTTGCAATGGGCACTTGGCCCCATGCCAGCAGCACATTGGCACTGGCACTCGGCCACCAGGCCACACCAGTTGAGGTTAGGCTGATGTCTACTTTGTACGTCACTGCCTTCATTTCCGCTCGCTCTTGGGAGAAATATTACATGCTAAATCGAAACAAAGGAAAAAAATCAAATCTGGGTCATGATCAACACAACTGTTTACCAAAGTGGCAAATTAAATTCGGATGCATGTCCCTTAAATGAAATTTAAACCATGAAAGCGGTTTTCATTATTGATAATCTATATAAAAAAAAACAATTATGTTATTTTGGCTGCGACATATATTTGCTGGGGTTTTCTTTTAGGCTTCAGTGTTGGTCCAAAACTAAACATTATTATCACTATTCTGCCTGAGCATGCAGCAGCTAAGCATCACTGCTGGCCTGAGCCTGCAGGGCCAGACTGTTGTGAAAACCACTAGTTGTACAAAATCGGCTCTTGCCTAGCTCAGTGCAGGTCTATTGATATGAAATTTGGCATACTTATAGAAAACTAATTTCTTTACAAAACTATATAAATTTTATGTTTGTTTAATAATAAAAACTAAAAAATTTCCTAAATAAAAACCTCTTTCGCATTTTTTTTCTTGAATTTTCTTAATAACATTGAAAAAAAGCATTTATGTAAGTTTTTTTTTTAGCTATTTACTTAAACATTAAAGTATTAAGATATTTCTTTTGGTAAATTTCCACAAAATATTATAGCAGCTCAACACAAAAATAGCAGAGAGAGAGAAATATCTTGATAGTCCTCGATTTTTCATCATTTAAAAATCAAATTGCACGCCAAATTTGCATCAGAACAAGAAAATTTGACCTGGCGGAAGTGACCGTATGTTTTATTAACATGGGAAATAACTGTGCTTTCAATATATTTTTGCAATGCGGAGTTTTCTCGCTTGGACCGTATGCAAGTGTGGAATACTGGAATACCTGCCTCCCGACAGGTAGAGATGCATGGCGGCTACTGGAAAACTTGCTTCCTGGCGCGGAAGAGTTAAGGAAACACCATTCAGAGATGGGATTTTTCCGTCAATTGACGGACTTCCGTCGATTTAGGGGCCTCAGGGGTCATTCTTGAGATTCGTGCAAATCCGGTGAGAAAAAAATGGGGTATATTAGGTATATGTTAGGTTTGTTTTGCCGTGCTTTCGGTTTCGATTCCTAAAAGGTTTATCCTAGAAATCAGTCTTCATTTGGTTTGTTCAAACTGAACTGAACTGCGTGAATATCAAACCATTCGGGAATATTTTGTTCGGTCTTTCGCTACTGTTACCTTATTCTCATTTGGTTTCGTTACTAGGCAGCTTACTTGAAATTCTTCATGTTTTATGACGGAGACGCCATTGTTCCCTCGGTTCAACAGAACGATGTTTCGCAAAATTCCTCAAAGCGAAAAGTGTAATGCTCGTCAGATTGACAAGGATGGTGGAGCTAAAAACTGTTGGAATTTCTTGTGGCTCCAGGAAAAAGTCACATTAACATGGTCAGAAAAAACGAAGGAAAAGTCCGTCGACCGGTCGCTGACAGTGACAATTGGTGACACAATTAGCAAAATCGACCAAGCCGGGAAAGCATACTGCAGTTTATGCAACGATATTCTCAACTATGGATCCAATGGGAAAAAAGTGTTGATAAATCATGTGAACAGTGAACGACACTCCAAGGCTGTCAAGGCACAGGCTTCACATCAGCCTCTTGGCTCTTTTGGTGCATCGGCAAGACTGGAGATGAACATCTTCCACATATACATAATGTATAGTACTGCAGAATAAACTTTGGAGATTTATTATGAATAGTTTTTTTGTTAATAGTTTTGTTTCTGGACGTGATCCATATTTAGCTCTTGGACTTGCCTGGTATTCAACATCTTCATCATGTTAAAAAAAAGGTATGAATTGTAGCCAAAGAGGTCTTTTACATCTTTTGTGTTTATAACTAAATGTAGCCTCTCAAATGCTTGGAAATGTCAGTTTTGTGGTTCTATAAACTGTAGTTTGTTTCAGCTTCAGGGGGGCGAAGCCCCCCTGACCCCCCACAGAGATGGGACTTTTCCGTGAAAGACTCAAAGTTGGCAGCAAGAGAAAGAACAATGCAGACATCAGGTCTTTCTTGAAGAAATCTAAACTTCAGTAACTTGCTGCATTTCCAGCTTTTCCAGTATGTGCCCAAAGTAACAGAATAATCAATGTGTAATCTGTAAAATTAGAAGTTTTTGTTCAACATAATAACACTTTAAAGGCACTAGGAGAGGCCAGATTTGTGTCTCAGAATGCAGGAAATGTGTTGGCGGCCGGGGCTCCGCCCCGGAACCCGCTGGGGGAGCTTACGGCGCTCCCCCAGACCGCAAGGTGCTTCGGCCCTTCGGGCCTCGCAATGCGTCACTCCGAAACAGATTTTCCGGACCCCCACAAACTTTTCAGTCAATTTCAACTTTTCCCAATCCCATCTCTGACCATTGCAATTTTCAGTTATAAATCAAATTTTAAGTATCTGTTTTTTGAGCAAGTAGGCTGTCAATTGTGTAACGTTAATGTATCATTACAAAAAACTTTAAGGTAAAGGCCAGAGTTATAGCCAAAAGACATGACGACCAAAACAACCACCTCAATCCACACAGGTGCCAAATCTCCTGGAGTGTTAGCAATGTACCCAGGTCCGATGGGCTGTGTCAAAGTTAGAGCATTCTGGAGGCTAGGACGTGGTTGTAGAACCTGCAGGTTGGGATTCACTACAGTGGCATGTGGCAGATTTGGACGCGGCAGCAGCGGAGCATCCTGCAGGATAGAGCGTGTTTGGAGGACCTGCAAGTTGGCTCGTGGCAAGTTGAGAAGCGGAGCTTCCTGCAGGATAGGGCGTGGTTGGAGGACCGGCAGCTGCAGCGGAGCGTCCTCTATAATAGGTGGCGGTTGAGCGGCTTGTCCCATAAATGGCAGGATACCTGGAGGTTGGTCTCTATAAAACAAACCATATCAATAAAATGCTATGTGCATTTTCAGTCTGGGAAACTACAGCTTCAAAAAACTATGGCGGGATGGCCAAATCAATCTCCCGATTACCAGGGAAGATTACCATTGGCAAGTACACATTCTGATCAAGTAAGCCAAACGATCCATACCGGTCAAAACAGTATCATGTTGGAGGCATTGTACTTTATTTTTTTAGGTAATGTGGTCGAACAGTGTATTATCAGAGGCATTCTATTTGTAGTAAAACAGATTTATTTCATAGTCAGTTTGTTATAGGTGGTATTCAATTTCTAGTCGAAACAATTTTTGTCTACATAGACAAGCTGAGAAAACATCATCAGCTCTAATATTATGCTCACCGAAAAACATCTGTCACAACAAAAATCCTGGCCTGCTTAACCCTCTTTTTGATACTCTCTTCAGTGTCTGTCTCCCAGTTTGGCAGAGGGTTAAGTGAGCGGCCTTTACTGGAAATCAGCAGCTGAAACCGGCCTTCAACCAAACTGGGAAACAGCTTGCAGAGCTGCTGCTGAAACACTTGTGGCGTTTCACCATTTTTGAAAAATGATTTGCCACTGGCATTGCTATCCAGTGGCACACCTGCAAAATGTAGAGAATTAAGATGTGTTAAGTTTCAAATCTTGCACCCACACTCAAAGTTCAGGTATGACAAGGAAACAGCAGTTCACAGGCAAGAAAATAAAATGTATTATAAGTGATTTTGAATCTGATCTGCAATCACGAAATTAACAACTCTGGTAAAAGGACAAATTAGGAACAAAGCAAAGCATGCTGACCAAGCAGACTATACACCTCTATACATGCAATAACATATGACGGTCTACAAGCGCCAAAACCCAAAAGTTATTATTCAGAAAAGGCAATACGAAATAAGCAAAAAAGGAGGAAATTATTGTGGGTGCCGGGATAAGCCCCTGGTGAAGTCCAGTGACAACACCCCTGGTGGGAATCGGGGGACACTGCCCATTGAAGCTGGGCAATTTTTACATTTTTTACACCTAAAACTTGCACTGGGAACACCTTAACTTTACAAAAAAACTTTGCACTTAATAATGCTAAAGTAACAAATGCCAATCAAAGTACCAATCATTTTTTTATCTGAACAGGAAATGCGTATAATCTTTTTTTACCCTCTGATAACAAATGCCAAATGAACTCAAAAATCCATTTAAACACCAAATACATATATTTTCGTCTTCTTATTTGAGTACCTACAATCAATGAATGGCGTTAGCCCAGAGTTGTAAATTATAAGAACAAACCAATAAAAATGCACAGGACACTCAACTTAAAACATAAAATCAAAAGGCAACATGAAACTCTCCACAATTCAAACCAAATTATTATATAAAAAAATTAAATCCTTAAAAAAGGCAAACTGAAAGCAAGACAAAAAACAAATGACAGACCTAGTCCTAGAGTTCTCAGTTGCGCAAGAATCTGTGGGGGAGGCACCTTCAACAGTTCTGGCACTACTGTTGGCACTGCTAAGCAAACCACAGACAGGCTGGTGTGGGACCATGGCCTGCCCACCTTTGTGCTGCATCCACCCCTTTGCCTTCTCTGCCCTCTAACAGCAGTGGCTTGGTAGGCATGGAATTGCTGAATGATTTTGGCAGCCTCATCTGGAATGTTAAGAATCACAGCTGCACAAAATTCAAATTCTCCAAAGAAACTCTTTTGCGCAAAACCTCCCACCCTCATACATAGGCTACATAGCACCCTATCAATACTATGTTCTAAAAACACATTCAAGGATCATATCACATATAGCTCAAGCAGACAGAATAATCAGACTTTCATCATTTTCAGTCTGCCAATGTTTCTGTTCTTAGGTGACACATTAGTTAGCTCTAAGGCACTATTGATAGCCGATCCAAACAATAATTGCAAGAAGAGATGCAACAAATACTGTATATTTCCGCAGGGAAACTTATTAAAATAAAAAACAGACAAAAGCGATTGTCACGGCATAAGGCCAGACATTACACCCCCCCTACCCTTCCCTGCAAACTATCTACTTACCCTTAATAACAAAACACAAAACCCAAGGTGCAATAATAAACAATTTATTTCAAACAAAACGCTCACACTTTCTCACGCAATACAAGCATTCATTCTATACATTCTAACTAAATATTTAACAAAAAAAAAGAAATGAAATTGGATGATTCAGTGATAAGCAAACTTGAATTAAGCAAGATGAAAAATCATTTCAGAATTAAAAAAAATGTTATCTTTTCATAGTCCTGGCATCATTCAAATAATGTTTAACCAGATGAAAGATTATCTCAAATCATGTCTTTTCTTCATTTTATAAACCACAGTAGTATGCAGATATCTGTCTGTAGTTCTCGCTCTCTTGCAAGTCAAGCTACACAGTTTATACGTATATAAAATAAAAGAAACTTCCTGCTGTCTGGAGCTTGGGCAGGCGTCGCATGCCCCTATGCCGCCCTACCGTACGTATCTCAACGTTGTCAACCCTCGACCTTCCGGCAAAACGACGAAACGGCGACGGAGGTCGAGAGTGAGAGAAGATAGGCGATGATGTAGCTAGGCATGAACTTGGTTGTTACCCCCCTTGAGCCAAACCACGCAGGTGAATGCCATGCGAGGAACCAAATGATGACGTAACTTGAAACAAACTGAACTGAAGTTGTGGAAAGGAGAAGATGACAGAAGACTCATCCTGCAACCATTGGTGCATTCATAAACACATATCCAAATCTACTATTCGTAGTCTTTATCAAAATGGCGACAGTTATCTCCAGTGTCAATCAATAGTCTTTACCTAATCATCTATAATTATAATTACGGCACCACCATTTTGATCTAATAAAGCCACATCGCCATTCTGACATTTACGATGTATATATACTGTAATTCCATGCCAAAAATATCAAACAAGCCTCCCTTGAAAATCTGCTACAAAGTCCGTAAATACACAGATTAATAAAATAATGTAACATTATCTATAATTATATTAAATTATCACACTCACATTTCGTACGCATTCGCTCTACATGAAGCCGGTCACTCCTTCCCCCCTCCTTATTACGAAATGCTAATAAAATTTACAAAATGAAACCTAGCGACTGAAAATAAATCCATGCACACAACACATTCGTTCACACCAAGCTTCAAGCCACGGTAGAAAGAGCAAAAGCCACTTACCAGTCCGTGCAGTGTGTTGGGGCGGACACTCGGCGCAGTGCAGCTCTGCCTAAACAAAACTGCCCTCTACAGACTAAGTCACTAGAACACTAAGGTCTGTTGCCACTGTAATAGCTCTAGACTATTCAAACAGCTCTGGTCCCGCTACAATCACTGTTTTTCTGGTGTCTTTTCCAAACAGAAAAAATACGTCCGCTTATAGCTAGCGAAAATGAAATAATAATCAATGCCCCAGCTCACAACTTTACCGTTCCCCTCTATATTCCTACCAAAATTCATAATCATCAAATTATGCTTACGCTGCTGTTAAAAACACGTGAAACTCGAGCACGGCTAGCCTAACACGCAAAACAAGTCGCACCATGCAGTATCAAAATGCTTATGTTATGATGTCAAGCTACACTATACAGTTACAACAACACTTTACCGCGACATATCCCCACCTGAAGATTAAACAACCGTTTAATTTTAAAAAAAAATTAGTCGCGGAATTATCTTCCTTGTATAACTTTAGAAATTCCTTGATAGAAAATCTGCATCAATGTTGTCGCGTCCATCAATAGCTTCAACATAGTCTCAACCTCTTTCCGATTGATCTCTTTGTGAGCAAAAGGGATAGGAAATTGACGCGTACGCACTGGAGCATCGTCTTCCATCCTGACCTCGCACTCCACCAAGTTGGTTTTAAGGGGTAAATCGGTCAAAACTTCAGGAAACTGACTGGCTAACCCTCGAATTTCTTCATGGACTTCGGGATTGTTCGGGTCGAGCTGGATATCATCCACCGTTTCCTCTGCCGCCAGGGGGAAAACTGGAAGTGGTTCTGAAATGATCTGCGACTCTTCTCCCTCTTCGGGCTCATCCAAAACCGCTACACTGGCAATGTTAACCTCTCGCTCTCTGTATTGTTTCAGGAGGTTCACATGGTAGGTCTTAACCTTGTCTCCAACTTGAATCTTGTAATCACAGCTGCCTACTTTTCCCACCACAGGATAAGGTCCCTTCCAGGCCATCTTCAACTTGTTCTCTTTGCATGGGGAAAGCATCAGAACCTTACTTCCTACTGCAAAGGTTCGCAGCCTCGCTTTCTTATCAAAGTGATGTTTCTGTCGAAAAGCTTCTTTGCCCAAAGATTCCTTGGCTATCTTGCAGGTTTCTTCTACCTTTTCTCTCAAATCAATGACATGCTGCAGAGCTGACTCGGCTTCTCCCGCCTGAGTCTCACGGGTCCACAACTCCCTCAACACTTGCATCGGACCTCGCACGGTACGGCCATATAACAACTGGAATGGGGAGAACTTGGTGCTCTCTTGGGGGACCTCACGGTACGCAAACAGCAATGCTGGAATATAACGATCCCAAGTCTTTGGTTTCTCGATGCACAGTTTCTTTATCATAGCTTTGAGTGTCCGGTTGAAGCGCTCAACTAGCCCATTGCACATCGCATGGTACGGCGTGGTCAGGTTCCCTTTTACAGCGAGCATGCGATATATTTCTTGCATCACCTCGGAAGTGAACTGAGATCCTCGATCGGATAGCACCTCCCCTGGGATACCAAGCCTAGTCCAAATTTCCCACAAGGCTTCGGCAACGGTCTCGGCTCTAATGTCTTTGAGAGGAACTGCCTCGGGATAACGTGTTGCATAATCCACCATTACAAGAACATAGCGGTAATTACGCTCGGAGCAAGGGATGATTGGACCAATCAAATCGACGGCGACTTTCTCAAAAGGCTGGTCAACCAGAGGCATGCTAACTAACGTTGCTTTGGGAACTCTACCCTTCGGCACTGCCCTCTGACATGCGTCGCAAGTCTGACAATAGCGGCGAATGTCCCCTGACATACCCGGCCAATAGAAATCCACCCATACCCGATGCTGAGTTCTTCTCGCTCCCAGATGCCCACTCATTGGCGTATCATGTGCAAGTTTCATGACATCTTTCCTAAGAGATTGAGGAACGCAGACCTGCTTGAACGTTTTATTCCCTTCTCTAACCATGCGCATCAGGATGCCTTTCTTTTGGAAAAAGGACGTCTCACACCTTTTCTTTCCACGACTACCAACTATCTCGTGAGAGTCTGCCGCCTGCAATGCCCTAGCCAAAGTCAAGTCTTCTCTCCTGAACCGAAACAGCAACGCGGTCTTCACAGCTTCGTAATCTGCGGCATCCTCTGGTGTTAACTGCAACATTGTCTCTCTAGCAACTCCCTGAAGCGACGGAACTAACCTACTTGCCCAGGTATCTTTAACCCACTTGTGCATAGCAGCTACCCGCTCAAAATGAAGCAAATACTGATCGATATCATCTTTCTCATCAAACGGGGGCAACTTTATTCTATAGCCACTACCAGAAGACCAACCAGCTTGAGATTGAGACAACACTTCCCTTGTAAGCTCCATTTCCTGCCTACGAAGTTCCTCCTGTTGCCGTAACTCTTCCCTACGAAGTTCCTCCAGTCTACGTAGCTCGTCGCGACGAAACTCCATCTCTTCACGCCTAACTGCTTCCTGTTGACGCAACTCTTCCCTACGGAAATCATCTTGACGCTGCTTCTCCTCGTCAGCTCTAACCAATTCACTTGCAAGCCTAACAACTTCTTGCCCCATGGTCATGCCTGAGCTAACTAACATGGTTATATACTGCTTCAGCTTTGAGCCTTTACTACTTCCCCCACGTACGTCTCCTTCAGCACCCCAGGACGGTGAAAATGTATGGCCCTTAGACTTGGAACTAACTGCTCCCGACGGTGTAGATGGCTCACCCAGAGTTAACGTTCTCAAATCCGAGTCCAACCTAGAAGACATGCTATCGCCACTTGCTACGGTAGTAGTATCAAGCAAACCTCCTAACGCAATATTAGGTATCCGTTCCTGCGCTTCACTATCCAAGGTTTTGGAAGTCATGGTTGGTGGATATAGTACTAACCCAGACCTTAACTCCATAAACCCACCTCCTAACTCTACCATCTATTTCTTTCCAAAAAAAACAATTCCTCCCTAAACACTAAAACCTACCTTCAGAGGTATGTTGACAAGCCGCCACGAACGAGCGAGTGTCCGTCCCACGGCCACGAGCACGGACCAGCAAGGAAGTCCTCTGCCCTCCCCACCGCTGCTCTTCGTCAAGCTTGGTGATGCCCACTGCACCACGGCTCCAGGCGCCCGCCAACCTCCCGCTGAAAGCAGCAACAATCAAACTTCAGACACACAAAACAAAACAAAATTTCTAACTAATTGCACCTTCCTAATACTACCAAACCTATCGATCACGTCAGGGTCACCAAATATGTCACGGCATAAGGCCAGACATTACACCCCCCCTACCCTTCCCTGCAAACTATCTACTTACCCTTAATAACAAAACACAAAACCCAAGGTGCAATAATAAACAATTTATTTCAAACAAAACGCTCACACTTTCTCACGCAATACAAGCATTCATTCTATACATTCTAACTAAATATTTAACAAAAAAAAAGAAATGAAATTGGATGATTCAGTGATAAGCAAACTTGAATTAAGCAAGATGAAAAATCATTTCAGAATTAAAAAAAATGTTATCTTTTCATAGTCCTGGCATCATTCAAATAATGTTTAACCAGATGAAAGATTATCTCAAATCATGTCTTTTCTTCATTTTATAAACCACAGTAGTATGCAGATATCTGTCTGTAGTTCTCGCTCTCTTGCAAGTCAAGCTACACAGTTTATACGTATATAAAATAAAAGAGACTTCCTGCTGTCTGGAGCTTGGGCAGGCGTCGCATGCCCCTATGCCGCCCTACCGTACGTATCTCAACGTTGTCAACCCTCGACCTTCCGGCAAAACGACGAAACGGCGACGGAGGTCGAGAGTGAGAGAAGATAGGCGATGATGTAGCTAGGCATGAACTTGGTTGTTACCCCCCTTGAGCCAAACCACGCAGGTGAATGCCATGCGAGGAACCAAATGATGACGTAACTTGAAACAAACTGAACTGAAGTTGTGGAAAGGAGAAGATGACAGAAGACTCATCCTGCAACCATTGGTGCATTCATAAACACATATCCAAATCTACTATTCGTAGTCTTTATCAAAATGGCGACAGTTATCTCCAGTGTCAATCAATAGTCTTTACCTAATCATCTATAATTATAATTACGGCACCACCATTTTGATCTAATAAAGCCACATCGCCATTCTGACATTTACGATGTATATATACTGTAATTCCATGCCAAAAATATCAAACAAGCCTCCCTTGAAAATCTGCTACAAAGTCCGTAAATACACAGATTAATAAAATAATGTAACATTATCTATAATTATATTAAATTATCACACTCACATTTCGTACGCATTCGCTCTACATGAAGCCGGTCACTCCTTCCCCCCTCCTTATTACGAAATGCTAATAAAATTTACAAAATGAAACCTAGCGACTGAAAATAAATCCATGCACACAACACATTCGTTCACACCAAGCTTCAAGCCACGGTAGAAAGAGCAAAAGCCACTTACCAGTCCGTGCAGTGTGTTGGGGCGGACACTCGGCGCAGTGCAGCTCTGCCTAAACAAAACTGCCCTCTACAGACTAAGTCACTAGAACACTAAGGTCTGTTGCCACTGTAATAGCTCTAGACTATTCAAACAGCTCTGGTCCCGCTACAATCACTGTTTTTCTGGTGTCTTTTCCAAACAGAAAAAATACGTCCGCTTATAGCTAGCAAAAATGAAATAATAATCAATGCCCCAGCTCACAACTTTACCGTTCCCCTCTATATTCCTACCAAAATTCATAATCATCAAATTATGCTTACGCTGCTGTTAAAAACACGTGAAACTCGAGCACGGCTAGCCGAACACGCAAAACAAGTCGCACCATGCAGTATCAAAATGCTTATGTTATGATGTCAAGCTACACTATACAGTTACAACAACACTTTACCGCGACAGCGATATACTTGAGTACAATAAGAAAAAAAGACTTAAACTGACTAAATAAAACTTCAACTAAGTTAAAGATGAAAAACCGTAAATACAGGCAAAGAGTGAAAGCATGAAGGAATATAACAAGACATTCAAGTTCCAACATTCAAATATATATTATGGGTCACTCACACATGTATACCACACTATTTTACTCTCCAGAAACTACTGCTGCCTGGTAGAGTTTAATAAAGAATGACTGACTGAAGTTGATCTAACAACATTATCCTGAGACCTATGCATAACCCAATCTATGATGTGACCACGGCTGTGGGTGGGTTCTGTGACTGATTGAGAAAGACTAAACTGATCTAAAAGTTCAATCTTTTTTGTGGTGGAAGGTTGCTGGGGTTGGTCGAAGTGAAAGTTAATGTCTCCTAAAACTATGTATGTTCCTGACAGTGTGTTGCAATAATCGAGCAGGACTGGAAATTCTTGGTGGAAAATTGCATCAGTTAATTTATTTTTCTTGCTTGGAAAGGTGCGATATTATATGCATATGAAGTGAATGTTCTGCTGTGGAACGGACAAACTAAGGTGAACAACTTCAAAGGACGAGTGAGTGAATGCGAAGTCTGTAATGAAGCCAAGGTGACGGGACAGACTTTCTGTAAATAATAGCAAGGCCACCACCGCGATTTGAGCAAGGCAGTGAGCATACAGAATAGCCAGATGGGGTTAAATCAGAGCATTTACCCTCATCACCAGTCTGCCGAAACCAAGTCTGTTTAGTGAAATGTAAAAGCATATCTCATGAACATGTAACCAGATGTCAAAATGCTAAGTTTTTTTTAACCCTTAGTAACAGCATTACATACACTCAGGTCACAGAAACAGCAGAAATGGAAGTTAACCCTCTAAAGCCCGCAGCTACTAAAACCAATATGAAAATTATGCTGGCTTAAAATATGATTAAAGACAACACAATTACCATATTATGCAGTACCAAAAGTCATTTGGTCAGTTAGACATAAAATTTATTGGTGTGTCATATTCACAGTCGTATGTCATATTCACACAGGGCTTTTGGAACTTCTGTATCACATTTGATACACGACACGGTACAGTTTTTGATGAACTATTTCAACTTATTTCTTGTGGAAAGAGAGGAAAGTTTCTGTCTTTGTTAAGGCAAAGGAACACGTCACATTTGGTGCATTTGATGAAACCGAGGCTTTTGCAATTGGCATATTTGCACCGGCCCTGTGTGCCCCAAACTGGTAGGTGGTCCGCTCCATCATAGCGAACATCAGACACTGGAGCTCGCTGGATAGCTCTGCATGTGGAAGGAGTAGTGGGAGATCCCAGGCCCCCACGGGCTCGGCTCCGCGCGCCGGGGGTGGACCCCATGCCTCTCTCTGGCTGGGTGACCAAGTTGCCTACCCCTTTTTCTTCTCTTTTGTCTTGTTTCTGTCTTATTGGTCCTTTCACCTATATTCTCTTCACCCTTAAATTCTCCCAGTATACTATGCAGTTTTGACTCCCTTTCTTCTGCCTTACCGGACTTTCCCTGTCTTCTTTTTCCCCATCATTCCTTCTTTTTCCACCCTTCTTTTTCTCTGTGGCCTTCTCTTGGCCCCCTGCGTTTGCCGTGCAGGGCAACCCGTGTCGGGGGAGAATGGGATCCTGGAGGTTGAGGTCACTGAGGGACTGCGGTCCCTCACACTAACACACCTCTTTGGCCCGGACTTCTCCTAGACGGGAGGCTGGCGTGGCCCGCGTCAGTCAAGCGGCTGGTCGTGTATTGCCCTAGCTCTGCTAGAAGGCTGCGGCTCATGGGTCAAACTTGAACAAAACCGTAGTGGCAGTGCGGGATTGTCTGGGTGTATATCCCCCCTGTAGCCCTGGTGCGCTCCCTTGCTGGATTTTCCGCTTGGACGCATCCCCTTGTTGGACTCCGTGGTGGGTGGGGAGCAGGGGGGATGAATTCATAAATTAATAACATGGCTTCCACAAATAAACGACGACTGCGTGATGACGGACCGGACTCGGACACGGACAGTGACATAGACACGAGACAGAAAGCTTGTGCATCGGGGGTAGAAGGGGCCTGGCCTCGTTTTTTGGTTGTAGAGGGGGCGGATCCGGCTATGCCACTAGGCAAGCTGTCTCCGTTCGCAATACAGAAGGGTTTTCAATCCGTTTGCACAATCGGGTTCAAAGATGTGAAAAAACTGAGATCTGGGGCCTACCTGGTGGAGTGCTCAACCAAAAGGGCATCGGATAGTCTTCTAAAGAGGGATTCGACTGTCTTCGTTGATAGACCAATCAAAGTTTCTGTTCATGGACGGTTGAATTCCTCCAAGGGAGTCATCCGATGTCAGGATTTGATCGACATGTCAGAATTGGAAATCCGTGGTGAGCTCTCCAGCCAGGGGGTCACAGCAGTCCAGCGGGTCTTCGTCACCAAGGGATCCCAACGTATCCCCACCAACACACTTTTTGTGACCTTCGCTATGGCCAAATTGCCGGAGTCACTCAAGGTGGGGTACCTTAGGGTGAAGGTGACGCCGTTTGTACCATCACCGTTGCGATGCTACCGGTGCCAAAGATTTGGCCACGGTAGCAAGAACTGTAAAAGCAAGGAAATATGTCGTGATTGTGGTAAAGAGAAACACGAAAACGAATGCAAAAATCCGATTTGCTGTGTGAATTGCGCCGGGAATCATTCGTCCAGCTCCAAAGACTGTCCTCAGTGGCAGTTGGAGCTGGAAATCCAAAAGGTGCGGGCCACTGAGAGTTGCTCCTTTGGCGACGCAAGGAAAAAAGTTCTTGCAAGTAGGCCGGTGCTTAAAGAGAGGTCCTTTGCGGCTGTGGCGGGTTCCACATCTCATGTGGAACCTAGCGCACACCCGACAATGGACACTGCCATGAGTAAAATAACACAGATTTTGGAAACGTTGTGCAAACGGATGGATACTCTCGAAAAGATGCTTGCTTTGTTTGCCCAGAAGGGGGTTTCTCCAGCCCCACCGAATCCACTGGAGAACGTGCCGACGGGCACGTCAAAATCCGTCACTCCAAGCGCGCAGACGGCCGCGCCAATAGCCGTCACTCCTGCCACGAAGGAGGCTAGGCCTCATGCCACCGCACCAGCAACGACCGGTTTTAGCGACCGGGTAGTTGCTGGGGCGACTAAAATCCTAGTTACCCAGCAGAAGAGCGTCAGAGGAGGAGAGGGAAAGATTGGCAGGGGTGAAGGGGAGAGGGAAGATATAAAATCTGGTGCTGGGGAGAGGGGGAGGAAGTCCGCTGGCAGCTCGGGTTCTGGGTCTTTGACAAAGAATCAAAGGCCCGGACCCCTTTCTTCCAAGCCCCAGCAGCCTCTCGAAACGGAGAACCGTTTCGGGGGGTTGATGGAACATGAAGAGATGGACGAGGGTCCAAAAGATACAGAGACATAATTGTGCTCTCGGAGATGAAACTTTTAGCATTCTTTTACTTAATTTTTATGTCCATTTTACAATGGAACATCCGAGGGATAAGGGCAAATTATGAGGAGCTATGCTGTCTGCTGACAGAGCATCGACCTGAAGTATTGGCCCTTCAGGAAACTCTCCTGTCAGAAAAACATCCTATAGATATTACTGGTTATTCCTCTCTAGATTGTTTATCTTCTAGAGGCGTTTCACTCTTTATCCATAGAAATGTCCCATTTAATCCAATTTTACTTAATACAAGTTTACCAGCAGTTGCAGCTAGAGTATCTCTTTTTAAATCCCTCACAGTTTGTTCTCTATATTTGACACCATCAATAAATGTAACTAAAAGTGAACTTGAGAATTTGGTCCAACAGTTACCTCCCCCTTTTTTGTTGTTGGGAGATTTTAATGGACGCTCTCCCCTGTGGGGTAGTGATCGTACCGATTCTCAGGGTAAAATAATTGAAGACATTTTAGACTCGTTAAACCTAGTAACTTTGAACGAGGGTGCTCCAACTTTTTCCTGTTCTAGAACTGCTTCTTTGTCCCACATTGATATATCGATCTGTGATCCCTCCTTACTTTTGGATTTTAAATGGACAGTTTTAGAAGATCTCCATGGCAGCGACCATTTCCCGGTTTTATTAAAACATGATTCAGATAACCTTGAGCAAACTCATGGCAGGTGGAAACTGAAACAAGCTAACTGGAGTCTGTTTTCTAACCTGTCTGAGGCCCAGCTACGTGCTAAGAACCAGGAATTTTCTAATGCCTTAGATCCAATACAGCTTTATACTGACATAGTTATTAACAGTGCCAAGGAGTCCATTCCGCAAACTTCGTCAAACCCTCACACACTTAAAAAACCCTGGTTTGACGATGAATGTAGAAAACTTCAGCAAGCTCGTAAAAAAGCTTTAAGAACTATGTTTTTACACCCAAGCACTGAAAATAAACAAAACCACCAACGTTTGCGAGCGCAATGCCGACAGCTCTTCAAACGAAAGAGAAAGGAATCGTGGAGAGGTTTCTGCTCCACGCTTAATTCAAAAGCGAAACTGTCAAAGGTGTGGAAAGTAGTCCGCAAACTCAAAAATAGAAGTAACAAACAGGTGAGCCCATGCCTTACTGTGCAGGGTGACGTAATCGGAGATAAAAAATTAGTAGCTGATCTTTTGGCTTCTTCTTTTGCTGCAAATTCTTCCTCTGAAAATTATTCTGTCCCTTTTCAAACAGTTAAAACCCGTAAAGAAAAACAACAGTTACATTTTACCTCCGATAATTCTGAAGATTACAACATTCCGTTTTCATTAGTCGAACTTGATGATGCAATTAACAAAAGTGCAGATTCAGCAGTTGGACCGGATGATGTACATTATCAATTTCTCAGACATTTAACAAGGTACTCACGGTCTCAACTGCTGGACATCTTCAATCAGCTCTGGATCACTGGCACCTTTCCTCCCTCCTGGAGAAAGGCCATTATTGTACCCATCCCTAAACCTGGCAAAGACCATACTAACCCGACAAACTATAGACCAATAGCCTTAACGTCTTGCTTATGCAAGACACTGGAAAGAATGGTTTATTCTCGTTTACTGTGGTATCTCGAAACCAATAATATCTTATCCAACACTCAGTGTGGCTTTCGAAGTGGTCGAAGTACTGTTGACCACCTGGTGCGACTGGAAACTTTTATCCGTAACGCGTTCGTCCAGGGTGAACATGTCGTTGCCATCATGTTTGATTTGGAAAAAGCTTATGATACCACATGGAAATATGGCATTCTTTCAGATTTACAAGAAATGGGTTTGAAGGGACATTTACCTCTGTTTATATCCAATTTTCTAACAGACAGAATTTTTCAGGTTAAGGTTGGGGGATCTTTGTCAGCTACGAGAGAACAGGAGATGGGAGTGCCTCAGGGTAGCATCTTGTCTCCCTTGCTGTTTAATATTAAAATAAATAACATTGTTCGTTCCGTTAAACGGGGAATTGACAATTCTTTATTTGTCGACGATTTTGCATTGGTAGCCAAAGGTAAAACTTTGGCATCTGCAGAACGTCAGCTACAGTTATGTGTCAAGGCCGTTGAAGACTGGGTTTTACAAAATGGTTTTAAATTTTCTGAAGCAAAAACTGAATGCATTCACTTTTCCCAGCACCGGGGAATTATTCAAGACCCTACTATTCTCCTCAATAAAACTCCAATAAAGGCGGTCAAACAAGTCAAATTTTTGGGTGTTATTTTTGATCAAAAGCTATCTTTCATTCCTCATCTGAAAATTTTGAAAACTAAATGTCAACAGGCCTGCAATTTGCTCAAGGTTATCAGTGGTACAGACTGGGGTGCTGACAAGAAAACTTTATTGCTGTTATATCGTTCTTTAATTAGATCCAAGTTAGACTATGGTTGCATTGTCTATGGTTCTGCTAGAAAATCTTATCTTAAGATGCTAGATCCAGTTGCCCATCAGGCACTACGCATTGCTTTGGGTGCGTTTCGCACTTCCCCTTGTGAAAGCCTTTACGTGGAAGCTAACGAACCTCCGCTGGAGCTGAGACGTACAAAATTGTCAATGAATTACTATTTAAAATTAAAAACTGATCCTATGAACCCTGCTTATGACTGTGTTTTCAACCCAGATTTTGTTCAGAAATTTGAAGCCAAACCTAACACAATTCCTCCGTTTGGCATCAGAATGCAAGCTCATCTGGAAAAAGCAGGCATTGATGTTGCTTCCATCAACGACGATGAACTTCGGACTGAAGCTCCCCCATGGAAATTATGTACCCCAAACATTAATTGGCAGTTGTCCGCTTTCCTTAAAAACAATACATCCGAAACCGTATATAACCAACTTTATTTAGAACAGTGTGCTTTATACCCAGGATATGAACAACTTTTTACAGACGGGTCAAAGAAAGGAGATTCAGTTGCTGCTGCGTCTGTCTCCGAGAGACACTTAGACCAGCCTTTGCAACAGCGTTTACCTGATTTTTGTTCTGTTTATACAGCTGAGCTCAAGGCAATTCATTTAGCTCTGAAACAAGTTTATCAATCCAAAAGAACCTCATTTTTAATCATGTCCGATTCATTGTCAGCACTTCAGGCTCTTTCCACGAGAAAGATATCACACCCTTTTCTGGCAGAGATCCATGACCTCCACACACAACTTGTTTCTGAGGGTAAAAAGATAGTTTTTATGTGGGTCCCTGGTCACATGGGCATCCGCGGCAATATTGCAGTAGACAGAGCGGCTAAAGATGCTCTACATCTCGATTTCCCTCCAGAGATTTTCCAGTTTGTGCCCTACTCTGACCTACGTTGTATGACTGGATCTTATTGTAAACGACTGTGGCAGACTGACTGGTCTAACCATGTCAACAACAAATTATTTCAAATTCTTCCCGATTTGTCCACTTCTTTGCCTAACTTTGCGTCCACTCGCAGAGAGGAAACAGTGTTATCTCGCCTTCATATTGGGCATACTTATGTCACCCACAGTTTCCTTTTAAAAGGAGAAGAACCACCATGGTGCTTTGCATGCGATCAATCTTTTTCTGTTCGCCATTTTATGTCTGAATGTGCTGATTTGATTGAGGAAAGGGAAACATATTTTGGTTCCATACCTTTCAAAGAGATTTTTAAAGTATGTAATGGTCAACATCTGTTTCAATTTTTACATGATGTTGGTTTGTTCTATCGCATATAAATTGTATCGACATGTTTTGTTTAGTTTGGATTTTATTAGGACTGAATTTAGTGATTTGATTGAAGAAAGAGAATATATTTCTAATACATCAGTTTTAAAGAAGTCTCTTAAAGAGGTGTCATGTGAAAGTTTGTTTGTGTATTTAAGAGTAACAGGCTTGTTTTTTAAGACTTGAATCATTTTATAATATTTTAAGATAACGTCTCTCTGGTCCTGATTTGGCTCGGAAGAGTCCGCTGGACCTAAAGCAATAACCTTGTATTGTATTGTATTGGGAGATCCCAGAGACGGTCGTCCAACTGGGCGTTTGACGTTGATCAGAGCCGATGCCACGTCAGTCTGGAAAGCAGAGAGTTTCTTGTGCTTTTGCTGAAGTAGACAGCAGTGCCTCTTGTACCACAGCCATGCAGTTACAACTGCGATGTTGATGGTATGCATGAAGATATACATGTACCATCTTCTGGATTTCATCCCATACTTGTAAAGTGCTGTGAGGGAGTCCAGAAGGTCCACCCCGTCCATGAATTTGTTATATTCTTGAACTATGGCAACCACGGCCGAATTTTCCAAAGTTTGTCCGCTGCCTTTTGTTCCTCTGGCACAAGGAGATTGTCAACAAAATGAAGTCTGCTGCACAATTTCTTGAACTTTTCCCTTGGCATGACATCTGCAACAGGTGGGTATCTTGTTCCACCTTCCCAATAGGCATGAACACAATGGGCCTGGACCAGACCCATGCGGAGGTACATGCCTATGAACATTTCAACTTCTTTCTTTGTGGTCTTTATGTTTATCTCTTCTTTTTGAAGCGAGTAGATATTCGTCTGGTTCTCCACATTCTCCAGCATTTCATCTGTTACAAGGTCTTTGAAATACTGGTATGGGGTTTTCATG
The DNA here is from genome assembly GCA_036898135.1 of Oncomelania hupensis. Taxonomy (NCBI): domain Eukaryota; kingdom Metazoa; phylum Mollusca; class Gastropoda; order Littorinimorpha; family Pomatiopsidae; genus Oncomelania; species Oncomelania hupensis. The sequence goes on along the minus strand of CM072523.1, from coordinate 9,983,200 downwards.
TTTCCATCTGCAGGTGGCTGTTCTAGGATGCCAGTAAATGTTGTTTCTGGTGGCTGGAATGCCATGTCAGTCCAGATTTGTTGCCCCAAAAAGCTTGCTAGGTCTTCATCTTCACCCTCCGCAATCATGTATGCAGCCAGTGGGATATCATCCATGTCATCCCAGTCGTCATCATTTTTCTGCTGATGCAAAGTGGCAAGTGGAATGTCATCCTCCTCATCCGAGTCAATTTTCCTTTTGCGCTTTCTGCCCCTCTTTTTCCTTGGTGTCAAATCCAGCTCCTCCTCCAGATCTTTCAGTTCTTTGCTTGGCATATATTCATCCCCTGATGATTCATACTCTTAGAACAGTGTGCTAGCCACCGGTCTCTACATCCTGATTTTTCGTCACCTCTTGGACCACAAATGTCCAGGACAAGCGGATTAGACGACAAGCAGCAGGGTCTTTCGCTGAGTTTTTAAATGAGCTGTATCATGTGGCTGTGGATTCTGCTCCAAGAAAGTAACTAGGTTACTTGCAGCAGTGTCCAGGTCAAGTTTCCCCATCTTTAACAATGGTGACTTTTACGACTGCACCACCTTTAAGTACTGCATTTGCAGCAACAATGCAGAGCGCTTGGCAGTGACAGATTTCTTGCTTGCAAGCAGCCTGAATATGTCTTCTTTGCTTATACATGGTCCTCCGGAGAAATTTATTTGTTGAATGATTTCCTGAATACGCTTATTCCTGTCAGCTTCCTTCTGTGCCAGATGGTTGCGATGAAGCGGTAAGCGCTGTTGAGTTTCTTGGCGAACTCCAGCTTCTCGTTTTTGATCCCTTTTCCTAATTTCCTTTCCCATCAGAGAAGCTTGCGCAAGAAGCTTTTTTTGAGTAGTAGGTGTTTTTTCTAAATACCATCCAACAGTCTTATTTCTCTTGAGTACAGTTGCGCCTGTTGTACAAGCTTAAATCTAGGTCGCCAAACATTGCCTCCCCAAACAAGTTTGTTGTTAGACAATGCGCCATGCGCATTTTGTCCGCATCTGTTGCTTCTTGACCATATATACCTCCAGAAAGAAAGTCAGAAAGTTGATTCTGAATGACTGTTAAATATCCGAAGGCAAGCATTTTGAGGAGTGTGTGTAAGCTGTCCGAGTCCTTTAGACATTTTGCTGCAGCTTTTACAGATACTACCTCTGGTAGCTCAGTCAAGCTGTATGTGTCCAGAAATGAAGGAAGGTCAGTCAGCATCTGAGACAGTGTATCAGGAGTAGAGCTGATTGTGCGCAAGATGGTCTCCATTTTCTGCACAGGCTTGTGGAGATCTAAATAATGGATGTGGGTGTTAATCATGGTCCAAAATGGTCCTGCTAAGCAAACGTACATGACAGCAAGTGCAGTAACCATAAGTATAATTTCTTCACTTCCTGCATCTTTCAGGACACTTGTTTGCTTAAGGTTTGGTGATTCGCAAGCTCTTGACCAGAAATCAACAAGTTCTTCTCTGTGGTGAACAACGGCAGCAGCACCATGAAATAGGTTGTTAAACCTATTTCCACGGAAAATCTGGAACACACTCTTAAAACAGTGTGCTAGCCACCGGTCTCTACATCCTGATTTTTCATCACATCTTGGACCACAAATGTCACAGGACAAGCGGATTAGACGACAAGCAGCAGGGTCTTTCGTTGAGTTTTTAAATTAGCTGAATGCTGCTATAGAGTCCTTGCCCAGTTGCCGTCTCCATCTCATCTGGTCTTCAAATGCTACAAGGATTTTATCAGTCGATGTACTGAGCCCCAGAAGAAAATGTGCACTGCAGAAAAGAAAGTCTATACCACTGTCATTTTGTAATATCTCATTCTTGTTCTGCAAAAGTTGTCTGCCAAATGCCTTCATAGTTGCAGCTCTACTAATGTATGCAAAGCTGATTTTTGCGAAAAATCAATATGCTATTAAAATCAAGAAATAGGAAATGCAAACTAAATGGTACAGATTTAAGAGACAGATGCAGAAATAGTACCATTTTGGTTAAAAGGGAAGACTGCAAGTCTATAAATAAAAGTAAACAAGAAAAAAATCGAAGTAGAATGAACGACTTTGATGAAGAGAAAAAATGGGGAGTGTGCATTCGGCAAATAGTGCCTTTAAAGCTCAAATAAAATAAAAATAAAATGGTACTCTTTTTGCCTTCTATTTTGATGCTTTCATTTTTGTATTTGAGCTGTGAAGGCACTATGTGTAGAATGCACACTCCACATTTTTTGTTCCCTTCATTAAAGTAGTTTATTTTACCTTTAATGCTTTTTTTTTAAAGTTCTATTTTGGTTAATTTCAATAATGTGCTCTCATCCCTACTTTATTAGTTTGACATTTAAAATCAACCACGCCACGAAGACGATTGTCACATTAAACTAAGCAACCCTAACTTCTAAGAAAACATTTTTATAAGACTTCATATGTAAAAATAATTAAAGGGTACGAAAACTGGGGTACTTTAGTTATTTACAAAGAAAATGAGAGTTATCTATTGTCTTTCAGTTGGTTGAGAATATTATGTATATGGATTAACGTACATTTAATTCTTACCAATCATGGAGCTTTTGACTTCCGTCATGAGATTGAAGCTCTTCTTCCCCCATTCTCCCAAGGAGGTTGTATTTGAGGGCAAGCTCGGTATGGAGTAGCCTCTTCCCTGCCTCCTCCACTGCCTGTCTGGGTGTCTCTCCTCCAAAGTTTCCGATGGCTTGGATCTAAAAATAGCCAATAATAAGGACACATATTATTTTAACATCTCAACAGAAGGATATCACAAGAAACTTGTCAGAAAATAAAAGTCCCCAAATTTCACTAAAGCCTTGTAAAGCTGGAGCTTAACGTGTACATGTTTATGTTGTCATATGCTGATATAGTGTAGAACTGCCTCAGTGTGCTTTAGAACTGGCTTAATTGCGCTACAACACATAGAGGTAGTTCAAGTGTGACATAAAAATGTATACATTAAGTAGGCCTTTTAGCTTTCAGTTCTCAAAGACAAAGACATAGACCCTGTGAACCCTAAACAAACAAAACATAGAAGGCTTTTTTTTTTAAAATGTAGTACTCAGCAGAACTGCATGTGTACTTACATAATCTTAAGAAAATTACAATTTCCATAATATAAACAGGTCTGTCATCACATCCTGCAGAATTATGCAGCACTTGTTGAAGTTCATTCATAATCATATTGAGTAAAATGAGATCAGTTCTAAAAGGTGTACAGTGTAAGTGAAGTAAGAAGAAGAATAAGAAGAAGAGAAAATCTGGAAACAAAGATAAACAGACAAAAAACACACCCACAAAAAAAAGCAAAATAATATTTTTAGCATACGAAAAAGTACTGTACAGTCATGGTAGAGTGACTAATTTCTTACTCGCCTTCTCACTTGATAAAGGAAAAATTCACTAGCCCAATATACCAAGTAAAGAGTAGCAGAAGTAATAGTAATAGTATAATGTCATCCTTAATGGTTAATTTTGGCAAAGAATACACACCATAACTTTAATTTTTTTTAAAGGTGTGTTTTACCATAACAAGGTACATTTGTAATTACACTCAAACACAGATTTGAGTCTTAGGACATTGCTCAACCATTACACACAACTAAATTTACCATTCTTCCACATAGTTCTTGTTGATTCTTGGTAAGGATATAAAAACAAATTGCATGCCTGGCAAAAAAATTGACATGAGCCACTTGCCCCAGGCAATCATGACTTTGTCCTTCCCAGTTACAATACAATACAAGGTTATTGCTTTAGGTCCAGCGGACTCTTCCGAGCCAAATCAGGACCAGAGAGACGTTATCTTAAAATATTATAAAATGATTCAAGTCTTAAAAAACAAGCCTGTTGCTCTTAAATACACAAACAAACTTTCACATGACGCCTCTTTAAGAGACTTCTTTAAAACTGATGTATTAAAAATATATTCTCTTTCTTCAATCAAATCACTAAATTCAGTCCTAATAAAATCCAAACTAAACAAAACATGTCGATACGATTTATATGCGATAAAACAAACCAACATCATGTAAAAATTGAAACAGATGTTGACCATTACATACTTTAAAAATCTCTTTGAAAGGTATGGAACCAAAATATGTTTCTCTTTCCTCAATCAAATCAGCACATTCAGACATAAAATGGCGAACAGAAAAAGATTGATCACATGCAAAGCACCATGGTGGTTCTTCTCCTTTTAAAAGGAAACTGTGGGTGACATAAGTATGCCCAATATGAAGGCGAGATAACACTGTTTCTTCTTTGCGAGTGGATGCAAAGTTAGGCAAAGAAGTGGACAAATCGGGAAGAATTTGAAATAATTTGTTGTTGACATGGTTAGACCAGTCAGTCTGCCACAGTCGTTTACAATAAGATCCAGTCATACAACGTAGGTCAGAGTAGGGCACAAACTGGAAAATCTCTGGAGGGAAATCGAGATGCAGAGCATCTTTAGCCGCCCTGTCTACTGCAATATTGCCGCGGATGCCCATGTGACCAGGGACCCACATAAAAACTATCTTTTTACCCTCAGAAACAAGTTGTGTATGGAGGTCATGGATCTCTGTCAGAAAAGGGTGTGATATCTTTCTCGTGGAAAGAGCCTGAAGTGCTGACAATGAATCGGACATGATTAAAAATGAGGTTCTTTTGGATTGATAAACTTGTTTCAGAGCTAAATGAATTGCCTTGAGCTCAGCTGTATAAACAGAACAAAAATCAGGTAAACGCTGTTGCAAAGGCCGGTCCAAGTGTCTCCCGGAGACCGATGCAGCAGCAACCGAATCTCCTTTCTTTGACCCGTCTGTAAAAAGTTGTTCATATCCTGGGTATAAAGCACACTGTTCTAAATAAAGTTGGTTATATACGGTTTCGGATGTATTGTTTTTAAGGAAAGCGGACAACTGCCAATTAATGTTTGGGGTACATAATTTCCATGGGGGGGCTTCAGTCCGAAGCTCATCGTCGTTGATGGAAGCAACATCAATGCCTGCTTTTTCCAGATGAGCTTGCATTCTGATGCCAAACGGAGGGATTGTGTTAGGTTTGGCTTCAAATTTCTGAACAAAATCTGGGTTGAAAACACAGTCATAAGCAGGGTTCATAGGATCAGTTTTTAATTTTAAATAGTAATTCATTGACAATTTTGTACGTCTCAGCTCCAGCGGGGGTTCGTTAGCTTCCACGTAAAGGCTTTCACAAGGGGAAGTGCGAAACGCACCCAAAGCAATGCGTAGTGCCTGATGGGCAACTGGATCTAGCATCTTAAGATAAGATTTTCTAGCAGAACCATAAACAATGCAACCATAGTCTAACTTGGATCTAATTAAAGAACGATATAACAGCAATAAAGTTTTCTTGTCAGCACCCCAGTCTGTACCACTGATAACCTTGAGCAAATTGCAGGCCTGTTGACATTTAGTTTTCAAGATTTTCAGATGAGGAATGAAAGATAGCTTTTGATCAAAAATAACACCCAAAAATTTGACTTGTTGGACCGCCTTTATTGGAGTTTTATTGAGGAGAATAGTAGGGTCTTGAATAATTCCCCGGCGCTGGGAAAAGTGAATACATTCAGTTTTTGCTTCAGAAAATTTAAAACCATTTTGTAAAACCCAGTCTTCAACGGCCTTGACACATAACTGTAGCTGACGTTCTGCAGATGCCAAAGTTTTACCTTTGGCTACCAATGCAAAATCGTCGACAAATAAAGAATTGTCAATTCCCCGTTTAACGGAACGAACAATGTTATTTATTTTAATATTAAACAGCAAGGGAGACAAGATGCTACCCTGAGGCACTCCCATCTCCTGTTCTCTCGTATCTGACAAAGATCCCCCAACCTTAACCTGAAAAATTCTGTCTGTTAGAAAATTGGATATAAACAGAGGTAAATGTCCCTTCAAACCCATTTCTTGTAAATCTGAAAGAATGCCATATTTCCATGTGGTATCATAAGCTTTTTCCAAATCAAACATGATGGCAACGACATGTTCACCCTGGACGAACGCGTTACGGATAAAAGTTTCCAGTCGCACCAGGTGGTCAACAGTACTTCGACCACTTCGAAAGCCACACTGAGTGTTGGATAAGATATTATTGATTTCTAGATACCACAGTAAACGAGAATAAACCATTCTTTCTAGCGTCTTGCATAAGCAAGACGTTAAGGCTATTGGTCTATAGTTTGTCGGGTTAGTATGGTCTTTGCCAGGTTTAGGGATGGGTACAATAATGGCCTTTCTCCAGGAGGGAGGAAAGGTGCCAGTGATCCAGAGCTGATTGAAGATGTCCAGCAGTTGAGACCGTGAGTACCTTGTTAAATGTCTGAGAAATTGATAATGTACATCATCCGGTCCAACTGCTGAATCTGCACTTTTGTTAATTGCATCGTCAAGCTCGACTAATGAAAACGGAATGTTGTAATCTTCAGAATTATCGGAGGTAAAATTTAACTGTTGTTTTTCTTTACGGGTTTTAACTGTTTGAAAAGGGACAGAATAATTTTCAGAGGAAGAATTTGCAGCAAAAGAAGAAGCCAAAAGATCAGCTACTAATTTTTTATCTCCGATTATGTCACCCTGCACAGTAAGGCATGGGCTCACCTGTTTGTTACTTTTATTTTTAAGTTTGCGGACTACTTTCCACACCTTCGACAGTTTCGCTTTCGAATTAAGCGTGGAGCAGAAACCTCTCCACGATTCCCTTCTCTTTCGTTTGAAGAGCTGTCGGCATTGCGCTCGCAAACGTTGGTGGTTTTGTTTATTTTCAGTGCTTGGGTGTAAAAACATAGTTCTTAAAGCTTTTTTACGAGCTTGCTGAAGTTTTCTACATTCATCGTCAAACCAGGGTTTTTTAAGTGTGTGAGGGTTTGACGAAGTTTGCGGAATGGACTCCTTGGCACTGTTAATAACTATGTCAGTATAAAGCTGTATTGGATCTAAGGCATTTGAAAATTCCTGTTTCTTAGCACGTAACTGGGCCTCAGACAGGTTAGAAAACAGACTCCAGTTAGCTTGTTTCAGTTTCCACCTGCCATGAGTTTGCTCAAGGTTGTCTGAATCATGTTTTAATAAAACCGGGAAATGGTCGCTGCCATGGAGATCTAAAACTGTCCATTTAAAATCCAAAAGTAACGAGGGATCACAGATCGATATATCAATGTGGGACAAAGAAGCAGTTCTAGAACAGGAAAAAGTTGGAGCACCCTCGTTCAAAGTCACTAGGTTTAACGAGTCTAAAATGTCTTCAATTATTTTACCCTGAGAATCGGTACGATCACTACCCCACAGGGGAGAGCGTCCATTAAAATCTCCCAACAACAAAAAAGGGGTAGGTAACTGTTGGACCAAATTCTCAAGTTCACTTTTAGTTACATTTATTGATGGTGTCAAATATAGAGAACAAACTGTGAGGGATTTAAAAAGAGATACTCTAGCTGCAACTGCTGGTAAACTTGTATTAAGTAAAATTGGATTAAATGGGACATTTCTATGGATAAAGAGTGAAACGCCTCTAGAAGATAAACAATCTAGAGAGGAATAACCAGTAATATCTATAGGATGTTTTTCTGACAGGAGAGTTTCCTGAAGGGCCAATACTTCAGGTCGATGCTCTGTCAGCAGACAGCATAGCTCCTCATAATTTGCCCTTATCCCTCGGATGTTCCATTGTAAAATGGACATAAAAATTAAGTAAAAGAATGCTAAAATTTTCATCTCCGAGAGCACAATTACGTCTCTTTATCTTTTGGACCTTCGTCCATCTCTTCATGTTCCATCAACCGCCCGAAACGGTTCTCCGTTTCGAGAGGCTGATGGGGCTTGGAAGAAAGGGGTCCGGGCCTTTGATTTTTGGCCAAAGCCCCGGAACCCGAACTGCCAGCGGACTTCCACCCCTTCTCCCCAGCACCAGATTTTATATCTTCCCTCTCCCCTTCACCCCTGCCAATCTTTCCCTCTCCTCCTCTGACGCTCTTCTGCTGGGTAACTAGGATTTTAGTCGCCCCAGCAACTACCCGGTCGCTAAAACCGGTCGTTGCTGGTGCGGTGGCTTGAGGCCTAGCCTCCTTTGAAGCAGGTGTGACGGCTTTTGTCACGGCCGTCGGCGTGTTGTGGGTGACGGGTGGGGACGTGCCAGTCGGCACGTTCTCCAGTGGATTCGGTGGGGCTGGAGAAACCCCCTTCTGGGCAAACAACGCGAGCATCTTTTCCAGAGCATCCATCCGTTTGCACGTTTCCAAGATCTGCGTTATTTTACTCATGGCGGTGTCCATTGTCGGGTGTGCGCCCGGTTCCACATGAGATGTGGAACCCGCCACAGACGCAAAGGACCTCTCTTTGACAACCGGCCTACTGTTAAGTACTTTTTTCCTTGCATCACCGAAGGAGCAATTCTCAGTGGCCCGCACCTTTTGGATTTCCAGCTCCAACTGCCACTGAGGACAATCTTTGGAGCTGGAAGAATGATTCCCGGCGCAATTCACGCAGCAAATCGGATGTTTGCAGTCGTTTTCATGTTTGTCTTTTGCACAATCTCGACATATCTCTTTGCTTTTACAGGTCTTGCTACCGTGACCAAACCTTTGGCAACGGTAGCATCGCAACGGTGATGGTACAAACGGCGTCACCTTCACCCTAAGGTACCCCACCTTGAGTGACTCCGGCAATTTGGCCATAGCGAAGGTCACAAAAAGTGTGTTGGTGGGGATACGTTGGGGTCCCTTGGTGACGAAGACCCGCTGGACTGCTGTGACCCCCTGGCTGGAGAGCTCACCACGGATTTCCAATTCTGACATGTCGATCAAATCCTGACATCGGATGACTCCCTTGGAGGAATTCAACCGTCCATGCACAGAAACTTTGATTTGTCTATCAACGAAGACAGTCGAATCCCTCTTCAGCAGACAATCCGATGCCATTTTGGTTGAGCACTCCACCAGGTAGGCCCCAGATCTCAATTTTTTAACATCCTTGAAACCGGTTGTGCAAACGGACTGGAACCCTTTATGGATGGCGAACGGAGACAGCTTGCCTAGTGGCATAGCCGGATCCGCCCCCTCTACTACCAAAAAACGAGGCCAGGCCCCTTCCACCCCCGATGCACAAGCTTTTTGTCTCGTCTCAATGTCACTGTCCGTATCCGTGTCAGAGTCGTCACCGTGAAGTCGTTTTTTTTTGTTTGAAGCCATGTTATTAATTTATGAATTCATCCCCCCTGCTCCCCACCCACCACGGAGTCCAACAAGGGGATGCGTCCAAGCGGAAAGTCCAGCAAGGAAACGCACCAGGGTTACAGGGGGGATATACACCCAGACAATCCCGCACTGCCACTACGGTTTTGTTCAAGTTTGACCCATGAGCCGCAGCCTTCTAGCAGAGCTAGGGCAATACACGACCAGCCGCTTGACTGACGCGGGCCACGCCAGCCTCCCGTCTAGGAGAAGTCCGGGCCAAAGAGGTGTGTTAGTGTGAGGGACCGCAGTCCCTCAGTGACCTCAACCTCCAGGATCCCATTCTCCCCCGACACGGGTTGCCCTGCACGGCAAACGCAGGGGGCCAAGAAAAGGCCACAGAGAAAACGAAGAGTAGAAAAAGGAGTGATGGTGAAAAAGAAGACAGGGAAAGTCCGGTAAGGCAGAAGAAAGGGAGTCAAAACTGCATAGTATACTGGGAGAATTTAAGGGTGAAGAGAATATAGGTCAAAGGACCAATAAGACAGAAACAAGACAAAAGAGAAGAAAAAGGGGTAGGCAACTTGGTCACCCAGCCAGAGAGAGGCATGGGGTCCACCCCCGGCGCGCGGAGCCGAGCCCGTGGGGGCTCCTTCCCAGTTACAGTGGAACCCTGTTAACACAGTGATGGATAACAAGTTTTTTTTATGTTTAACACTAGCAAATTTTCTGTTCCCCAGCCAGTGATCATATTACATAATCTTTATTGTTTAACAAGCAACTGCTTAACACAGGCAAATTGTCTGTATCCCAAGAAAAACATGTTAACAGGGTTCCACTGTAATTAGGCTAAAAAATCTTGCCATAGTGAGAAGACCAACAAAAAGTAAAAAACTTAAAAAAGATTAGCAATAAATTGAGTATGAAACTTTATATTGATAACTTGCCATGCTCTCTTTGGTCTCCTTCTCAGCTGCAAGAAGAATGTTCAGACGCTCCAGCTCTTCCTCCTAGATCCTGGCTTAGAGGAAACTGGAAACCTTCAGGTAGCTTTGGAGGGGCGATCGAGATGCCAGCCTTCACTTGTAATAAATTTTCCATGTTGGTCAGACTTTGCCCAGTTTCTCAGCCACTTGCTTTACCTCTTGGCCGTATTCTTCAACAGCCTTTAAAACTGCTGAGAACATCGCATGAGATGAGGCTGGAACATATAACAAATATAACAGTGTCATTTGATTCACGTCAGACAGAGAAAAAAAAGTATTGTTACATGCCCTTCTTTCAGATTTTGTGACATCAGTATCCTTCAGTAGAATGCAAACCATTAATTTAGCATCCTAATGCTGTGAACTGAGCGCACTTTTCTTGCTTTCCTCTCAGTTTTCTGCTGGTCACAGCTGCTTTAATTCGCAACTCAAATTTCTCAAAAGTGCAAAATTGACAACTGGAGTACTCTGTTATTCTCTTCTTTTCTCCTCTTCTCTTCCCTTGTCTACTGAGCAAAATGGCACTTATAGTGTCATCAGTGACAACTGGTATTTGCGAGCAGAAAGCAATGAGACAAAAAATGTTTCACATTCATTTCTCTTCCATTTTTTAAACCAATAGTTGAAAATAGTAAGGCTGGGAACGAAAGCAAACGGAGACGAAAAGGATAGCTCGCATAGTAAGCAATGTAAGGTTTTTCCCAATCAACCAAAAATAAATAAATAAAAAATACATAAATTTAATAAGAAGTGGTAGATACAAAATCACCTATGACACTGACCATCTTCTGGGAGGTTGCTTGAAGTAGAGCTGCTCCTGAAAAGACTGGGCATTGATCTGGAGTTGTGAGGAGAGCTCCCGCTTGTGGACGGAGACTGCATGGCTGATTTTCTTAGTGGTGGATAGGAGGTGGGGGTAGATTTGTAGTTGGCAATTTTCTTCCCTTTCGAGGTGGAGGCGAGACAGTTTGTGCTGAGGATGATTCTTCACTTTCCAATTGTGGATCTCGACTGGGCATTGATCTAGAGTTGTGAGGAGAGCTCCCGCTTGTGGACTGAGGCTGCATGGCTGATTTTCTTAGTGGTGGATAGGAGGTGGGGGTAGATTTGTAGTTGGCAATTTTCTTCCCTTTCGAGGTGGAGGCGAGACAGTTTGTGCTGAGGATGATTCTTCACTTTCCAATTGTGGATCTCGACTGGGCATTGATCTAGAGTTGTGAGGAGAGCTCCCGCTTGTGGACTGAGACTGCATGGCTGATTTTCTTAGTGGTGGATAGGAGGTGGGGGTAGATTTGCAGTTGGCAATTTTCTTGCCTTTCGAGGTTGAGGCGAGACAGATCGTGCTGAGGATGATCCTTCACTTTCAGATTGTGTATCTCAACTGGGGCTCCTAAAATATAGTTTGACAGAACATAAAAAGCATAAGGCATACTGTTTAAAAAAAAAAGAAGGCATAAACAGTATTATTACCATAACAGTGAATTTTACCATATTCGAAGTCAATATTATCAGTTTTCTTAAAATTCCATAGACATCATGCAGGTATTTGGTGATTTGGGTTATGATATTGGTTGACCTAATTAAGGAAACTGAGTCAAAAGGGCACCATGACTTAGGAAAATGTATCATGTAAAAAATTTAAGTCATGCAATCATCCAAAATTTTGAGTCTAGAAGGAACAAAAATTGGAACAGAAACACACACAAACAGCACACAATTTTTTCATCTTGCTTGTTATAACATATGAAGGAGTTACGCAGATTACAGTTGAAACAGACACACAGACAGACAGGGCAAAACCTATACACCTCCCCTTCCACCCTCGGCTGAACGACAGGCAGGTGGAGGTAGTGGGTGTGCAGTGATCAGGTTGGTTTGGGGAGTCAATAGGTAAATGACTGATTGATCAGAAAATCAATAGGTCATTTTCAAAATCAATAGGTCAAATGATTTTTAACTTTCCAATTTCATGTATACATGCATTCTGAATTGTATAAGAAAGGCCTTTTGATGAATGATTCATCAAAAGGCCTTTCTTATACAATTACACAAGTTGAGACAGATAGATAAATTTGAAAGACTCAAGACATAAAATTCATAACAGTTGAAACTTAATAACATTATACGGTTTATTAATTTTATAGTTTTCTTTTTTCTCGCTCAGAGTAATAGAATAATAATTAAAATATAAATATTTACTCATTCGCTTAGTGACAATAACAAATTACAATCATTTGGGGGTAGAAAGTGTATGGGCTGGCCTCTTGCAAGGAAATAAAATTAATGAGTCATGCAATGATGCATATGGGTCAAAAAGACACCTGACACATTTCCACTTGACTGTTTTAAGGGCAATGTGCGCTGCCTTTTCAGTCACAGAGTGAAACTTCCGTGCGCATTTCTCCTTGTTTTGCTCCTCTTCTGGAGCCTTCAATGCCATCTCGTGGTCCTTGGTTTTTATATGGTCAATTATTGCACTATGTTTGTAATTCTTGCACCCTTCAGTAAAGCTGTTGGTCCTCCCTTTCTCCACACATAAAGCACAAGTCATACCTTTGTTAGGGTTATACCTAAAAGGGGGAAAAAAGATTTGATGTTGTAGTGGAAAGGGAGGCGACTGGTTGAGGCTTGGGAGAGAAATTGTCTACCTTGACTTTCTTGGTTAGACTAGTCTTGGGTGGCTCCTGCTTTGCAGAATCCTTTGGGTATGCCCTTGGGTACGCAGGACAAGGCGACACGACATTTGTTCCCCCCGGCTGACCATTCGCCTGCTGCGTCTGGTGGCGAGCAGGACCACATTGTCGGCAGGCATTTTATGCAGGTCGGTGGCAGCAGCCTTGCAGTAGAGTGCGTGGCACTAGTAGCCGGCAACCCAGTACTCCCAACCACGCTTCACCGCACAGGATGATGCTGGACCATGGTAACTGCTGTATGCAGTTGTTTTCACTGTAGTGAATGTGGACTGACTGGGCGTAGTCAGTGTCGGTTCCAGACCTTCGTGTTGCGAACGGGTTGCCGGCAGGCATTTTATGCAAGTCGGTGGCAGTGGCTTTGCAGAGGAGTGCGTGGCACTAGTAGCCGGCAACACGGTGCTACCGGCACACGCTTCATCGCCCTGCAGGGCAAATATTTTTATGTCTTTTGAGGGACAAAATAGAAATAACAGCTCGGGGTGGAGCATTATTCGCAAGGTCATGGCCGAGAGACTGGAGTCAAATACTCCGCTCGGCTACAAGTGGTGCAAACGACCGGGAACAGGATGATGCTGGGCCGTGGTGTGGACCGACTTGGCGTAGTCAGTGTCGGTGCCAGACATACCTGTTGCGAACGGGGAAACCATGGGGACATGGTTCCATTTGAGCTGTGGGATCTGTAGCGGAAAGGGAGGCAACTGGTTGAGGGAAACAACTGCCTCTAAAAATATATATACAAGTGTCGCGGATGCTTCCCCTTGAATATCTGTTGACTCGGTGCGCAAAGATGGCATGGGCCATTCTTGGAGCAATCATGGATTGCAGATTATGTGCTATTTTTATTCTGTAATAGATACAGTCAACTTAACTGCTGTAACTTGCACAATATATGATGTATGCAAGGACACCTACTAACCAGGACTGGCAGAGGCTGATTCAGCCTCTGCTGGCAGAGGAGATTGGAACTCTTGCAACAAACACTATAAAATTTACTAAATAATAAAAAGTGATATCCTAGAGGCATCAAATACATGTAATTCACATGATCTTCACAGTAAAGACTGTTGGGACAAATTAAAATAGTTTTTATGAGCAATCTTAGAACAAATAGAGGTAAATAATATGCCTAAAAAGAATAAGAGATCTTTTATGGATAAATCAGGTAAACTGTGCAACTTATGGTATTGCATACATAATACCTAGAAGTGCAGTGATTAATAATTAAGAATAAAAAAATTAATTACAGTTTCACAACAATAAACACTTGACTTGTGAGCAGACATGTTTGTATACAGAGAGGTTGTGAGTTTAATGAAGCAATTTAACTGGCAATGAATTCTAATATTTTCAGAATAATGTTGTGATGATGGTAGGGACAGACAATTAAGATAGATTTATGCAAATGTGCATGCATACAAACACAGACAGAAACAAGGAGAGAGAGACAGAGAGAGACTCAGACAGAGACTCAGACAGAGAGAGAGAGAAGCAGACAGGCAAATTGAAAAAAGAAATATCAAGGCTAGGATTAGAATTAGAGACATGTGAAAAAATATGGCAATTAACAGTTTAAAAATATTATATATAGATATCTAGATATTCATTTTCACCTACTTCTTTAAAGCCTTCAATCTGCCAAACGGGCCTTTTTTACTGACGTCTGCAGCAACACTGCGTTTTTCTCGTGATCCTTCTCGAGGTTTTGTAATCCGTTCAGGAGCACATTGGAGAGGCGGTTATAGGTCATGGGGCAGTGGATGAGGATGTCCATGTATCCGGCCATGACGTTAAGGATGTTGCTAAGTCTTTTGCGGCAGCATGCACGGATCCGCGCCTGTTTCACAAAGCTAAGTCCAATGCGCACAAGCTGGTAAGTGCATTCGTGGGGGATCTTGAGTGACCCTCGTGAAACATTTCGAATGAACTCGCCCACTTCGTCATCCACAACTGGCTCCTCATCAGGAAATTTCAGATCACTCTGACTCTCAAGCCACCCAGCCACATATGCAGCGCTGCTCTCCTCGTTAACACTCAAGGTCACCCCAGAAATTATTTTCTCGATGGAGGCTGCATCCTCTGTTGTCACAGGACCCAAACAGGTGTGTTTCTGGGGCTCAGGCTGGAGCTCAATATACTGCAGGTAGGATGCAGCATATCGAGCAAGGCGCTTCTTGCAGGCTGCCAACACATCATTCGTTGTCATGAAGTTGTTGGCTCCAGTTGATTGCCGATATACAGCAAACTCCCCTTCCAAGCGATCACTCTGCAGTTCCCTAAGCACAACATACTCAAATCCTGCAGATGTCAAGAGATACGTGCACACAGCCTTCAGACCTTGCATGGTCTGCACCAGCGCACTCTTTGTGTCGTGGGTGAGACACCTGATGCGATTCGCTCCATGCCCAGACTCCGCCCCTTCAAAGGTGTTGAGAAAAGTGTCCAGATTTGTGGAGTCCTGTCGTTGTACAGCACGGTAGGGATCCTTGAACCGCTTGTCCATTCCTTGCTTTGACACGTTTACTGTGTTCCACCAGTTTACCATGGTCTCCACAAACGAAGCAGTGTCAAGGTGCCCTTTTGTCTTCAAGGCTCCAACAACCCTCTCATTGAACACATTCAGCACATGGTGTACATTTTACAGCTGCAGCTTTGAAGGCGTCACCGAAGCTTGAGTCAAAGGAGTCATCTTCAAAATGCTGTTTTTCTCAGCAGTATAGAGGTCTTTGACATGAGAAAACGAAGCCACTGGTGCTTCTGACTGACCACAAAGAGATATGCTTTGAGTCTTCTCTGTGATCCAATTGTTTCTCACACATTTCAAGAGATGCACCGTGTCGTAGAGTAGAAACCAGACTCGCCCATTGTCCAGTGGATGCCTCGCAGTTGCAGTACACTCCCCATCGCACGAGAACAGCTTGCAATATTGTTGGTTGACCTGTAAAATTAAAAAGCTTTTGTTGAGTTCTGTATTGGACTACATGTATCTCTGAATGCTCTATGTTTACTGAATCTTTCTATCAATTTTCTCCCTTGTGCCTAATTACCTCAACTTCAGCTACTGATTTTAAATCTCCCAAAATACCAAGTAAAGTGTTTGATGACAAATTTTGAGATAACTGGGATCAACATAGTCCTAATGCAATTATGGGGTAGAGTCCCCATTTCAATATTAATTTTGTACACCCTACCTTAAAAAAAATAAAATAAATATTTAAAAAATAAAAAACTCAATATTTTAGGCATCACATTCGCATTATTATTATTGATGAATGAAAGTAAACGTTTTAGTAAATTTGTAATTTAAAAAGGCAGTAAAGTATTTACCTTATGGTTGTCAGTTATTGATCCGAGCACACATTGGTCCTGATTTGGCTCGGAAGAGTCCGCTGGACCTAAAGCAATAATCTTGTATTGTATCCGAGCACACGCCCCCCCTGCTTTCTCCACTGCAGCCGCAGCTTGTTTCACCTTCTCAAATTGGAAAGATGCTGTCAGTTTGTGTACAGGGGTCACTGACAGCATCACACTCGGCCCTCGATGCAAAGATTTCATCATGACGCATAGCATTGACGTGGCCTGGTAGTCTTTCTCATTTTCGGCCATGCCACTAAGGACACCACCAGCAAACGCCACAGTGGGACAAACCTTGACTTCATCCACCAGCAGAAAAACATTTTTCTGCTGAGGGATGACTGACTCAAACGTTTTTGTCAGCAGTGCACTTTTGTCAACTGATGAGATAATATCTAGAAGCTTTCTTGGACTTGGCAAGACCAAATAGTCTCTAAGCTGTTCATAGCTACACTTGGGGTAGCACTCTGGCAAAGCACACATCACTTGTTGTAAATTGTTTCTGTGCTAGGAGCTGCAACTGATGAGTTAAGAACTCTACCTTTTTCACTTTTTCGTTCCCAGAAGAACAGTCAGCTGCACATTTGAGGTAAACAACAGCCTTCTTCACTACTTCTTCAAGTGGGTGTTCAAAGTTTACAACAAAATGAACAGCTTCAAAAAACTGCGAATACGAGGCAAGGCCATTGTTTGGATTTAAAATTGGAACAGGAACTTTGATGCCATCACGTGATTCACTGAAGGTCAGAGGGGAGAGCAGAGGGTTTTCTTGTTATCAACTACAACAGAAATTAGACACTCATGAAAGTCTTCAGACATAAACAAACATGTGAATCTGTCACTTGAACGCGAACAAATCAAATGACTATATTTCTGTTCAAGATGTTTAGTGGGATCAAAGCTGTCAAAAGAAGGAATACATTCCTTTGAATGAAAAAGTTTTGATAGCCGATTGTCATCTTTTGCAGGGCGAGGTGATGGTTTGGGTGTTGGTAGGCAAGATTTTGGGACATCAAAAATACTAGGAGGGATGGCAGGTCGTGTAGAACCTCCAGCAATCTTGATCATAGGCGGATTAGACCAATGCTTTTCACATATGAAAAATTTATCGGCATCAATCACAAATCCTTCTCGTGGCTGTAGCACATTTATCCATTTTTGCCTCTCATTGTGATCTCTCGGCAGTCTAAAAACACGGCACTTGTTATCCTTGTAGTAGTTTCCTTTGCAGTTGAATACACCACACTTGTTAACCATTTTCACATTGTAGAAATTGGGAAAACAGATTGTTAACAACTAGATCGGCAAAAAATGAATTCGAAAACACGTGAGACTAATTACATCTTCCTGTTGGAAACGCACGCACTAACAAAAAGTGCTTGAAATTTGTCTTTCGTGGTGCTAAAAGCTTTCACTATTTAATAAACATAACACAATGGTAACCCGAGAAATGGACAGAATTGTAAACAAAATTAAAATGAATTGTAATCCTTAAAAAAAAGTGTTGCTTATTTTGACATAGTTATCGTACAGATTCTTCCGCGATCGTCAGAGCTAAAAATAGCACACTTTGCGTTTCACGTTAGCCTCTGCTCGCAGACAGTGCGTTTTGCGTTCGCCTGTGCCAAATTCACAGGGCTAGACTTTTGCCAGTCCTGGTTAGTAGGTGTCCTTGGATGTATGTTAGTGGTGTTTGCTGTGAAGAAAAGTATACATACTTTTAAGGTTAAAAACAAAAACATACATTTAAAAACAAAACCCACTATACTGGGCCAATATTGGACACATCTTGGATATTTTAAATGTGTGGGAACATCTAAAATTAACATCATTAACATTGACTAAGTCAAGTGGTCTTTGGTTTTGTTTTGAAAATGAAAGTAGACATTTAAATCATGCATTTATGCATTAATCTCATTTAATGTTAATTCAAAAAACAATATTGGGTCAATCTTGGCCCAATCACAGATATTTTTAGCCAAGATATCCGAACAAAACAATAATGGTCCAATATCACTCCAAGATTTCGGTGTTTGCTGGGAAGATGGCAGAAAGAAAACTGGATTTTATTTGTGGAAATTTGTTATTGACTGCATTATATAGGGGGGAGGGGGGGGGGGGGGGGCTAGAAGTCTTGCTCAGCATATTCTATTGTCAAGCTCTGGTCCAAGTATGACTACAACTGTGGACTTAGTATCATTGTGTAGTGCAACCATTTGTCTTTAATAAAATGAGTGCAACCATTTGTCTTTAAAAAATGAAAGAAACAAAAGAAGAGGGTCCTTTTAAATTGAACTTTTATTGGAAAAAAGCAAATAAAAAAAAACAACAACAAAATCTTCCATGGGTACTTCAGCTGCATCCACTTTTTCTGGAAATGTAAAAAAAAAAACTGTCCATCTTTAGTTGGTTTTCTTTTCAAGAAAGTAACATCAACTGTATTGACATCCTTGTCAATTGTTTCTATTTTTCCAATATAATATTTAGTTGACTTCTTTGAGGCAAAATGAACAAGAATGTAATCTCCTTCTTTGAGGTCATTTATTTAAGGTTTTTGGGCTGAATCTTCTTCCTCTTCCTGGAGAGAACTGAAGTCATCATCACTTTCCTGAAATATCATTTGTAATTCATCACTATCTGAATCTGTTTCTTGGAATTCTATTTTCTTTTTGCATGAAACTTTTTTCTTTATTCTTGAATCTGATGCATATGCTGCTTCCATAGCTTCTTTGACTGGCGTTGATGTATAGATTAAAGATTTGCCAGCTCTACACTTTTGACCCTTTCTTGGAGGTGCCTTCCCAAAGGGTCTGACTTCTTCAGGTGACACAACTGGCATTTGTCTGGAGCCAGAAGCTTGGTCATGCCCAGAGCCAGAAGCTTGAAGGTCAGACCCAGTGTTAGATGCTTGAAGATCAGGCCCAGAGCCAGATGCTGGAAGGTCAGGCCCAGAGCCAGATGCTTGGTCAGGCCCAGAGCCAGACTCTTGAAATGTCCCTGCTGCTTCGTTGACACTTGGTTGTTGCGGTGTCCTATGAGCTGCCTGGCTGGGCCTGGAAGTTGGTGAAGGAAGATGGCGGGGTGCAGTGATGGGAGAGCAAGATCTAGCCCTCAGTCGACTACAGGACGGGGATGTTGAATGGGATCCATCATCTATCAGTGGTGATGACATCCTAGAAAGAATTTCAATTCAATTCATTATTTTGTCAGAAATGGAAATGGGCAACCTTAAAAAATAATAATACATATAAAAATAAAATTAGAGCAAATGTTTACATGCTAAACAAAAAACGTACTTTTTTGCTATTTTCTCTCTCTGCAAATGTTTCATGAAATTATGATTTATTAACCCTTTCGCTGCTAGCTTGTTTTGCATGCTGTATGCTAGAGAAAATTTGCATTTCCGTGACTACTGTTCTTGTTTTTGCTATAGCTCTTACATTTTTCAAAATAAACCAATAAAAGTATCTATCCATGGAAAGGAAATTGAATAAAGATTTCATTTCTGCTACAGAGAGAAGAGTAAGTAAGAAAATTAAGATTGTGCATGTGTAAGAAAGTGTTAAATTCATTTTTCGCAAAAAAATTTTTCTCTCTCAATATTTTACCTGACTGGTAAATAAACATTATCACAATCATGAATTTTTAGTTGATTTGTAAACTCAACAATATTATAATGGTTTAACACTTCATTGATAACTTTACTGAACATCAAACAAACCAAGCAAATAAAAGCAACTGACCGTACCACTAATGACTAATTGCGCCAAAAGCATCTCTTGGTGTGGTATGCACGAAAACACTCTTGCAAGCAGAGCCCAGGCTTGCTTGGGCTATCTGGGCAAAAGTATCTGGTGTCCTTGCGAATGTTTTCTTTTTTTTTTGCATACGCGGCATCTCTTTTGTGGTCGTTCTTTGCCCTGTGTTGGTGGCAGGATGTCGATAAAATGTTGACCACACAAGTGGACATCATTGTCATCATCTACATCAGGTTCTCTGTCACCAAAGATGAGAGCAGAGATGACAGTCTTTTGCCAGAAGGGGTTAAATCAGAGCATTTACCCTCGTCACCAGTCTGCCTAAACCAAGTCTCCTGGATGAACATGATGTCAGTCTGCTTGTGTGAGATGAATTCTTGCAGAGCGGTACGTTTTTCAATGGGACCAAGTGATTGAGCGTTGAATGATGCAATGCGTAGGCCTAGATGGCTGTGGCTATCGAGGTGTGAAGATAGAGGTTGAGGGGAGAGGTTGATGTGAATGAGATTGTCTGTGTTACAGCGATGAGTCTCAGGCCTAGTGGTACACTCTGGGTGTGATGCAATGTGAAGCGTGGGGTCGGAGTTGGAAAGCATAGGCGATCTGTATGAAAGGACAACAGGGATAGACGAGATGTTTTGTTTGCATTTGCCTCCACGACTAGTCCGTTTTCTGGGCAAATGACGGCCGATCGAGAACTCTTTTAATCAGAACACAAGGTCGGGAGCGAGCTGCGTGCATTTAGACTTAATAATAATAATAATAATAACGTAAATTTATATAGCGCAGTTTCCTGAACAATACCCAGGCTCACTGTGCTTCACAATTAAAACTTAATTTAAGAAATATATAACACATTATACGTAAAACTTCACACTTAAAAATAAAGTCATAACAATAATACAAGTGAAAGAGCCATGCATAGCACAATAAAAACAATCAAAACATATCTGCGGCACACACTAAAATCATTGACTTAATTTAAGAAATATGTTACACATTGTACGTAAAAACTTAATTTATGAAATATGTTACACATTATACGTAAAAACCTCACACTTAAAAATGAAGTCATAACAATAATACAGGAGCAGTGACAAAGCCATGCATAGCACAATAAAAACAATCAGGACACATCTGCGGCATACACTAAAATCATTGACAATGACAATACATGTATACAAAACAATAATAAGTTAAAAATCAGGCATGGATAGCACATATCGAACATCAGTCAAGACAGTCATTATCCCAGAGAGCCGCACAGGATCAGAAAATAAAATATAATCAGTCAGAGTAGTATTGTCGGAACAGGTGTGTTTTAAGTGCTCGCTTGAAGGCTTGTGTGGTTGGAATAAGTCGAATATGTGCTGGTAAAGTGTTCCATTGTTTCGGGGCAGAATAAGCAAATGCTCTCGCTCCGTAGGATTTCGTGCGGATTCTAGGGATGCACAGGGTGCGCGAGTCAGCAGAGGAGCGCAACTGGCGGGAAGGAGTATAGACCGAGAGTAGTTGAGATAAATATGAGGGACAGGAATCAGAAAAGAAATTGTGACAAAGAACAGATAATTTATAGTCAATTCTGGCTTGTACTGGGAGCCAGTGTAGTTTATGGAGTAATGGCGTGATATGATCTCGCTTTTTGGCCTTAAGGACTAGTCTTGCCGCAGAGTTTTGAACTTTCTGTAATTTACTTACAATCTGATTTGGGCTTCCTGACAGAAGAGAATTACAGTAGTCTAGTCTGGAAAGCACAAGAGCGCAGACTAAGGTTTTGGTGGCTTCAACCGTCAAATAACAACGGATGGAACTGATCTGACGTATAGCGGCGTAGGCTGACCGACAGACTTGAGTAACGTGAGTATCTAGCGACATGTCGTCGGACATAAAGTATCCAAGGTTTCTTGCAGATGAGGAGAAAGTAATATCTGAACTTCCAACACGAAAACTATTTGGGAGGGAAGAAGTGTATGATGCTTTCTTATTGCTTATCATCAGGACTTCGGTTTTATCGTCGTTTAGTTTTAATTTATTCTGCGTCATCCATGCCCTTACATCAGAAATGCAACTCAGCACGGTCTGGACAGAAGCATCTATCTCAGTTGGTGGACTCGACTTATAGAGCTGAGTGTCATCGGCAAAAGCCTCAATGACAGTAGCTTATCGCGTGTGTAGCTTGTGGATGGGATGCCGGAACAAGATGGCGGACTACGTGAGTGCAAGACAGCACAGTGAACGAAGCGAAAAAACGATAGAGTAACCAAACGAACATAAAAAGAGAAGCAAAGCAACGCTACACTTACTTGAGGATCCATGAGACAACAATTATACAATACAAAACTCACAACAAAACACTGTAAACACCGCAAAATCACAAAATTCAGCAGAGCTCGGGTCGTACAACCTGTTGGCGTCTGTTACACTCGGTTTGATGTTGGTGTTTTTCTTTATCAGTATCCGATTCAGCCCCAATGCTGAATTCCTGATAAGGTGTAACTCAGATTCGTTTATTCACACAGCCCGCTCAAACAGCATACAAGTCACAAAGTCGACGTATGAAGTTTTCCACTTTTATTCAGCACACATCAACAACTGCATACAATTCTCAACTCAACTCAACAACTTTCACTTTCCAAGTCACTATCAACAACTTCAACTATTTATTCATTAAAAACATCTTCGAAAGAGTTCTTAACTAATCCAGCTGCTAACTCCAGCTCACTCCACATCGCCTCGTTCCTCCTTCACGAACGCTAATCGTCCTTCCTTGTTGCGAGGCAAAGAGGCCAGGATGGAGTCATAAAGGGCTAGCCTCTCTTTCGCCTTTTCCTGTCTGTAAATCTGGGCCCTCACCTCTGGGGTCAAGACCACCGGCTGCAACAGATCCTCAACAGGGCGCCGTCTGGGACTCGTGGTGGGCACAACACAGGCCCGGTCCTCATCGGATGATATCACAATGACATCCGGCACAAGGACATCCGGAGCTTTGCTTTTCCTCACTTTACACTCGTAATCGCTTAGATCACCCTCCTCCTCATCTTCTGTATGACTATGGACCTCCACCTCGCCCCCCTCCACCTCCACTAGGTGCCACCATGTGCGTCGTGTCTCTTTTATTTGTCTCCCATCTTCCTCCACCTCATTCTCCTCCTTCCTCTCCACCTTTATCTTTACCTCCTCCTTCCAACTCTCCGACTTTCGGCGGGGAAACTTCTTCCTTGGCTGACGAAACTCGTCCTCTGAATCCGAGCCGGATTTTCTCTTATACTCCATAGTAATAACACAGGACTCTTCTGCAACACCTTGCGTACTCTTTCCAATCACAAACAATATCGACCAATTAAAAACACTAACGTTACACAAAACCTCTACTAATAACAACGCAAAATCAAATCAAAGATAAATACACTCTATTACTGCATGCGTTGCAAAATAAAACAAACAGATCTATCGCGCGCGTCACACACAAGCCTACCATTGCACGCGCTTCACACATAACATCGTGCGCATTTCATACGCACCATTCGCGTTTCAACGTAACAGCGTCAACCGGAACCAGCTTCTCTATAACGATTTGTGCTGTAACAGTGTTTTTTCTTCTCTATGTCACACGTTTAACTCAAGGCAGCTCGATTTGTCAAGACGCTGTTTCAAAACATACACAAGCCAGATATTGGCACTGTTTCTTTTATTATGAATGGTGACACACAAGCCAAATATTGGCACTGCAGTTTCATTATGAATGGTGACATACATACACACACACAAGCCAGATATTGGCACTGTATTTTCATTATGAATGTTGACACAAACACACACAAAGCCAAATATTGGCACTGCAGTTTCATTATGAATGTTGACATACACATACACAAGCCAGATTTGGGCATTGTATTTTCATTATGAATGTTGACACACACACTCAAACAGTTGATTTGTTATGTCAACAGTAGACACACCCACTGTTATATTAGCCTATGCCTGCAAATGTTCCAGCCCCCACACCCACCCCATACCCATATCCCACCTTCTCAGAAGAAAATAGTATGCACAAGCAAGTCATTTCACTTCCAGAAATAAACACAAGAATATAAAGATAATTCAAAACACAATACATAATCCAAACAAACGAAAACAAGGAGAAACTACAGTACAACTTACCACTACTGCCACTAGTAGGTACCGGCAGCCAAAATGTTATCTTTAAACAAGTATAAAAAAAAATATTATGATTAAATTTAGTATATTGAAAGAAACAAAACAAAACAAAAAGTAAGTGTCTAGGTCTATTAGTTCTCAAGATATGCTCGTTTATATGTACTTTGCTGTGTCCGCGTACGTTTATACTTAAATTCTTGCAACTTCAGAGACCTACAGAACAGTCTGCAAAAGAAATAAAAATACATGAAAGGTATTATCCAACTCTGTATATACTACAAATGAGATTTTAGAAGAAATGATCCTGATAGCAAGAATAATGAGTGAGAGCTGGCTTGTCAAAAATTGCAAAAATAAAAATTTCAACCCGTACAACTTGAATAAAAGTGCATTTTTGACAGGCTGCTATGTCAGCATGGAGACAGAGATAAGCTTACAAAAGTGTTTTGTGTTTAGTTTTTATTACATCCTCCAAAACTAATTATTTTGGAGTGTATCCTTGCTTTAGTTTTTGAATAGTTATGTACCAAAGTTGACAAAATCATCAATTTGCCAAGCGGAAAAACGGGCTATGATGGGGGGGGTGGTGTAATTTGCATGCACATATCTCAAGAACCAATTGAAGGATTACCAAGACATTTTGAAGGCTTATGCTACATTGGCAGGGCTAACTATGGACATAAAATAAATGGATAAGAAGGTTTATTTTAAGGTTATCATTCTGTTTATTCTCTTCAGCTGAACATAAATCGATGAAAATATGCACTTCCGATCAGCAATAGTCAACATGGAGAAATATAGACTGACTGTTCTTTTGTTGGCCTTAGTGTGGCTACTGAAAATAGGCTCTGTGGTAAGTCATAAACAGTCTATTATAATATGCAGAATTTTGGAGAGTCCATATTCTGCCATTGGTGGACGTCATGGGCAGGTCTGCTGCAAGGACAAATTTTGAATGTACTTGGGTCCGATCAGGTCTGGTTGGCCATTTGAACACGTCATGCTTGACTGTGCATCTTTCAAAGAAATTTATGCAGGCAAGGTTCTTGTCCAAGACGGATTCCACCTCCCCAATATGGTAGTCCTCTTCGTACCCAACAAGGACGCAAGACCCGGGATGTATGTTGTCATAGGTCAGCTCTACCAGGTTAATCACGGCCTCTTGTTCTTCTGGTC
Organism: Oncomelania hupensis; assembly: GCA_036898135.1. Lineage (NCBI taxonomy): Eukaryota > Metazoa > Mollusca > Gastropoda > Littorinimorpha > Pomatiopsidae > Oncomelania > Oncomelania hupensis. The sequence continues at coordinate 9,957,885 of CM072523.1, read as the reverse complement.
CGAGCTCCTCCTCTGTGTCTGTGTCAACTTCCATGTCTCTGTCAAGCTGAGGTTCTTCCATGTTCTCCTCGCTAACTTGCAGGTCTGCTCCTTCAGCCCCTTGAAGGAACAGTTGCAGGTTCTGAGCAAGGTCTGCAAGCTTTACGGACGCTTTCAGGAATGGTGAGTTCTCCTTCAAGACGAGCTTGTGATACATTATCTCAGCTTTCAGGGCATCTTCCTTTCTTCCGTTGGTGTTGTAAGTCTGCATGAGGTGGGCAATGTCTGCTGCAGTTCTACAAGGCCCATGATGTGGTCGAAGGCGGTCAATAATGCCAGCAACACGTTGTCTACGCTTGTCTGCTGCAGCTGCTTTCTTTCGCTGCACTTCTTGCAACAGTTGCTGTCATGTCAGTACTGCCTGGATCTCTTCATGGTGTTTGCATTTCAGACTGGCTGCTCTTGTTGTGGCCTGGGTCAACATAATTCGTTGTTCATCTTCAGGCAGTGTAACAAACCAACCTGAGATTGTCCTGTTTCGCTGCATAAGGTTCACGGTGGAGTGATGATGTGAGGAAGCAGTTCGACGTTTGAACACACTGAAATCAAGATCCCCGAAGCATTGCTCTCCCACAAGATTGGTGAGCTTTGATGATTGGAGCCTTTGGCGTAAGTCCTCATCATCCACAGCAAAGTACTTTCCCCCCTCCTTGCCCGGTTCAGGTGGCAGGAAGTCACCCAGCTGGCATTTAACAACGTCCAGGAAAGCAGCAGACAGGTGTTTCAGGATGGTCTGCACCGCCTCTTTGCGCTCTTCACAAAGTAGAAATGTTTGGGTGGGTGAATAGAGCTGTTAGCACGCTCACTTTGAAAGCGAGCGGTTGGAAGTTCGTGCCCTGTCCGGGCCACTGATGTTTTTCCAACACCCTACTCTTATGGATGAGAGTATAAACAGAGGTCCAGCGCTTTGATATTGCTTAGGTGCAATACAAGGAGATAAAATTTAATATAATTTTTTTTAAGGGAATATGAAAGTATCACTTACCACCACCAATTGTTCCAGAGACTTTGCTAGGGACACAACTAGGATCCAGGTATAACTGGTCATCAATCACATCATAAAACTCCCAAGTGATGCGGCCTGCACCAGTCTTAGAATGCGCTGTGCGAATCTTCTTGTACCTGTTAAATACAATCAGTAAAAATCAGGGCCTGATTATGCCAAAATCTCAACATTTAGCAATTTGTCTTTGTCTCTGACATAATGGATATATCATACATTGATTCCCACATGAAATTTTTTTAAAACAGTTTTATTGTTTATCAACAACGTGTTTGCTTTTTAACTCATGGACAATCATTCAGTGGCAATCCTGTTGTCGGGCTGTTGTCTGGAAATATATTTGAATGGCTAGCCATCTTGTTTATTGTGATAATTTAAATTTGTAAGTGCATTCAAACAAGTAACACAGTAACATATTACACTGACCGATCTTTGTGAGATTCCTCCACTTTTTATCACAGTCTGGACCTGTGACAGGGTAGCCATTCTGTTGCAGAGTCTTGGCAATCTTTTGCCCCACCTCTGCTTTTGTAATGGCTGAATTATTAAATAGTTCAATATTTCCACCTCTCTGCTCAATCAGCAGGAGAACGGCAGCGTGTGTCCAATGCCAGCTTTTCCCTTGACCTGAAAACCACCATAAAATGATACTGTTGTTAGCATTCATTTCTTTTTAAAACCTATTCACATTTGGTGAAAGTATACTAGGCAGTGAGTCTGTAATTAAATTATTCAACAGGTCATTGGAGAACAGATTTACAATTACAAACTCAATATAAATGTTTTAAAACTTCTCAATACAGAGAGAGCTTAGCAAGGTAATAGCATTTCCTGGGGACCTTTCTTACAACTATCCTTGGACTAAATATGTACTATAATATTGAGACATACGATTGTTTTCTATTCTACAATAGTAATACATTTGTTGCACATGTAAATCGTTACATTACATTACATGATTATTGCTTTAGGTCACATGTAAATCAAGTAAAGAAATCAAAGGAAATATATGGTATTTGCGGTAGAGGTTAGGGTTGCAGCAGCAACAGTAATAGTGTTAATAGAAGAAATTAAAAAAATAATAGTAAAAAAACAAAGTGCATATTGACTAGTGTGGTAAGAAAAAGATTAGCATCAGGTTTAGGTATGTTAATTTTTTTATGAGGAATTAGGGAAATTATACCCGAATTTCAAAACAATCATAATGACATAACATTTTCAAACAGTTAAAATCCTTACTATTTCCTGAGGCTTGGACATCAGATGGTTGCTCTGAAGGCTCTTCGGGAATGGATAGTTGGGTTTTGAGATCCGTTGTCATCCTGCTCCTGGTTGCTGTCAAGCTGTAGCAGACGATTGATAATTAACTCTCCTCTCTCTGTCCGAAAACCACCCACTAACACCTCAACCAGAATATCGGATGTGAGGCGTAGTCCTAGTTCTGCTGCTCTTGTCTTGGCGATGTCAAGCATGTAGAAGGTGGCAGTTTCTGTACAATCAAAATGTGATATTAAGACTGCAACTCATTGGGTTTTTTTTTAGCCTTAGCACCGCCAGATGAAGTAAAATAAATAACAAATGAATAAAAGAAAATTTAAAAATAAATCTGCTACCAGTAAAACCATATATTTGAAAAATAAGATCAAATACATTGTACTTCAACAGTACCTGCGTTACCTCAAAATGATCAGTACATGTTTATTACAAACATTAATCTAGATTTAGCATAGTAAAACTTTGCATTTGAGGCTAAAATCCCTGACAGTTTCTGATAGGCCTAATAGAAGTAATAATAATAGTAATCATCATCATCATATCATCATCATAAATTAGTGCTGCCGGAGCTAGATCACACACAAAACAACATAATGTTGAAACTAAATGAGCCAGAAGGCTTGATGATCCTAGTTCCTATCCGAGTGATCAGAGTTCCTAATAATACTACCAATAGGCCTACTACTTACAACTTAAACGTGACTCGGTTGTATGAACTCGAACAGTCTACGATTCTCACATATCGGTTGTGCACGTTTTAAGCAAAACTGAAAACTACATAACTACAAAAAAAAACCAACATATTAAGAGACTAAGAACCGAAAGCAAGCCCATGTCACGTTGAAGGGACATAACTCCTCCACCGTACATCACTTCTCACAGAGGCGATATCGCTAAGTGATTTCTCTCTTCTTCCTTTCTCTCTGGTGTTAGCTGCCTCTGATGCGAATCTAAGGTACAGTTAAATTTTGATCATCCAAAAATCTAAAACCATAGAATGTCTCCGCCTTCTTTGCTTAGTCAGTGAGCAGCTAAAAGTACCGCTTTCCGCTGCTGTCGGCGGCTTGCAGAAAGCAGTGGGTTGTGAAGTCACAGCGCGTGGGGCGCAAGCAGCTGCTCTCTCTAGCCAACGCGCTACGGGTCTGTGACTGCCAGAAAAAATTGCCTAAGCTTTCCAAGCTTTCAGACACGAAAGAGCTTCAAGGGAAGTAACCGTTTTTTCTTGTTCTTCTGCTATGCGAATCGAAAGTACAAGATTGCTACAATCGGACGTACCTTGTACGTCAATAAGCATTGCAAGGCAGTCAGAGTAGACGTACATTGTACGTCATAAGCGCAGCAAAAGGGTTAAAGTGACATATAGTGTATATACAAATGAAGGTGAATTCTATTTCTGCCCGAGTTCAAACATAAAATATCTTGTCCAGCTTATGAAACTATGTATTACATTGTTTTCCCACGTATTTGCGAATGTACTAGTATATGTACCTATATTTGGTAGTCTCCGATCCCTTCCAGTAGTGACCAGGGTTGGATGAGCATCAATGTGACTGAAAATGGAATGTATGTCACTAGTGAATTTCACACTTGGTTGTGGTGGTGCCTTGGGAGCTGCCTGGCTGAACCTCGGAGGTGGTGGAGGAAGGAGGGGTAGAGTGATGGGAGAGCGAGATCTTGCCCTCGGCTGGCTACAGGATGGGGATGGGGAACGAGATGCATCATCTTTCAGTGGTGATGGCGTCCTATTAAAAAATAATTTAAATTCATTATTTTGACAGAAATTGAGATGGGCAGCTTCTTTAAAAATGATTTTAAAAAGCAGAAAATATGCACAAGTCAAACACACTTTCTTTACTTAGAGTATTTTTTCTCTGCAAGTGTTTTTGTAATGATTTTATAAAAGAAGGTGAATTCAACCCGAGTTCAAACATAAAATATCCTGTCCAGCAAACGTAGTTCAAACATAAAATATCTTGTCTGGCAGCAAACTGTTCCTTTATTATTTTCTCCTATATCTGCAAATGTATAGGTACCATCTTTATGGTGGTCTCCAATCCCTTCCATTAGTGACCTTAGGTACGTGAGCCCTCACTGTCACTAGAATGTATATCACTGGCATTCAGTGCCTCCTCCTGATACTTCAGGATCTTTTCATATGAGTCTGTTAAAAAAAACAAAACAAAAAAACATCAATTTTAAAAATACAAAAAAATGTAAAGCAATGCCCAAGTTTAACTTCCACAAATGCAATTTAATACTTTATCAGTAATAACTTTCATGACATCCCATAATAACCAACTAGAAACTTTTTATGCATAAAAGTCACATTAAAGTGCCAATTATTATTAAAGCTGCATATAAAAAAACTGCTAAAGCAGAAAGTTCTAGAAAAGGATGTGTTCAACCTGCACAAACTCCTTGGATGTATAACTTATACATAACTTATACATCCAAGGAGTTTGTGCAGGTTGAACACTCTATAAGTACCACCAACTAAGGATCCAAGGAGTTTGTGCAGGTTGAACACTCTATAAGTACCACCAACTAAGGAATAAAACTGCATCACTCATTCACTGGGTTTCCTCTTAATTTGACTGTGGAAAATCATAAATAATTATGGGACTGTAAATGTGTAATTTTTTATAAGTTGGGGGAGGGGAAATGAATGCATGTATACACTCTTACACAGCGCTTGAGGATCCATATACTTGTGCACACACCCAAACAGCTGGTGCCTTATTATTTGGCCATAGAAATGTGTTGTTGGCTTAAAGCCAGTTGTGTGGAATAACACACGCCTCTCTTTCTCCTTCCTCTAACAAACTCTCAACCAGAATGAACATTCTTCACCCAAAACTTTAGTTTTAAAAATAAATAAAATAAAAGGGACAAAAATAATAATTATAAAAATAACTAGACCTAGACAGGCTGCAGAACAACTTTGAAAAAAAATCTCTGAAGTTTGGCCGGGGTCTAGGGGCCACCTAGGGGTCCAAGGGCAAAGCCCTGGTGGAGGGTTCAGGGGGGCGAATCCCCACGAAGGAAAAGAAAAATGGCACTTTTTAAGGCCATTTTGTTTTATTTCATGGATGGAAATACTGGGAAATTTATAGCTATGTTTTTTTGGGGGGAAAAGGTTTTTTTTTTTTTAATATGAACATGTAAAAAAAAAGTGCAAAGTGCCTTCTTTTTTAAATAAATTTTAAATAATTTATTGACACCATCAGATTTCTTTTTGAATACATCGCATCAAAATAAGTTATATAAAATTGGCACTTGTGACTTTTGAATTAAAAAATATAAAAAATGTATGTTTTCGAAAAAAAAAAAAAAAAGGTTTATTGTGAAAAAAGTAAATTTATTTTAATTGTTTTACACTTAATAGGAAAAAAAATGGCTATTTTAAAGGTCATTTTCCTGTATTTCCTGAATCAAAACATTGAGGATAGAGGAAAAAAACTTCACATCAAAAGAATACTTCACATCCAAAAAAGTTATAACAAGTTTCATTTCTTTTACTAACACTTAATAGTGGAAAATGGCTCTTTCAAATGCCATTTTGTTGTATTTTCTGAATCAAAATGCTGAAAAAAATGTTTTGGAAAAAAAAATTAACAGAACTATTAACAGGTGGGGAAAATAAGCAAAATGTTTTTAATTTTAAATCATTTATAACACCTTCAGATGTTTTCTTGAATACTCAACATCAAAAAAGTTATAACCAGTTCAGCTGTATTCCTTTTATGTACACATGTGTGGGAAAGTTGTCACTTTCATATACTATTTTGTTTATTTTCTGAATCAAAATACTGAAAAATGAATAGTTATGTTTTGGAAAAAGTTATTTGTAACAAAACCATGAACATCTCTGATAATTGTTGGCACAGCTGAAAGTTTTTGATTAGGTTTTATTTCTTAAAAAAAGAGAAAATGGATGTTTGCTTTGCTTGGACTTGGAGGTAATCATGAGAAACTATATCTGTTGCACACTTTCTTTTAGCAGCCGTCTCATGAGCCACAGCTGTGCAGGGCCGTTTTCTTCCTGCTGAAGAACTGCTTTGTGTGCTCATTTCAGACTCTACAGATGCTGCTTTTTCCAGTGTTTGCCTGTGCGCCTGTTTTGAAATGGAAGCCTGATTGAGAAGTTCTGCTTTATCTGCTTTTTTTGAGGCAGGAATTGGAGCACCTACTTTCCCTCTCTTCTCATGATTTGCAGCCTTGTTTTTTTTGCTGTCGTTCCTGTCTGCCTTTATACGCATTTTTCATGTTGTTGCATAGTCTCTTGGAGACAGGTTCCCGAATCGGATCATTCTTGCGGAATGCTTCCACAGCAGACTGGCCCTTTGCTTGCAAGTGGTATCTGATTGTCTGCCGGGCCTGGTAAGTTTCGTCGGTCATGTGACCTGCCTTTTCGTTCATGGTGTCTCCCATTGAACTGAAGGAGCATTCCACTAGAGGGACATGAAAAGAAGAGAGAAGTGCCTTGGCCACTGCTGTTAAGTTTGGATACATTTTTCGCTATCAATGGTGCTCCAGTACTTGTCTACTGCATGTTCCTCCGTGTACACTACTTTCCCATCTAGGTTGTATTTCTTTATTTCTTTGTCGTATGCATTATGATCTTTGCTGAGAGAGCTGGGCACCTTCTTCAGGAAAACTAAACAGGTCTTGGTTCCTCCCCAGCCAACACACCAAAGAATTGCCAAGCATGGCACAACCTTGGATGCCAAGATGGCACAAGCATGGCAAACTGCCATGGGCCAGGTCAGAACTGCTCATTGGCCCAGGCTTGGGACATGCTTGGCATCCAACATAAGCCCAATGTCGGTTGTACCTTGGCACCTTGATTGTACCAATTGGCCTCCAACCATGGCCCATGGACCCAATGTCGGTTGTACCCTGGCGCAACCTTGGCCCGTTGATTGGCCCCTCTAACCTATGCCCAATGTTGGTTATATACCTTATAGAGCCTTGGAATAACTTTGACACAATGTGATCTAGGACATGTATGTATGTGTGATGAAGTACAAAGTATGAGTAGCAGGAGATGTGTTATTTATTTCATTTTACGTCTTTACACAATTTGTGATTTACTAATCATAATAATTCCGAGTCCACTGAAGAGACTTTATGTTTCTGATAATTTCGTACTTCATTATTTGTATACTTTTTCCATAGCAGAGTTTTCTTCTCTTTTCCTCTATGGTCAAAGGTGGGGCAGGAGATGTGTGATGAGGCTCAAAGTATGAGTTGCAGGAGATATCTTACAAATACGCGCCTACAATGACAAATGAGATGAGATCAGATAATTTATTAACCAAATTTGCACAACATGTAAAACACATTTCAAATTAAAATCATTTATATTTCACTGCCATTATACACACACACTATATATTGTATACTTACAGATACCCTATGCATATAAATTATCCACATGCAGTGACAAATAAGATCAGATCAGATAATTTATTAACCTAGTTTGCACATGGATTTTGTTCCGACGAGCAGATAATATGTAAAATACATTTCAAATTTCCATCATGTATTTTTCGCTGCCATAATACACACATACTATTGTATACTTAGCCACTTACAAATATCCTATGCATATAAATTATCCACATAAGATCAGATCAGATAATTTATTAACCTAGTTTGCACATGGATTTTTCTTTCGACGATCAGATAACATGTAAAATGCATTTAAACTTAAAATCATTTATGTAAGACTGCCATTGTACACACATTGTATACTTGGCCAACAATCAACGTGTACATCTGCCTACAAGAACACAATATCAGACAGGTAAATATCAATCATGCATCATGTTACACACCACAATGGGATGACAAATAGACAACAAATAGGTCAAATCAGGGTCACAGTTTAATGAGGTCAAGGGTCGATGAAAAAGAATAATTGAGTCAAGTACTTAGGACGTAAAACGCAAACCAAAATGCACAATAAACAAAAACATGCATCTCATTAAACGCACGAGTCCACTGAAGAGACTTTATGTTTCTAATAATTTCGTACTTCATTATTTGTATACTTTTTCCATAGCAGAGTTTTCTTCTCTTTTCCTCTATGGTCAAAGGTGGGGCAGGAGATGTGTGATGAGGCTCAAAGTATGAGTAGCAGGAGATATCTTACAAATACGCACCTACAATGACAAATGAGATGAGATCAGATAATTTATTAACCAAATTTGCACAACATGTAAAACACATTTCAAATTAAAATCATTTATATTTCACTGCCATTATACACACACACTATATATTGTATACTTACAGATACCCTATGCATATAAATTATCCACATGCAGTGACAAATAAGATCAGATCAGATAATTTATTAACCTAGTTTGCACATGGATTTTTCTTTCGACGATCAGATAACATGTAAAATGCATTTAAACTTAAAATCATTTATGTAAGGCTGCCATCGTACACACATTGTATACTTGGCATAGCTTACTTTACTACAGGCCTACTCAACGAGCAACTGGAGTCTGGGACTGGAGGCCTACTTTGTCTATGTAGATGACATTAGTGTGAGACTTTTCTTTAACACATCATGAAATTAAATTTAAGTTTACTTGTTTATAAGCTTGTAGAAGGCATATTTTATTATATATTTCTTTCAATTTAGGTGATTTTTATTTAATTTTTATCATGGGCTAGTGCTTAACTCCCTCTAAGTTGAGTGCAGTAAATCCACTAATATGTGACTGAAAGTAAATAATTATACATGGAAGGATACCAAAATATCTGTAAAATTTCTTTGAAGACTCAAAGAAAAAAACAACCTACCCTATCCCTCCTCTGAGCCGATACATACTTATTTGCTCAAAGCCGAAGCAGTGCTCCCTTGTTTCATACTCATAGAGAGTGATACAAATAATACAAAGAACAGCAAGTAGTTATAGTCAAAAACAAGAACTACACAATTAACACTAACCTGTGTGGTAAGCACAATCATTATTAGGACAGTTTTAGTCACTTGAGGGAGGGCTCTTTGTTGAACGGGGCGTAGCAGCTCGGACGTAGTTCTTAAGGAAGATGTTGGTCAGTATCCGGGATTGTCTCTCCTCCATCATAAATTCGAACATGTCCGACAAGGTCAATGCAAACTTCATGAAGGAAGCTCTACATACACAGTCCTTTACTAGGTTGAAAACAATGTAAGAAAAAAATGTCCACTGGTATGCCCTGTCTGATGAGACTTTAAGGCCCCCTCTGTCCAATGACTCCAAGTATCCTCCATACTTCTCAAAATAGAAACTGGTCTGCCCAATTTCCTCTCTCTCTGGGTGCTTGAATGTCACATATCCAGCGATGTACAGCAGTGTGGCCTTAGTTTCCTCGGGAAGGGATCCTTCTAGCTCCTGTAAGTTATCAACTGCCTCACAGCCCTTTAGCTCAAAGGCACAATCAGAGCAAGAGTGTCCTGGTTCCTCCGACTCAATATCAGCCTTTAGGGACAGCAGCAGCTTGGACCTGTTGATATTGGTCTTTTCCACAACCTACTGCACGTTTATGAAGTACGTTCCACCTGACCCCTGTCGAAGTTTACTAAACTCTTTTTCGAGGGGGTCAGTGGAAAACTGCCCCAAAAGACCATAGCTGTGACTAGTATTATTAAGAAGAGGGTGTAGAGCTTTGCAGTCCGCCTGCGCAAGAAGGCCCTGGCCCTGGACTTGATGGTGTCCGATCCCTCAGCTTCGCCCCTGCCACACTCTTCCTCAAAGAAGCGCTGAAGTGGTTCCCACTGCTGCAACAGGCGCTTGAGGGCAGCTCCCAAAGACAGCCAGCGGGTCGGGCAGTGTTGCACCAGGTGGAGCTGAGGAACCCCAGACTTGGCCTGCTGCTCCTTGAAGCGCTGCTGCCTGCCTGAGCTCTGTTCGATGTACCAGGCGATTTGACGGAGCAGATCATCAAAATTAAACTCACCTTGAAAAGTTTGGTGGCTTTCTTTACAGCCAAGCTCAGTAGGTGGCAAACACATCCTGCCAGGTGCATGGCAGGATTTTTCTTCCTCAAGAAAGAAATGACACCTGCCGAAATGCATGCAGCAATTAGTTCTTTGTATTACCTAGTACTCAGTATAAACTATTTGTTACATACCAAACATGTCACCACTTAAGTTTATTTATTCTTTGTCAAGCAACAAATTGATCATCTTAAAAAAAGGCTTAATTATGAAAGGATAAAAATGTAACAGAATTAAATTTGCAGTTTTTACCTTTGTGTTTGCCAACCATGACGTTGGCATTGTCACAAACAAATGCCAGACAGTGGTCCCACTTAAGTCCTTTCTGCGAGCATGTCTCATCGAGAAGACTGAAAATGTTCTCTCCAGTCGCAGGCCCTGAGCATGTAGGAACACTGAGCAGGTCAGTGTTGCTCAGGCCCTTACTCTCCAAGTATCTGAAAAATTCATATTGGACCTAAATTAAAATAAAACAAATTATTTTAAAAAGGTACTAAAATTAAATTTATAGGCTTAATAAATAAGCTTATGTAAAATAGGCCTATAAAAAAGCTAAATAAAGCCTACTAATTTTAATAGGCATGTTAATACCAAATAAAACTATGGAGTCTATGGGTGTATACAGTATAGGTGAAAAACAATAGGCTAGCTTACCTCACGACTATAGGGAAAAACTTCTCCTCCTGCTCTTGGCTGCCATCTGTACCGATGATAAAGGGTCCTGCCTTCATCTTCTCTACTGCCGTTTTTGCAGCGTCTGTAGCAAGCACTTTCACAATGGCACCAGCCTTGGTGCGCCCGCACGAGTAATCCTTGGCGATGGTGGAATCAGGAAACATGTTTCTAAACAGTTTCCCACAATGATCGGCAGCGGCCATTGCAATGTTATGTTCAACTAAAAAGTTAGTGAACAAAGTCTCCGCTCGAATTGCACTTACATCTTTGTCAGTGTTAAATGCGTCGCTGATTTTTTGCAGTGAGGTAGGCTTGTATTCTCCTTTGCTCTTGTGTCGAGAGCCGGAGCAGTGCCTTTTAATGTCATTGATTCCTCCATGGTTGATGCTGAAGTCAGCGAGGCAAAGCTCACATCTGACAGTGTGCGGATCGTTGGTTTTTTTGATGCACGGAAAATCTTTTGTGTAGGACTCTTTGTACACTTGTAAGGAAGTCCGAGGCTTCTTATCAACGCTTGCCTTAGTGCTTTTATCGTCAGTTTTTCTTTTCGACATTTTTTTTTCTTTTGCACCAAAATAACTTCTGATGGCTATCAAATAAACAGTTAACACTCGTGGTAAAAGAAAAGATGACCAGGCTCTCATTTCAAAGCGAGGTTCGCGCAGTAAACTACACGCGGCAGGCGATATCCCCGTGTTTCCTTCAGGCGATTACACGCGAGGCCTCGCGGAGCGTGGAATCCGGAAGCGACGAATGTAGTAGGAAAATTTAATAAGTGCGCAAGGAAACACCATACGCGGCGAGGAATCGCGATTAATCGCGAGTCCTCGCGTGTAATCGCCTGAAGGAAACACGGGGATCACAGGACATGACTGTGGTCTCTCTCTCTCTGTCTACCGCGCAGTGGCTGCTGAGCTAAAAATAACGCACACGCAAAGCGCTATACGAAAGTCTATGATATTGACGAAAGCCTAGTAGGCCTACGTCTCTCGCGGCTTTGTTTCGATACTTGTAAAAAAATAGGTATGCTTTGAAATTTTTCTTCCGTAGTATTTCTTGAAATGGCATAGTTGCGGAATTAAAGAACATTTTCCGGAGAAACTACGGACGTTCCGTAGGGGTTGGCAGCTCTGTATTAAGAAGATAGCGACACAGACCTACCAACCCATTGCACGTGTGATGTATTCCCTGGGCAGTGTCACGGGTCAGCTGATTCTTCCTTCTCCCCTGTGGTCCTGCCATCTCCAGGGCCATCTCACCAAAGTCCAGGAGTGTTTGGAGTCTATCGTCACCAGGGTCACTAATGGGAGCACGGAGGGGATCCCTGAGGCGTGTGTCCATGGATGTGGCCTTGACATTCACTATGTTCCACCAAGTCAAAACTATCTCGATGAAGCGGGCCGTGTCCTTCACCTTCAATGAATCTACCAGGCGTGGGTGACTTAGCAGAGCCTGATGCGTCTTCTCGCTAAAAACTTTCAGGCACGTTGATACCCTCTGTCTTTCGATGGGTTTGGGCCACACTGCCACCTCTTCCAGGTCAGACATTTTGACAAGCACACCATCCTCAAGTTTGAATAAGTCCACAAGGTGTTGCCATTTGGCTGTTTTCAACTGACCACTGTCAATGAAGGTCAGCTCCCCAGTGGCCTCTGTCAACCAGTTGTTCCTAATGTTCTTCAGCAGATGAACATAATCAAACAGGAGGAAAAAACCAGCTTCTGTCAGCCATGGTGTTTGTGGAATACATGGGTAGAGCTTGAAGAAGGCCTGATTACTTCGATTACCATCACAAATAATGGCTTTCACACTCCCACCAGCTTGCTCAATGGCCTCAAGAGAAAGCTCAACTTGCTCGTGTAAGAACTGTGAGGTGAGTCTTGAAATGGGCAAAATCTTCGATAAGAAATTTGGTCCGCCAAACATACATGATACCATGACTTCCAGTTACCATGTTTGTATTTGATAAAGAACAAAGCTCAAAAATTCAATATGACTTTGCATTGTCATGAGTGAATGAATGACAACTTTTACAGCACAACAAATTTAAATAGTAACCTGAATTTTTTAAAACTGTGGTGGTGTTTTTAATGAAACTTTTTTTTTTAATTAATAAACTAAGTTTTCAGTTTTTTTATTATTGTATTTGTTTATATGGACATTGTTCTTATCTAGCTACTCTATTTTTTTTCCTTCGTCCATCCGGTCTGTCCAACTGCTCAGCCATGTGCTCAGATAAGAGTTGAACTGAGTCAAATCCGTTTTGTGACGGCTCTGGACTGCATCTGCAAACACACATATACAGAAAATGGGTCAATTCAGTATACAAGAGAAAGACCAACCGATATAAAAATTATGGTCACTTGTTTTCCATATAGCATACACTTAGTAAGCACCCAAATTTATAAAGGGACCAATAGTCAATATTTAAAGTAACAATAATGTAAACAGTGGCATACTAAAACAGCTTTTGCTTACCATTCCTTTCCTCATCGTCCTCATTGCTGGCTCATTCTTGCTCCAGCTCCTCCTCTGTATTTATTGGAAAAGTAAATCCGGTAGGTAGATCGGGTTCTGCCAGCACTTCCGCCTTGCCATCAGTGAGGATGGACAGCTTAACCTCCACCTCCCTCGATGGCTGCCTCAGTTTTAAAATTTCCTGTTGAAGCTGTTTCAACTGGGAGGACATCTGCTCCTGGTTTCTTAATATGGCCTTAAAATAGGGCCTGTAGTTCTCCTGAGTACTTGTAGCTAAACACACACAGCAAAAGACATAATAGTTGACACCTTTGCATAGTCCAAAAATACTAGGTTTTCTTAAAATTGACTGTTGTGTTTTCCCATGCAAACACTGATAGTGTTGTCACTTTAAAACACTACCCCTCTCTCACATTTTTATTAAATAGATCAAGAGATAAATAAATATGGCCAGCTCTTTCCAGTACAATACAGTTACACTGGTGGTGAGATAGAAAGTAGGAATCTTGTAAATGAGCAACAATTAAGTGCACTGTAGGGCTCACAATTAAAATAACTTGTAAACATCCTGGAAAAATTTGCACTGTGCAACCAAATACTAACTACAATGTAATACATATATAATCTAGTTAATTTTATTTATATTTTTTTTTTGTTTGTTTAGTCTAAACAACTTAACAAGCAACAAATGATTCTAAAAGATTTACTAGTTGATTAACAATTTCCCTAAAAATAAACATGATGAAAAGCGGATTCACATACCAGCGGTGACATCTATTGGATCTGGAGTGGACATCACTGTTGAAGCGAAGCTTATCGAAGGTTGTCCTATCCTTGTATATTCCCGAGGTGGAGGTGGGCTGATTGGTGATGATGAAGCCTGAGGCAGCCCTGGAGGTGTGTGGTTGGAGCTTAAGGTGGGCTTCAAACGTTTCCTTTTACATCAAAAAGTGTGCATGTAAATCAAAAATGTATCAGTCTTCCCCCACAGCCATTCGTTAATGAATGACTGTAAAGCCATTTGTGGGTGACCAGTCACCCATACATTTTATATTGTGAAAATCCATATTTGCCACTCATGGGTGATGTGTCACCCAGACTAAAATACAGAAACAATACAGAAATTAAATGAAAGCAAACATGTTTCAAGTTGTTGGCCAAGAATGTTTATTAGATCATATTAAGTTTTGCATTGTACTTCTTAAAATGAAGAAGAAAAAAAAAATTAAAAAAAGAAACAATATCACCCATTCCTCCACCAACCCGAATAAATGTCAGTTCTGGTGCTTTTAGAATTTGTTTGTAGTTCAGTTATGCAGATCAAGGCATTTTTTGCACAAGAAGTCGAGGTGTTCACTGCAGACGAAGCTGCTGCATTTTGCACATCATGTAGTGACCTTTTTGTCTTGTTTCCAGTCACACTGGGCACACCGTTGTTGCTTTGGTTTAGATGTAGGCTTGGCTTTTTCTGATGTCTTGGGTGTAGATGGGGTGGCCTTCCTCTTTGATTTAGGTGTTGATGCCTTGGTTTTTCCAGCGGATGTTAGTCGTGCTGTTCTAGCCGCCACCAGTGCTGGGTTTTGTGGAAAAAGGCAAGACAGTGCTACCTCAATAGGGTGAGCCTAAGCTCTTTCGACAAAGTAGGAGTTAGGCTTCGGCATTGAAGATGGCCTGCTGCCAGGCTACCTGCCACTTCTCTGATGAAATCAGGTCTGGCATTCTGACAAGAGTGAGGATCATTTGGTTTGCTTTCTTGGAATATGATGCGTGCGGAAAGACATAATTTGTCTAGCATGTTGAAGAAATACACCAGAGGCCAACTCCGACTCTTGCGCTTGCATGTGTACTGCTTGGCCATCTGGTCTATGTTGTCTACTCCTCCTTTCGTGCTGTTGTTGAAGTAGACTACCTCAGTCTTGTTCTTTGATGGCTTCTCAATGTCCTTGGTTGCATGCATTGAGCTCAGAATTCTGACGCATTTGTTCTTTTTGGATTTGTAGGTAACCAACTTAGAGTCGTCCTGGAAAGCAAACTCATTTGTGTTTGTTTCCTTTTTCTTCATGTTTTCATGATGCAATGAGTCTGGGATTAATCTCTTGTCTTTTTTCACAGTCCCAACGCATGTTAGTCATTTTTGTTTCAGAGATTTTACCAGGTCATGGGTAGTGAAAAAAGAATCACAAGTAACATTCCGTCCACTCCTGTGGTAGGGCTCAACCATGTGAAGCACAACATTCACACCGTGGGTTTTTTTTCAGGATTTCTGCTCACTTTGCCTACATAGGGCAGAGCCCTCAAGGGGTAGGATGTTTCAGCATCACACAGCCAGTAAATCTTGAGCCCATACTTATCCGGCTTTTTTAGAATGTACATTCGAAATTACATCTCCCTCGAAAAGGAACGAGCTGTTCGTCCACAGTAAGATAGTGACCAGGCGTGTAGTGACGTTTGAGCTGCCGTTCAAAACAGTCCCAAAGTTCTCGGATTGGTGCAAGAGGATTCTTTTCTTTTCTAGCTGAGCGCAAATCCTTATCATCAAACCTGAGAACAACAAGCAGATCCAAGAGGCGATTATAGATGAAAAGACTTCGAACAAATGGATTGCCTCAAACGTCATCAGTGATTATCTTTAGGGACACAAGATTTTGTGACAACCTCCAGTACCGCCTGTACTATAAACTGCATTAACCTGTACAAAATTATGTAAAGCTGTACTTTTGTTCATGCGTGAAGTATGTCATTGTAATTTCAGGCAAGCTAACAGTGTGCTTTGTTGTAGTTAATTGTGGCAGTTTTCGCATTTTCCACGATTTGTTTGGAAGACTTCATTTCAAAGCACTTCTCTGGACAGTTTATTCTCACTTGGAGAAAAGCTGTCAAGGTCTCTGTCACCATGCTCTTCCTATATTCTGTGTGAAGCTGCCTAAGGTAGGACAATGTTCTCTCACTGTCAGCATTGCTGTGAGGCAAGCACAACAATGCTGTGAACACTTTTTGAGCAAGGGGAATCGAAGCTGCCCAATTGGTGTCTTCAGCTCAAAGATATCTCAGAAGAATACATCAATCTTCTCAGACTTTGCAACAACTTCATCTGGAAGAAGCTGATACTCCTCCCACTCCACTTTTAGGTCATCAGTGTCAATGGTGTCCCACCACGATCTAACACAGACATCGCTTGTAACAGCTTGTTAGCAAGCGGTAGTTTTGCCTGCAGTGCCACTGCACATTTGATGAAGGCCTGCTGGACAAGTTTCAAAAACTTTAGGCGCAAAGAGTCCGTCTTGCTGTAGTTTTTCATTTCCTTCTCAGCAACTGTTCCAATAAACATTCTGTGGAGGCTGAGAAGATTGTCTTCGTCAGACAGATCCAAAAACTTACTTTTTGGTCTGGCAGCACTAGCTTTGGACCTCTTCAGCTGCACGCTGGTCAAGTAGCCATACCTTTCCAGTTTCACGAACATCGATAAGAATTGTTTGAACACGGCGAGCTGCTCATCGTGCAGTTTGTGCACCAAACATTCCCTTCTTTGAAATAGGCACACGTACTGCTGGAGAAGAGAAAGAACCGCTACATACACTCCCAGCACACTGACTGTCCACCGTCTGAGGACAAAAAGCTTGTCAGTCAACCGGAATTTCTGTTTCTTGCCATCATCTGTTCTTGGCTTCTTGGAAAGAGACTGCTGAAGTTCTGTCAACCTCTTGCACCCCGAGATGATGACATCATGATCTGCACAAATTCTGTGGATGATATCCTTGTACAGATATCTGTCTTTCTTCTCCACGAATGCAAATGCATATATGGTCAAGGCATCCAGCTGAAGCAGAGTGCTCTGGGCAACATCATAGCAAGACAACCAACGGTGTGAAATAAATTGTGAGGGTGCAGAATATTTCATGCCCAAAATGAACGATATTTCTTTCAAAGCATCTTGGTTGGTGGATGACCAGTGAAACTCGCTGTAAATGTCACGAAACAGACCTTCTCCCCAATGTTCAAATGGCTTGCAGAACTGCTTTGTAGTGTTGTGAATGTGATGCACAACGTCACCGTCAATGTCAAGAAGGTGTGGTGCAACATCCCTTCTCACCAATGTCTCCAATCCGTTCTTGGAGCCACGCATCACAGCACAGGAATCCATTAAAATGGACATGCAGTTGATCCATGGAATCTCCAGTTCAGTGAAAAGTCCAGTCAGTGCTTTGTAGATGCTTTCTGTGTCCACTTGAATGAGACACACTGACGCCAAATGTTCCATGGTCAGGCGCTTGGTTACAGGATCAACATAGTTAACTAAAATTGTCAGTACCCTCGCTGTGTTTGAACCAGTTGCTTCATCCAGATTAAGAGAAAACTTTGACTTCTGGAGCACAGCCACTGTCCTCTGCCTGAAAGATCTGGCCAAGCCATACTTCAATTTGTAGGCGGCGGTGGTCCTCTCCATGCTCAAATTGTTGAGAGCTTCAGGATCAGCTGTAACACACATATTCACCAGAGGGTATATATACGAATGAGCAGCAATAGCAATTATTATTAATTTGTAGCAGTACTAGTAGTAGTAGTAATTTGAATACCACTAAAATCTCATCTTTTCAGACCACAATCTTGAACACATCATTGCATACTACCCCCTACTTGTTTATCATTGTTTACTGCTCTGTATTGTCTGACCACTGTGTTTATTTCACTGTTCATGACATTGACAAGTACTGTATTACATTAGTTAGATACCTTGCTTTAAATCCAGCTGACTACACAGAGCCGGATCAGGACCCAGTAAAACTTGTAATATTATTACCACAAAAAAATAATCACCTGCAAGACTCTTCGCTAGATCAATAATGACAGGTGCAGATGAGAAGGCCCATGACTGTTCACACATAACTGCAAGGACAGCAGCCTGATGAAAAAAAAAGCAATCACTGAGTGGAACTTCAAAATACATGAATGTATACATGTTGCAAACACACACATAAACAGAATAAGATGGAGGGTAAGAGAGAGAGAGAGAGAGAGAGAGAGAGAGAGAGAGAGAGAGAGAGAGAGGATGTGATTGTATACATGTGCATGAAGGGAGACATTGAGAGAAGATTTTGAGAGCTACTGATACAAACACATTATTTTCCTCTGCCTAAATTAAGCAAATACTCATGTCCAATGATTGACAAAAACACATAATCATGATATGATCACCTTCAATGAATGTCATACTGTAATTTGCAAGCTGGGGTTTTGTCAATTAAACTACTTAAACATGAAATCAAAACTTCAACGTAACATTATAATTATAAATTCCCCTAAAACAATAATTTACCTCTTGGTGTGAAACTCGATCAGCAAGTGGTACAATTTTTGGTGTCTTTTGAGGCGTTGGCTTTTTTGCTCCTCTCCATCAACTGCCTCAGAAGTTGCCTTTGAGTTTGTTGAAAAGATGGGGAACGTCTTTGGCTGATCCTAAAAAGTAAATCAGCTTTGTTTTAATCCTACAAGTCTATGTCAGATCTATAGTATTTCCATTATGTATCTGACATCATCATCATCATCAATCATCATCAGCAGCAGCACTATGTTCGAATTTGTGAGTAGGGGTGGATAGGTAATGGACAAAAGCAAGAAGTATCTTACCGATGCAAAAGAACCCAGAGGCTGATGTGAAGATTGCAACTTGACGGCCTTGGAGTGTCGTTCGCTGTGCAAATGGTTTAGCAACACCTTTTTCCCATTCAATCCGTAGTTCAAAACATCCTTGCACAATGAGCAGTAGGCTTTACCAGGTTGGTCAATCTTGCTAATGGTGTCACCAATCTTCACAGATATCGAGCGGTCGGTTGACTTGTCTGCGGTGGTTTTTTGTTTCCACGTAAAAGTCACGGTTTCTTGAAGCCATGAAAAGTTCCAACAATTTTTGGCTCCTCCATCCTTGTCAATCTGACGTGCTGTAGAATTTTCACTTTCGGAAATTTTGCGAAACATCTTACGCACTTGACGAAAATTTCCGCGCAAAGAAAAGATGGCGTCTCTTCTCCGACAAATATTCCCAAATGTATTGATACACAAAACCAACCAAATGCGAATAAAATGTAACAGCAAAGAGGGACGATTGGGACGATTCCCAAATGGTTTGATATTCATACAGTCGGATAATTTTAAACACAACCAAATGAAGACTTACCTTTTGGGAAGCGAGATCGAAACGAGTGCCCACGGCGAAAAACAAAGTAACACCTACCTAATATACCCTTTTTTTTTCCCAACGGATTTGCACGAATCTCAAGAATGACCATGGGAACCCTAAATTGACGGAATTCAGTCAACTGACGGAAAAATCCCGTCTCTGATTTATATTTATATAAAAGACAATTATGTTTTAAAAATTGACACGTAAAAGTAAAAACTAAAAAAAAATTAGTTCAATAATCTGAATTTAATTGTTAAAATGACAGGACAAACTGGCGTCACACAGACAATCAACAGTTAATGTCATCCCAGCGGAACATAAATAAACACTTATTCTTAACTGTGATAATGGTCACATTTTGTTAGTAAAATCTCCTGTCACCCATCAAGCCTTGCCTGAGAACACAATCACATGTATACAATGACACACATCGCAACATTGACGCCATCAAACATTACCTACTTTGTCTGTTGCGAAAAGCAGCTTTCCATCCATGAAAAACACATTCCTCGTGTCTAAAAACAACATACAGTTTACAATCCAAGAAAAACAGCCCATGTCCAGAAGCACAACATAGTAATAGTTATTACAATCTATGAAAAACACAGTCACTGCCAAAAGCAGCATACAGGAACTACACATCACACTCGATAAAAAACAGCCAATGTCCATATACTCAGGATACTCAGCAGATTGTGTTGGCACACGAGTTCCCGTGACTCATGAAAATTGTATGGGCACAAGCGGTCTTGAGCGTCACATCTAATGAACGGCCTGATGTGCTGTCGCAAGTACTCTTGCCGAGCTGCTGAGAGTCCAGGTGGTTGAATGACTGCTGGCATGCCAGCGAGGTGCTGCTGAACAGCAACAGCATTGAAAACCATTGAGAATACTTCCTCCGCATCTTCTAGTCTTGTTTTGTAAAAAAACATCCCCTGGTGCTTCAGACGAGACGCGGAAGTGGAAGTTCGCCTTGATGCCTTTCAATGGATGAAACCAACCATCAAAGTATGTCTGCCAGTCGTAGATGACAACATGCACTTCCCCTGCCTCGGTGCCCACAAGCTGAGTATGGTTCACTCCTTTCAAGGTGCTGCTCCTTACCACATGGCACCGGTCATTCAGGTTGTGGACCTCGCTGATTTTAAAGCAACATTTCAGCAGGCCGAAACACCAGTCAGGTGCAAATTTGGTGTGTCCTGCTGGCATGAAGTTCACTGTGATATCCGAGTGGAGACCCTTCATCACTCACCATGCCATGTACCACAGAACAAACTTGTTCTTGTTTTGGCCACTGCAATTGTCACAGTGCAAGTCCATCTTCATTTCGCCGAGGCCGTAATGTTCAAAGAAATGGTGCAAGAGGGAGATCACCATGTTTGAGCCCTTGCCGCTGCTCATCCCTTCATCAATGAGATAGTTTATTTGCTGTGGAAGGGCTTCTGCACACACTCCAAAAATGCCACATTTCCTTGGCACCAAAAAATAAATTTGGCCAGGCTGCAGCAGACTGGCAGGGAGGTGTACTTGCTGCGCAAAATCAAAACTGTAATGAGAAGCGATCTGACTGGAGTTTGGGGAATGGGGACCAAGTTCTTTTATTCCGGATGCAGCAGAAGCAATTTTGGCATCTTGGACCAGGTCGCTGTAGAATTGTCGCTCCTTTTCTACAATATCCAGGTGCTTCAGTTGGTCCTCAAGGATCAGACGCTTGTCTTCAAGTGGAAGATTGGCTGTTCTCCGGATCCTGTCGTTGTTTTGCTTGCACTTCCAGCAGAGGTCCGTCCAACGACGATGAAGGGCACAAACTGCTGCCACAGCTTGAAGAAGGAAAATTTCCCCACAGCACGGTGACCTAAAAAAAAAAAGAATAAAACTAAATAAAGGGTAAAAATTCAACTAACTCACTCAAAATCTTGCTGCATGGTGATGATGACCTAAAGGATGAAAAAAATTTTTTTTTAACTGTATTAAAGCATAATCAGTTAGAGAACAAAAACAGCATGTATGTCAGCTATCACATCGGGCCAATTTAAATTCTTTTAGTCTTACTTTAACGTGTTTTTTTTTTTAATTTTATTTATGTTGTAAATGTTCATGTGATTAGTAATCAATATTTTACAGCCAGCTGTAAACTAAGAATAATGTATTAAAATATCCCATAAGAAAATATTTCGACTTATATTTTATGTTGATAAAAACAAAAAATTATTTCGTTACTTAAAACACCAAGAATGTACCTCTGGCTACAGCAACGAGATGATAGTATCTCCAGATAGATGCCTTTTATACTCTCATGCTTTGTGTTACAACTATTTTAGGACAATAATTCCAACACTTGAAAAGTTGAATCTGAAACGTTTTTGATTTGCTTTTGTGTAGATGTACAGACCCTAAAGTTTCATTTCATATGTTTTAAAAGTGAATTTCCAGAAATGGCTCTTCCAATTATGTACATCGAACAACTGAAGTATACAAAACACATCATCACAAGAAAATGATCTATTATTGTACATAGTCTGAGTTAAAAGTCTCACCTCTGCTGCCATTTCCAGACGAACCACCTGGGGTTATGGTCGCTGGGCTTGTCACTGCAACAACTCTGGTCGCTGGGCTTGTCACTGCAACAACATATAAAAAGGATAAGGACAACATTTTGTTAATTTATATATTTCAATGTTTCTCGCCCTGGTAATAAAAAAATATATGTCCAAGATAACTTCAGACTGCAAGAAATACAAAATGAGCCCTACAACAAAAATAGTAAGAGAAACTGAGCATAGAGTTTTAAATAAACACTAGGAGTAGGACAAAGGTTAAGTTCTTAATATCGGATAAAAGAAACAGCATTTTCATAAAATCCAAATGCTCACTTGCTACTCCACCCCCAGATGTAATGCGAACAGGTGGGTTATCTGAAGGGTTGCCTGCATTTATTTCGTCCTAGGCGTCGTAGAACGACCAGGTTGTTCTTTATTGACCAGTACACTGATTTTTGTCTTTAATCATCCGGTATCTGTAAAACACATTTAAGCATATCATGTGTTGCATACCTTCTACTTTATTGTAGGAACCAGAATATTTGCAGGTAAGGCCAACAAAGACAAAAATTTGGATCAGGGTAACCTGATCGACACTTTTTATTCCTTTCTGGAAAGAAAAAACAAACATCAAAAACTACATTTTGGCAGACCCATTTGCTTTAGCCATTACACACTATTTTTTATTTTTTATTTTGCTGCCCAACATACCTAACCTTAAAATCAAAAAGACTAAGACTGGCAGTAATCTTGCAGCAAATTCTTATGAAGTGTTCAGCAAGAACCTAGTGCTGTTGTTTTTTACAGTTACTCCACTTAAAATCTTGAAAAAAATCCTCACTTCTGTCAAAAATACACCTATTTCATCAACCCCTGATCTAACCAGGAAAACAACTCTGGAGTCAGTTGTATAACTAGTGTCACAAATATTAATTGTGCACTCACCTTCCGTTCAACCCACGCCACAATCGAATCAAACTCTAAATTCATGCAGAACAGAAAAGTAGATACTCTAAATTATTTTCATGGAAAAATTAAAGTACAGCAAGCAGTGAACTAAGTTATGCATGAGAGCACAAGTGAGGGGTTGAGTGTTTTGGTTGCTTCTAAAATCTTAACAAAAAGAAGAAAAACACGCAACAAAAAACAAAACAGTGCAAACAAACAAAAACTACCTTCATTTCTGTGGTCCCCTTCATTGGTGATAGCAACTGGTTGGAGTACCGTTGATCCAGGGAGAGGAGGTGGCGGCTTTTTCGAAGGAGGGGGCAGGGGTGCCACATTGTTGCTTGAGGACGATTGCAAAACTCCCTGCTGGGTGTGTTGGCCTAATGGTAGTTGGATTCCTCCCTCCACTATCTTCATCAAATTTGCAGAGGTCAAATCTATGCCAAGTCTGCTTGCCTCCTCCCCAGCAAACTCCATGCAATTAAAATTCCCTTCAGGATCTGCAAAATCACATAATAATAATAAGCTTATGGTTATCTCACACCATCTGTATAACAACAAAACAACTCTCATACTTCAAATTAAGTTAAACAGTTTGTGTGCAGTGCTCCTCATTTTAATGTATAAATTAATTGTAGCGGAAAGGGAGGCGACTGGTTGAGGCTTGGGAGAGAAATTGTCTACCTGGACTTTCTTGGTTAGACTAGCCTTGGGTGGCTTCCTGCTTTGCAGAATCCTTCACCGCCTTGCAGAGCAAATATTTTTATGTCCCTCTTTTGGGGGATAAAATGAAAATAACAGCTCGGGTGGAGCAGTGTTCCCAGGGTTGGTGGCCGAGAGACGGGAGTCAAATAACTCTGCTCGGCTACAAGTGGTGCAACGACCGGGAACAGGGTGATGCTGGACCGTGGTGTGGACTGACTTGGCGTAGTCAGTGTTGGGGCCAGACATACCTGTTGCTAACGGGGAAACCATGAGGACATGGTTCCATTTGAGCTGTGGGATCTGTAGCGGAAAGGGAGGCGACTGGTTGAGACTTGGGAGAGAAATTGTCTACCTTGACTTTCTTGGTTAGACTAGCCTTGGGTGGCTCCTGCTTTGCAGAATCCTTTGGGTATGCCATTGGGTTACGCAGGACAAGGCGACACGACATTTGTTATCCCCAGCTGACCATTCGCCTGCTGCTTTTGGTGGCGAGCGGGACCACATTTTCCGCAGGCATTTAATGCAGGTCGGTGGCAGCGACTTTGCCGTAGAGTGCGTGGCACTTGTAGCCGGCAACCCAGTACTCCCAACCACGCTTCACCGCCTTGCAGGGCAAATATTTTTATGTCGCTCTTTTGGGGGATAAAATGAAAATAACAGTTCGGGTGGAGCAGTGTTCCCAGGGTTGGTGGCTGAGAGTGAGAGACGGGAGTCAAATAACTCTGCTCGGCTACATAATGATGATTTAATAAATCAACTAATGACTAAACAGAAAAACTGGATCATAAATTATTAATTCAAGTACTAGTATTTCCATTCAGATTGTCATGCAGATCCAAATTTATTTTAATAATTATAATGGGTAATATTTTTTTTTTTTTACATGTCATGAGGCCTACAGTCTATAAAAACTATTCCATACCACAAAATCAGTCAGAGCAAGACAATTGGGATGGCTTAAGAGTAGTCTGAATGTACTCAATTTTGATAATCTCAGTGACCGTTTAAAAATGTGCGCTCACTAGTCACTATCTGAGTATCTTCATCACATACTAAGAAGTGAGATTTAAAATATGGTAACCTTTTAATTTGAACCACAGGCTCTGAAGTCTCTTCTTTTGTCTTTGTTAACTCGTAGGCCTCAATTACTAGTATTTTACAGTAAGTGAAGCCTACGAGTTTACAAAGACGAAAGAACTAAGAGACTGCAGAGCCTGTGTTTGAACATGTTGTCGTGATCACAAAATCGATAGTACAACACTTTCACGTGAATAAATAATATCGACAAATGATGTACAACATTCTTAATACTTACTGTTCTGCGGACGACCCCAAGTATCAGCACAAACCATAGAATTGAAAAAAGAATCATCTTGAAAAACAAATCCCAGCAAAGCTGATGCCATCTTGGAACACAGTGCGCGCTGCTGGCGAGCAATGCCAAAAGGTGCCCGCGGTGCGCTCCGCTTCCGCTTTTCCACTCGGCCCCAAGAAATGGGTTTTTGTCCTGCACACTGCGGGCGCTTCGCCCTATGCAACTCGTCTCTTTGATAGGAAATTTGAATTGCGCGGAACGGTTAAGACCCATGGTTGAAAAGAATTACAAATAAAATAAGATAAAATAACTAAGTGAATAAAACTAAATATAAAGTTTTCTATAGTCTTATAGAATGCAATAAATACCCTTTTAAATTATTTTTGTTTTGTTTACAATTTTGATTCTGCAGATTTTTCTAGGCTAATGCTTGGACACCAAGAAGTTTATTTTTAGCTGCAGTGGGAATTCCTTGGCATCCAATCACGCGCGCGATCAGACTGGCTTTAACTAGGATGCCTTGCTTGGGGCAAGGTCGGTGTGCCAACGCCAAGAACCCCCAAGTAATTCATAGCCTTGGCACGGGGAGTTCCCAAGAAGCATATGTTTACTGGGTAGTTGCTTCCTTCGTGAGTCGAGTCTGTCTTACAGCACCTGGAGCTTAAGGAGCAATAAACACAATTTAAGTCAACATGTATTTGCTTAAAATAACAGATCTTTTGTCTGCCACTATGTGAGTGTACACAACGAGAATGTACCTCTGTAACATTATGTAAATTATTCCTAAAATATTTTATTCCATATATTATGCCTGTCGTTACTTTATTTTCAATCTACGTTGATTGAGAATCTACACAACTATAACATTCTAAAACTAATACTATAACATTCAACTGCTGTTAAATGCTCCACCTGTCAAGTTGTCTGGCCCCCATGGAAATCATTTATTGTGCACTTATACAGACAGGTATTTCCTCTTACAGCTGAACAAACATAACCCAACTTGTACAGTTATATGCATTTAGATTGCTTGATGGCATAAGGCTCCCCTAAAAGCACTGATTATCTAACCCATTTACACAAATCAAAAGACTCAGAAGTATAACAAATTAAAAAAGTACTTACTGTAAATTACCCCCGTTGGGGTGCCGGGGGTTTCAGTATAAATAGTATCCCCACTTTCTGGAAATTTAGTGCTTTAAATTCCCACTGTCGCTGTCTTCCTCATTTACTCTTTCCCATTCTTGCTCTGTCTTATCACTCTGTTATACTATCTTCTTCTTCGCTAGATCAATGACCTACCTTTTTTCTTGAAAACTCTTCCTGGACAAGACTCCTTGTTTATGTATGAGGTCTGTTGGATCAGCTTGGGAGTGTTGGACGCTTTCTGCCGGGTGGTCACTAGGGCTTCCTATGATGTTATTAATTAGCAATATAGGCATTTTATATGCATATGTTTTGTTGATAATTTATAATGTTTGAATTCTATTTTGTGTTTGTAACCAGGGGTTTCGAGTAGTTGGGGTAAAGCCTCAGCCGTCCCCTGCGTGGGATGTCTTTATTGTAAAGTGACTGGCCGGTGGAGGACATTCAATTTTCCCACTAGGGTTGTTTCAGCAGATCTTTTATGCGGATCGGGGGTTGTCCGGTCCTGATTTGGCTCGGAAGAGTCCGCTGGACCTAAAGCAACAATCAATCAATCAATACTGTAAATTACGCTTGTCAGCAGTAGAGATGAGAAGCCCATATTGCCTCCAACGCCTGTCCAGAAAGATGAGGACTATACTGCAGGTTATCCCCATCTGCAAATCAAATGAATAATAGTAACATCCACACTCAGGACTAACATTCTGCCTACAAATCATTGTATGTTTGAAGTATTTGAATATGTTCAGATGAAAAAGAAATATATAAATATGTCTGTTTCTGATAATCCAATCAACTTATTTTGTCCTGCAGACCCTCTTAACCATGTTGTGTCCTGCATACCCTTTCAAATTATACAAACAAAAAACACCCTAGGCCAAATTACTCAATAAATTGTGTTGACCAAGTGATTTCAGAGCTGAAAACAATATAATTCCACACTGAACAACAGTATAGGTTACTAATACTTAGCAACGACAACTTTATATAGATACATTTTAAAATTTGAAAAATGTAGATGCAAAATTTAAATAATAATAATAATAAATCTAATTTATATTGCGCAAATTTCTTGCCTATGATCAGGCGCACTGCACTGTATATTAAAACCATTTTAAAACATTATTTAAAAGACACTAATAAATACCAAATATACTTAATTACTATCAGCAAAACTAAATAAAAATGACAAGACCATGCCTACTACCTTAAAGCTACTATCTACATGCGCTTTACATTAAAACCATTTGAAAACATTGATTAAAAGACACTAATACATACCAAAGATACCCAGTTACAATCAGCAAACCAAACTAAATACAAAGGACAAGACTATGCATGGAAAATCACATAATACATATTAACAAATGTTACCTCTTTAACTGTAAGGACTGGTGCCTGAAGTGGCCATGCCGAGCTATGTGTTGCAACAGGACTAGGTGAAGTAGGGGGTGGTGGCGGAACTGGCAAAGCATTCTTGCGAGCAGTGGGTGTGGATGACACTGGCAATGTGGAGGTACATTGCCCTGTTCTTTTACCTGAACACAGGAAAGCAGATATAGACTGAATGATTGAATTCACACCAAATAATAAGCCTTCAAAGCAATACGAACAAAGTTTCAAGCATATACATTTTTAATGTAGTCTCTCTATAATTAAACAAAAAAGGCTAAACATTTTTGCACACAGAATTTCATAAATTGTAAATACATTATCAAGGCTAGTGTCATACCTGCTTGCCTGTCTTCCTCAATTAATGCTTGAACCACATTTATTATCCGAAAAGTCTAGCCTGCAAACAAAGAACATAAACATTTCAAATTCTATTAACATTTATATGCACATGCATCTGAAATCTGAGTAAAGGAATTAAAAACGTTTAATTTAAAATTAACAAACTAAAATTTTCAGAAGACAAAGTGTTTTAACTCATTATCAGTGACACATTCTTTACCTCTAATTATGTTTAACAAGTGTTGACCTTCTAATTATGTTTAACAAGTGTTGACCTTTTAACTAATAAGACTGACCAGAGAAGTTAGTTATTAATTCCTTACAGGGTCCTGCAAAGAGCCTAATCAGGACCACACCTTGGTTGAAAAAGGACTTTGTCCAATCACAGGCTCTGAAGTCTTTTCTTTCGTCTTTGTAAACTAGTGGGCCTCCTACATACGTATGTATTTAATTGAGGCCTAAGAAAGACGAGACTTCCCAGCCTGTGGTCCAATACGAAGGCCAAGGGTGGTTGTTTTTGTCCTCCATAATTGGTGTTAATTAAACACATTAGGCTTTTTGGGAAAAAAAAAAACATTGTCTAATCCGCCCAGTAATCGGTACAAGAAAGAAATGTTATTCACAATGAAACTTAACTGAACTGAGGCAATTAAACGATCACAAATTTCTCTAGACTGTATAGAGTGCACTGTAACAGTCTTCCCTACAAACCAAAAACTGACTCGCTAATCAATGTACTGCTCACACAAACTAAACCAAAAACCCCACAAAAAAAACAAGCAAGACAACAAAATTCTAAAACTATTAAGAAATTTTTCTGATCTAACACACATCTAGACAGCCTTTCAGGCAAGAACGTTAAATTATAAAACAAAAATATTCTCTGTTCAACATGTTTCAATGTTTACATGATGTTGGTTGGTTTTATCGCATATAAATCATATCGACATGTTTTGTTTAGTTTGGATTTTATTGATAGAACTGAATTTAGTGATTTGATTAAAGAAAGAGAACATATTTTTAATACATCAGTTTTAAAGAAGACTTTTAAAGAGATGTCATGCGAAAGTTTGAGTATTTAAGCTGTTAGGCTTGTTTTTTAAGATTTGAAACATTTTATAATATTTTAAGATAATGTCTCTCTGGTCCTGATGGTACTGTAGCACAGGTCGAGGGTTGTCTCATACCTTGTTTTGCAAATGACGTGCTGCTTGTAGCGGGGAGGGACTTACTGAGGGAGTGGTGATGAAAATCACCAAGGACGATGACATGGGCGTCAGGGTCTGAGTTTTCAATGGCAGTGATTTGTTTGGATAGTTCACTGAGGGCGATGGTGGGGTCGGCAGCGGGGTGGATGTAGGCTCCCACTAGAGTAGGGTGACCACTTGCGGCCACGAACGAACACTTTCTCATACTTCTTTTGTTTATGAACCAATCAGAATCCAAGTTTGATTTTTTTTAATCGGGAGGTTGCAGTAACGGCACTGACTTGGCCGGGGCTCTATAAATGAAACATTGTGGACCTACTTAGCGATTTCTGCACAATTTCAGTGTACCATGATGCGGCCAGGTGCCCAAGGTGCGTCCTGCCCTGGGTGGGGCCACATGTATTTATTTTTCAGCCTTAGATTTTATGACTATTCTACATAGACTATTTACGTCTATTGGCATGCAATGTGAAATCCAATTAACACAAAAAGACATGCAGCTGATAATATTCAAGATGTGATAAAGATTGATGAAAACACCCACATGAACTCTCAAAAAGAAACTTTTCTTGGGTCAATACTTACAGACAGTAAAATTCATATGCAGAGCGCGGCCATAAACTGGAAATCACGACAAAAAGGCTAAGGTAGACTCAAGGGAAGCAATTGTGATTCCTCAAAGCTTTAAAGCTAGTAGAATAGGAGTTATTAGAATTGGCCGCACCTCGGTCTGGCCACGTGATGGTCACCGTACTCTAGCACAACGGAGGAGAATTCACTGGGGAGATAGAAGGGGCGACACTTGAGGAAAATAGTTTGAAGGTGGGGGAGCAGAAGGTGGAGAGAACAGTGTTGTCAGTGCACCAGCGATCATTAATCATGAAGCAGACGCCGCTTCCGTCCATCTTTCCAGATAGTACGAGGTTGCGGTCGGCACGGAAGATGGAGAAGCCTTGGGGTTGAAAAGCAGCATCGGGGTGGTAGGGTTGAAGCCAGGTTTCAGCGAGGCATACAATAGAACAGTCATGGAAGTTGCGTTGCGTACGGAATAGATATAATAGTTCGTCGAACTTGTTGGTCAGCTTACGGACGTTGGAGAGAAGGATGCAGGGGAGAGAAGGACGTAGAGAGCGACGGCGAAAGCGAATAAGCAGCCCGCCGCGCTTACCTCACTTGCGCATAGGCTTGTCGCGTGGTAGTGTCATACTTTGGGAGCCTATGGCTTCGTTCATTGCGCGGGAAAGAATGTCGGATTCAGAGATGGAAATCAACAAATTTGGAGTGTACTTGCCGTTCATACAGTCACGAATGCGAAGAAGTTCCTCAATCGAGTACGCTTGCACACACACACAACTCTTTCTACTTTCAAACACACAAGAAACGTCAGTATAAACAGAACCAAACACACCATAGGTCGGCGCCATCTTTACAATACGATATCAATAAATGCCATCTTGACTGCTGTATTGGTAGCATGAAAATGACTACAGGAGAGCCACTGCAGTTCTGTAGAAATGAAATATACATATATACATAAAAAATCCTCAGTAATAACCATTTTGTTGTTGGAGTGAATTGTAAAATGACAAACTATTTGATTTTTGAGATGGCCACACACTTACCAGCAGTATAACTGTCAGTTGTTGAAGCTGGTTTGGACAAAACAATGTTCACATTATAACCATTTTGTTGTTGATATAACCGTTTTGCTGTTGATGTGGCTTTTTTGTTGGTGACTGATAAATAATGTGGATAATGAATATCCCCTATCATGATCTTAATGTGATGGGTGTTGAAAGTATCCAGAAAAATCAGGCCATTTTCCAGCTAAAATTGTTGACTGAGGATGTCTTCCTAACCTGCTCTAAACAATCCTCTCTTTTTGAGAAGGTATGGGCAAATACCCGAAGAATTGACAGCACGTCACTTTGAGTTGAATTGGGAGCCATGTTAGGAAAAGATTTGTGCATGTGCTTTCGATTGTTTCCCATTGACCAGCCTTGTTTGACATAGAATAAATTCATCTAATTATAGAAATCTATTCTATAATTATAGAAAATAAATCTATAATATAGAAATTTATTCTATAATATAGAAATTTATTCTATAATATAAAAATCTATTTTAAAATATAGAAATGTATTCTATAATATATAAATCTATTCTATAATAAAGATATAAATTCTATAATGCGGAAATAAATTCTATAATATAGAAATAAATTTGATAATATAGAAATCTATTATATAATATAGAAATAAATTCTATAATATAGAATACATGCTATAATATAGAAATCTATTTCATAATACAGAAATCTATTCTATAATACAGAAATTAATTCCATGTACAGACAAACACACTTATGTTTTTGGATTGAATTCTATATTATAGAATATATTCTTTGTGCATAGAATGTATTGTATGTATATAGCATGAATTATATACACATAGAATGCATTGTATGTACATACAGGGATGCTCATCTTTTGGGACCCTAATAGGACATGATGTCATGAACACAAAAAAGTAATAGGACAATGGCATTGTTGTCAAAAACTCTTGTTGTCTATTTGGTAATACTGAACAGTAAAGAGGTACTTCGAAACAGTGAAAGTTCAATTCTTGAAAATATAGCGCTTTCTCTTGCTTGCCCACTTCTGTAGCAACCTGAGGAGGTTTGGACAGACATCACAGTGAAACTGACTAATCAATGTCCACACAGTCTTGCTGTTGTCTCTTGGCTACACCTATACCTTCACTGTTTCTTTCATCTCCTTCCACTCTTTCTGAGCTGCCTCCTTGTTTACTATTGGATCAGGAAGTTTTTTGTTGGTTTGTCCAACTTCCATCCAGACTGCAACAGCCTCCTCCCCAAAGTGAGGAAGCAGTGTGTCCAGTTCCTCACAGCCCCACTTATCAAGGTCAGCTTTCAGTCAGGAAGGACATGGGGCGCATAGAGAGCGCTCCAAATGCTGAGACAAATCCTTTCTGGGGGAACCTGAAACATAAAATACAGTACTAATGAGGCCTTTTCTTTCTCTTATTCTGCCACTGCAGTCTTCTTCTACCACATCTGTCTTACCTTTATCTTTTTTTTGGTCAACTACAAAATGTAAATATTGACCATTCCAGAAATACTTCAACATCAAAACACCCTAGGCATTTGACGATGGTTTCAAGTTGGCTATTGATCAAACTTGAAATCAGTTGCTATTTGAAGCAAAGCTAGCCACTAAAGGATCGCAAAGGTTGGAGAGAAGGCAGGCAACCGTCCACATCTGGTTGATACTGCCAACATATTTCAATGGGATTGGCAACTGACAATTGCGGTTCAATTTTACTCTTTGAATGGCTCTTTCCACATGAACACGAAGCCTTGAAATTGAAGCGCTTCTGTCAATTTCATCTGGTGAAAACTGTCCATTGTGGTAG
Organism: Oncomelania hupensis; assembly: GCA_036898135.1. Lineage (NCBI taxonomy): Eukaryota > Metazoa > Mollusca > Gastropoda > Littorinimorpha > Pomatiopsidae > Oncomelania > Oncomelania hupensis. The sequence goes on along the minus strand of CM072523.1, from coordinate 9,925,207 downwards.
CGGAAAGGAGGTATATTCAGTCCCACTTTCTGCTTTCGGAGCACTTCTGCAATCAAGAAGCCTTTGTCGGCCATGACGCTGTCTCCTTCATCAAGCAGGGGCAGAAATCCCGATTCCTGCACAATCTGTACATCAGATCAGCTTCCTGTCATGAGCTGAGATATGAAGGTTATGGGCCCATTCAGTGCAATGCCTATCAGTCCCTTTAATGTGCTCGTTATTGCATTGAAGAAATCCCCTATAGAAATACAACATCATATTGAGCATAGTTTACTTAGACAAATTATATTTAATACACATTTTGAAGAGCAGAGTAAAGTCTCAAGAGCTATTTCCTCATTGGCAAATCGAATATGGCTCAATGCAATAAGACCGAAATATTGTAAAAATGTTTTATGTGCCTGTGACAGACCTTTGTCTTTAGAACACATTTTGTTTGAATGCTCTATTCTTGCCCCTATTTTACCGCTGGAGGTGAATGACAAAACTTCCTTAAAAGAAATTAATTATCCTTTGTGTATTACCCTAGCGAAAATAATCTTTGATTCACCTGTTGCAAGATTAATATATTCGTTTAATTAAAAAAAAAATTTTTTTTTTCTTATCATCTTGATGAATTAAGACAATAAAATCAACAACAATGTGCTCGTGGACTTGTAGTTGGAGTATATCTGTGAATTGAGCTTCAGCGATGAAGATGTCAGGCATTTAATCTCGGTACAATCAAGGATCACTCGTGTTGTAGGGTACTCGTCCTTGGTGGCATGTGTTGGTCAACCAGCTGTCGGGACGGCCAGATGCTCATGGAGCCCAGTGCAAAGTAGAGGAAGTTTGCCCAAAAAATATATTTTCGACTCGCAGTTAACTACAAGATGTTGAAGCAAACTCCAAGGTCTGTCTCTGTGAATCCTTGTCGAACCCGGCAAAGGTACATGAACAGTTCATCTGCTAAAGGTAGGGCTCGACTCTGCTGGCTCTTCATACCAGGATCACATGTGACATATGTGTGGTATGGCTGCCTCATAGTTCCTGCACTCTGTGACAGAAAATCAAACAATATCTCAAAAGTTCTGTAGCTTGGTAAGCCAGTGTCATATTCAAAAGTGTTATTGTCTGTAGAAAAGCATTCTACCCCAAAGCGTTCCAACCTCATAACTGCCACTTTTTCCTGCTCTTTGTGGAATTGGTCTTCCAGTTCTTTAATCTTGGCAAGGAGACTCTCTGTGTTGGAAGTATCTTCCTCAGGTTTCTCACTTGGTCTTTTGAGATCAGTGAGCGTGTCTCCATATTCCGCTCCGCTGTCTTTCGGATTCACTTCTTGCCCGGTGTCTTCTTCAGATGCAGTTGCTTTCTGTTTCCTGCAACACACAAAGAAATCAACACTGAAAACATAATTTATTACTAATAGTAATAATTAAGTCTTAGGAAATAGTTAAATCACAAACAAATGTCACGTTCCACAGAAGGAATTCAAGAACCTTCTTCTCACCACCACCAGCCCTCTGCTGCCAGCCTACACCTCCTCTATTTCAACACACTCTGGCAAATCAGGAGAAAGAGGGGGCGTTAAAGTTGTATATGATTCATGAGCTAAGCATCTTGATTTTTGCCTTCCATTTTCACTAAGTTCAGTCTTCAGTTGACTAGTTTTACTTTAAAAATCTCAGTACATGAGCCATCTTGTTGAGATGTTGCTGCTACTTGTAGCACAATCAATATAAATAAAATCCGAGAGCAGAAATTAGTGTGGTGTTTGATCTAAACTAGTAAACAGCGTAACTCGTTACCAACATACCTAGAAGTTTGGACCCGTATCTCGACGAATTTTTATGATCTATTCCTTCCTACATTTGGCATCTGTTGTACTGTGAAATTTGTGAAATGAAATCCTGTTGTTTTCGTCTGATTTGGTTCGAGTTGAAGTACACAATGGCACGCAACAGTGCCGCTGCTTTGACTTGGACAAAGAATGATGCTTTAGTACTTTCACTTGTGATTGAATAACATTGTTTCCACATGTACCAAGAAATGCCTTCTTGGCTTCTGTGTCTGTAGCATGAGAATGGCTCTTTGTAGGAGAGCCACTGCAGTTATATAGAAAAGAAAGGTACCTACAAGCTTGTATACTCTTTTTCTTTTTGAATAATCTCTATCTTTTGAGATGGCTACACAATTTCCAGCAGTATAACCGTCAGTTGTTGCTCTGGTTTGGACAAAAAAATGTTTGCTTTATAACCATTTTGTTGTTGATATAACCATTTTGTTGTTGATATAACCATTTTGTTGTTGATATAGCCATTTTGTTGTTGATTTAACTGTTTTGTTGTTGATATAGTTTTGTTGTTGTGGACTATTGAATAATTTAGATAATGAATAGCTTCTGTCATGATCTTAATATGATGGTTGCTAACAGTATCCCACAAATCGTTTCACCATGTCCTGGTCTCAGTTGGAAATCTTGACCTGGGTTATCTTCCTGATTACAGTTATGACAGCGTTGTTCATAATTGAACTGAACTTACAAGGTACAAGGAATCTTTGCAAGAAGCAGTTTTTTTACCACTGTCTGTTTGACCACCGCATCCTATCTTATCCTATCCTATTTTTAGAGGATTTTTAGACTGACCACCGAGTCTGCTCTTTGATAAATTTCAACTGTTTTCTTGGCTGAATAGACTGTTGAACAACAGCTGAAAGTTCAAGTGGGTGTTTCCCAGTGATTTAGACCACTGTCTGCTCTGATAGGTGCAATGTCACGAAACAACAAGGCCCAGCCATTGGGTAGATTTTATTTTATTTTTTTAAATTATTATTTTTGGGTAGATCGCTTTCAAATTCTGCAACTGCTTTCGTTGCCATTCTGCAACAAACATGAGTGTACAGACGATCGTAATGTTTCCTTCTTGACTAGCTGATCAAGTGGTGTTTACCAAAACTTCATGATGGCCTTATGTTTATTTCAACATTTTTGATTGAATAACATTGTTTCCACATGTATCAAGAAATGCCTTTTTGGTTGCTGTGTCTGTAGCATGAGAATGGCTCTTTGTAGGAGAGCCACTGCAGTTCTATAGAAAAGAAATGTACCTACAAGCTTGTATACACTTTTTCTTTTTGATTAATCTTTCTCTTGTATATTAGACAGTATCATGGATATTGTTGCTTCAATCGTGTTTTTGTGAAGTCTGCTACTAATGCAGTGAGCACCATTTGTGATTTTTGGACCTTAGTACCATGACTGGAGAATTGACTTTGCCTTTTGAGATGGCCACACAATTACCAGCAGTATAACTGTCAGTTGTTGAAGCTGGTTTTAACAATACAATACAATACAATACAAGGTTATTGCTTTAGGTCCAGCGGACTCTTTCGAGCCAAATCAGGACCAGAGAGACGTTATCTTAAAATATTATAAAATGATTCAAATTTTAAAAAACAAACCTGTTACTCTTAGATATTCAAACAAACTTTCACATGACATCTCTTTAGGAGTCTTCTTTAAAACTGATGTATTAAAAATATGATGTCTTTCTTCAGTCAAATCACTAAAGTCAGTCCTATCAATAAAATCCAAACTAAACAAAACACGTCGATATGATTTATATGCGATAAAACAAACCAACATCATGTAAAAATTGAAGGTTTTAACAAAACAGTGTTGGCTTTATAACCATTCGTTGTTAATATAACCATTTTGTTGTTGACATAACCATTTTGTTGTTGATATACTTTTTTTTGGTGTGTGTGGACTAATGATCGAATAGCTTCTGTCATGATCTTAATATGATGGTTGCTAACAGTATCCCACAAATCGTTTCGCCATGTCCTGGTCTCAGTTGGAAATCTTGACTTGGGTTATCTTCCTGATGACAGTTATGAGAGTGTTGTTCATAATTGAACTGAACTTACAAGGTACAAGGAATCTTTGAAAGAAGTTTTTTAACCACTGTCTGTTTGATTACCGCACCCTATCCTATCTTATCCTATCCTATCCTATCCTATAACCTGAAAGTCGTTGGGGCATCACAATGCACTCTATCTTTCTCTGTCAGGTATGGAGTGAGTGGTTCTTTTTATCATATAGTGTGTCTTGGGCAAGAAAGACCAGGCGGGGCCCAATCCTCACCATGTTGTTGGCCAAAGTTGAAATCAACAAGTATAGTGTGGCTCGCCTTGGCACGGAGCACGTGGTCGTTGAACCTATAGTAACGCGAGGTTCCTCCATCCTGGCCAGTGACTACCACAGCATGCCAAACACATTATTCCCTTACCTCCCATGCTAGGCTGCCTCTTCTCCTTTTTCTGTATCCAATTTCAGTGTATCCAGTGTCAGTGCACTCCAACGGTGTAGTCTTTCTTCCTTCCAAATCACAGTTTATCCAATATCGAATATATATAGTTCTCTGCTCTAGTTTTACTGTGATTTGCTGTCAACTTGGCTTGGACAAAACAGTATTCACGTTTGTCTGAAAGTCTAGACTTGAAGGGATGTTTGAAAGGAAAGTACCTTGCTGGCAAGTTGTGTTTCATATCATCAGCTATGGCAGTCTATTGCCCACCGCTGCCTGGGTTGGTTTCTAAGTCCATTCGGGCAGCACATCATGCACAATTTTATCACATCTGCTTTGCACTTCATTCATACAGAAATTCCAGATTGATTCACACACAAAAATGTATTAGAAAATAACAACGGATAAATTCAATCTCCGTTAGCTTTTAAAAAATGTAATTCCAAGCTTTTGCCTTGTCGCCTTCTTCGATGCAGCATTTGAAAGGAAATTGTGTGTGTGTGTGTGTGTTGGGGGGGGGGATGTTTGTTTATATGCATACAATTAACGGCAATATAACTGTTAATTGTTGATGCCGGATTTGACGTTGCTGCACCAAAATTATAACCATTTTGTTGTTGATAATGATTTTGTATTATTAAAACTTTCAGTTCACTGTTGTATAAATATTTAATAAACACATTTCCAGCAATATGACCATCATTTGTTGAGGCTGGTTTTGTATCTAGACATTTATTTCTCATTCTACAACATCGTTTCCCATTCCTCCTGGCTTTCAAACTGTTTGCTTATTGAGAGGGTTACACAAAATTCACCAGCAGTATAACTGTCAATTGTTGAAGCTGGCTTGGACAAAACAGTATTCACGTTTGTCTGAAAGTCTAGACTTGAAGGGATGTTTGAAAGGAAAGTACCTTGCTGGCAAGTTGTGTTTCACATCATCAGCTATGGCAATCTATTGCCCACCGCTGCCTGTGTTGGTTTCTAAGTCCATTCGGGCAGCACATCGTGCTCAATTTTATCACATCTGCTTTGCACTTCATTCATACAGAAATTCCAGATTGATTCACACACAAAAATGTATTAGAAAATAACAACGGATAAATTCAATCTCCGTTAGCTTTTTAAAAATGTCATTCCAAGCTTTTGCCTTGTCGCCTTCTTCGATGCAGCATTTGAAAGGATGAGGAGGAGCACTCGGTCCCTCATGGACTTGCTGGTTCGTTCCGAAAGCCTTTGGCCCTGCCCCAGCTGAATCCGGAATTTCTCCCATGAGTGGGTTTTCTCAAATGGGTTATATAGGACCACCTGATCCATTAGGTCTATATCTTCTTCTGGAGAATAAAACTTGGCCATGATGATGATCTGCACAGTATAATTAGTCGTGATCATCTTGGTGAAAAAAAGACATTAATAAACCAACTAACCAACAGTATAATTACATATCATGTAGGCTAACTAAGACATGCTTTTTACTTAAGTTTTAGATAATTACCATTTAGTCTATTGAATAGTGCAGTTTTCCAACTTTTAGCATCAATGTTATGTTCAATCCCTGTATAGTCGTTTGTTTTATTTTTTTAATTTCACGCACTATTACTGTAAAACGAATCGGCAGGATGCAAAACACAAAAACATAAGTCCAAAACAAATAAACTAGTGCAGAGAAAGCGAAAGTAGCCATGCAGAAATGACAACAAACAACTGTGAGGATAGGTTAAACCATGATTGTAGCAGCTAACTCCGAATGCATTAATCCATCTTTAAAATATGTCGTAACACATTCATGCACATTTCTTAAAAAAAACCAACAACAACATATGCAAGCATAGAAAGAAAAACAAACCTCAGTACCTTTTTCGAAGTTCGCTCAAAAACAAGGGGCATAACGCTGGTATCTCTCGCAAGTGTGAGATAACTCTGCCTGACGAAAATAGTAAACGAAAACACGAGTGCTGACCCCAAAACTCGTGTGGCGGTGGTGAGACAACTGTGACGTTGTGTAACCTGGAAAACACGGGTAATTCCCAGCGACGTAGCACGAAAACCTGATTTTCGGTCATTGCTGACACTCCCTATTGCACCACCACATGGGCAATGTAGATGAACAATAAAGTAAGTAGGTTTAGGGTTAACTTTATCCTAGTTACTTAGGTATTATTATTATTATTATTTTTTTTTTAGGAAGTTTGAGGAAGAGCCACTGCAGTTCTATAGAAAGAAATGTACCTACAAGCTTGTATACACTTTTTCTTTTTGATTAATCTTTCTCTTGTATATTAGACGGTATCATGGATATTGTTGCCTCAATCGTGTTTTTGTGAAGTCTGCTACTAATGCAGTGAGCACCATTTGTGATTTTTTTTTAATATAACCATTTTGTTGTTGATATAACCATTTTGTTGTTGATATACTTTTTTTTGGTGTGTGTGGACTAATGATCGAATAGCTTCTGTCATGATCTTAATATGATGGTTGCTAACAGTATCCCACAAATCGTTTCGCCATGTCCTGGTCTCAGTTGGAAATCTTGACTTGGGTTATCTTCCTGATGACAGTTATGACAGTGTTGTTCATAATTGAACTGAACTTACAAGGTACAAGGAATCTTTGAAAGAAGTTTTTTAACTACTGTCTGTTTTACCACCGCACCCTATCCTATCTTATCCTATACTATCCTATCCTGTCCTATAACCTGAAAGTCGTTGGGGCATCACAATGCACTCTATCTTTCTCTGTCAGGTATGGAGTGAGTGGTTCTTTTTATCATATAGTGTGTCTTGGGCAAGAAAGACTTGGTGGGGCCCAATCCTCACCATGTTGTTGGCCAAAGCTGAAATCAACAAGTATAGTGTGGCTCACCTTGGCACAGAGCACGTGGTCGTTGAACCTATAGTAACGCGAGGTTCCTCCGTCCTGGCCAGTGACTACCACAGCATGCCAAACACATTATTCCCTTACCTCCCATGCTAGGCTGCCACTTCTCCTTTTTCTGTATCCAATTTCAGTGTATCCACTGTCAGTGCACTCCAACGGTGTAGTCTTTCTTCCTTCCAAATCACAGTTTATCCAATATCGAATATATCTAGTTCTCTGCTCTATTGCTTCAAGCACATGTTGACGCTATGTTTTGTAGTGAGAGCCAGTGACTTTGTGTCAGAGCTAGTTTCGTGCAAGTAGACCTGCTCTCTGCGTTTGTGGGTCTGTGCGTGTACATTCATGCGAATAATGGGGTCGAATGGAGGGAGCATGCAATCTGGATGGTTAGAATTTTAGCAATATGTGCGTGTGTTTGTTGAAGGCAACTATATTTTTGCCCTTTTGTACAGTTTATCTGTTTTATGATTTTAATCTTTTTATCCTTTTACTGTGATTTGCTGTCAACTTGTTCACTATGCTTTATGTGTGTGGTGCTTTTGTGTGTGGTGCTTTTGTGTGTGGTGCTGCAGCGTTGACAAATGCATTCCTTGTGTATTATTCACTGGACAATAACATATTTAGTATCTTGCATCTTTTAACAGTTTAATAGGTTACACTTAGGTCGCTTAGTGACAAACATTCTACGCTGCTGGGTGACCCACTGGCTGGAGACATCATCCCTGATCTCATTCTCAGGCATGCCCTGTAGATACTGGCACTGGATGACCCACTTAAAGGAATTTAAACTTTCATGTATCCAGACATTTATTTCTCATTCTACAACATCGTTTCCCATTCCTCCTGGCTTTCAAACTGTTTGCTTATTGAGAGGGTCACACAAAATTCACCAGCAGTATAACTGTCAATTGTTGAAGCTGGCTTGGACAAAACAGTATTCACGTTTGTCTGAAAGTCTAGACTTGAAGGGATGTTTGAAAGGAAAGTACCTTGCTGGCAAGTTGTGTTTCACATCATCAGCTATGGCAATCTATTGCCCACCGCTGCCTGGGTTGGTTTTTAAGTCCATTCAGGCAGCACATCGTGCACAATTTTATCACATCTGCTTTGCACTTCATTCATACAGAAATTCCAGATTGTTTCACACACAAAAATGTATTAGAAAATAACAACGGATAAATTCAATCTCCGTTAGCTTTTTAAAAATGTCATTCCAAGCTTTTGCCTTGTCGCCTTCTTCGATGCAGCATTTGAAAGGAAATTTTGTATGTGTGTGGGGGTGGGGGGGGATGTTTGTTATATGCATACAATTACCGGCAATATAACTGTTAATTGTTGATGCCGGATTTGACGTTGCTGCACCAAAATTATAACCATTTTGTTGTTGAAAATGATTTTGTATTATTAAAACTTTCAGTTCACTGTTGTATAAATATTTAATAAACACATTTCCAGCAATATGACCGTCATTTGTTGAGGCTGGTTTTGACAAAACCATGTTAGTCTAACATAACCATTTTGGGATTTTTTTTCTGCCCTATTCCTTGATGAGGTATTATACAAGTACTGTTTCACAGTCCTCAGTTATAGCCAGTTGTTGTGGGAAACTATATATTGTATTATACTGATAAGTTTACTGGTTGTAATATAATGAGCGAACCAGTTGCTAGCAGTAAAACCGTCAGTTGTTAACAATGCACCACCACATGGGCAATGTAGATGAACAATAAAGTAAGTAGGTTTAGGGTTAACTTTATCCTAGTTACTTAGTTTTTTTTTTTTTTTTTTTTTTTTTTTTTTTTTTTAGGAAGTTTGAGGAAGCATTGGAGTTTCACCACCAGGCGGAGTTGTTGGACCCCCAGAATCCGTCCACGTACTCTGCCATTGCCTACAACCACGCTCTGTTGGGACACAACGCACAAGCTGTGGACTTCTTCCATAAGGTAGGGCATTTGTTTGGGTTCTGAAAGATATTATTTACATTTTAATGTATGTACATTTGCTGTGTCTCGTGAAGATCTGTTACATTTCTGTTATATTTCAAGTTTACGTTTGTATTGCATATTATATTGATAAGCTGTCGTTCTTATATAAAACTCTTTGGTGGTCACTTTCTGAAGACTCATGCTCTTCAGATGAGTCTTATATTCAGTCACCTGTTCAAGGATTGCACTGTCAGCTACTCCTGGAAAATCTTTACTTCATGTCCTGGGTCTAAGAAAACAAACTTAAAGTTGTTAATGACTGCCAACTTCAGTAGCCATGAAATGTTTGGAATACATCTCTCATGCTCTCTCGTCTACTGCTGTTCACAAAACCCTTTCATGATCCTCACCAGTTTGCCTATCAAAGAAATAGAAGTACAAGCAATGCTTGTATGACTAATATAATACCCAGAGTAAATATAATTTGTTGTTCCAGAACTATTACTAGATTATTATATAAGCCACACTTGAATTCATTGGTGTACAAAGTATTTGAAAAATATTACATGTTTATGTGCTGAGACTATTTCCTTACAATATATATTATTTGATTGTACTGTTTTAACAGCACTGTAAAAAAAAGGAATAATTTTATCTGCATAAGATGATATTAGAGTCATCTTATTATATATAGTTTGATGTCATAGGACATGGCACGTTTCATTGTGGGAACAGATTGATTACAGTTACTATAATTAACAGATTCTGTTTGTTTGTTATGGTTGTCTAAAATCACATTGTTGTGAAAAGATGTCAAATTAAAATATTGAAATTGAAATTATATGACCCTCCTGCATAATGCTGTCTTGTCATCTTAAAAAACCTGTTCCTTTGTTCATGTTCTGTGTGTTGACTTCTCTTCTGCATTCAACACTATTCAACCTCATCTCATGGTACTGAAGCTTCTGGCACTAATCAAGCCCTCAAGACTCATCCTTTGGATTGTTAGCTTTCTCATTCACAGAACTCTGTCCATTTTCTGAATGCTATATCTCTTCCATAAACCCTGTCCACTGGTGCGCTTCAAAGGTACTGCCCTTTCCTATCCTTGCTCTCTTCACTCTTTACACTAATGACTGTCAAGGGTCCCCATCAACTCCATCATCAAATACTAAAACAATTCTGCCTTCAAGATCTGTCCAATTCTGGTTCTCATAACAGTTTGCTGGACTCTATCAGCATTGATTATCTAATCTAATGTAATCCAATTCTGATTGTGTTTATTTCTCTGCAGTCAAACGTTTGAGCAGCAGGTGTAGACATAATTTCCTTGATCTAAATGTCCGTAAAACTAAAGAGATGATTATTGATTTCAGAAGAAATCCTACATCTGTTTCTCCTGATCTTTTCATTGAGGGCAACTAAGTTGAACAAGAGACTGAACACAGTGCCTCAGAACCATTCTTATTGTATTTTCAGTTTTGCACCGAATATTTTCACTAAAAATGTCAGTCAGGCATCTGTTGCCTGCATAAAGTAAGGAAAGTAAATGTTGACCCTGACATCCTTCAGCTGTTTTGTCTTGTTTATATTGAAGCTGTGTTAACACTTTCTTTTATCTTTGTGTATTTATGGAAGTACTCTGTTGAGGAAATGGTCCTGATTTGGCTCAGAAGAGTCCGCTGGACCTAAAGCAATAACCATGTAATGTAATGTTGATGAAAAAAAAAGGGTTTGTATTCTTATTGATATATTTCTTGTTTTAGAGCTGCTCAAGGTACCGTGTTGTTCAATTTCAGGCGTTGGGACTGCGTCGTGATAATGCTTTCTCCACTACCATGCTGAGCAACGTGATTGAGGCCTTGATGAATGAGGTGCCTCCTTTAGGTAACTTAATTGCAGTCTCAGCAACTTTTAGTAATTTTTTTTTACACAGCAGGGGGAGGGGGGTGGAGGAGGGGGGGAGGATTAGTTTTTATTGATTTTATGTCAGAATGTGTGTGGGTTTTTTTTTCTTTCATCATTGAGTTAAAGTTGTTTTTTTTTTTTTTATTGTGCACAATGTACAGCTGTTGTTCAAAATCTGGGTTTTCACAAACAGCTTTGGATCTGTCATGTTTTGACTGTGAGGCAAGTTTTAGGTATGACGTCATATATCATGAGCAGCATGGCTTTGATCCTGATACCGGAAAACTGTTTTGTGCCTGATAGTGGTGGATTCTTTTCCCTAAACATAGCAGTTTATATGAGAACAGTTTCATTTGAGTTTGAACATTGTGTTTAGTATCTCTGTCCAAAAAGGGCACAAGACAAACTATTTTATATTTTAGTTTAGTAGCTGTGTCGAAAACTGCTAATGAACACTGTCTGTTGGGCCTGCAGAAGGTGATGATGGCGATGATGAACCGTTCACCACCACGGCTAAGTTGCCTCCCCTGGACACCATGTCAGCCAGCATGGCAGATACTGAAGACTCCATCCTAGCCGTGGCGCCCTCTGTGGCCGATTCTTCAAGTATGATGGCCATAGAGGAAGTGGAGATGGACGAGTGACGCACTGAGCATGTTATGGGTGAGATGGGAGCGGTGTATACGACCCCGAGTACTGCAACTGCAAAATCATGGTCGTCCTGGTTATGAAAGGCAGATGACGGCTTGACAACTTGGATTCGTTATCTTGCTGGATGGCTGATGGTTCAGGTTGTGATTCAGCAATGACCGCTGAAGGTTCACTGGACCCTATAAACGAGAAATCAAATCAAACTTGGATTTCTTGAAGACACCACCACCATTCAACTCTCTGTGTAGCCCATTGTTTTAAACATAGTGAACAGTATAGTATAGTCTAGTTTAGTATAGTCTAGTATATAGTAAAGTACTGTATAGTATAGTATAATTTAGTATAATAAAGTACTGTATAGTATAGTATAATTTAGTATAATAAAGTATAGTATAGTTTAGTATAGTTTAGTATACTATAGTAAAGTACTGTATAGTATAGTTTAGTATAACAAAGTACTGTATAGCTTAGTCTAATTTATTATAGTATAGTATGGTATAGTATAGAATAGTATAGAATAATACTGTATAGCATACATATTGGTTCAAATATAACCTTTTATTGAACATTGCGAACAACTGTACTAATTATTGATCGCTTGTAATTAAACCATTTTTTTGGGTGGACTGTGGAATTAAATTTGAAATGGTCAGCCATGTTAAAATTCCACATTGGCGCCTATGTTGTTTACCCTTTCCCGTGATGACCTGGGAATAGCACCACGGACTGCCACACTCGACAAGAGGCTAGCCGAGCTTGCTGACGCAGCACTGGGCACCAGGCCAGTGTGCGGCTGCTGTGATAATGCCAGATGAAATCACAGATCTGCAGTGAAACATTCTACCACTGTACAGATCACTATACGTTTTGCTGCACGCAGACACGGTCCTGTTCTCCAAAGTTATTAGCAAGAACCAGTGGGGAGGTACTTTTCGACCACCTTGTAGTTCTAGCACAGATGGCGTAATAGGCTGTTGGCCTTTGCTGCCCTCTAGTTGGGATGTTAGAGAGCGCAGGTTTTATGCTTTTCAAACCGGTAGGCTTCCAGGCATAGTTTGTCTGAAGAATTTGCCTACCAGGCAGAGAGAGGGGGTAAAGGAATCCCTGTTTAAAAGAGAGAGATGGACCCATGATTCAAGACTGACCTGTGACCGTGGAAAGGGTAAATTTGCAGTTACTGTGGCAGTTATTTGACGGTATGAGTGGGCACCTATTGTGTGCCTGTGCATGAGCAGACGTGTATGCTTGTGTGGATATATGTGGGTGTTTTCAGCAAGATATGTCGGTGTTGCAGGGCGTTGTGGGTGTGTCTTTCTTACAAGAGAATTGTGATAGGTAAGGGAGGTATGAAGTTGAATTGCTCATCAAGTTGGTGCCTAAAATGAAACAAAAAGTCTTCAATTAAATTGCAATGTTTCAACATTATGTGCATTGGTACGATAACCAGAATGTACAATACTGTGTCTTGGTTGTAAAGTGTTTGGTATGGGTGCTTGGGGTTTTAACAAAATACACAAAAACAGACCGTTTTCCTGTACAGTTGAGGTTTAACATGTGTGACAGGCCAGTCGAGGACATTGCATTGTTCTACTGTGCTGTAGCATCCTTGTTATTGAGTTTTTGTGCAATGGACGCTTAAGCTAGTGATCTGGTCTGGTGATTTCTCAACGTTTTACACACGAAAGACTCGGCACCCCCCCCTTTCTAACAGTTTTATCTATCATGATGTTTTACATGTTATTTTATGAGCTATGTAAACATACAGTGAAAACAATGGTAAGAGTTAGGAGAGGTTAATTATTACACTATGAAAAGACAACTTGGTGCTCACTAAAGAAGATTTTAGTTGAAAAAGTGTGGTTGAGTAGAAATGGATGTGGTGTTGAAAACGGCTCTTCTTTATCCGCTATTTCATTCTGTATTTTCAGCGGCACATTGGTTTTTGTAATTTTGTATTGACTTATTTGTAAGTGCATTTAGAAAATTTAAAGATCGACTTGATTGTCATTTGTGATTCTCAAAAAACAACCACCTGCCAAAAGTTTGTTTTGCTCAATTTAGTTTTGACAAAGTGTTAAAGGAAATAGGATTGTGTTTTATTTGATTGTTGTTATATAGCTCTCTTCCAGCTCAACAAAAGGATCCAGTAGGATCTAACTTCAGCCCTCTGAGGCATCCACTGGCTGCCGTAAGTGCACCGTTTGACACCCAGACAACTGAGCAAAATCCTGGGACTAGCAACACTTTAGTTTTTGATAGGTTGTCTGTATCTGTTGTAGCATGTTCCAATCTGATCTCTTCCACTGTTTTGATTGCCGTGACCACCACATATTAGTTGACCTTTGCTCATTAGTGGAGTGAATTGTTTTCACCCTTTAATTAGCTTGCGTAAACAGCCGCTCAGTGCATGTACAAGTTTGTAACAATGATGGGTGCAGATTGAATGGTAATGGAGGTGGTGTGATGATGACGATGGTGATGAGATGACGATGATGGTTACGATGATACAACAAACAAGGTGATTTATTGTCCTAATTTACAGCAATAAATGTGACATGTGGACAACACAATAAACATCAGATGATGATGATCTTGATAAACACAGCGCAGTTCATGTACAATTTGTAAGAATGATGGGTGATGTTTGAATGATGATGGAGTGATGAAGGCAATTGTATTGATGATAATGAAGTCTATGATAATGACAAAGATGAATAATTTTGTACATATTATGCTTATGAATCAAATTCTTTATGCTCAGTGCATAACAATGCATATTAGTAATACAGAGCTCGTGTATGTGTGAGTGAGAATTTGAGAGTGTTGTGTGAATATGATTGGCTAGTATGTGGGTTAGAGTGCTTGCATCAGTATGTGGGTTTGAGTGTAATATGTATGTGTGGGGTTGGTGGCATGTAGGTGCGGGTTGGTGGAACAGAGGTGCCAACCAGTACGGATTGACCATATTTAATTCCGGCGAAGTGAATTAAATATGAAATACTTTAGCTTTTATAAGAATACGGAGGAGAAGTTGCCGATCGTTTATCTTTGCCATCGGTGCTTTTGTACCGGTTTCTGGTCTTAGAATAGTACTCATGCACTCACTGAACGTCACTGTGTGCCTGCGGTATTTTCTGACACGCTTTTTGATTCATGACTGTACCCCTAATCAATGACGTGATGAAAACGGAATCGAGCACGCACGTGATTCTTACCCAACCGCTAGACCCGAATCAAACACGTGATCCATTTGTCCAATAAAAACAGTCGTTCTTTGCCTTTCGGGGTTAAGACTATAATGGAGGGAACTCGTACAGATCTGTTTTTAGACTGACGTCAACTGGGGTTAGGGTAGGGTTGGGTTAGGGTTACACTACCCAACCCAACCCTACCCCTACCCTAACCCTAGTCTAAAAATAGCTAGACCTGTACGAGTTCCCTCCATAATAGTCTTCACCGCCTTTTGGAGTGTTTCAAAATTGCGTATTAATGGCAGGACGTGGTAGACCCAGAAAAAGAAAAGCTGCTAAGTCTGATGATGAAGCTGATTCCTCATCAATGAAAACAAAGCCTGCAACTAAACGACTGCAAGATTTCTGCATTCATACACATAAGCACATCCATGCATCATTGCGTCGAAACTGTCAACAAAGTACGCACGCTGTACTGTCTGTGGCTTCGATTTTTTGATAAGTCATGGTGGCTTTGACGATGTTGCCAAGCATGTTGCATCTGCTAGACACAAAGCTTACTTACTGTCCAAGATCATATTGAGGACTCTCCTGATCCCTGTGTCCAACTGTTCATGTGAAAGGGTCTTTTCTCTGGTTAGAAAAAATAAACCTGACTTAGAGGAACTATTGGAAGTAAGACACTGAAAGCCATGTTACAGTTGAAATCAAGAAATTCAAATATTGACTGCTACAAAACAAAACTCTCTCCAACACTTCTGAAAAAGGCAACTGCTAAGTCCTTGAAACAATATAACTGTTTTGTTGCTGACATTGCTTTTATTGGAAAGACTATCAGTATCATTCATTTAAGTAAAACAAGTGCAGTGTTCAACAAGCTGATTTTCATGGTGATTTTAGAGTAAAATAAGTGTGGTGTTCAACAAGCTGATTTTCATGGTGATTTTAGAGGACTGAAAATATAGCCTGCTATTCACATTTTCAGAGGTAAGCCTGTCGTTATAATGTCATAGGCTGGGTTTTGCGATTTAAAAAAATTAGGAACAAGTGTTAAAAAATACTGACAAACGGGTCCGGAAGTACTGACAAGAAGATTAGGGGGTTGGCACCTCTGTTGGAATGTAGATGTGTGTATGAGGTGCAATGCATGTGTTATTGTACAGGTGTATGATGGTTGGTTTAAATGCTGCTGCTAGTATAAACATCTCACAAGAGAAACACAAATGCACAATGAGGTGAAGCATTGCAAGGAGTTGAAGCTTCTTTTGTTGCATTTATTTCTCACATGTCAAATCATTGCAACATCAATATTGTACATTAGTGAATATATTTTTGTAGAGCAAACTTTTAACAAATGACTCAATAAAACAGATTGTAACGCTTCATCAAGGTGTAGTTTGCTTTTCTTTCCCTTTCATTTTTTTCTTTGTTGTTTCCACATGTATTTAATGTTTTATTTGAAGCTCTTCAATTTTTTCTCTCTCTCTTTTCCCTTTCCTCCCTGTCTTTTTATCCTTGTGTCTTATTCAAATTGTATATTGTCCCTCCTTATGGTACCTCCCATGAGGGTTTCTGTATAAATAGTATCCCCAATTTCTGAATAAATAGTATCCCCACTTTCTGTATAAATAGTATTCCCACTTTCTGTATAAATAAGATCCACACTTTCTGTATAAATAGTATCACCACTTTCTGTATAAATAGAATCCCCACTTTCTGTATTAAAAGGATCCACACTTTCTGGAAATTTAGTGCTTTAAATTCCCACTGTTGCTGTCTTTCCCCTGTTTTCTTTCTCATTCCTACTCTGTTCTATCAATCTAATTTAGTTTAGTTGAGAGGGACTTTTCTTGTTTTGTATGTTTTCTTTTTGATTGGTTGTAAATTTTTGACTTTGTAAACGCCTAGGGCTTTGTTTAGATTAGGCGTCAATAGCCATAATAATAATAATAATAACTTGTACTGGCCTCGCAGTTTTTTTAATGTCCCTTTTTTTTTTCAACATTTTTACTTGTCTGGTTCCATTTGTGGTTGTTCGGGGAATATGTGATCAACACGATTGTGGGCGTATACGGCAAGACAATACTAAAGATAGTATTCTAATTAATAATGTCACGTGACGCTAACGTAAGTCAGCATCCCGCGAACATTGTTGGTCCATACGACCCGAGCACACCCCACCCACACACTAAATAAGAACACAAACACCAGTGGTAAATTAACGAAACAACTCTTTTATTCCCCAAACGTACTAACTACCCACCCGTCCCTCTAACAGCACACACTTCCCTCACTCATACTCACAAGCATACACAACATATTTAACAATAAACAAATGATATTTACAAATGCAATGATGAATTGAACATAAACAAACTGATTTATGAAAACTTGTTTCTATATTCGCTCTGTTAAAAAAAACTCTAGAAAAATATACGCATATTAAGGCCTTTCTTTTTATACTTTCATAAGCTATTACTCAAAGTCGTTTAAGCACTTTTTTCCAGGTCTCTTTTCCAAACTAGAATGAAACACTCCTTGACGTAAACCTTCCTGTAGACGATACAGAATTACCACCCCTGAAGACACGGCAACGCATAGGCGGCCCTCACACGGTTCCCATCTGAACCGCACACGGTCCTCGGTACAGGGGGAAGGTAACTCGGCTGGGTGGCTCCTGCGTAGCTGACCGGACCTCTCAGCGTCCAACCCAAGTCGGACCGGAACCAGGATCAGCTCAACCTCAGCCGCTCAGATCGTCTCGGCAGATGTTCAGAACAACCATCATCATCACCGGCATCATCAGCATCAACATCAGCATCAACATCAGCATCAACATCAACATCAGCATCAACATCAGTGCACTGAAAATACAGTCAGATATCCTAACATTTGCCAACACGATTATATTTGCCAAAACTGTCACCATCGTGTTGTCTTCACTGTTTTCCGCGCACAAACGTCATCATGAATAAAATCGTAACACTAAAACTGTCTCAATGTCTATGTTTTCATTGTTCATACGTGTTCCGATTCATGATTATTAAATGTCCTTCATCGTACACAATCTTAACTATTCACATCATGCCTTATGAAAATACATAAGAGATGAAATTCAACAATTGTTTAGATACTAACCACAATCAAACCTTTAATGATATAGCAATGAAAAATACTTCCATTCAATTTATATTTCATTTTAAATGCAGTCATTCCTCTACTAAAATACTTATTAAATTTCCTTTTAAAAATACTGATAATTTACTGACACATTCTCTCCCTTGCGAAAATAATGAAAGCAATGTATATGTACAGAATAATTCTCTCCCTTCGTTTAACAAAACGATTATACTGTATTCAATAATTTATTTACTATTAAATAAATGATAATAAGAAGAAAAATCCATCATAAAATAACAGAATAAAATTCCCCCTATGAACGTATTTACCCCAAAACGCTGACCTAACATAATGGTGAAAAATATTACATTCTACACGCTTACCTATTTACACACTCATACACCAGAGAATGCAGCACGCCACTAAAGAAAAACATGAGTATTTACCTCCACTGGTGATGAAACCCCAACTGGGACGTAGACAACACAACACAAGACAAAGACAAGTTGAGGCGTCCTTCAGTCTCCGCCGCACTCCTCCGGGTCACAGGGCATCCAAGTCAGGGCTAATGAAAATGGCTTTGCAGGGGAACCAATAGAGTTTCCACTACTGCTTACTAAGGATATCAAACATAGATATACGCCTAGTCCTACCCACAGTGCGGACATCCGTCTTCTCTGACGCTTTCTGACTGACTGACCTCTATCACTTCAGTATAATACCCGTTGTAACTTTCTAGAATAGTGAATATGCTCAGCAAACGGTCGACCAGGCCTAAGCTGGTTTCCTCTCTCTATATCATTTACATGTGCACTCTTGCTCGGAATTGACAGCTAAACGAGAAATAGCAACTAACTTACGAAAAGCACGGGTTTATGTACAGTTAAAAAAAATGTATGGTAGCCGGCGCGTGACAGTTATCATACTGAAATTTGGATTCCTATAAGGAAATTACCTTTTCCAGAAGATTTTTAAAGGTGTTCAGGTTGTTAGCTCTTTTAGTATCAACTGGCAATTTATTTTACACGGGCGCAACTCTGTAGAGTAACGAGTATTTTCTTTTGTTTGTGCAGCAATGTCTTATAAGAATATCGTCATGTGAATTTCTTGTTCTAGAGTTAGTATTCAACTGAAACAAAGTGTTAACATCGATGTTGTCAATCCCAATA
This sequence comes from Oncomelania hupensis, assembly GCA_036898135.1. Taxonomy (NCBI): domain Eukaryota; kingdom Metazoa; phylum Mollusca; class Gastropoda; order Littorinimorpha; family Pomatiopsidae; genus Oncomelania; species Oncomelania hupensis. The sequence continues at coordinate 9,906,077 of CM072523.1, read as the reverse complement.
AAAATCTTGTAAGTATGGATCAGGTCACCTCACAAATTTCTAAATTTCAGAGAGGGCAAATCCAAAACCACTATACTATCTTCTTTGTTAGACCAGTCACTAACCTTTTTTCTTGAAAATTGTTTATGAGATCTGTTGGGTCAGCTTGGGATTATTGGTCACTAGGGCTTCCTATGATATTATAATTTAGCAATGTAGACATTTTATATGTATGTGTTCTGTTAATATTTTATATTGATGTTTATATTCTTTTTTTTTGTTTGTAAACGGCGGTTCTATAAATTAGAGCATAGCCTCAGCGTCCCATATGTGGGATGCCTTTATTGTAAAGTGATCGGCTGGTGGACTGCCTTCAGTGTTACCACTAGGGTTGTTTCAACAGATCTTTTATATGGATCAGTGGTGAGTCCTCTTTCAACCAAGTTGTGGTCATGATTGTGTGATCCTGATGGCTCTTTGCAGTCTGCTGGACCCTGTAAGCAATGAATGAATAACTAACCTTTTTTATGGTGTTAGTTTCTTATAGGCATAATATATAAAATTGGATTTGAGTGCATGTCCGCTAAATAATCTAATAAAAAATTTTATGTAAAGTCTCTTCCCTTTTGGGGGGATTATTAATTATAAGAATTATGCCTGAAAGGTCATTTTAAAAGTGATAGCTACTGTCGCCTATTGTATTGTTGAATCATTCGAATGTGTGATTTCACTTTCATTCACTAAGCACACACAATTTACAGATATCTGTGAACACATATAACAGGTACACACATACACAAGACTAAACACACGTGTAGTAACTTGTATTATCTGTAATATACACATTACAATTTATAGAGTACTGGACCAACCTAATGTAACCATGCACACACATGATAATATTTATCCCATGTTTTAGCAACGTGCTCGCTAAGCACAAACATCATAATTTTGATCATTATACAGTCCTCTCATCTTGGGTCAACTCGTGTACACTGAACTCTTTAGTGCATGGAAGTGGATGTTTGTTTATTTAACCTTTACCCCCTTGGAGTGCTGGGATATCCCCACTTTGTGGAAATGACCACAGTTTATGTCGTTCTCATTTGTTCTCTCTCGTTGTAATCTGTTCTATCAATCTATATCTTCTTAGCTAGGCCATTCACAAACCTTTTTTTCTGAAAAACTCTCCCAGAGTTCTGTTGGGACAGGTTGGGGTTATTGGACGCTTTCTGCCAAATGGTCACTATAGGGCTTCCTTTGATATTATTATTTAGCAATGTAGGCATTTTATATGTATGTGCTTTGTTAATATTTTATAATGATGTTTATATTCTATTTTGTTTTTGTAAACGGGTTTTCGATAAATTAAGAGTATAGCCTCATCATCCCCTGCTTGGGATGCCTTTATTGTAAAGTGACTGGTCGGTGGGGTGCCTTCAGTGTTACCATTAGGGTTGTTTCAGCAGATGTTTTATATGGATCATTGGTGAGCCCTCTTTCAACCAAGTTGTCCTAATTAAGCTCTTTCAGTCCACTAGACCCTATAAACAATGACTAACTATTCACCGAAGTGATTTTAGACTATATAAATAATGTTTATGGGTTGTATCGGAGTATGGTTGCTTGTGCTTGGGACATTAGGATGCATTCACTCAGATTCAAAGACGGTTGAAACTCGCGCTTGCTGCTTCGAGCGGACATTTATTCCCCAAGTAATCTCCCTTGGTAACATAATACTTCCGGTAGATTTATATTCGCGGTAGCGCATAGGTACTGCATAAGCAGTGATTTAGTTAGAGGGAAGTAACGGTGTTACAACTCTACACGATGTACAATGCAGAAGAAGCAACTGGATGGCATGCCAAAGCTACGACCTTACTTCGGTAGTAGCTATATTTCTTCTTGAAAGAAACTGTTTCAAGTTGTTTTCTGCTTAATACACTATTGTACTGTCATTTCCGTATTAGACCAAAGGCTGTGCGGATCCTGGTCAGGACATTCGGCAGTCCCCAAGAACCTCTCCCAGCAACCCTCAAAAGGTGAAAGCTGGCGTAGTTTGGCCATGTCACCCCACACGACAGCCTGTCCAAGACCATCCTACAAGGGACGGGTGGAAGGAGGTAGAAGAGGAGTTGGTCCCGCAATCCACAATTGTTAAGGATCGATACGACGATAGACAGGCATGACCATGACCAGTCCTCCTGTCAGCGGTTGCCAAGAGAATGCTATGAAGAGGATGTCTGCTTCTTCTGCCCTGATGTCCCTTCCTCTTCCCCTTTGACCAGGAAAGTCAAGGTAATGAGGAGGCTCGGTTATTATTCTCCCCCATCAAAAAGAACACTTTCAAACAAAGACACATTCACAATCCCACATCCACCACTCAGAGATCTAAGGGAGCATCAACCACCAACAAACGATCAGAGTTGTCTTTCCTTATAAGTTTCTTTCTCATGTCATGAGTGGTGTGACCTTGGTGTTCGCAGCTGGGTTGCGGCCCCTTGTGACTATTTTTAGTTGTGTCTTTGTCCTCGTCCTTGACCTTGTCCTTGGAGGGTGAATGGGGAGGATGAGCCCACCACTCAACGTGCGGTTTCTGACGTGGTTGGAGACGTAAGTGCTGTAGGTCGTGGTGCCTTTCTGCAACAGACCACCACTTTTATTACAAAGTCAAAGTCATATCGAGTAAAGCAAGAACTGAAGAAGACACACATCCAGTATTATAACCATTTAGTTCGTGCCAAAATCAAGTAAAAGTTACAAAACAATATACATAAAACAATTACCAATTATGTTCATTTATTTATTTATTGACATACAAAAATAATTAAATTAACGAACATAGGTCATGGTAATTAAAACGCGAAGGTCAACATTTAACGAACAAAAGGTCAAGATGATCACAGGTGTAACAGTGAAGGAAATACTGTCTTGATTTTTATAATGTATTGCCAACAAACTGCAATCATGTAATGATGATTGTTTAACTTACACACAAACAAATTTATAAAATAATAATATTAATTTCTTCTTCTTCTTCTTCTTCTTCTTCTTCTTCTTCTTCTTCTTCTTCTTCTTCTTCTTCTTCTTCTTCTTCTTCTTCTTCTTCTTCTTCTTCTTCTTGGGTTGAGCAGCCACAATCAATATAAGTTGATTCATTTGGTGCTCTATGTTGTTACTAGGGGCCCGGGTTGGGAAAAAAGTAACATGAAAGGTCAAGTTCGTGACTTACCTGTGTCCGTCTCCTGCCCATCAGGATCAGTCCGTTGGTCGAGCGAGCTCATGGTGGTGGAGATCTCGCTGACTTCTCGGTACCTGTGGACCTCCATTTGCTGTTCCTGTCGTCGTTGCTTCTTTGGCTTGTTGTTGCTGCTTCCACAGCCCATACTTGACTACCTGGCTGTCCTTGGATAGGTCACTTCTGTCTCATATATTCCTGTAACAGTTCAAATCGATACGATATAATTTCAATACAAAATTCTACACTTCAATTATAAATACATCGTACCAAACAATGCTATAAAAATGCAATACAAACATAATACAAACTAATAGTCTGCTGTCTTGCTACACAGTTGGCTAAGACTTGGAGACAAACGGCAGAAGTTTGTTGTTGTTGATTTTCTTCTTCTTCTTCTTCTTCTTCTTCTTCTTCTTCTTTTCTTCTTCTTCTTCTTCTTCTTCTTCTTCTTCTTCTTCTTCTTCTTCTTCTTCTTCTTCTATAATAACGTACATATCGAAGTAAACAGAATGCAAAAGTCCGAATATTTATGGCGATGTGAAAGTGAACTGTCTTAATTATGCATGTGTGACAGTGATGGCAGTGACAATACAATTTAGTATACAACAGATTCGCCTTTAGTGTCAATTCTGACTGGCAGATCACCTTTAAATTTGCGAAATTCAGGCATGTAAGTCATGAAAGCACATAGAGAAAAGAATGTTATCCATACTAACAAATAATGTCCAGTTTCTATAAAAGCTAACTTTTTCCGAGTTGTTTGTCTTGACAATTCACCACATGACAAGATAGATGTTTAACACAATAGGCTATATATGTAATATTTAAAATGAAATACGTACGAAGAAGATCAGAACGGAAGATTGAATTTGTGAATGTGGAGAAAGTTAGACAATATATTAATATACCTTTAGACATCACCTCTCTCTCTCTCTCTCTCTCTCTCTCTCTCTCTCTCTCTCTCTCTCTCTCTCTCTCTCTCTCTCTCTCTCTCTCTCTCTCTCTCTCCATTCTTTCTTTCTTTCTCTCCTTCGGCCACAAATACAGTGAGCAACTTTTTCTGTTTTTAAACTAATGGACCATAATGGCTAATGTAATACTAGTAGCAGTAAGTGCCACACTGATTTGTCGGATGCTCAGCAGGCTAATAATTATACTTCGGGAAGCATATATACGTTGAGAACAACAAGGAGTCTGAGACTTATGGGGGTTGTGGTGCTAGTCTCAGGTAAGCTCTATCCTCTCGACATTGATTGGTTCCCACATATATACTGTCGTGAACGGCAAAACAAAACAAATTCATTTTTGCCAAGCAATGTTCGTGAAGTTGGATGGCATTCCCCAGTTGGCTTCCAACTCCTAAAATACATGTATGGTCAATCTTGTAACCCGCCGTGTTTTTCTTTTTTCAGAATTATATGTAAATACTTTTAAATAGTCGGGGTTGGGAGAAGGGAGGGGGGGGGGGATTCAGAACGAGTCAAAAGTCCGCCGGTACGTTGGACGCCATGCGTATTTCAAGAACCACAGATCGGTTTTGAGCAAACCTTTTAGAAACATTATCTTGCTAGGTTAGTGGCCTGCCTCACGTGCCATTACATTATGCATTACCGCAAAGGTCAAGGTCACTAGAGTCTGTTACTACACACGTTTTGTTCAATATCTCAAAGACGGCTGAAGCGATTTGGTTGAGTTTTGGACTGGTACTTCAAATGATGGACCAGGAATCCTGTTTTGACCTACAGGACTGGTACTTCAAATGATGGACCAGCAATCCTGTTTTGACCTACAGGACTGGTACTTCAAATGATGGACCAGCAATCCTGTTTTGACCTACAGGACTGGTACTTCAAATGATGGACCAGCAATCCTGTTTTGACCTACAGGATTGGTACTTCAAATGATGGACCAGCAATCCTGTTTTGACCTACAAGACTGGTACTTCAAATGATGGACCAGCAATCCTGTTTTGACCTAGGTGCATGCTGGGTGTGTTCTTGTCACCGGCACTCACCCGTCTAGGATATGAGCGTCAGTATCTTTAAAGTCCGTTATGATGGAATGTATGCGACACAGACTAGACCTCGGTTTATACTCTCATCCGAAGGAGTAGGAAAACAGGAGTAAAGTGTCTTTCCCAGGGACACAACACAATGGCCCGGCCAGGGCTCGAACCCGGGACCTTCAGATCCGCAAGCCGAAGCACTACCATTAGACCACAGTGCCTCCCCTGAAATTCATAATTTTTTACTTTGTGGATAACTTAACTATTGCTAAGCATGTTAGATCATTGGTATTTGTACTTTCTCAAAGGTCAAGGTTATTGTGCTTCATATTTTTCAAAACACGTTTTGCGCTGCATTTATTAAATAAAAAAACTTGCTAATCCGATTTGGACTTTTTTTCCCCCCTTGCAGATAGCTCAAATCGTGGTCTCTCATTCCGAGCTTTCATTTTGCTTTGTTAGGCTAAAGCCAAGCAGGCCTGAAAATGGCGACTAATTTAGTCGCTATGGCTAGTGAAAAACAAAAATGGCGACTTAAAAAAAACTGTAGTCGCCAAATGCGAGTGCGCTAAAACGAACTTTTTTTTAGTTTGGCTAGTAAAATTTTTAGTTTGGCTAGTAAAATTTTTAAGTTATTAGCCAAAAGGCTAGTGGGAGCTTTTTTTCATTTTCAGGGCTGCCAAGTCGCAACATCGACAAGAAAATTAATACTTTTGAAAAGGCTTATTGTTCGGCTAAGTGTGAGTGTCTGGGAATACGTTTGAATGGCTTGCCATATTGTTTGTTCTTCAGCCTTTTGACTCGTTTTTTTTTTGTTTTTTTTTTTTTTTAGTTCCATTGTATCAAAGAACGTACAGCTTCACAAAGAAGGATCATAACGCCACACCGCTATATAAAAAGTGATGACAGATGCGTTTGGCGCGCACCAAGCGGAGAGTCTGAACGCTCGTTGCAAGGGACGTAATCCTCTTCTTAGCAATACGTAAACAAACCTTGCCGCAGGACTTTTTTTTTTTAACCCTAAACATTATCCTTTTGTAGTAAAACGAACTCAAAAATGTTTTGTTTATACAAGTAAATACTTTTTTTTAATTCACATTAATTACCAAAGCTGTTCGATTCATGATTTTATGCAGACCTATCACACAGTAACTGACCAGCAAAAAAGTGTGACATTAAAAACAAACACGGTGCTTGCCTTTAATATAGATTCATTAGTGCGCAACCACTTGGCAACAAACCTGTTAATTAATGCAATTATTCAGTATTACTGAATTGCTCTTGTTGTGCAGTTATTGCCTTGTTTTCTCCTTTATATGAAAGTGTGAATCTGCCTATTAATTGAGTGCATGACTGCGTGTGTATTAATTTGTGCTATAGGCCTACACATGCAACAGTTTTTTTTTTCTACTGAGAAAGCTCGAGTGCATTTATAACTTCTGTCTGAACTTGTTATGAAATAACTTCATAATGCATTTCTGTGTAGCCTACTCAGGCCTGTATGTGTGCAACTGTATAATAGGCATATTTGCCGAGAAAAAGAAATCGTTGACCAGACATATAATAAGACAGGAAAAAGAAATCAGTGACCAGACAGTTAAGAAGACGGACAAGCAAGTGAAAATGAACAAAAACAGTGTATTACTGAACTTGCATGTCATTTAATTGTATTACAATACAATATGCAACAAATTGAAACATAGCCATGTAAAGTGCCAAAGCACAAAAACGTGCCCAAAGTTAATTGATAAGAATTTAGAGAAGCAATATGAATTATTAGGAAATCTACACACACACACTTGATTCTGAAGAAACATTTTGATTTTAATAATTCACTTCACTTTTAAAAATTATGTTTCCTGGCAGGCTCACCAAATTGTCATAACAATTATACATGAAATTGAAACGCAGGCAGGCTCGCCAAATTGTAATAAAGTGTTCTTCATCTTGCATGTTTTAAAATAATTATCTTTACTCTCAGAAGATTCCTACAAACTTGATATTAGTTTGTAAACAGTTTTTTAATGTTTCAATTTCACGTATACACGCATTCATCAAAAGGCCTTTCTTATAGAATTACTCAAGTTAAGACAGGGAGATAAACTAAAAACACTGAAGACGTAAAATACACAACAGTTGGAACGCAACACCAATTTACATTTTGCTAATTTTATGGTTCTTTTCTTCCTCACATAAGATAATAGAATAATAATTAAAACGGAATTAAAAAAAAACTATATTCAAGAAAACTATAAGTCTTATAGTAATAAAATTATAAGTAGCTGAACTTTAATATGAATTTATCTCATGCTTGCAACCTCCTGCAGCTTCACACATGCTGTCCGCCATGTTCCCAACACTAGCCGGCTCAAAGCTTCCGACTTCCCGCTTGGGGGCGCTGGGTGCTTTCGATTTTGCACACTTTTGAGTTATGCACCTTCTTTGTGAAGCTGTACGTTCTTTGATTGTATTGAAGAGTGTAGCAGATGGTGTCATAGTGTATGTATATATGAATATGCCTAGGCTACATAATTATGTAGGGATGAGCATTGCTGCGTCGTATTTTAGACCACAAACTGAAAGGGTGAGAGGGTGAGGTATGAAAGGAAGATGATTGTGTGTGTGTTTGTGTGTGTGTGTGAGAGAGAGAGAGAGAGAGAGAGAGAGAGAGAGAGAGAGAGAGAGAGTCAAAGGTGTAATGTGCTTTCTGGCCACAGACTTGTTGGGGAAAAAAGTAAATACATACAAATTAGCAAGAAACTAAAAAAGAAACAGCAATTTAACAATAATAAAAATCTGTATAAATAAACCATGATACATTCATAATAAATATAATAATAATAACAATACTACTACTACTACTACTACTACTACTACTACTACTACTACTACTACTACTACTACTACTACTAATAATAATAATAATAATAACAGGCAGAGAGAGAGAGAGTCATACACTCTTTGTGGGGGGGTGTGTGTGCGGGTGTTTGATGTATGTGGGTACGGCCGGGTGTGCATAGGGGGTGTAGGGGTGTAAGCGTGTTCATATCCGCTTTGCACGGCCGAGTGTAGTTGGGATAAACCAGCTGTCTTCCTGACAAGTGATAAAAGCAAGGAGCAGCTTATCTTCCAGCCATGTTTTCCCCTTTCACGGCACATACAAAAATGCTCATAATCTACGTACTCGTTGCAGATACACAGGTGCAAACGTCAAAGAAAATAAACAACCAAACGCACACACACACACACATATATATATACACAATTTTTTTCTACACATCTTTAACAGGATGTAGGGTCACAAAGGAACAGTTTCTAAATAAATAAGTTTAGGAATTCAGATAACGTCACATTCCTTATCTTTTTTCTCTCTCTTTTTTGTGTGTGTTGGGGGGGGGGGGGGGTATTTGTCTCTCAATCCTTCCAAAACTGAACCAGGCACACAATCATCCATCGACAGGCACACAATCATCCTCATCCATCGACAGGCACACAATCATCCTTCGACAGGCACACAATCATCCTTCGACAGGCACACAATCATCCATCAGCAGGCACACAATCATCCATTCTAACTAAAACACCTATCCCTTCTCTTCCACAAACACGCAACACAATGGCGATTGTCTGTCTATCTGTTTCTCTCTGTCTTTGTCTCTCTGTTCCTCTCTGTCTCTTTCTCTCTCTCTCTGTCTCTCTCTCTGTCTCTCTCTCTCCCCCCACACCCCTTCTGATGACAGAATAAACCGAGGTCTAGTCTGTGCACGCAAGCATTCCATAGCACGGATTGTGAAAATCCTGACCCTCATGTCCTAGACGGGTGATCAGTGCCAGCTAAACATAGACTATACACCCAGAACGCACTATAGGATCATCCAGGATTGTGCTCAGTTGTTTGGGCGTCAGACGATGCCCTTAAGGCTGCAGGTGGGAGTTTCGCAGTAGAAGTGCAAACTATTGAATAAATGCTTTTATTCATGTAAAGGTTTGAGAGAAGAAGAAAATTCATTTGCTATGTATAGTATATTGGTAATAATGATCTCTTTACGTCTGTATTTCTCTCTCTCTCTCTCTCTCTCTCTCTCTCTCTCTCTCTCTCTCTCTCTCTCTCTCTCTCTCTCTCTCTCTCTCTCTCTCTCTCTCTCTCTCTGTACACGTTTGAGGGAGTAAAAGATCTCTCTCTCTCTCTGTACACGTTTGAGGGAGTAAAAGACCTCATATCCTTTAATATCAAACAGGTCCAGATACCATACTCTCGCTATCAAACAGACGGTCGTTTGCCTAAATGTTAATGCAAATGAACAGATAAATAAAGAAAGAAAGAAAGAAAGAAACCGACCAGACAAAAAACAGTGACGTAGAAGAAGAAAAACAAACAAGAACAGTTAAGGACAGAAAAAAAGACAGAAAAGATCGAAGAAAAAAAAAGAAAATTTAAAACAAAAAAAATAATTAACTGGAGAATCAAGCAAAACAGGCAATTGCAAAAACAACAGCATCAGCAACATCAACAACAACAGAAGGAAAAGAAGTTCATACCTCTGCCGTTGATTTGCAGCTAAGTAATGTAACAGCAGGCTATACATAATTTTCTTATAAAAATTGTAGTTCTACACAAACCGATGTTCACAAGTCTCAGTTATTAGAAACACACACAAACTTAGTCAGATATCATAGCCTGTTGATAGAACTGTTACTCTACTGCACAAGAACGGTAACTCTTCATTTGGGAACACAGAGTTGTAGTTAATAGTTCTACCTGATTATCCAGCATTTTATTTCTGTAAACTTCCACAAGAATTTGAAGAAAAATGTCTTACGGGAGCAATCTTACAAAACTTCGAGAAGCTAAAACTTCACTGCTAAAATAGCACAATAGTTTTTATACAGGCTATAGTTAGTTCAAACATAGCCCAAGAATGTTGATATAAACTTCAATGTTTCACATCCACATATAGGTCTACACACAAAGAGTCTCAAAGAGAAGATGTTTATAAGCCTCAACTTCGCAGCAAATTCCAGAATGGCTGGATGACAAGAATGTCTATGTTTGCTTCTGTGGCATCTGAGTGTTCGCAGAAGAACTAGATTTCCACAGTATGTGTAGAGAACAGCGGCTCGCTTCATGTTAAAATAAAATCCCCTTTTCATCACAAGAGATAGGGAGGGAGAGAGAGAAGGGGGGGGGGATTAGGAGGGGAGGAAAACGGCACGCGTGTCGTAAGGGCTGAAGCCCCGTCGTTTCATTGCTGCAAAGAGTTTCAATAATATACTCTTTGATTGCTGTTAGGGTAGCTAATTTTGAGGTGAGAGTTAGAGAGAGAGAGAGAGAGAGAGAGAGAGAGAGAGAGAGAGAGAGAGAGAGAGAGAGAGAGAGAGAGAGAGAGAGAGAGAGAGAACACGCATGAGAGGCACACACCCAAGCGCACACACCCACACACATCACATACATACACACACACACACGCTCTCTCTCTCTCTCTCTCTCTCTCTCTCTCTCTCTCTCTCTCTCTCTCTCTCTCTCTCAATAATATCCAACTTATTTGATGTTTAAATTCACTTTCGGGCGGCTTAAAAAATACCCCATGCACGCCATCCACGTTAGTTCTTGGACTCATTAAAAAAACAAAAACAAAGAAAGATCGGTTATAGATAAAAATCAATGTTCTTCTTCTTGTTTTGTTCTTATAAAGTGCTTCTCCAGTTCAAGGAGCTGCTGGTACAGGATTATACTCAAGCGGCCCGAGGCGCCCTTTTGCTGTCCGGATCTTCATATCTTATCTGGAGTCCCAAAAATTCTAGTGTCAGTAGACATATCAATGCAACGAAAACTTCTCCTTGCTATAAGTACGTAACGCTTGTACTGCCTAAGTCTGTTGCTATTTTCACTGCAATTATAGTGGCCTTAAAATGCGGTTGCTTAAGGCTTTACATTACCATTACCCCACACAAACAGCCATCATAAACATTCATGGATAATGAACCAAGTTAAGCCTAAGAGCAAACAGCGGAAAGCTACAGTCGGACAGTGGGGCCCGACGGGGAGTTCTCTCAGGGGTCGCACTGACAGCTGCGGCTCTGACAGGGTTGAGGCCCATTGGGAAGAACAGGACCAACAGCCTGCATTCCAGGGTGGGGTTGCTGCGCTCCGTTGTCTTCCATCTTCCCGTGCGCTTGCGAGGCATGGACCCTTGCGGCGTATATCTGCGGCGGAGGGTGCGGAGCATGAAACTAGGGTGCTGCATGGGGACGTCTGGATACTTCCTGTGCCCGGCGCATCGCCAGCGGCGGAGTCCGGCGGACCATCGCGATGGCATGCTCATGGTGGCGAAGAGGCGGAGGTTGCGATGGTGTGGCCACGTCGCTAGAGCGTCAGGCCTTGCGGAGACCATTGTGCGGGGCACGGTGCGGAAGGTCGGGGAGGAGGAGGGCAGGAGGGAGACAGAGAAAGAGGTGGGAGGACAACATTCGAGAATGGACTGGCTTGACACTGAGCGAAGCCATGGGGGTTTCTGAGGACAGAGAAAAATGGAATACGCTGGTTAAACGATCATCTGTGGTGCTCCAACGACCTTCGAGTTACGGGATAGGATAGGATAGAAAGCTATACAATCATTTGAAGACGAACCTTGCTAGCAATTAGTTATTTCAAGACCATTACATAAGCTGTTTTATAATTACGCAGTGATTTAGACCTCCCCAAAAATCGTCTATTCTAGAAAGATCGATAACCGCTTTCTTACTAATTGCGTGTCTTTATTGATTTATTTCTGTAATCGATTTATTTAATCGTTCTTAAAAAGCGCTTATACTGCTAAGAGCTGCTCAAGGCGCTGACCGATACAGGATCTCCCTCAAGCCGCTTGAGGCGCTCACTTGCAGCCTTTGGGCGCGTTGTCTGATGGCCATACAACTGGGTACAAACCCACAAATGCAAACACCAGTGGCAGCATAAAAAGGGGAGGTAGCTCTTTCGTATCATTCCATCATTCCCCGGAGAACAGCATCCATTAAGTATTAAGCCTATATATCCAAGATGTTATCAACAAACTCCCAATCCCAACTCTTCAGGCGAGAAACCCGATGTGTGTTCCCTGACGTAAGGGATAGTCTGCTACAGAACAGAAAATGTATTGCCATTCCAACCTGCTATGTTTGCGAGTCATGCTTTGAATGGGAGGATTGCCGCTAAAAACGTTTAATGTTGGTAAACATGCCCACAATCACTGCAAATAAACAAAAGCGCGAGAGTTGTTATATCCTTGCTGCGCCGAAAGTCAAAATGTGTGAAAGCATTTTCCTTTGCTAAGTTCTGAGAAAAAGACGATGTCCCATAAAGATTCATGTGACTGTATCATCTCTATTACTTGAAAGGTATGCCTATTTTTTAAACTCAACGTTCCTAGCGGGCCGGTCTTGGAGATATTTAGTCTTTTTTTTTTCTTTCGCAAGATCAATGTAGCGCGTTTCATTGGTTCCCATGCTGAATGATTCACAATCAGTTCGTCGAAATTAGGACATGTCCTAACCGTGGAAAATCATCGCAAATCACGCTGCGAACTGATTTCACTGAGAATACTTTCATGTAGTTAGTCTCACGAAATCAGTGACACAAGTCAGGATTTTTTCCTCTGATTGCAATCACAACGTTCGTCGTCAGACCTAGCTAGGCTTTACTCGCAGCAGTTTCCAGACTGTTTCTTTTCAGTTCTTTTCATTGGTGCCAGGTAACAAATAAAGGTGTTCCCTTAAATTTCGGTCATTGGCGAAAGAGGTGCTTGAGACCCCTTTTCCCCACCCCATCTCTCTCTCTCTCTCTCTCTCTCTCTCTCTCGTTACACCTGAACTTCCTCGTTCTAAACCAGAGCCAGGTGGTAAGTTACCCATTCACAGCTGGGTGGAAAGAGCGGTGTGCTGCGCGGTTGTTTCATTAGTAATTGTATTGCGTCGTTTGGTGGTTGCCTAGCCTTCCACTTTGGGCCACCCATCCAAGTACTAAATGCGCTGGACGTTGCTTAACGAAACAGTTATAGCGTGTGCCCAAACCATCACCCAACTGCGCCACCCTGGTGTTGACATGCGAGACGCGCTGCATTCAATACTATTATACAAGGGAGAGAAGAAACCGGAGTAGGCTACTTGGAGAAAATCCGGCTCGAAGTCCTGAAAAGTCTCGTATACCTACGTCATGTTAGCTCGCTCCATGCGGGGTTCGAACCTGCTACCTTCGGCACAGGAAAACAGCACCTTATCAACTGTGGTACCAGGCCACGCCCAGCTTGTTTACCCAGCCAAAATAATAATAATAATAATAATAATAATAATAATAATAATAATAATAATAATAATAATAATAATAATAATAATAATAATAATAATAATAATTAAAAAAATAAATAAATAAAAAGGAAAGAAGAGAACAGAGATTAAAAAAAAAAAAAGTAACGCCAACGAACTACATGTATACAGCTTTTTAGTTTGACAACACGCAACTGCTCATTATAAACCTTCTGGCTAACATTTTTTCTTTCTTTATCTTCTTCTTCTCCATCCCTTCTTCTTCTTCTCTCTCTTTCTCTCTGTCTTTCTGTCACTCTCTCTGTCTCTATATCTCTCCTTCTGTCACCCTCATTCTCTCTGTCGCTCTCATTCTCTGTCTGTCTGTCTGTCTCTCTCTCTCTGCGTCTCTCTACCTACCACACCTAATTTTCTTCTTATCCTTTTCTCCGTGTGTTTATTTATTTATTTTACTTATTTAAAAAATTTTTTTTATTTTTAAACCCACCCATTCAGCTGTCTTTCTTTCTGTATTATTTATGTATGTACTTATTTATTTAAGATCTACCATGCGCCATGTACCAGTTATTGCGCACGTTTGTGCGTCCTGAACATGTTGTTAGTTAGTTTAATAGATTAACGTCCCCGGACACATAAGCGTATAGGGGATGATTATATGCTGTTAGCATATATCGTCCTACTTATATAGACACCACAACCACCACCTCTTTATCATCATCATCGTTGTCTTAATGTCTTCATTTCAGATGAATAAAGTTACCGTACCGTATTGTATATTATTATCAACGACCACCATCATCCTCTGTCTTCTTCTTCTTATAGTCATCCTGAGGATTTCCATCACTACAAACGCCGTCCTCCTCTTCCTTTTCCTTCACACCACCACCACCACCACCATTATTATCATCATCGTAATCATCATCATTATCACCATCGTCATCATCAGCACCACCACCAAGGGTAAAGAAGAAGCATGGCACAGTTGACGTCAGGAGTGTGTAAAGGTACTTATCATAGCACGATTGTCTATAAACCTACCTGCCTTGTTTGCCGTGACAACTACTGTGATTATACCAGCCCAGAGTAAATGATACTGATGTGCTCATGGTCAGTTACTGAATGGTATAAATAATTTATGTACCTGAAATCAGGGACTCTTGTTAAGTGCAAGTCATGGCATGCACTATGTGGTTTTAGTCCAATCATGGCATGTAGTTGTCAATGAAAAATTATTCAATTTGCGAATGCCTGTTACAAGTATATGTGGCTACATCATATGTGGCTAAGTATTAATATCTATAAGTATACAAGTTGTCTGAGCATCAGACTATGCACCCAGTGGTGGCAAATGAGCACCTCGGGCGGTTTGAATTAGATCTTGTATCGGTCGGTGCCTTGAGCAGCTCTTGATCTGGAAAAGCGCTCGCCAAGAACAATTAAATCCAATAACTAAGTACGCGACTGTTCATATTGCTAACAATTTTACATTGCATGGGTCTTCCTGTTGTTCCTATCCTATCCTATTCTATCCCGTAACTCGGTCGTTGGGGCACCACAGATGATCGTTTAACCAGCGTACTCCACCTTTCTCTGTCCTCAGCAACCCTCATGGCTTCGCTCAGTGTCAAGCCAGTCCATTCTCCCACCTTTTTTTTGGTCTCCATCTTCTTCTACCTCCTTGCACTGTGCCTTGCAGGATGGTCTTTGCAAGGCTTAATGATCTGATGACGTCATACCATCGGAGTTTCCATTTCTTCAACACTGAGCAGATCATCGTGTTGTCCAATGGCTTGTGTGATGGTCTGTCGGACTTCGTCGTTGGTGATGTGCTGGGTATAGGAAATGCACAGAAGTCTTCTGTAAAACCTCATCTCCATGTTTTGTATTCTTCGTTGTAGATCCGCTGTGAGGGTCCATGTTTCGAAACACAGCGACTCGACCAAAGCTTTTTAGTTTTGAGGTTAGGTCAGCCAGGCTAGCTATAAATAGCTTCGCCGATGCTTCCTTTCCTTTCCTTTCACTGGAAGGGAGGGTGCAGGCAAGCTATAAATAGCCCGCAGCAAGCAAAATGTGGAGGCATTAAACAATGCTGCTCACATAGGCATTGAGCTGGTGTGGCAAGCGTATAGGAAGATGGAGAATGACAAGGGAGCGCAGCAGCCTTACCTTGGAATGTAGACTGATGGTTCTGTCTTTCCAAATGGGCTTCAATCTTGCAGGGCAGCAGTTGTTTGTGCGATCCTGGAGAAGACTTCCTGTCGGAACCCATTGTCTGATACAATGGCTCCTAAATATTTGAAGCTGTATGTACTGTGTTGAGCCTTGGACTTTGATGTCCTTGTTGATGCTATTGGTGTTGCTGGTCATCATTTTGGTCCTCTCTGCACCCTCCTCCACACCATAGGCTCTGGAGGTAGTGTTAAGCCTATGTACCAGCTGTTCCTCTCCAGCCAATCCATCAGTGTCATCCGCAAAACCCCCATGCTGACTGTGCCTTCGTGATCTGCAAGGGCATCTAACATGATGCGCTCTAGGAAGATGTTGAAGAGTTTTGGAGAGTGTAGGCATCCTTGACGCACACCAATTGTTGTTCTGACCCAGTTTTCGATGGCGCTATTATGGAGGACTGCACTGGTAGCCTTGTTATACAGGCTTTTGATGACTTCAATAATGTTAGGGCTGATGTTGTACACTTTCATGATTGCCCACAGAGCCGCACGCCAGACACGGCCAAACCACGCCACCCCTCCACCTCCCGAAGTCCACGAACACACGACGCAGATGCCGCCGGTGCTGCAGGCACCTCTCGCAGACCACTCCGAGACCGTAAATCCGCCAAGCGGCACCTCGCCCCGCCCCGCCCCGAATCCCTCCTGCTCCCCAGCCACGACCTGACAAAGCCCGGGGCCTCAACCCGCTGAGCACCACCCCAAGGAGGACCCCGCTGGGATGGCCTACGATCGAGGCCGACGGTGCGGCAACCCCCACACCTTCGAAGGTCACCCGCCTCCTCCCTACCCCCTCTTTGGAAGAGCGACGACAAGCGACTGGGTCCACGGTGCAGGCCACCTCCCCACCCCGCCAGATCCAGCCACAGACAACGGCGAGGGCGCTAACCCCACCCACCCCCCACCACCACCCACCCACCTGACGCAGCCCCGAAGTCACGTACGCCGTCCACCCCTTCCTCCGCCCCTGGGACAGGGACACGCCAAAACCGATGGGTCTCCGCCCGGCGCGTGCCCGCAAAGGCCAGAGCAGCACCCCGTCCATCCATCAAAGACCCCTGGCCCCATTCCCCTGCCAGACCCGCCTCGGATCGTGGAGACCCTGGGCCGCCCAACACGCCAGCCGCCCCACCGTCCGGCAGGCCCTCCCGCTGCCGCTCCCGTCCAGACTGCTGTCCAACTCCAGGCACCGATCCCCCATCCAAATCTCCCCCGCCGCGCGCACGCCCCCTCGGCCTCGGATGCCACCGTCGACCTCTCGGCAGGCACCAGCGCCCCGCGAGGTTCCCTCATCCCCCCCACCCCATCTCTCCTAGCCTACCACACAGGTCCAAAAGTCTAGGTGCGATCCACGGCCTCCTTCCCGGTCTGGCGCCCGCCAAAAATCCCAGTGGCGGCACCTGCCACAGCCGAGGCTAAGGTGGCGGCTACGGTGCCGACATCCACCTCACCAGCTCCCAAAATGAGCAGTGGTGCAAATTTCCCTCCGACTGTGGCCCAAAAATTGTCTGCCACCTCCTGGTCCCGCAGCACGCCCAGGCCGAACCCCAGTCCAGCGCACTCTGCTGTGTCCACTCTCCCCAGGTGGAGCCGGAAATTTAGACACCACCACGAGCCCACGGCCACCTCCGACGCCCGCCCACGGAAAAGCGCGCGCCCCGCCAACGCCGATGCCCGATCCGAAGCGACCCTTGACCACGATGCAGTCGATCTGGTTGTGATGCTCCCCGCCGGGACTGTACCATGTCCATCGTCTGGATTTTTTGTGGAGACCAAGCGTGTTTGTCGGTATCAGATTGTTGTATCTGGCAAGCTCTAAGAGTCTCAGACCCCTGTCATTTGTCTTGTTTTTGCATTGGGGTCCACATGTGTCTCCCCAGTTGAGGTGTGCATCTTGGCCAACCTTGGCATTCCAGTTGCCTTGCACTATGACTATGTCCTTCTTCTGCACTTGGTCAAGGACCGCCTGTAGATTTTCATAGAAATCCTCCACTTCTAAATATAATAAATTAATAAATATATAATGTGGCAACCACCAAACGACGCAATACAATTACTAATGAAACAATCGTGCAGCACACCGCTCTTTCCACCCAGCTGTGAAAGGGTAATTTATCACCTGGCTTTGGTTTAGATTAAAAATATAAATTAATTTCTGTATGTTGTGTCTACCAATTAATTCCCCACCATTCCCTTTGTCGGCTAAAAAGCCCCCTTGGGCTGAGAGCCTGAATAAACCTTTGAACCTTTGACCTTTGACCTTGGCATTCCAGTTGCCCTGCACTATGACTATGTCCTTCTTCGGCACTTGGTCAAGAACAGCCTGTAGATTTTCATAGAAATCCTCCACTTCGCTGTCGTCATAATCTGATGTTGGGGCATAGGCCTGGATGATGGTGATGTTGAAAGGGGCTGCTCTCAGACGGACACAGGCGGCGGAAGCTGCTCAGGATTGGGGGGGCACAAACACATTTTATTCACTGACATCAGGGCCGGACCTGGGAAAGTTGAGGGGGAGGGGAGTAGGGGCGGGGGTTTTACAGATTCAGCGAAGGCGCGAAGCGCCGAGCCTTCTGGACGGAGGGGGGGGGGGGGTTGGTGGTCCGGGGACATGCTCCCCCGGAATTGTTTTTTTCAAGGATGCAAAATGGTACCTTGAAAAAGCCATCTGTGATGGTCTGGGACTTTGAGCTTTTTGAACAATTGAACTGACAAACTCTAGGGTACAAAAATTATCCTCTGCCCCTCCCTTAAAAAAAAACACACACACACACTAACATTTATTTATCAGCAGTGATGTTTTTTTTTATACTATTAGGCTTATTTATTCACTAATTTTTGTGATAGTTAACGGTATCAAGCCTTTACCTTGTAGTTTATGAAATCATCACCGCCTTGCTTTCATTATTATTCAGTCTTGCTGCACTATTTGTTCATCGATTTGTACCATTTGTTTTTTTTTTTTTTTTATTTTGTTTTTTTTTTTTTTTTTTTTTTTTTTTTTTTTTTTTTTTTTTTTTTTTTTATTTTTTTTTTTTTTTTATTTTTTTTTTTTTTTTTTTTTTTTTTTTTGATACATTAGGCTATTATTCACTACTTTTTGTTTGATCGTTAACGTATCAAGCTTTACCTGTAGTTTATGTCATCACCGCCATGCTTTCACTTAAATTCATTCGTTTCTGCACTATATGTTCCTCGGCATTAGTACCATTTGTGAATTGTATCTTCTGGCAAAACAGTTCACTGCCTCTTTGAAGTCAATATCAACATCCCTGTGCACTTTCAGTAAAGCAAGTCCATTGAGTCTCTGTTGCCCCATTGTAGAGCGCAGGTAGTTTTTCAGGTTGCGCAACTGACTGTTTGAAAGCTCACACTCGGCAGTAGTGACAGGCAGGGTGCAAAGGTTCTTTAGCATGATGAACAGGTTGGGATAAAAATCCCTGTCACAATGTTTCAGTGCTTCTGATGCCGTGGATGGGATGATAGCTGTCGCATTCTCAGCAGCACTTCCCCTTTTGCAAACCCACCGTTGGTATTCTGCATCAAGGGTAGGTCAGACTCCCACAACATTGCCAGTGTCTTCACCCCTTCTGGAACCTGCATGAAACCATCCTGTTGCTTGGCACCAGACAGAGACGACCAACTGGTATGCCAGCATTTTTTAACCTCGAGTTCAATTCGGTTGACAGGTGTTCCAAGAAAGGAATGGCAATGATAATCTTGAAATATTCTTCTGGAGTGGCCGCAGGTTGGTTGTCACGGAGAGTCTGTCGGGATGCTTGACGAAGAACAATAACACCAGTTGTCAAAGCATTTGCCATTTTGCTGACTTCACCAAACCAGGCAACGAACGCTGTGTCGACATCTCTTCTAATAGAAGACATGCAGTTACTGAACTCTTTGATTTCCCTGTAGGCATCGACAACATCTTTTGTCCTTTTCTGCAGCTTCACTGTCAAGGGTTTCCATTTCAACGATGTTTTTGGACGATTCAGCGATGGTCGTTTCAATGAATGTTCGTTACAACGAATTGTCATAATTATCAACTTAGCATCTTAATTAATATTTCTAAAAAGTCGTTTTTGGTGGATTAGGGCAGTATCAAGGTGAAGGTGCTAGAAGAGGCTTGCGGCCAGAACAAGAAAATATGGCTGCATTTACTAATTTAGGCTTAGGGGTTGGGTTACTTGGTCGTTTACCCCTTGGGGTCATGAGCAATCTTGCCACTGTAGATTGTTCAAACCTATAAAGGGAACAGTGAAAGCCACAGTTGAAAACCTGTCTTTCCTTTATAGGCAAGACGCTTCACTGCGGCAACAGTACCCCCGTTGGAGTGCCGGGGATTTTCAGTATAAATAGTATCCCCACTTTATGGAAATTTAGTGCTTTAAATTCCCACTGTCGCTGTCTTCCTCATTTACTCTTTCCTATTCCTGCTCTGTCCTTCACTCTGCTATACTATCTTCTTCTTCGCTAGATCAATGACCTACCTTTTTTCTTGAAAACTCTTCCTGGACAAGACTCCTTGTTTGTGTATGAGGTCTGTTGGATCAGCTTGGGAGTGTTGGACGCTTTCTGCCGGGTGGTCACTAGGGCTTCCTATGAATGTACTATTTAGCACTATAGGCATTTTATATGTATGTGTTTGGTTGATGATTTATAATGATGTTTGTATTCTATTTTGTTTTTGTAACCGGGGTGTTCGCGTAGTTGAGGTCAACCCTCAGCCGTCCCCCACGTGGGATGTCTTTATTGTAAAGTGACTGGCCGGTGGAGGGCATTCAATTTTCCCACTGGGGTTGTTTCAGCAGATCTTTTATGCGGATCGGGGGTTGTCCGGTCCTGATTTGGCTCGGAAGAGTCCGCTGGACCTAAAGCAACAATAAATCAATCAATCAAAACTTGGTCGTTTCAACGGGAAAACGCTTTGGACGTTTCAACGGATCCCTTGAAATGGATTTCCATGGAATTGACTATAAATAACTCTTTGTACTTTGGACCAAAAGTAACTAAAAATTGCAGTGTTTTAAAAACAATTTTTTAAAAATTGAAACTCTTAGCATTAAAAAAATCATTTTTTTAAACGGGAGGGTGGGGGGGTCCGGAACCCAGGTAACCCCCCCCCCTCCCCTCCTGGGTCCGGCCCTGGACATTTACTCCAAATAATTTGAACTATTTTCATAGACACTATGTGAGAGAGAAAAAAAGATATATCATATATTTCTACAACTGTGCATATTAGAGGGAGAGAGAGGGGGGGAGGGTAGAGAGAAAGGGAGAGAAACTGACCTGACAATGTTGATCCATCACAGTAACAAAAGTCATGCATGTCATTTGGCTGGGGAAATTTTTTTTTACACCGTTAATTTTCCAAAGTATGCCTGACGGCGCAATTATTTAGACGCTCCTGCGTCATTGTTGCCCGAAGGTATGTTTTTACCCGCTTTAGGGCTGAAAAACTGCGTTCAGCCGTTGCAGTTGTGAAGTACAGTCTGAGAAGTTTATCCACTTCACTCAGCATCCGTCGCACAATGTCAGAAGCTTTCAGTTCATCCGGCAGTGCTTGGAAGATGGTGATCCTAGAGTTAGCCGCCTTCCTGGTGTCACCCAGTGCATGTGGGAGGAGTTCTAGCTGAGTTTTGAGTCTGCCCAAGTCGATGTCAGCGGAATATGTATCTTTGATTTCTTGAGGAATTTCTGGTCTCTTCCCTGCTGCTCCATCACTTAGAAGAACTTCAATTTTCCTTTAAAAGTCGAGAGCTATTTGATCAAACCGGCTCTTTAAATGTTCTTTGATGTTGTCAATGGCCTCACAGTATTGCTGTCTGTAGTAAGCAGATGGACAAGAGTAGCTGTGACCCTGTGAGCCATCGTCCAGTCTTCGTGGAGGCTGCTTCTGTCTAGGAACGCAGGGCTCATCACACAAATTTGCAGCTTTCGTTGTGATGTCAGCAAAAAAATGTTTCATAACAATCTTCATGCCGCATGCTTTCCAGTGTTCTCAGACCAATGTCAGCAGCGTTTACTGCGTCATCACAAGTCGTTTGTTTTCTTTGAAGAACTGTCACCGGCTCTTCAGTCACAGCAAGGATCTCATCTTTGAATCTTTTTGCAACTCCTGACACATGACCTTGAAAATTACTCGCCCCGTCGTAGCCCTGGCCCCTGCAGTTTTGCACTGGCAAGTCAAGTCTGATCAAGCAGTACTTCAGTGCTTTAAAAATGGTCTCAGCACAGGTATTGTTTACTTGCATCAGTCCAGAGAAAGGGGGAAAATACTGGTTTGAACCTCCAAATAATGTTTTTTGAGGGGCTGAATATTGGGGGGGCAAATGTATAGGTTTGCCCCCCCAATATTTTTCTAGGGGGGGCCAGTGCCCCCCTTGCCCCCCCGCTTCCGCCGCCTGTGACGGATGGTAATGAGTCTACTGGAGACTGGGTGGCAACCCATGACAGTGGCTAGAATGTTCTTGTGGACAAAGAATCCAATGCCGTGTTCGTGCCTGTCATCTCTCCGAATGACATAAAGCTTGTGGCCTTTGTCGGTCGCTGTCTCACCCTATAGGCCTTTCCAGCACATTTCGCTGATATTTAAAATGTTCCATCGATAGTGGTCCAGCTCATGGGCAAGTTCTTCTAATTTTCCACCCGCAGAGAGAGAGAGAGAGAGAGAGAGAGAGAGAGAGAGAGAGAGAGAGAGAGAGAGAGAGATTTCAGATTTCAGATTTCAGATTTCAGATTTTAATGCATTTCACGGCCTTGGGCCCATATGCATACCAAGGAACAGAGGGGAAGGGAGGTCATTCCTTCACCAACTCTCGAGCAATGGTATTTTCTCAATACAACAAATTCAAAATAGAATTCAAGCTATGTCAACACCAAACTGGAGAAAAATTCTTGTAAACATAATATAGTGTAGGATACAAAAGGATTAAGCTATAATAATTAAAAAAAAAAAACACACACTTAAATAATACATATATAAATGACAATAATTGTTACATGATCCCATAAAAACATTGATAACGATAACAACTGTATGATACAATAGGGAAAAAAAAACAACCTAAACAAGTGATGTTATTAATAACTGTATGAAAATGATTTGTTACATGTTTCAGTCTTTATTTGCCATATATTATTTAGGGATTGACGTCTGTAGAATATATGAAAGTATTATATAGAAGAAGGCAAATTATTGATAGTTAATCAGCATTCGTTACATAATAGAGGTTCATGAAATCAACGTTTGGTCGACAAGTTTCTTCCTTCTTCCTACAGCATAATGGATGTATTTGCTAAGAGAACGATATCTGTCAGAGTCATAATTTACAAGCAATTGTGTAACAGACATGAGGTTATTTATGAATCTGCTGCGCAGATCGTTGTACAATGGACAAACAAAAACAAAATGATGTTCATCTTCCAGTTGACTCTTACAGTAATCACACATTTTATTTAATACATTTTCACTATACCTGTGCATATTGTTGTTAATCGGCAGAACTCCAAATCTAAACTGTGTTAAGGCTACGCGAAAACAATAAATATCAATATCTATAATGTACGACTCTTGGTTACATTCTGTTTTAAATGAACGAAACAATGCATATCTGTCTTTCTCATTGATTACTGCTTCCCATTCTTGTCTAAACATATCTTGTAATCTTTCCTTAAACATTCTGAGAAAGGCATTTACGTTACCAACCCCCTGTTGCAACCATACGAAATAAAACCCACTAGTTGACAAAATGTTACGAATATCAGAAGCCCATGTCTGTTTACCATTTCTGTCCAAATTAACTAACATTTCATAAGCTTGCTTTGGTAATCTGTCTTGACCCATTTCTAAAAGTCTAAGCCAATATCTAAGGCTACGGATACAGGAGTTAATGTATAATGGAAATCGACCAAGTTCGCTGTAAACCATTTTGTTTGGGGTGCGAGATGGAACTCCTAGATAATGTTTACAAGCCATAAGATGGACTTTCTCTAACGTATCTAATCTATGAGTACCCCAAATCTCTGATGAATATAATAATATCGATTGAACTTTAGCATCAAATATTTTAAAGAATGTGTCTTTGGTCATTTCTTTCATCTTTTGAAATAAGCGGCATAAACCAAATACAGCTTTTTTTCCTTTGTTAACTAAGTGGTTAGTGCCAGTTTTATAGCTTAACATAGTAGTAAATACAAAACCGAGGTAACAATAATCGTTGACTACTTCTAATTTAATTCCATCAAAATGCCAATGTTCACTTCTTCCAAGGTACCCACCTTTACGAAACACTATTATCTTAGTCTTATCTATGTTAACTTCTAATTTCAGTCTGTCGCAACTTTCTTTCAAACAATTCAGTTGATGTTGTAAGCCACATGGTGTAGATGAAATTAGAGTAATATCAGCAAAAAGTAAAATGAATAGTTCCATCAGCCCAGGTAATAGTTGGATCCCATGACGCCCTGAATCATTAACATGCTGTGCTAGCTGGTTAATAAAAAGAGAAAAAAGAGTAGGGCTTAAAACACAACCCTGGCGCACACCTTTTGGACAATCAAAAATATCTGAGAATTCACCCTTAACTCTGACACAAGATTTCAGCTGTTCATACATTGATTTCAAAATGCAAAAGAATTTACCACTGATACCCTGGCTTTGTAAGGTCTCTAGTAACTTAGCATGATTTACATTGTCAAATGCTTTTTTAAAATCAACAAAAGCAACATAAAGTTTCTTTCCCCGTTTACTAAAACACTTTTGTGCAATGGCATGTAGTGTAAAAATGTGATCAATGGTAGAATAGTTTTGACGAAAACCAGCTTGATTCTCGACAATTTTATTTTCTGATTCAAGCCATTTATATAGTCGTTGAT
This sequence comes from Oncomelania hupensis, assembly GCA_036898135.1. Lineage (NCBI taxonomy): Eukaryota > Metazoa > Mollusca > Gastropoda > Littorinimorpha > Pomatiopsidae > Oncomelania > Oncomelania hupensis. Next base: position 9,881,449 of record CM072523.1, on the reverse strand, counting down.
TCAAAATAGATGTAAAACATTTACTGATACTGCTTAATAAGGAAATACCTCTGTAATTGTTTGGGTTATCATGTGGACCCTTTTTGTGTATTGGGACAATCATCGCTTTTGCCCACTGAGACGGATATTGACCCGTATTGTAAATAGCATTAAACAAATCAGTTAAAAAAGTGACAGTAATTTTATTTCCCGCCTTAAGCATTTCAGACAGAATATTATCCAAACCCCCTGACTTTCCTACTTTTAACCTCTTAATGGCTCTGGCTACTTCTTCTTCTGTGAATGTACTGTTTAAAGTGTGTTCCGGATTGTCATCAAGGGGTATATGCTGTTCATCAAGTGGTGTGTGCTGTTCATCAGTTTGAGATTCGTCCTCAACTTTGAATACATTTTTAAAGTGGTTAAACCATACATTTATGTCAATATTATCACTATTATTAACTTTCCTATCTCCCAAAAGATTATAGATCTTTTATGCGGATCGGGGGTTGTCCGGTCCTGATTTGGCTCGGAAGAGTCCGCTGGACCTAAAGCAACAATAAATCAATCAATCAATCAACCAAAAGATTATTGACCCGTTTCCAAAATTCTGAAGGATTTTTTGCATCTGCTGCAAGTGCTTCTGCTCTGTTCTTTTTAAATTCCGTTTTTTTCTGTCTTGCTATCCTCCTGAAACTATTTCTGGCATTTACATATTCAATTCTATCGTTCTCAGAGCGCGATTTCCTAAATACTTTAAGTTTCGTCTTTGTTGTCCGCTTAGCTTCTCTACATTGTGCATCAAACCATAAAGCGCTCTGTTTTCTATTGTTTTTTGAAGTGCATACTTTCTTAAGCATACAATCGCTAGCAGAAATTACACTCTGTACAAAAAGATCAAGTGCTCTATCATTATTAACATAAAAATAACCTCTGGCTTCGTTCAATGTTTCCTGAGTGAGTGGACTATTTAGAGATGTAAAAAATTCATTTTCTTTAGTTTTATCCCAGAAAATTTTATCAACATACACACCTTTATT